>JAEIGO010000395.1:7077500-8277500 GCA_018903765.1 Drosophila aff. chauvacae BK-2020 | reverse complement strand
TTGAATTTATGACTATGAACTACCCTTGAGATTGTACAATGATTTGACATAATTATTATCTAAGAAAGAAACGATTTGATGCAATTACATTGAAGTTTGAAGGATCAAAAGATAAGGCAAGGATTTAAGTCCTTGCTCACCAAGGGATTTTCCGCTTAACCCCCTAGTTTTCGGTTCGAACAGTTTAACCCCCTGCACACCCTCTCACCCGATTGGCATCTAATCGGACGTGTTGGCGAACTCGTGTCGGTTTTTGTTTTATGAACTTAATCGCTGTGCCGGGCCAGAGCGATAGCTGCGAATAGTATTTATGGCCGGCTATCATTATTAGCCATGCCCAGAAACAAGTATAAACATCTATTGGCCATAGCCGAGAGCCGATAGCCGATAGCCCGCGTTATTGTTACTGCTTTTGTTATTGTTATTGTTATTGTTGATGTTGATGTGTTGTTATTAGTATGTGGCTGAGCGATAAGTGAACCTTTTTTGTTTTGCTTCTTGCTTTCGATTTTACGATTGTCATTTGGCTCGAGATTGCATGGTGTCTAGTCTTCAAAGTGCAAGCTATGCGATCAATAGATTGAGTAACACTTAATTAAAGCCATCAAGACAACGTCGTCTGTGTGCCAAGTCGATCGGATTGCGTGTCGACACACATAAAGATATGGCTATCGACCGGCGGCCCGAGGAATGCAATTCCCAGGCCACAGTCTATATAATAGTACACAGAACCCGTCCACAGATCTCGATGAGGAAATGCCCCTGCCGATGATGAAGCAGATTTAGGAACAAATTTCTTTAGCTTTCACATGAATAATACAAAAATATTAAGAACTCGTGGCCCAAGCTCCTTTATTCTTGAGGAATTCTAGTAAGGGATATCGTTTTATGGGACTTTGCCTTGCGATATATATAAGTACCAATCCCATCCCTCGTTCTGGTTTCATAGTGAGGCAAGATCCTTTCCCTAAGAACTTTTTTTCTGATGGTCAGGTGATCGGGTGATAAGATTAGATTAGGTTTGATCGAAGTCAATCCCACATGAGCTTGCTAAATCGCTCTTTGTGCCGATTAAGTAACGCGGCCAATAAATAATAATCGCTGGCAAGATTCTCGGATACGAAACGTAGATACTTTGTCATCGCTGTAGATACAGATAGCTACCAAAGTCGATTGCATGCGTAGGACAATGTCTCAAGTGGTTGATGTGATAACACGGCGCTCGTGGGGCCCAAAGATATAGATCCTGATAACGGTTGGGTTGCCTGTTTGTCCAATTGATTAAATTTGCGCACACACACGAGTAATGGGGATTGCATGTCGGCATCCATATTAATGTGTCCCATTTGATTTCCTTTCCAGGGACTGTTCTTATCCGATAAATCAAGAAAAATAGTTGGAGAAACTAAGTTGGCTGTCTATTAAGTTTATTGTTATACTAAAAAGCAGAACCCCTGAGTCCTATCAGTCCTTCAGTTCGGGTCTTGACCAGAGTAAGTATACTGTATCTTCCCGAAATAATAATAATTAAACAACATTAACATGAACCCCTTTTATCCGCAGGAAAGTTCTGACAAGTTCTGTGAGGAAAACTGCCAAAACTACCGGACTGCTCGAATCAGTAAGCTCCTTGACGGATTACAGCGATGATTTGGAACAAGTGAGTGCCAATACAATCCCTTCGATCCCAACCAAAACCGCACACTCTGGCGCTTCGCAAACCGTCCGCCCCATTTAAGTGGAAAACCTCAGTTATCTCAATCCGAACAAAACCCTAATACGGGGTCATAAATCTTTACAGCAGGATAGATTTATGGCTGCCTGGGAAAGTCCCACAAATTACTCAAAAGCCGTAAAGAAAACAAACACAGATAACGCCACACTTGGCACTTGGCACCGATCAACAGATATCAGGTAGGATCGAAGAGAGATAAGGTAGATGCCAGATCTAGGATTGCATTTGCCATTTTCGAAAGCGAAACACTACGGGATAGATTATAAAAAAAATGTTATCAATTAATGTTTTAATATTGGAGTTGTAAAGGTTTTATTAAAATAAGAAGAAAAAAGGCAGTTAGGAATAGAGTTTCACATCGTACAGGAAAACAAACAAACAACAGTTAAGTGGGAAGAACACCATTCTTGGAAATTTGTATCGAAAGATAAGGCTAAAGTAATCTTAATCAATGTTCTGGTCCCGTGAGCAAATAGTCAAGTACACATTTAGGTACGTATATTTTCCCCATTATAAATGGATAAGAACACATATAGAAAACAAATGTGTATAAACAAACTTTCAAACTTCCAAACCTCCTGGGAAATACACATGTTTGTCAATTTTCCTGTGAGAAGAATGTGACAAGCAAACAGCTGTTCCTACTGGGCTTCCAGTTAGCCATCCAGCCAATTACGGGAACTCCCGAGAGCGATAATGCTAATCGGTGGCTTATCCAGTCATTGCCATTCCAAGCTCTACAGACACACACGATCAAGCATCTAGCCATTTGAACAGCATTGAACTTGACTGTGGGTGAGCTTTCCACGAAAGAGGAGGGAGAGGGGAACGATGCAGGCTGAGCTGCAGTGCTGAAGAGAACCGAGTAGAGAAGCTACACTGGAAAAAAATAACAATTGAAACGATAGAAATTGTATTACATTAGTTTTTACATTAAGAGAAAAGATAACAAGAAAGGAGGCTAACTACAGCTGAATTTGAAATCGATAATAACTAAGCCACAATTTAATAAGATCCCCCCATTCTCTGCAGTGTAGAGAGCGCCAGTTTAAAGCAAGAGTGAAGCTCGGCTCAATGCAAAGTTTGAGCGAGCATTGCTCTCTTCTCCTCTCACCTCTCTCGCTCTCTCTTGACTTGCACCACACTCTCCCCATCTCCAGCGGCTGCTGTTTATCTAAAAATTTAATTTGATTTTTGTTCTTGCTCGATTTGTGGGGTTTTTTCTTTATTTTGGGAGGGAGCGCAGCCTCAGCCACCATCACTGCTCGCTTTAAAAGCGCAGCTTGCAGCGGCAGAGCTTCATTTGGCGTCGGGCAGCGGCGGCAATCGTTTTATGGCGTTTATGTCAACGTAGCCATCATCCTCATCAACCCACACCGCCCTCAGTATCCCCGCCACCGCCCCGCCTCCCGCGCGCATCTTAATTACACCTGTTTTGGAAGTTTTGCGAAAAATCAAAAACCTTTTGTGTGCTACGTTTGTTCGGTGTTATTTTTTTGTATCTGTCTTTCTGTCGCAGCAATAATGGCTGCAATTAGTAACGGTAAAAACGGTGGTAATGCCAAAGCGCAGGAGCAAGTGGAAAAAGAATTGGAGGCGAATGCAAAGAATTTGGTAAGTGGCAAAAAAGCGCGAGTCGCCGCGAACGGTAAACGGAATGCACACACACAAGAAGGGCAAAGGCAGTGTAGAAAAAAAAGAGGAGAGAGTGGTGGGAGGAGGAGAAGAGAGAGCGTACTGCTTATTATCACTCTACTTTCCTCTGTCAATTCAGAAAGTACAGTGCACACAAAAGCACACACACGTACGTGTGTAATTGTCGTGTAATGAGCAGAAGAAGAAGCTGCGAAGCTGCGAAACTCACAAAGTTCCAATGACTTCGCTGCCGCTGCTTCTGCTTCTACTGCTGCTGCCGCCTCAAGGCTACTGATCGCAGCAGCGGCGACGTCGCAGCGCTGTCGACCTTGAACGTCCGCGAAATGTGTGTCAACCGAATCGATATCGATATCGCTATCCTTTTATTGCCTGCAAATTGATTGAATTAATCAATTGGCGAGTGTTAGTTGAAATCAAAACATGAATCGAACCGGAAATCTTATCTAGATGGGTGTATACTCTTTGAGATGTTGTATTTTTAGCCTAATTTAAGAGGTGATATATGTTTTAAGCGAAAACCAAAATTCACTATTGTCACTGCCATAGCTTTGAAGATAGCTCTTTTTTTGGCCTACCCCAAAACGTGTCTCTTACCACTTTTCTAGCCACGTGCCAAATTCTATCACAATCAGACACATACATGTGTACATATTTCCATCACCAAACTGAATTTATTACTTACTTAGTATTCAGCAGCCAAATTAAGCATTGTTTAGAGTTTGCAATAATTAAAAATAATTTAGCTTACTTGGCCATAGATTTAAAAGAAAATGTCGATATTTTGACGCGAAAGTCGATAAAAAAAATCGATACTTGGGACTTCGCCTTTCTATATTTTAAGATCCTTACTTCGCCCATTTTTGCTATTATTCGATTATTTTGTTGTGTCTGTTTTGTAGGCTAAATAGTATCTTAACCATCATTAAAACATTGTGAAATTCTGGTTGGTTGTCTAGTCTCTAATTTCTTGATCTTAACTTTCAATACGCCCAAAGAACCTTTGGGTTCTATGAAAGGGTATTAATGATGCTGACCCACTTCGCAGGCCACGCGAATGCATTTACCCCGAGCTTTCGTGGGGGATGCCTCCACTCTCCCGGAACTATCCCCTTCTCGTTAGACAAATCTGAGACCAGCATCATCAGCTGCTCACATGGCGGTAATCAGCTGGAGCTTTGAACGGGGTTCTTCCCGCGCCCATCTCCCAGCTACTGTCCATTCCGACTCTCCGCTTCATTGTTTGTTAATTCATTTAACAACTGTTTTCACGGCCAAGTGAAAGGGGAGAAATGCGAAGAGAGGGCGAGAAATCGAACTTTAAAACTTGGGCCCAGCGCCGGAGACTTCTTAGTTCGATACCGAACGCTGTCTCTGCCGGACCAGGTCCAGTCCATCATTATCTCCGTTCTGTGCGATCTTTGGCAGTCCGATTGAAGTCTGCCCAATTGGAGATCAAGCCCAAATAGGGTCCCAAAGCAAAGTGTTACGCAAACAGCTGCGATTATGGCAATTGTGGGCACTGCAGTTGGCCCGGAGAATTACAAATCAGCAACGGTAAGTGGCCACACAGATCGGAGAGGCACCGATGCCGACCTAGGCTGTGGCGTGCGCAGAATTCTCAATCATCAATGGATCACCTGCTGGCAGGTGGACTACGCTCCGACAACAAAACCCGTTTGCATTCCGTTGCTCACCTTGGCCAAGAGACGCGGCAAATCAAAACAAAAAGCCAACAGAGACTAGAGACTAGAGACAAGCGAAAACCAAACAAAACAAAAACCAAACCCAGCGAAACACAACAAAATCGAAAGCCGCAGCGAATACGAGAAACGAGACGAAACGGAGCCGCAATTACCATGAGAATAAGCATAGAAAAGATAAGAGTAACCCGCCCTCTAGTCCAGACCGAACCTTAAAGTACCCTAACCTGAATGTGAGACTCCAAGCTGAGTTCTATCACAGACAAAGCTCCGTGAGGGACCTCTTAATCATTAGCCAGGATACTAGAATATTCCTAAATATATCCCAGAAGTTAAAATTAATATGGAATTAAGGTTTAAGAAAATATTTGTTGTTATAAAGAAATCTCAAGCAATTCTCTCAAAGCACTTTAAAAAAGCCAGTACTCCCATCTGACCTGTTCATTTTATTACCACTTAACATTTAACAGAGACAAAAAACGAAAAACAATAATTAGCTTTTGTTATTTCATATACTAGACAATTATTTGCAAAGATTCGCTATTTTCTACAACTATTTTGAACTCTGATTTTTTGTTACAAGCTTTACATAAAGTTTATAAATTATGATGCCAAAGTAAACAAAAAAAAAAAAGGTGGAACCCAAACTATTTAAACAAAAGTCAGGTGTGGATAGAAAGTGGTACAGCCCTAGACTCGCAGTTCGGGACAATGGAAGGTGTTAAGCCTCGGAGAATCGAGGTGTGTTTAATGGGTTTCCACTAAAAAAAACTACCTTAAAGTAGAAAAATCTCCCGAGAGCTACGATATTTTTAATTATATTTTATATTTAAAAGTAAATTCTATATCATTTCAGTCGCAGTCGCAGTCACCACCCCTGCCATATCCCAAGTCGGTGGCCTTCATCATTAGCAATGAGTTTTGCGAGCGCTTCAACTACTATGGCATGCGCAGTGAGTATAAACGGGATCATTCCCAATCCCATTCTAATAATAATCCCTCTTTGCTCCTCTTTAGCCATTCTGGTGCTATATCTCACCAACAAGCTGGGCTACAACGAGGAGACCTCGACGGTGCTCTTCCACACCTTCACCATGCTGGTATACATTTTCCCCCTAATCGGAGCCCTCATTGCCGATGGCTGGCTGGGTAAGTACAAGACGATATTGTACCTGTCGCTGGTCTACAGTCTGGGCGCCATGATTGTGTCCTTTGGCGCCGTGCCTCTGGAGGGGATGCCCGTCAAGTGAGTTTGAATAATTAGCTTTCTGTCTAAAGATGTGAAGATCACTGAAGCTTGCCTATTCTTCAACAGAGCTGTGACCATAGTGGGGCTTCTACTAATTGCCATGGGCACGGGCGGGATTAAGCCCTGTGTGTCGGCCTTTGGAGGGGATCAGTTCTCGCTGCCTGCCCAAAGCCTGCAGCTGGCCAAGTTCTTCTCCCTCTTCTACTTTGCCATCAATGCCGGCTCTATGATCTCCACTACGGTGACACCCATACTGCGTGCGGATGTCCACTGTTTCGGAGACAAGGACTGCTTCTCGCTGGCCTTTGGCGTACCCGCAGTGCTCATGATAATCTCCGTGCTGATCTTTATGGCCGGCAAGCGGATGTATCGGTGTCAGCCGCCGGCTGGTAACATGATATTTGGTGTCTCGCGTTGCATTGTGGACGCGTTTCGTGGATGGAAGAAGCGTCGACACACGCAGCCGGAGCAGAGCTTCCTGGACTACGCCAAGCCCACGGTGGGCGAACGGATGGTGCGGGAGACGAAGACGTTGCTGCGGATTCTGCGCCTCTACCTGCCCTTCCCCGTCTTCTGGGCCCTGTTCGACCAGCAGGGCTCTCGATGGACCTTCCAGGCCACCCGCATGGACGGCATGGTGCTCGGCTTTCACATCAAGCCCGATCAGATGCAGGTGGTCAACCCCCTGCTCATCCTGGCCTTCCTGCCGCTCTTCGACTACGTGATTTACCCCATTCTGCGTACGATTGGGATACGACGGCACCTGCAGAAGCTCACCATTGGCCTGCTGTTGGCCGCCCTGGGCTTCTTCCTATCCGCCGGCCTCGAGCTGAAGATGCAGCAGGCAGCCTTTGAGGTCCAGCCCACGGAGCCGGGCACCGCCCACCTGCGTCTGTACAATGGAATGCCCTGTCCGTATGAGTTCACCAGCAGCGGCTTTGCAAACTCGGCAAACTCGAGAACCATCGAACCCCTGAGCATGTGGGCGGATCTATCGCTACCCGTGCCGAAGGAGGCCAAGGAGTACTCTTTCCGGGCGCAGCCCATATCGGGCAAGTGTTCCATTATCACGGGAAAGTTACGCCTGCAGCCGGGCAAGTCCCAGGGCTACTTTCTGGCCCAGGATAAGCTCGTGGAGTTCGCCGATGGCCTGGAAATGGCCGCCAGCGAGAGCAGTCCTCCGCTGCTCCGGGTGCTACTGAATACGCCAGCCGAAGAGGGACCCATTCTGCTATCCACCACCACCAACTTGGACACCAAGGGCCTTGCGCTGGACAACCGAAATGTGTCGCAACTGCACAGCATCGCCGCTGGCCCGGGCCAGGTCAACATAAACGGCATCAAGGCGGCCAGTTTCGAAACTAAAGGCGGCGGACTCTACAGCCTGCTGGTGGCGGGCAATGCCCGCGATGGTTACGAACACAAGATGCTCGAGGTGGTGGCCCCCAGTGCCGTGTCCATGCTGTGGCAACTGCCCCAAATTGTGGTAATGACCGCCGCCGAGGTGATGTTTTCGGTGACGGGACTGGAGTTCTCCTACTCCCAGTCGCCGGCCAGCATGAAGAGCGTGCTCCAGGCCTGCTGGCTGCTATCGGTGGCCATCGGCAACATGCTGGTGGTGGTCATAGCCGAGTTCAAGTTCACCAGCACACAGGCCGGCGAGTTTACGTTCTTCGCCAGCCTGATGCTGGTCGATATGCTGCTCTTCCTGTGGCTGGCCCGCAGCTATCAGTACAAGGATCAGTCGAAGGATGAGGAAGCGGAGGAGCAGCAGGATCATGATAGAGTCCAGACGCCAAAGCAAAATTCCCTCGCGACCCCGGAGAAGCAGCCGTGGAGTCCCAGCGTCATGGAGGCGGAACCGGGCCATGGAGCCTATCGCAATCACGCCTACGATAATGACTTCTCGGAAGCCTAAATACGTTTTTAGTCATAGTCACGTCACCAAGTTAGTCCTAGTCTCATTCTCGTATTTATTTTATTTTCTGTTTGCATTTATCATGTTTAATTTCAGCTGTAAATACGTTCGTGTGTACACACGAGTATATGGCCATTTTTTTTAACAAATTGTTTTGTAAATAAATATCACATTTTATACGTTTTAATTAAAGTAGGATTTAATTTCAACTTTAAATTTAAATTCAAGTGAAAATGTAATTTAAAATGAGGGCAACTTTTTACCCAAGCAGTGGCGACACCTGCCGACGTGAAGGCGGCAGTTCAAGTTAACAGTGCCACCGGGTGGTGCATCACTTGGGTGCCTCAGTATAAGCAAAAATACCGAAAATGTACCTAGAAAAATATACTGAAAGGTGGCAGAGCTGCTTGATCACGCTTAGCCCAGACCCAAACCCACTGCAGAGATTTAAATGATTTCCCAAATTTTTGATTAATTAATAATATGATTTATGTTATATGTTGTATTTATATGTTTTTAAATTTATTTATATTGATAATTAATTAATTTATTTATTACTTAGTCTCATATGAGTGACCCCAAAATATACCAGAAAAATCTAGCTGCCCAGAGGCTTGCCACAAGGGGGCCACGGGAAAAGAACGACTGTGACAAATGGCAATGCCAAGAAGGGATGTCGGAATTTGGTGTGTCAGAGCAAAGAGAAAAGTTGCCAGAACTACAGCGAAAAGTTTTGCTTAATTGTGCCAAAATTATTAAAAGTGTTTTAAATAAATCAATTAAATCAATTATATGGCTTAGATTAGTCAAAACCTCCAGCGAGAGCTTGCATAACTCAATGGAAAAAATGGCAAGAATTAAAAGCAGAGGCGGCACGCCATGCCAACGGCATTGCCAGCGTGGAGAGAGAGGCAGAGAGAGCCTACCGAAAGAAAAACAGGCCTGACCTGCGTTGCAGCTGCCTTTGCAGCTGCATTATTGTCGTTAAGCGAGGCCTTGAGACCAAAAATAGAACCCCTGGGACCGACTTAGGGGATGGGATGGACTGGACTTCTACCTAAAGGTCCCGTCGTCTACCTACTTATCTGGAAAAACCCGTAGGAGACGGAAACCGAGGCTACGTGCTCGCCTCTGCCACAACATCGAGCATCAGTCGTTGCATCGGCGGCATGGCGTTAGGAACCTTCTCGTAAGAACTGCAGGAGTTCCAGAAAGTGTACTTATATTTTTTTTACAATTTTTTTCTAGTGCAAATGTGATGTTTTTTTTGTTGTAAACTGTGAAACCCAGATGTGATCCCGAGGGCAGGGGCAGCTTCTTGGCCCACCCAATTCCTTGCTGTGCTGCAATATTCGTGACCAGAAACGCCACTTCACGTGCACCTTTCACGCCGCATCGAGTCATCAAGTGTGATAACAAAAAAAGGGATTCCTTCCACTGGAAAGAAGCCTACAAGCAGTACAAGAACCCCCCTCCGAGTGGAGCCTCCGTTTCTGGTGGCGTCTTCCCTCTACTCCTCCACCGGAGCAGATGAGACGCGGCGCAGTTGAGGCGCCCCATTGGTGCGAGTGGTGCAACATGTGCTGCGGCGGGTCCCATGGGGATCGACTCTATCAAAGCAGAAACCTTGCAGTCCAGCAGCTCCTACGGCCCTGTTGGGGCGGACTCCAACACCACCACCACCGCCACCACCCACAAATGTATAGACAACGCTTGCGATGGAAAATTCTGACCGAAGCGAGAGAGAGAGCGGCACAAGAATCGAATATCCAGAGCGTTCGCTTGGCATCACACGCGCGGCGAGACGACGCGTACGCATACTTCTATCGGGCGCGTGTGGCGCCACGCGAATGCGAGCGAGACGGCAATACTGTAGACATGGGAGAGCCCTGGCTCCCGGCTCTCCTCCAGCCCCCTCTGACGCGGCGGCCAGGCGTTTGCATCGCAAGCGGCAGAGCGAGACGGCCATCTGGGGGCGCGGACTGCAAGGCACCAAAGTGAGAGCGCTAACAGCATACGAAAAGCATAAATTAGACAGAGACGGCATCAGTGCATATCAACGATGCGTATAACAGAACGGGCGTCCCTGGGCATACGCACACCAGCACAAAGCGCACTCACAGACACCGGCCGGGGTCGCAGGTCACCTGTTCTAGCCTCAACCATTGCAGGAGCTTCCGGAGCGGGGGATTCGCCGTGATTAATGCAAGGATCTGCTCAAGCGGCGGATATAAACCAACTCAGCTCCGAGCTGTCAACATCGAGCTTTGGCTCATATAAAATATCACAGAGAACGTGTCATCGTAACCTTCACCCTCACCTCTCAACCATTAAAAAACTCATTTCTGGCCTGCCAATGCTACGATATTGCTTCGCCTTAGACTCTCTCTTAGAACTCGATGCGGGATTTCTGCCAAGAAGCTGCCGTTAGCCCAAGGAGCACACACTGACTGACATAATAATAGATTAGATTTAGACAGCCATGCCAAGCCGCTTGCCAAAGTCCTAGCCAAGAAGCTACGCCCAGAAGAAGCTGCCTCTGCATGGACTCGTGGGGTCTCTGGACAAGATTATTCTTGCTGGAATTCTAACCGGCAAAGGGACGTGCTGTTGCCCTCAAGTTTATTATCTCTTATAACCTCAAGCTAAGACCCTTAAAAGCCTACATACCTCATCTCACAGCAAGCATACACACACACAAAAAACTAGCTTCAAGAATTAGCCTATTCTTCAATTCTTAAAGTTCTTCAAAATCTTCCCAACTCAGTGACTAGGAATCGCCTAAAAAAAAGAAAGAATGAAAAAAGTGGCAAAAGTTTCTTTTACTTTGCTTTAGTTCCTTTTGTTTTGTTTTTAAAACTAACCCAATATTGCTTGCAGCCAATTAATCAGCTTTAAAGCTGAAAAAGCCTTTCATTAACCGACAGGAGGTGAGTTTTTGTCTTCGATCCTTGGACAGCGTTTAGTTGGTTTCCAGAGACCCAAAAAGCCTAGACTTTGCTTACTCTTAAAACAATAAAACCCCATAAAAAAAGAGTACAAAAAACTAAAATAAAGTAAATGTTGTACAAACTGATCATCACTTGAGCGAAAAAAAGGAAAGAAAACAAAATAAGTGTTTGGAAAGCGTTCCGCAACGCTCAAAAACGCTCTGGAAAATAATAATGTTCGCTTTGTGAGCAAAAGAATGAAAAGAATACCAAAAAAAACAAGCTCTTTGCTTGGTCAATCGTTTGACCTGCAACTGGCTGGTTTGCCATTAATCACATTCTTTGCTTATGAACCCAAAATATTCGCTTAAACTGATGACAGATCTTGTGACAAATAATCAATAATAAAAGGCAAAGTCAAAGCCCACAGACTGGAAACCGGCTAAGCGTCTCCTCTAAGGTACTGAAAGTGCAAAACAAAAAAGAGATAAAGCCTGGCTTGACCCCGATTATTAACCTATTTCTATGCTGTGTGTCCTTTCAGATAAGTTTTAGACCGAGCCGAAACTTGGAGCCTCTCGGAGCCAAAGTTTTCAATTAGTGTTTTTTATTTTGCTTGCCGGGCGATTTCCAGCACTTTTCAAAGAGCAAGATTTTTTCAAAACTAAAATACGAAATATTCTGTCTAATTTTTGAACTAAAGTTTCCATTAAAAGACATGCTCATACACATATTCAGTTGGCGACTAGCTCAAGGTGGAGTCAAAAGTTCTCCTAAAGTTTTGTTCTATTCAAAGCCTTGTGGCGTTTAACAGTTTCCTGCAGCTGGAAGGTTTTGCTAGGGGCTTACCACGAGTTTGATATGCAAGCAGATCAAAAATCGAGAGATTTAACACGAGATTTAGCTAGTTAGAGTACAGTCCATCCCAAAAAAAGAAGAGGCCACAGCCAAGAAGCTCCGCCCAAAAACAAGAGAAGAAAATATATATTGAACTTGAACTAACCCATAGACTTGCTTTCAGTTCCGCCATGGAGGAGTTCCTGTTTGGTTTTTGTCTGTTTATTTTTTTATAACCTAACCTTTGTATATTTTATCGTCTAGTGTTCACCCCCCCACAACCCCAATATCCATTTATGTGTGCCACATTCAACACAATTTGAGTTGTCCCCAGCTCAGACCAAGCTTCTAACCATTCCACACACTCCCCGCTCTAATGCATGCCATCATGCTTCCACGATTCCCAATTGCGAAACACATCCCCAAAACGACACCAATTTGTCACCATTTTCACGGTTTGTGTTTCGGAGAACGGGTCAAAGCGCGGTTTTGAAAAGTTTTCCGAAACGGAAGAAAAACATGAAAAAAAACTGAAATACTTTTGAATTGCGAAGAACCATCGTTAAGAACGGCACTGAAAGCGTATGTTTTGAGCGCGGTTCTAAAAGAATACCTAATACAATACTAAAAAAAGGAAACAAAGAAAAAAAAAACTAAAACACATTTACTAACAATAGTATAAGAAAAGAAAAGAAAAAAAACAAAAACTTGCTGACAACGTTCTTCGCAATTTCAAGAAAAAAAATTATTTAACAACAACAAAAAAATATTAATAAAAAATGCAAGTATGAAAAATGTGTGGAAACGTTATACGAATCTTCACAAAAGTGCTCTCAAAAATAAAGAGTATCACGAAACTGTTATACGCCTGTGCCGATTCGCAAAGAAACAAAAACTTTGTATTTTTCCGAGCACTCTGTAGTGAAATTCTGTGTGTGGATTTCTTTGAGAATAGGCATGGGATTACTTTTTTTTTTTTGAATTAAACAAGCATATTTTTTAACAAGATAAAACATTTGTGTTTTGATTTGGGTTAAGGGTCTATCTGCTTTTGGAAAACGAAGCGAAGAGGAAAGAAACTTCCAAGAAAAGAGCCTTGGTTTTTATAGCAGAACTGAATTTCTGCATTTAAAACTTGATTTCTAATCTTTTGTCCGTATTTTGAAAATTTTGACGATGTAACCCCTTTCCTTTCTTTTCGAAAAATGGGTCACTTTTTTTCTTGTCCGGACATGGCCAGATCGAATATATATGGCTTATAGGGTCGGAAATGACTCCATCACTGCGTTTCAAGCTGCCAAAAATTATAAATCAAGGTTTAATGCAGAATTGTTCCCCTTTTAAAACTAAAACGAAAAGTCGAAACCAAACTCAAATCGGTTGCGTTTAAGCCGAGTTATGAGCAAAAAACCATTTCCTTCAATCTCAACTCTTTCAGTGCAAATTTAACAATTTTCCGGTCTGGGGTAACAGGCGAACAGAAGGCAGCAGCAAGCAACTATCAAAAATTACAGCACACCCCAAAAGTATGCTATACAATAAATTCGCAGACCAAAACACCCCAAAAGTATGCTATGAAAAAAATTTAAAATTTAAAAAATATTTTAAAAATCACCTTCTGCTGCCTTCTGTTCGCCTGTTACCCCAGACCGGAAAATTGTTAAATTTGCACTGAAAGAGTTGAGATTGAAGGAAATGGTTTTTTGCTCATAACTCGGCTTAAACGCAACCGATTTGAGTTTGGTTTCGACTTTTCGTTTTAGTTTTAAAAGGGGAACAATTCTGCATTAAAACCTTGATTTATAATTTTTGGCAGCTTGAAACGCAGTGATGGAGTCATTTCCGACCCCATAAACCATATATATTCTTGATCAGCTGCAAAAGGCAAATCGATCTGGCTTCAACTCAACTCCAGTCTGGTTTGGTTTTTGCAGCAGCATTTTCCGTTCTAAAAGAGTTGAAATCTCCTATTAAATTCTGAAAATACACCAGCCATCCTCCCATTTCAAATAACAACTCGCATTTATTTATTTGTATTTTGTATTTTTATTTATTTAGAAAAAACGTAATTGTTTACCATCTTTTGTGGATGCTTGACATCTCTTTTCTTCGTCGCTCGTGTTCTGCAAGGAGAAATCTTTTAAAAAACCATTACAAATATATATATTTATATATGCATAACTGTATGATAAGCATGAATGTATGGTGTAAGCACTATAAATACACGGAGTCGTTTAAATGCAAGTAGCCTAAGCCTAATTAAGTACGTAAAATTGGTCAATGTGTAGAAAATAAATGCTACAGTTGATTGTAAAAATGTGTAAACGTATAAAAGCGTTGTAAAATTATTTATAAAATTATTTGTATATAAAAAAAATAGTAAAAAAAAAATGTGGAATGCGAGTGTCGTTGGACAACAGCCCGCACAAGGAAGCTCAGCGACTGAGATTCTTACAAAAAAACGATGTACTATTTACTACACAAACAAAAAATGTGATTAAAAATCGTTCAAATTCCGGGGTTCGTCCACCGAAAAGACGCTCTTCTACTGGCGCCTACTTCTGGTCACTCTCCGCAGAGATTTCAAATCTCCAGCAAAAAAAAAAAAAAGAAGAGAAAACACTTGGGGTTAGTGGGAAGCGAACCGCTGCGAACGGCCAGGAATGCCTCAGTGGGGGGTTAGTGTCCTGGCAAGTATGTCCTTGTGCTGGGAATGGTGGGGGGGGGGCATATGCTTGGGGACCGAGATGCTGGTGGATGGATGCTGGTGCGGATGATGATGGTGGGTTGGTGGATGGGTCGGCACAGCGGGCACTTCTCATGTGGGACCATAGAAGGACTGTGTTCCCTCTCGCTATCCATTATCCTGGCGGCAGCTGGTGTTCGTGTTCGTGTTGGTGTGCGTGCTCCTCCTCTGCTTACGGGCTAGTTATCCTGGCTATGTACATCCTTGTGGCAGCATTGCGTTGCTTGAGATTAACGGGTTCCATGTACGGCTAGAAAGTTGCACTAGATCTCGGGGAATCGGGGATTAGGGGGATCGATCCCTCATCCCGATCACCTGCGCTGGTTGAGCATCTGCAGGTAGTACTCGCAGTTGGTGCAGTACACCGCCGGCGCAATCACATGCCGCTTCCGGCACAGATTGCACTCGACGGCCTTGGCCGAGGCCTTCACAATGGCATTGTTGTAGACGCGGGTGGGTATGGCAGTGATGGCCGCCGGCCCTGATCCAGGTGCAGGAGCAACTGCTGCTGCTGCTGCTGCTGCTGCCTCCGGTAGTCCATTCTGCAGCGACAGCTTGCTCTGGGGCGGCGGCGGCGGCGGTGGCAGGCAGTCGGCTTCGCCCTTGGTCCCTGGCTCAAAGCTCACCTTCTTGGCGGCGGGTTTGCTGGCCATTAGTTGCTGCTGCTGCAGGAGTTGCTGCTGCTGCTGCTGCTGCTGTTGGTGCTGCTGCACATTGGGCAACGGGAAATAGGGTCCGGGGGCGGGTACGGCAGCAGTGGCAGGTCCTGGAGCTAGTCCCTGAGCGTTAGCTGCTGCTGGGGGATAGCCATGTGGCAGGGGCACACGCTGGTAGGGCGAGGGCAGAGGCACTTGCTCGGAGATCGCCACCGAGCCGTTGCTGAAGTAGCCCAGGCTCAGTTGGGTCTGCTGCTGCTGCTGTTGCTGCTGCTGCTGTAGTTGCTGGTGCTTCTGCAGCTGCACGGAGTAGCTCTGGGCCAGCATCTGGTTGTGGTGCAGGGGTCGGGGCATGCTGGTGTACTGGCTGTCCATGGGCTGCTGCTGCTGCTGCTGCTGCTGGAGATGCTGCACCTGCTGGCTGGCCAGGCCATTCATGCTGGTGCGATGTTGCTGGATTTGCTGCTGCTGCATCTGTTGTTGCTGCATCTGAAGTTGTTGCTGCTGCTGCTTCTGTTGCTGCTGCTGGCGTATCAACTCCTGGTGGTGCTGTATCCTCTGGACATAGCGCTGCATGTCCGCATTGGCTGGAGCTGCTGCTGCTGGCCTGCCCAGCATGGGCGAAGGTTGCTGCTGCAGCTGCTGCTGCTGCTGTTGCAACTGTGGCTGCTGCTGCAACTGCTGCTGCTGCTGCCTGGGCTGCGCCTCTGTTTGCAGCCGGAGCATGTTCTGCTGCTGCTGCTGGATCATCTGGGCGGTGACGCCGCCCGCCTTCTCGTTGGGATGCTGGGCGGTGCGCAGGACCCGCTCCAGGATGGGGTTCGGTATGAAGTCGTCGTCCTCCTCGTTGCCGGCGGTGGCCACCAGGATCACCTGGTCGCAGAAGGAGACGCTCTTCTTCTTGACCCGCTTGGGCGGCTGACTCTGCTGCAGGCTCTGCTGCACCATGCTGTTGAGCAGCTCCACCTCGCGGATCTCCTCGGCGATCTGCGACTGGCTCATCTCGTACTTGGGCTTGGGCAGCAGCAGTTGCTGCTGCTGCTGCTGGTGGAGTCCCACGAGGCCTGGCCTCGAGTCCACCTCATCCACATCCTGCTTGGCACTGGGCAGGCCGTTCATCTGCGTACGCAGCTGGGCCGCCGGCTGCGAGAGCAGCTCCTGGGAGGCATACGAGCGGATCTGCGTCTGCTCGAACCGATGCGCCAGGTCCCGGACACTGGACGGCGAGGAGGCCTCCAGCTTGCGCTGCATCGCCCGCAGGTCGCTGGCCTGCTTCGCCTGCAGCTCCTTCAGCCAGGTGGCGTCCGCCGGATGGCCGCCGTTGGGCTGCTGCTGCTGCTGCTCCTTGCGCAGCTTGAGCAGGTGCTGGCGCTGCTGCAGCTGGGCCAGGATGCTGGTGGTGCCCTCCAGCGAGTCCAGCTGCTGGCGCTGCTGCTTGCTGGCCGCCTCCAGGGCCTGCAGCTGGCACAGCTGCTGGTTGAGCGGCTCCAAATCCAGCTCCGGCGGCGGTGGCGGCGGGAAATCCTCGCTGGCCTGCCGCGAATGGCAGGCGGAGTGCGGCGGACTGGGATACGGGGGCAGCTCCATTGGCGGCGGCAGTGGCAGGTCCTGGCCCAGCAGCTGCAGCTGCTCCTTGAGGGGACTCTGCTCGGAGTGCACCTGGGCGCAGGTGGTGATGATCGTCTGGCAGGAGTCCTCGCTGATGGAGGTGTTGGAGCTCATCGCGGACAGGTTGGAGAGGTTGGCCTCGTGGTGGAACTGCTGCTGCTGCTGCTGGGGGGTCAGCGTGGAGCTGGTGCGCATGGGCGGCGGCGGGGCCACCTTGGGCACCATCGTCAGCTGGCGGCCGCTGCCGTGGAAGCTCTTGCGCATCAGCTTGCTGCGCTCCAGATTGGGATTCGGATTGCTGCCGGCTCCGCCGGGTGCCCCCTGGCCACTAGCTGCCGCTCCTCCTCCCGCTGCGCCCGCTCCATTCGGGTAGTCAAAGTGCCCCTCGGAGATGTAGCCACTCATGGCCAGGCCGTGGCCGTGCTTGCCCAGACCCAGGGCGCTGTCGTCCACGGAGCTGCCGAGGAGCAGCAGCTGGGAGCTGGCGGCGCTGGGTGGGTAGTGATGGGGCGAGTGGGCGAGCGGGTGGTGGTGCGGATGGTGGTGCGTGGCCTCGGTGAGATCCGCCTCGGTGAGGTCCGGCATGGAGCGGTTCTTGCGGCGGATGAGGCCGCCCATGAGCAGCTTGCGCCGGATCTTGTGCTGCTTCTTGCCGCTCTTGTCCTTCTCCTTCTTCTCGTCCTTGTCCTCCTTGTGCTTCTTCAGCGTGTCCTTGGCGTTGACCAGCAGCGTTTCGGTGAGCGAGAACTCGCGGGTGAGCTTGTTGCGGTCCTCGCTCCGGCTGCGCTTCTCCTTCTCCTTGTCCTTGTCTTTGTCCTTCTCCTTGTCCTTGTCCTTGTCGCGGCGTCCGAACAAGGAGCGACTCTCGCGCTCCGGCTTGCCGGGAGCAACCTGCTTCTCCGCCACCTTCTCCCGCTCCTGCTCGTACTCGATGGCATTGTCGTCGCAGGCGGCCGAGGCGGCGGCCAGGGCCTTGAGCGGACTCTTCCGCTTGGGCAGCGTGGCATAGATCTCGATGCTGGCGGGGATCTGCTGCTGCTGCTGCAGCTGCTGCTGGAACTGTTGCTGCTGCTGCTGGAGATGCTGAAGCTGCTGCTGCTGCTGCACCTGCTGCTGCAGCTGCTCCTGCTTGTCCAGCGTGCGATCCTTGCTGTTCTGGCGCACATGCTTCACGCTGCTGGTGCTGCCCTCCCGCATGTGCTTCAGCTCCGGCATGGCCTCCGTCTCGGCGCCCTTCTCCACCAGGATGCGGCGGTGCAGGCTCCTGGCCCGCATCACGCACGTGTTGTGCTTCATCCGGGCAAAGGTCATGGTGTGCGGATTGCTGTACGGCGCATCCATGGCCGCCCGAGCCCGCCCGGCGGCCGCATTGCACAGCACCAGGGCGGTCTCCAGGTCGTGCGACTCCTCCACCAGCCGCGACTTCTCCAGCAGCTGGTCCGCCTCGTGGCAGAGCTTCTCGCAGTCCCCGGACAGGGCCAATCCGTTGTGTCCTGCCGCGAGTCCTGCCAGTCCTCCTCCTGGGTGCTGCTGGTGTCCTGTGCTGTGTTGTGCCTCGGGTATCTTGGCCAGCTGCGGGTCCCGCAGCGTGTGCTTCGGCGGATACGAGTCCGTGGAGCTCAGCGAGAAGGAGTCGTAGCCCGGATCGTAGGGCAGGCCGTGGCGCGTGGGACTCTGCGGGACGGCGGCAGAGACCACGCCCCCGCGCTTGGCCACCATATACAGATAGGGATTGTCCAGGGTGGTGGAGCTGGCCGAGCTGGCGCTGTTCCTGTCCCCGGACCAGTTGCCCGAGTCGCGGCGCCGCGGCTGATTGAGGTGCTCGGGCATGGTGAGGCCATCGCTGGGCGGCGAGCTGCCGTTGGAGGAGGTGGTGGAGGACGAACCTCCTCCGTGGCTGCCATGGCCGGAGCTCGACTCGGCACTGTGGCTGCGCTGCAGCTGGAGATGCTGGCGCCGCGCCAGCTGGGCACTGAGCACGGCCTCGATGGGCTTGCGGCTGAGGAAGCCGCCATCCTTGTCCTGCAACTGCAACTGTCCTGGTCCTGATCCTAGTCCTGATCCTAATCCTGATCCTGGTGCTGGTGGTGGTCCCTGTCCCTGCGCTCCGATCTTGTCCTGAATCACGCTCAGGTTCTGGTACTGGGCACTCAGCACATGCTCCACGGTCTTGCGGCTGATGTAGGCATCCGTCTCATCGGTTCCCGGGAAGATGTTCTTCTGGATGACGCTCAGGTTCTGGTAATCATTGCTGGCCGGCGTGCGCAGCGGCGTTGGCGTGATGGCACGCCGCGTGTTGCCCAGACAGGGCTTCTCCGGACTGGGCGTCACGGCCCGACGCACCACAGTGGCTGCTGCGGCGGCCACTGGTGCGGCTGAAGTGGCCTCGAGACCTGCTCCTCCTCCTCCTCCTGCGGAGGGCTGCTGCGGCACGGCATAGAGCAGCAGCAGCGGCTGATAGCGTCCGCGACTGCACTTGTCCACGACGCCCTCCCAGCTGGGACCCACCTCCTTGACATTGGCGTCGTCGAAGTACACCCACACCTTGAGCTTGGTGTGGAAGAAGAAGGTGGTGTAGTGCTTGCCGTAGTAGGAGACGATCCCCACCAGCTCGTGCTGGGTCTGCTGGGCCCAACGCTGCTCGCTGACCTGGTGGAAGACATCGCCCAGCCGCAGGCTGGTGCCCACGGCCTTGAGCACGGCATGAACCTGATCGGCGGCCGGACGTTCCGAGTCCCAAACGATGCCAATGGAGACCACATCGGGGCGGTTGAGCAGCGCTCGGCAGATGCCAATTTTGGCGCCACAAGTGTTCTGTTTTTGGGGCAGAGAGAGAAAAGAAGGCATTGAGGGAAAGGGATTCTTCATCATCATCATCATCCTTACTTACCGGACAGTCGCGTATGTCGCCCATGTTGCCCGCCGCCCTGAGGAGCTGGCCGAAGCTCAGCTGCTGGTGGGACTGGAGGGCCAGGCTCTTCTGGGAGGTCAAAGCCGAGGCGGAGACGTAGTGGACCATCTGTGGAGGAAACAGCAACGGAATCAGTAACAGAAACAGAAGCAATTAGTCAGCTGCCTTAATGGTCAAGAGGCGGAAGCGGTGCGCCCACGAACCGGTGTCTACCTCCTCCTCTGTGGCACGCGTTGACGTCAGTTTGAGGCCCCTTTTAAGGGTCTGTCTGTGGTCGAAACCCGTTCTCAGCTAACTGTTCTTGCTAAATCTTAGCTGGAAGATCGTATATCAATCCCCAAGTGCAGCAGCCTGCTGCAGGTGTTCCAAGCCAAAAAAATAAAAAAAAAAGAAAAGAAAACTGGAACCCACGCCAGGCCACGAGCTAAACTCTGATTGGATCTTTAAGCTGCCCAGAAACGAGTTCTCTTACACTGGGAGAAACAGCCACGAACTAGGCTAGTCACACGGCATAAATAATGAAGCATAAATAGATCAGAGAGCAGGAAACAAAGTGCAGAGAGGAAAAATGAGATAAAAACTAGTAATTCTAGTATTTAAAACGAAAGAAACAAAAGCCAGCTTAAAGTCAAGAAAGATGTTTCATAAATCAAATATTAATAGCAGACTCTGTTTCATTGTTTAACCCATATTTTAATTATATGCTAACCTCTATCATTTAAGATTGCTTTATTTCTGTCATGTGCCATACAAAATTTGCATAAATAAACATCTTAACAGCTTAAATCTTCTGGATTTTTGTAAACCTTTTAAATTAAAGTTTCTTGTGTTATATAAAAAAAATATACCCCTTAAGGCAATTTTTCTTAAATATAGAAAAACATTTAAATGAGTTCAATGAAAACTTTAAATACTTCGAATGTTTTACTCATTTTCCCCTATCATTTCATAAGGAAAACCCCTGTAATGTTCCCTAATATTTCATATAAAAAACTTCTATAATTTCCCCTAGAATTTCATATAGAAAACCTCTATAATTCCCTCCTTTAATTTGATAAACTCACCTGGGTGAAGGGCAGCTGCTCGGAGTTGGCGCCGCACTTGCAGACACTCTGCTCGATCACTCGCATGGCGAAGCGCCGGTGGGCAATGCAGGCCGCGGACTCGCAGGAGTCGCCGTCGTCCGGCGAGATGTGCGAGTGGACGCGGTGGAGGAGCAGCTCGAAGCACTCGGCGGCATCGCCCAGGCATCCCAAAGGGAAGCGGCGTCCGGCCAAGGGGCCACTGGCCAGGGCCCTGCGCAGGGGCTCGGGGCAAAGAGCCGGCTCTGAGCTGGTCTGCAGCTGCTGGAAGAGTTCCTGCAGGGGAGGGAAAAAGAGATTGGGTATTAATTTGGGGGTCACTTAAGAGCAGGTGGGATGAGTTTAGGTTGAGTTGGGATCATCTGGGAACAGTTAAGATCCATTTAAATCAGTTTTACCGGGTTTTAAGACCCAATACTGAGTGAGTGAGTTGAGTTTACCAAGAAATTGAAATGTACTAAGCTTCTACATTTAATTTAATGCTTAACAAATTAAAATATGTGCTTTATACGTATAATAATTTATACCTAAAAATACTTAATACTTAAGAAATTATGAGCCGAAGGTCTAAGCTGCTAAGGCAGCTCTCGATTCTCTTAGTTTAAAAGTAATTGTTAACTTTAGATAAATAAATACTTGAGACATAAATACTTAATACGCGAAATAAATAAATAATTGTATAAATGGTTGAATTATTTAAATTATTTATTTATTTTTTGATAACTAATAAATTCAAATAATTGCTAAGGAAATACACACTACAAAAAAACCCCACAAATGTTCCACTTACTCAAAGAGAAGTGTAAAAATGTCTTTTCTTGTTAATAAATTACTTAACTATTTAGCTTAGTTATTAGTGTATTTTTGGGTGATATTTTCCTTATAGTTTTCCCTGATTTTAAACCTAATCCTACGACTCCTCTCCCCTCTTCCATACATTTCCCATATACTGGGTTATTTCCCCCTTAAACCCAAATATTTCCATGACTTACGATAACCGCATTGATGCAGCGATCCCGCTCAGCGTTTCCATGGCTGTTGGCCACCAGGCCACCACCGTTCCCGGTGCCTCCTCCTCCATTGTTGTTATAGCCCAGGACGGCCAGCTCCAGGCTGCTGGAGACCTTGGCCAGGTGGCTCACCGACTTCTGCTTGGACTGCTGCCTGGTCAGGGTGGCGGCCTTGTCGCCCAGTCCCAGTCCCCCGGCATCCGGCATCATCAGCTTCCGGGGACTGCTGCGGGGCAGGGTGCCGCCGCCATGGCCATTGCTCGCCGCCGCCATCATCAGGTGGCCCAGCTGGGGATGATGCAGGGGACTGCAGCCGCCGGGTATGGGTATGGCCTTGGGCGAGGCTGTGGCAGAGGGCGGAGAGGGTGTGGCAGGACTAGTCGCCACTGGGGACTCTGGGACTCCCGGAGGAGGTACTCCTCCTGCTCCTCCGCACACTGCTGGGCTCCTTCCGCTTGTACCTGAACTTGATCATCTTTGCTGGAGGCTTCTGTCCGCGGGAATCCTCTCTACACCGGGGGATCCTCTCCTCTCCGGGGAATCCTTTTAATATCCTTTATCGTCGCCTCTCATGGCTCTGTGAAAGTTTATGTTTTTTGCAATTAAAATAAAATTCTCTCGCTTGGCGAGCTCTTTTTTGGCCAGAAGGAAAGGTGTCAAATCGATTATTGCCCCAGTCAGCAGCTCAACAAAACCAACAGAACCAAAAAAAAAAAACCCAAAAAAGGCGAAGAAATTAGCAGCGGAAGTGACAACCAAAAACGGCGGCGTCAGCCCCCAAAAAAAGTACAAAAAATCAAGTTAAAAAAACAAACAAGAACAGAAAAGTGCAACCCCAAGCAATTAAAGAGGAAGTTGGCCCAAAGGGCAGGTTTGCACAGGGAGAAATTCACAGTGATTCACAGTTTTGGGAGGCACATGTAAATAGGGGAGAGAGAACACTGAGAGCGAACTGGCTTTTTTTTATTTATATTGCTTTATATTAATGCCGATAAATCCAGCTAAATATAGTTATAGCAAATAAATAAATATATTTATAGCACAATTATCAAATATATCTCAAATTTCGATAAATAATCAATCAGCAGAATTATAGCTATTAATTAATTATATTATTCTAACGAAGTTTTCTCTCATTCCTAATGCAAATCTGGCCGAAATCCCTCGAAAAACTCTAATAATAAACTCTTTAATTCCTTTAATATATAGTAAAATATTTAATATTGTATGTAATATCATACAAGAGCTGTTTCTTTTTTTTTGAACTCTGTATTTTGTATAAACCTTTTTCGAAACCCCTTTTTTCCTGGCAGTGCCTCGGCCTGAACTCGGACTTCTGGCGGGCACGCGTATCACTAACAGCTGCGACAGGTTTTTGTTTTATCAGCAGCGACACTTGGCTCTAAAGACTCTGTCTCTGTCTCTGGCTTTAGCTCTGTCTCTGGATTTAGCTCTGTCTCTGGCACTGGGCACTGGGCACACCCTGAGCCAACGACTGGACTTGACTTTCGCTTTTGGCCGCCGACCGATCTCGACCTCAATTGCGGCCAATCGAAAGTTTCGCCGCCGCGAAACCGGTCCACCAGGCCAGAGTTCTCCTCGAGCCGCCCCAGAAACATGAACTCCAAACTTAAATTGTGGCGATTCAGCGGGTTTGTGTTCTGTTTTTCAAACTGCGAACAAGCGAATTGCATGTGCAGTTTGCAGTTTGCAAGTCCAAAGTCTCGGACCTAATATTGCCATAAAACATATTGCCGCCTGACAACCGCTGACGCCTTGAAAATGAAGTGCCACACGATGGCAACCCGATATATATCCATATATCCATATATCATTATAGACATGTATCCATTTAGCCACATTTAGCCAGGTCTCCAGTTAATGACATTTGCCGGAGAGCCAGCGAGCCAGAGATCCAGAGAACGTCACGACATGACGCCATATGTCGCATATGGCTGAGATCTGTAAACGCCTTTTGTACTTCTGTTCCATTGCCTTGTGTCTCTGTATATTTCAATGTATCTCTTTGTATTTCTTTATAATTCTATACATTATCGGTGCTCTGTTTTCTGTATTCTGCATTTTGCATTTTGCATCTTGGCCAATTACAATGGCTTTGGCTCAAAGCCAACGCCAGCAGGTACACGAACGTATCACCTGGCTTCAAATATATTTAATGTGCAGAGTTACACACAGAAAAAATGTTCTATTAAAATTGAGATATTAACAAAAAAGGTTTCCATTTATTTTTTTATTAAATGATTTAATTGGGTTTTAAAAAACGTTACAGAAAACGATTTATATTTAAAAGCATTAAATTGTCGAAGTTGAAGAAGCAACCTTTAAAGGGAACCCAGCTCACGGTTATAATAAATATATTTCTATTTTTTGTTTGTTTCTTGTTTATTCCGTTTCCCTTTCTCCTGTTTCTGTTCATACATTTCTTTTTAAGCTTTTACCTGAATAAATAAATATAAATACACAGGCAATACCTGGAATCAAATTGGGAATTGGCACAATTAACACTTGTCAACTGTTTGGCTTTTCGAGGGAACAGAGACAGGTAAAGTGAGAGGGAAAGGGTTCCCCGTTTAAGAGATGTGAGTTCCTTGGAAAATAAATAATACAAAACCTTGAATATTCAGTTTAAAGTACTTTAAGTCAAAAAATAAAAAAGAAAGAAGACACTCAAAATAAACAAAAGCAAGCAGTTTAAGTTAAGAAATGAGTCATTTTGACTGGTTATAAATAAATTATGATTTGAAATTAAAAAACAAGATCTAAGACTCTTAAGGAAATGCAAAAATCCACAAAGAAATATAACTTTAAGATAATATATTTATTGTTATTATTATTGCTTCTAAAAGCAACACAAAACACACATTAAACACTATAAAAAAGCCACACACAGTTCAAAGTTCTTTTGAAGTTCTTCTGCTTTTGTTTTATTTACTTTTATATACATTTGTTTTTGTGACATTTCTGGATTTCTGGACTTTATGGCCAGCGGAAAATGCTAGGTGCGCCGCCGCAGTACATAAAAAAAAAAAAAATGTTTAATAAGCGGAAAAGCCGACAAAACGCTGTTGGCGAGCGGAAGTTGGTTGGTCAGCAGGTGGGGGTTAGGTTAAGGGAAAGGGAAAGGAGGGGAGGGAAAACTGAGTGATTTCCTAATTGTTTTTCCCCAGCCTGCACTTGCTTTTTTAACATATTTAATTGTCCATTCAATGGACAAAACAGTTGCATGCTAATTAGTTTGGTTACAGAGTCCGCGTCCGAGTCCGAGTCACGCTCTTTAATTACCATTTTTGGTTAAGTTACCAAAGGGAGCTGGGCACAGACAATTGGCCAATAATTTGGCCAAAAGGCAAACAGATAAAGATCGTTTGACTGCATACTTAAATTGCGTAGTTAATGAAGATATTTTCCTAGGAAATTCAAGCTGATTTCAAATGGTTTCATTCTACAGAAAAGTATTATAAGAATATTAAAAAAAATTGTATAAAAATTGTTTATTAAAAGACACAAATCTGTCTGTTATGTGGCTTTTGTGTTTTCATGTTTTCGAGTTCGAGTTTTGACTTTTTCAATGTGCCAGTTCAATCGGGGAACTGGCAGTCCTTGAGACCGCCACTATTTATAGATCTTTGCACACCTCAAACGCCAAGAGATAGATAAGATACAGATACAGATACAGCTGCAAAAGCTTGAGATACAGCTTAGCTTCGGCTCTCAAAATGCAAAACAAGTTAACAAACTGGCCTGCAGCCACATAAATGTTTTCATTTATTATTATTAATGCTGCCAGCTTCTGTCTGTTGTCTTTTCATATTATATTTTCTTATTTTCAGCTGCTTTTTATACGTTTTTTTTTTCTCTTTTTGTTGTACCATGATTTACGGCTCTTAATTGTTAACAGAGTTTTATGTCTCGCTGCTTCCGCAATTACAGTCAGCAACAAAAGCCGAAAGAACTGACCTTTTTCTCAGCCAAAGTGCAAGTAGTGCCAAGAAGTAAGAAGTACTACCTGAAGATGCCAGATTTTGCACTCCGATTCTGTTGATTTTTCAAGAGATTGCAAGACACAAAAACGAAGGAAAACTGCACATGCACAGGTAAGGCACAGGTAAGACCTGTATGGGAACAACACACGTGCAACCTGCAACCTGCCACACACAAAAGATGCCTCCAGGGGAGAGTCGAAGCCGAAGCCGGGGCTTCCAGCGGCGTTGTCAGTTAGATAAATGCGACAGGCTTAGACACTGCCAGAAAAATATGCTGAATATGTTGCATATTGTTGAATATTCTTTATATTTTCTGTATTCTTTATTTTGTATTTTTTAATAGGAAACAGCCAGAAGTGACACACACCTTTGGCTTTCACCCAAAATTAATTAAATATGCATTCTGAAAGGTCAGATTTTTATAGAGAAAGCAGCAGGCAGGCAAAACCAAGTTTACAAATTCAATAAATATTTCCCTTTACTAATATTTGCTTTAATAAAAATCCACATTTACAAATATTTCCCTTGTATCTTCATTAAGCAAAACCCGCAGCACAATTACAGGGAAGCTCTAGTCACGTTCTCTGAACTAAAAACTAACTAATCGCCAGGCAGACGTGCCTTTAAAATTCATATTTTTGGCTCTAAGCTGGCCAGCTGGCTTAGCCCAAGTTATGTCAGCATAAAGAGCTATCAATATAGCTTAAAACCTATATAGTTTAAATATATTTCTCAGTGTAAGGCAGCACCGCACGTGAGCTGACTGCCAAGCACACACACAGCCTGATCCCCACTTTATTCTCAAATATTTACATATGCCAGGCATGCAGCCCCAGCCCCAGCCCCAGAATTAGCCATAAATATGCGACT
This sequence comes from Drosophila aff. chauvacae BK-2020, assembly GCA_018903765.1. Classification (NCBI taxonomy): domain Eukaryota; kingdom Metazoa; phylum Arthropoda; class Insecta; order Diptera; family Drosophilidae; genus Drosophila; species Drosophila aff. chauvacae BK-2020. The sequence goes on along the minus strand of JAEIGO010000395.1, from coordinate 8,250,588 downwards.
TCTTGGCCAAGAAAGAACCCGGCCAGGCCAGGCCTATCGATGGCTCCGCCAAGAGATGATCACAAGAATGGTAATGATGATGACGGGGGCCCTCCATAGAGGTGACATGTGGCTCGGGGGGGAGAGGCCACAAACTCTCGTTGCATTTCAATTAAAGGAGTGCTGTCTTCCCATGCAAATTGAAAGAAGCAGGGGAGGAGGTACATAAAAAATCGCACTTAAATGCTAGAATCTCCTCTCCTCTGATCGCGTGATTCCCGGGACTTTCCCTAGGGAAAGACAAGTGGCTTCCTCTGCGTGCCTGGCTCTGATTAATCTTTAATAAGCCGCATAAATGCATTGGCATTAGCATTCGGGCCACTCGGCCTTAGCGAGGGCCCACTGTGCGGCCACAGGTTTCCATCATTCCATCATTCCGTCCCTGGCATTTACATACCAAAAGCCAGCTCCTCACAAAAGGCCAGCATAAAATTCAAATTCAAAAAACAGCGAAACAAGTTAGAGACCCGCATGGTCAAAGCCCCAAAGATTCGGGTTCCAAGATCGGTGATGGATATAGTAAATGATAGAATCAATAAGCGAAACTGGTAGTTGGTTCGTTGGTTCGTTGTTCCTTTTGTTGAGCTGCTCTAAGCCTTCCCAAATACTGGCCAAAAATAATACACGCTTCCATTCTGAACTTACGCCAACGAAAAATGTATATATTCCACATGCGCAGATCGCTTTGATAAATCCAATGCTTATTTCTTGATTTTTTGTAGACAACTTTTGCACTTTTTTTTTTGGGGGGCCAGTCAAACAAGTCTGTTTGTGGTTTGTAAACTTTGCGGGCACTTGGAAAAAAATATATAATCAGTGAGTGGGGATAGTACTCGAACTCGAACTCCAACTCGCACTCGCACTCGTGGGGGGATCAGCGTTCTTTATTTGCCGCGCGCGGGAAGAATCTCTCTCTCTCACTCTTTCAGAAGAAGAAGCTGCTTTAGAAGATTTTCTTGGAAGAAACACACAGGGAAGAACGACTGCGCGAGGCAACACGTCTGCACTGAGTAGGTTTTGGCTTGCAACTGAAACTCGTTTTGGCCAGAGACACAAGCCAGAGCCAGAGCTCTTTGCAGATAAAGAGAGAAATTCGAAAGAGAGAAACTGGTTTCCAGGGGAACCAACGACCACTCTGGGTTCTCGGCTTCGGTTTCGGTTATATCAACAACAACTGGCGGCAGCCAGGGGAACTCAACTCACCTGAGCAAACCCAAACCCAAACCCAAACCCGAACCCGAACCCAAGCCGAATACCCAAATGCAAACCCAAACGGGGGAGTATCTCGTGTACCTTGTTGTGGGCCAGAAACAGGTAAACGTCTTGGCCCAGCAGGTAGGCGAGGGAGCGGAGAGACTCCTCTCTCTCTCTTAGTCTCTTGATTCTCTGTCGTGATTTCCAGACTCTAAGCACCCTGTTTCTTCTGGCTTCGAGTGTCACTCGAAGGAAATCATCATCAGGCCCCATAATCAACCTCTTAGATAATGGCGAGTCCATCGTCTTGGAGTTGGAGGAGTCGCTGGCTCCCCCTTAGCTTCACTTTATGAGTCAGCCTGCAAGACCAGCATAAAAAAAAACCCAAAAAGACCTAAAAAACCCAGCAATTCCAGCGAAAATCTTAATAAATTGAACCTTCAATAAAATACAGACGAAAATGGGGTTTTTAAAACCAAGAAAGAGGTCATAAAAGGTGGATGAAACTAGTTGTTTGTTACTAGTTACTCGTTACTTAATAAATTGAACCTTTAAAAAAACAAAGAGAAAAATAGAGTACTTAAAATCTTAAAGGCCAGACATAAAATCTTAATGATTAACTTTACATAAACTAGTTACTCGTTACTCGTTACTCGTTACTAAGTGCTAGTTAAGAGCCAGACTTAATATTTATTAGTTACTAGTTACTAGTGCTGGTTTCAGTTTGCTTTTAAGAACACTCTTTCTAAAAATACTAGGTAGTAGTTAATAGTTACTAATTAATAGTTACTAGTTACTAATCACTAGTTAATAGTTAATAGTTACTAGTTACTAGTTACAAGTTAATATTTACCAGTTTCTAGTCACTAGTTCTGGTTATTTTTGCTTATAAAATTGAAGGATAAAATTCCTGAATATACTTTCCCAAAGAAGAGCCACAAAATCTATAATTTCTACTCTAATTTAAAGATAATCAAATCCAGCATCTAGATACAGTTGCTTCACCCACTAAAAGAACAGAAGAGAACCCGAGTAACCCCCCGTAAAACAAAATGAAACCCAAATTTTGGTTTTATCTCAGTTGCGGGTGAGTGGAAATCAAGGGGAATGGGAAATGCAAGACACAAGACACGTTCCAGTTCGGTTTATCGGCTCATAAAGATGCTGCACCACTATCTCAATGCCCGAACTCTGGAGCTCTTCATCTCCCCTCGTCTCTTCTCCGAATTAAGAAGAATGCCGCCTTTGGTTTCTTCGCTGGGTTTTTTCTTGTGCTTTTTTTTTTTGTATGCTTTTTTATGCTCGACACCCGCCACAATTTCCATGACTCAAGACTGGAGGGGAGAGGCTGGAGGTGAGTCATGGTTGCTCAATGATTGATTGCTTGATGGGTCTTAAATCAATTGCACACAGAGATGCAGCAGTGAAAGGGGTAATATTTGCAATGCAGATTTTAAGATATATTTAAATGAGAAAAAAATATATGATAAACTCACAATTAAATAATTAAATAAGAAATTTGGTTTATCTCAAATCAATTAACTATAAAACCTATCAAAACTGTAAAAACTCCACCTGATATATCCTCTTTCTTTAGCCAGAAGACTGATCAATCAACCTTTAAGCTTGAGACTTTGGAAATTGTATAGCAAAAACACAAAGACCGAGGGAGTCTTTGATGGATGGACCCGGTGACTGCTCCTTCTCTGATTTGTCAACTGAAAAATTAGCCAAGAAAAATTCGAAAGAACAGAAAAATAAAAGAAATAGGTAGAGAAACACATCAAGAAAGTGATTAGGAAACTATTCAATAATTAATGGCTGCTGCATTTATGTTTTACAAAACAAAACAAAAAATATCAGAAATAAAATACAAAGCTAAAAAACCGAACAGAAAAAACCTTCAAGTCGCACGTCGAATATGGCATAAATTGAAGATACGATAAACGACTTTCAAGACTTGACAATATTAAAGCCCAGACCCATGGTTTTTTTTTTTTAATTTTAGCTTGGCCAAAAAGCAGAGTGAATCACTGCCCTGATGGAGATCTCTTGATGACTTTATGGCTCTGCCAAGGAGCTGCCTGGCCCCCATTAGCACCTGCAACGCCTTCACGCTCGTGCCCAGCCCATATCGTGCCTATATATGTGTGTCCATATACTCATGTTCCTATATTCATGTGTACCTAGTATGCAATCCTACCTTTGTTCATCTTAATTTCATTTTTATTTTATGGCCCCGCGCTGGGCAAACAAAGAAACCCCGAAAAAAAGCGAACCCTTGAGGACTGCACTCGAGCATTCGTTTTTGTTTGCACTCACTTAGATCCGTTCGAGATTAGGGCGAGAGAAATCTGGAGTATCTGGAGATAGTCTGGAGATACTCTTGAAAGGCAAACAGAGCTTAGGACTTGGGGATCTGATAGGATAGTGCAGAGAAAGAAAAATCATCAACTTTCAGAGGAGGGGTTCCAGTGAAGTGTTTGGGGAATAAAAACCACAAAAATAATATCATAATTGATATGCAAAATTTGATATGCAAAATATATAAGAATGAATACCATATTTTAAATGGACAAATAACAAATTAAACAAAAATATTAAGTGAAAATATTAGAATGGCAACTTGTGTATTTCATAAATTTATTCATTCAAAGATTTACTCATTTAGTAATTTGTTGTAACTCTATTCAAGTCTGCTTAATGCCTTAAACACACCCCATAAATAATAAGCAATAATAGAAAACCATTTAAAAACATTTAAATAAAATAAATACAAATGTCTGGTCCTGGGAAATGGCTTTTATTTCGATTCTGTGTGCGCTGATTTTGTCCCTAAATGCGGTCTAGACCTCGTGAATGAGCCTTTTCCGCGTAGCGAGGACGAGACACTGTCTTAATGAGTTTGTCCTTCTCACTGATCACATTTTCCCCTGCCACCGGGGTTTTATTTTCGTATTTATTTTCTGTAGCGGATGAGAGTGATTTTTCGTGAAAAGTTCCCTAATGGGAATTGTGCATTGAGGCATAACCGAGGGCGGGCTCCCTCGGAGACGACTCTTCTGAGGCGGGAAGAGGCCACCATTCGCCTCATTCACCTCACTAGCCCGTTCTTAACCCTCCAGTGGCCACAAGCGTGGGGAACCCTGAAAGCTGGTCAAAATGCGATCGCAATCGTGGGAGTTTCCCAGCCAAAAAGGCCAATGTCTTCGACGATTTTCATAATTAAATAGCCGTCGACGACGTCTTCCCGCGGGAAATGGTAGGTGGAGGGTGGAGGTTGTGCAGGTTGTAAGAAAAATTAATTTAGAAAAGCCGGAGAAGAAGGGGGAAACGCCGGCATAATTAATGCAAAAAAAAAAAACACACACAAATGGGAAGAAAAATAAAAAAACATACAAGACAAAGGCAACCCTGCCATCGTTTAATGTGTGTTGCCATGGATTCCCTTCCCAACTTCCCAACAAACTCGTCTTCAAGGTGTACACCAGTCAAAACAAAAACAAACCCAACACTTTCCACGGCGACGACGTCATCAATGTTTGAGGAGTTCAAAACAGAGAGCGAGAGCGGGAGCCAGAGAGAGAGGGAGAGAGCGCGCAGTGAACACCCTGTTTGGAAAAGTACAGTCCCGCTTTTGAGAGGCTTTTGTCTCTTTTCTTTTTCTTATTTTTTTCTTTATTTTTCTTGCTGTTGCTCAGAGTTTTTCCGGAACGTCACGAGTTTGTCGCTTGCCCGCGGCCTAACACGAAGGCAGAAGAAGCTATAGCCTCCTCCTCCTCCTGACCATAACGAAGACCCTGCTAATGATGATGATGACCATGATCATTATCCTCTCGTCTGGTTTGAGAGGATCCCCCCTGTTTGTAGAGTAGGGGCCATGGCTCACTCGGCTTTTCTCTATACAGTTTTTCCTCAGTTTTCATTAGTTTGCATATTGCTTAAAGACATGACTTGATTTTTTGAAACCCAAACGAATTGGTTATTAATTTCTGGCTGAAAATTCTGGTGATCTCTTAAGCCATTCCTACAAAATTAAATATATATATATTATGTTATAGAAATTTTAATATTTCTAATATAATATATGATTGCAAATAATTTAATATAATATTCATAAAGCAACAAGTTAAGTTGTTTTCAGATGAAACAGGGTGTTTAATTAAGAAATTGATGTTTTACTTAAGCAAACACCCTGTTTTAAGCACAAATTTAGACATACGTATATTTATGCATAAGTCAGGAATATAGCTGAATATATATTACTTAATATATTTAAAGGTTCATTAAATTATTTATTATTTTCTTAATATATAATTCACAGGCCAAGTGTTATTCCTTTCCCATTTTCAAAAGTATTCCCCGCTGTGTTAAGCTCTAAAATCAAATATAACTTCCCCCTCAATCCCATTTATTATTTATAGTTGTAGTAATTATTTTAACTTTAAGCCTGGAAATGTATTTGCATAATTGTGCAGTGACTCCTGGCTTAATTTATGTTTTAACGAGGTGAGAACAGGACAAATGAGTCGCAATTAATAGGGGCAGGAACCCCGAACGTCACGCTACACGGGATCGGGGGTGCCGGTTGAACCTGGCATTATCCTGGGCCAGGATCTCACCACCACCACCGCCAACAACAGCGGCGGCACCAACATGTGGAAAGCAGGCGGAAAACCGGTGGAAAACCGTTGTGAAAACCCCTTGTGGAGGGGGTGTGAACCTGCTGCCGCTCGGGTCAGGTAGGACGGCAGAATAATGTTGCATTTCGTGGATTGCCTGGATTTATGCCTGGATTTTCCTACCCGATCGGTGGGAAAATGAAGGGAAAATTAAGGAAAAAAAAAGTAATAACAAAACAAAGGAGCACTTGAACAGCTGACAGGGACAAGGACTAAGCGGTAGTTCGTGAAAAAATGATAATTCAGCTTGAATTGTGACTTCAGCTTAGGGTTTTCTGCATTTTGAATTTATTTGTTTTATTTTTTATTATATTTAAAAACATCTAATAAAATCATAAAAAATACTGTAAATATCTAGGAAGAAAATAATCATTTTGATAATCTTTGCAATATTATTATATTATTAATAATAAGAAATAAGAAATAATATTTCTTTAATTTTCAGTCTGCAGATATTTTGTTTCCTAATTTTCATCTGTTTTCCAAGGCAAATTCAAACCGAAAATCATCTACAAAAAAAAAACATCTCTCCTCTGAGCATTTTCACTCTTGACTAGCGCTACCTATGTAAGGCCTTTGGCCGCATTTTGGAACTAAGGCTGTCTTGCAGCCTAAAAGCATGCTGTATTTTTTGCTTACTCGAAATTCGAAGTGTCTTTGACAAGCAAATATTTATTAATATTTAATAATACAATTTTAAATAACTTTGCTTAGTTTGTATAGTAAAGTATTTTTTAAAACTATTAAGTTGTTTGTTCTATGAAGCGTAATGAACGATTTAAGTCAGCTGTGCGCCCAGACTCAATTATTAATATAAAAAAAGCTTAGTTTTTTTAATACTTATAAAATAGTTGTTGTTTTCTGTAAATATTGGACTATTTATTGTTTACCCCTTATCGTATTGAGAAAGTTAGCTATTGTGATATAATACAGGCAGGACCTTTTAAATATTTTAAATTAAATGCTTATAAAATAAAAGTAATTTTAATTAATTATAATAAATCGAAAATATTTAACTATTTTTGGGCAATAATCCTGATTTTGGGTATATATTTTTTGGTTTTACTTTTCTTGATTTAATTTTAATTTCAATTTAGTTGCATTTGCTTGATTTTAACATTAAATTTTAAATAAATAATTTTAAATTAAATAAAAAATGAAATTATTTATAATTTCTTAATTTAGTATTTAATTTTAAATTTGTTTCTGTTTCCTAATTGAATTATAAATTTCGTTTTCATTTTCTAGATAAACTTCGAAACCCGAACTGTTCTCAGCCGATCTACCCTGGGTGGCTGTCTCGGCTAACCAGCCTGTATATCGTATATCGTATATCGTTTTTCGAACTCACCTTTAGAGCGCAAAAGATGCAGTCTTGGCCACCGCAGACATGCTGATTTAGGCCGCGAAACGAGCGTCGAAAGGCGTCCAAGTGCCACAAGACCTGCAAGAGGGAAAGAGAGAACGTATAAGAGCGTGTGTGTGTGAGAGAGAGAGAGAGAGAGGAGTGAGGCAAGGTGAGAAATCTCAGAGATGTGTGTATAACAGAAGAGCGACTGGAAAACCAGTTGCCACGACGCCATCTTGCCAAAGATCGGAGACAAAGGCTCAAGAGAGAGAGCCCAAGAGGCCAGAGCCAAGAGCCCAGAGCCCAGACTTGGCCAAAAGTCGCGCCACAAAACGAGTATTTTGGTATAAACCAGTTTCGTGGCTGGCCACAAAGCTGCAAAATGCCAAAAACAAAAGCCAAAGCCAACATTTCGGTAGGTCTCAAGCTTCCAGACTCAACTGAGACTGAGACTGAGACGGAGACTGGTCTGCTGCCTTAACGAAAACCTAACATTTAAGCTCTTCATTTTTTCCTGTGCACTTAACTCGAACTGGAAAACCCGTCTCTCTGGTCAGCTTCATTTTTGGCGGCCTTTTTTCCGCCACTTGGCTTCGTTTCGTTTACAAAGTCAGAGTTCATCTGGCATGATTCAGGCAGTCCCCGTCCCCCCTCTCTGGCTGGATGGATCTATCAATTAGGCCCTGCCAAGGCCTGTAATTATTATGTTCGGTGAAAGCCCCGCCGTTGTTCGATCTAATGTCCGAAAAGTACCATTCAATTTGGAGCAATTCCCCAAAAATCGAAAAAAAATCGAAATACAGAAAACCGAAAACCGAAAAAACCTCAAAACCAGTTTCTTGATCAGTTAGAAAACCTAGGCAACGGCATCAAGCCAAATCTGATGGGATCCCAGCTGCACTGCTTCCAGCACGAGCCTGTTTTTTGTGTGTGTCTGTTCGTGAAGAGAAATGCCTGGTCAGCCAAAAAATACGATACAAAAAATCACAAAACAACAAAAAATTAAGGCTTAACTGACCACAGATGTGTGTATGTATACTAGGGAGCAGAAATTGATAGGGAAACTTATAGGAAACCAACTGGGAAATTGGGGGAAAACTGCACAAAGGGGTACAGAAGAACCGAAAGACCCTCTGGGACCTACTTAAGGAAGCTATTAAACCTCAAGTGCCACAAACAAGGCGTTTAACTTGACAGGAATATGTGAAAGAGGTTCAGGATGGGTGCACAGAAAGGCAAGCTTGAAAATCCCAAGGAAAAGGGAGCTTGGAAAACTTAGAACTTGGCACAACGTTACCTTACAAGGAAGTATGTATAAAGAACACATCAAATCCCACGAAAAAAAGAACTTAAAAGATCTTTGAACTCGGAAAAACTGTCCCTTTACAGGTTTAAATAAAAGATAAACAGGAAGCGTCAAGCAATCCACACACGGAGAAAGAAATACTAAGATACATAGCTACATTGGGGAAATTTTTGACTATTATTTCCTGTCTTCTTTTGGGCATTTTGTAAGCCAATTAATCCCCGCTCCATCGATGTCCAAGCCTCAAATTGACAAGTTCAGCTCCAAAATAGGAAGTCATTAGTGGAGTCTTGTTTTTTCTTTCCTCATTCCCCCCTATTTGTTTTCCCTCTTTCCCCGTGTATTTCCCCTCTGCTTGTGCTTTTTTTTGTACCACCGCACGTGCTACTGGAGCTACCGATACCACCACGCCCACCTGCACCCCACACACATTGTAATGTTTGGCTTTAATTAATTAAAATTTAAAGTCTCCATCGGCCAAGGGTGTGGGTGGCTCACGACCCACGTGTTGCTCCAGCGGAAGTGCAACCTCAAGGTGGGTGTCCAGTGGCTAACTGGGCCTAGTTTGTGGTTTTTCATCACCAGGTTATGGCTTCAACACAGGTGCTAACCCTTTAGGTACTGATTTGGGCTAAGAACTAGCTAAGAAATGGGTTTTACTTGGATTAAGTAGCTTGAAGTGTTGAATTTAAATCATTTATTATATTTGGTTTTGTATATATTTATTGTAGTTTGGTCTAAATACATATCAAAAGTGTGTTGTTTTTTCTCAAAAGGTACAAGTAAAACTCAAAATCAAAGTCTTAAAATCAACGAATAGGCTTACACAAAACTTTTTTATAAAAACCTCTACAAATCGACCAAAATTCATTATAAAAATCCCTCACCTGCTACATTTGTTGCACAATTTTTAGCATTTAAATTATTATTTTGTCTAAATATATTTCAGAAATATTAAATTTTTCCTGTAAATATTTTACTATTTATTATTTTAATAATTTAACAAAAATGTCGTTTAAAAATCCCTGCAAATCTTCAAATACGCTGCTACAAAAAACCTCTCTTTTTCCAATTTTTGGTACCCTTTCTTCTGTTTCAAAATCTATTTTTTGCACAACTTAACGCTCTTCTCCCCTAGCCACCGTTTCTCCCGCATTTTGTAGATGTTTCCAACCGATTTGTTGGCTTTTTTTTCATTTTTGTGGCCATGACTTGGCAAGAGTCTCGTCTTCGTTGGTTACATAAGCTCAATGGGGGCTCAGGGGGCTTAGTGGGCCAGGCCACTGGGGAAATAATGGCAAATATAATCGAAATATCTCAGATAAGGCCGAAGAACTAAGGCTAAAGGGAACCTAGAAATGCGGAAAAATAAGTACAAGTTTTCTTAGCATTTTCCTTTTGGTCAAAACAGAGGCATTAATGCTGTTGCTTTGTGAAAGTTACGGCAAAGCGAGCCGAAAACCAGTCAAGAGAAAAACACAACAAATAAAATGCCCAAAAATTTCCCTTCAAAGCGATAAGTCGGCCACGAAGACGAAGAAGAAGAGGCGGATAAATTGAAAAAATATTTTTCAACTTTGATCATAATTTATGCTCAACTCTCGGCCAACCTGTTGCTGCGGCTTCAAGTGTTTGTCTCGCTGCTGCTGGCTGGCAAAATGCTGGGATTTTTCAGATTTCTGATTTCTGATCTCCGATTTGTGATTTCTGATTTCTGAAGGCTTCGATCGCCGCAGCTGCGCACATTTGCCTGCCGCTGTTGTTAAGCCACCTGGGGCACTGGGAGAAATATATTGTAATAAGCCTGGAAGTGTGACAATTGCGGAGGTACTTAGTACACAAAACAAAAAATAATATGTCTTCAAAAAATATTGAAATATTCTAGTTAATTATTATTTGCATGTCAAGTAATGTAAGTTCATAATAAATATGAACATAAATATATGTAAATTCATAGTTTACTATATAAGCCTTATAAATATTAACTTTAATCAGATGTTTAAACATTTCTTAAAAAGCCGCAACTGCTCGCACTTCTATAAATCTAACTTTGCTCCAAAATTTGATATTATTTTAAGAAGGAAATCTATTTAAATGTACCCTGCACTTGTATAAAGTTATTAATTTAATTTAATATGATATTCTTATATTTTTAGCCTTGCCTCAGGTCATATTTTGCCGCCATATTTTGTAGAATATCTTTAGTACATAAGCTAGCAATGAACATGCCTAAAAACCTCTAGAAATGTAACTAAAATACACTCCTAAAATATAATGAAAATAAACCCAACAAAAGATATAAATATATACTCCAGAAATATAACAAAAATAGCATACAAAAAAATAAAGTAAGTACCCACAAAAATATAGCTAAAATAAGAATAAATCAAGAAAAAAACTTATTTTGAAAATCTCATCCCCCGTTTTTAAGTTAACTTTAAATAGGTCCCCTCAAATATTTAAGAGTCCCACTTTTTTATACCTAATTTAATGAGCTTTCTTGATTTCAAAATCATTTTCAAACTATTTCCCAGCTTAGATCATATTTAATTGATATTATTTTCCAGCATGCTTATCCTAGATATTAGTTCCCCCAAAAAATAATCCAAAATTCCTCCCTGTGTATATTACCCAGCTCTATGGACCCCAACTCCCCCACTCCCAGATCGAACATCGATGGCAGCCTCATTCGAATTGATTAGCATACGACGATGTCTGTGAGTTTTATGTGTGGAATTTCAGTGGAAATAAATGTGAAATGTGTGAGCTGCTGGTGCTGTGGACTCACTTCCGCGGCTAGTGGTACACCTTAACCCGTGTGAGCCGGGTCTCTTAGTGGAGCGTAAAACAATTGCGGCACGCTGGGGTTAATGCCTGCCGCCGCCGACTGGCTGACATAATTAAGTTGGGCAGAAAGCCAGAGGGAAAAAACAACAAGCAACAAGAGCACGTCGGCGTAGGAAATTCAATTAAATTAAAGCGAAATGTTTAACGAGAGACTTGTGACAGCACGGGGGAGGAAGGGTGAGGGGAGCCTTGTAATAGCAACAGTTTTAGATATTTCCCAGGATAAACACACAGAGGAAAAACCATGACAGGTAGAAGCGGAGCGAGCAGGTAGTAGTGCCGGGCCTTTGTCCCTTAACCCACATCCCAGCATTATTGTGTCACGCTCGGAGCAGGAGAAAAGGAACCAAAGTGCGACCCAAACCCAAACTGAGACCAGGAAACCCAGATCCATCTCGGGCTGCGTTCGATCCGATCTCAAGTGGTGCACCCGCTGAGAGACGGGACAAAGGCAGTGCCACAACACCATCGATCAACCCTCGCACTTGCGCAGCGAGAGTAATAAATTTAGGAAATGAAATAACCAAGAAGAAATCTATAAATAATAAGCCAGAAACTAAGGGAGAGTCACAAAGCATAAACTTACATGAGAATAAATATAAATATATTAATAAATAAATTAAATAAATTATTTCCCTTGCGCAGTAAAGTGAGTAATTATATGTACTATCATATATTATAATTATATTATTATATTCACATTCCCCTTCATATTTTTCTTTCTCTGTAATCATAAATAGGCGTAGTTATAGAGTCTCTGGCACCAAACCAACTTTTGTGGATTATGCAAGAGGCGTAAATGGAACTGGTCGGTCGCCTTATAAATGCTTCACTTTTCGCCTTGTTTATTTTTTCTTCTTGTATTTTGTATTTGTCTTTTCACGGGTCTTAACTTTCGGGTGGCGATGTTTCCCCTGGAGGGTTGGGTAAGGTCCATTACATGACCAACAACATCATGACAACTTTGGGGAGTCATAATCATGACAGTCCCATGACAGCACCTTCATTTCCATAGATCTGACCTCTTCGGAGCCCAATTAAGTCTTCTGAAAATCAATTCTAAAATGTTGCCCTGCTTTCTTTTAATGTCCAGCAGATTTTGTTGATGATCTTGATCATATCTTGGTTGTTATAAGCTGATCTTAACGTCAAATTATAATCGTATTCATATTCATATATATTTTCATACTTATATGTATATGTATATATTTTTGTGTGTAAACTTTCTTTGAAAAAGTTAATAATTCTCTTTAATGATTGAATCCAAAACTCATTCAATCTTTAAGCAATCATTAAATAAATTCATGTCATTTCATTCATCTTTCTTTTTCTTAGTTTTTCCTGTTTATTATAAACCTGGAAGAGGTGCCAGCTTTTCCTGGGATTAGGATAAACATTTTATTAAGGGTTTTATAAGGGTTTCCTTAGCTGATCCTGTCTGTAATCACCTCTGTCTGGATCTTAGGTCCCTTCCCAGAGTACTCTCTCTTTCTTCACTCTTTTTCCTTACCCCTATTTCAATCTCTATATATTTTATGATCTTAGCCATGAACCTGTGTTTTCCTGTGCTTAATATATACCATAAAGTCTTCTAAAATCTCCAAAATTCTCCTAAACCCTTTCCCCTTTAGAACCTTTCTTTCTGCCTCGTTGCCTCGCTTTGAGTTTGTATTTATTTTTTCGGTTCTTCGGTTGAGACAATTAAAAGTGCGCCCACTGAAATTGTCTCATTTTGGGTGACTTTTTTTTTATTGTCAACTGCAGTTGCGTTTTAATTTCTTACTTTTTCTGGGAAGTCCAAATAGAGATAGAGAACCGGGAATTGGGGAATTAGAGAGAAGGGGAGAGGGGAGTACAGAGGGAGAGAAGCCAGAAAGCAGGTATTTTTTTGTGACAATTTCGGAAAATGCTTTTTACGGTTGTGCCTACGGAAATTTGAACCCAGATGACCTCGTTCTTTAGCAGTTTTTGTTGAGTTTTTTGAGTTTTTGCTGAGTGTTCTTCAGTTGTTATTTAGGGTTTTAAAGTTTATGCTGAGTTTTCTTAGTTTTTTATAAAATTTTTTTTGAGTTTTGTTATCTTTTAATTAATTTCAATGCATTTTATTTCATTTCAGTTTTCAGTTTAATTTAGTTTTTCAGTTTTTGATTTGTGCTTTCTTAAATTTTCTTTATTGTCCGTTAGTTTTTTTTACTATTTTTTTAAGTTTTAATGAAGTATCCTTAAGTGTTCTTTAATTATATTTTGTATTGATTTTGTATAGTTTTTATAAGCTCCTATTTAATTTTCTTACCTTGCAGGTTTGGAAGAAGGCGCCAATATTGTTTTTGGCATTGAGGGCCGAGCTTGTTGTGGCATTTGTTGCTGTTTGCTGCAGTTGCAGTTGCAATTGTTGCTGCTGAGGTTGTTGCAACATGAGTTGCTGTTGCTGCTGCTGCTGCTGCTGCTGTTGTGCCGCGAGAGGGGCATGTGGCAGCGACGTTTTAATGGCCACCGTATCCATATTTCGTGGGTTTTTCCTCTCGAAGCTTGCTAGCTTTTAGCACATGTTTGTTTTGTATCTTGTTTTTTGTTTTTTATATCCTTTGCCACTTCCGCAGCAGAAGCAGAAGAAGGCAGAGAGGAAGTGGAAGCACGAGGGGAAGCCCAAAAGGGAAGTTGCCGCAACGGCAACCCTTTCGGTTCCTCTTTCTTGTTCTTTCTTGTTGTTCTTGAGCAACTTTGCTCGGAGCTTCTTCTTGAGTTTTTTTCCCTCGTTTTTTTTTATTTTGTACTTTTCGCACCTGTTTGCTTTTGAGTTAGGGTTTTTCCTCTTCACTTTTCCCTCTTTTTAGCTTAGTTATTATTTTATTTTGTTAATGTCACGCTCACACACAGCACACACACACACGCAGGCATCGCTGAAGATCAACTCAGAGGCGGCGGCGGGGGAGAGAGAGAGCTTCTTGGCTTGGAAAGTAATTCATTTGTAATTCATTTGAAATTCATTGCTTAAGATTGCTATTTTTTCACTGCTGCACTTTCCACCAAACAAAATTGTTTCAATATTCTCAGGGTTTTTTTTTTGCGCTAGTTTTAAGAAACACAAAAAAACAATAAAAATAAACGTAGCTGCCGGGGCGAGGCGGCAAACACAAACGTCTTTCGTTGAGGGCAAAAACAACACTGAGCGTGGCTCGGTTTCCACAAACAATTTCCCCTTTCGAGCTCGCATTCGAACTCGGCGGCGGCTCAAATGGGACATTTTTTCGGCGCGCTCTCTGGGACTTTTCGAAGTGCAAGCAAAGACGCACCAAATGCAGTGCCTACTTTTAGGCGCAGCTTCTTAAAGGCAGAAAAGTTTCTTATTAAGGAAACTTAATGAAAACAAGTTTAAATAATAAAGATTTAGCATTTAAAATTAGTCACTATCTTAAAATAAATTTAAATCTATTGATTTATAAGACCTTTGAACATTAAATATCCTTTTTGGTACAAATATCATTTAAAAAACTATTTTTAATGCAGCTTACCAAAATTCTATGAAAAATAAAAGAATAAGTGCATATTATTTGATATTGCATAGTCTTTTTAAAGAAATTGAAAATAATTTAAAAAACAACTTTAAAAATTCTTTAATTTTATATATTAATTAGCTATCTTATTTTTTATATTTAAATGTCAAAAATATTATCATCTCTCCAAGTTCGAAAAACTTCAAAGTACTGTTTGGTACTTGTTGAAGTTCGAATTTCTTTTAGCAAAGCTCTCTCTCTCCCTCTCTTTGTCCCTCTCTCTAGATCGAACTGAGTAAATTACCCTTCAGACCAGGGAAATTTACTCTTTTTCTCAAGCCCGTCTTAATTCCCCCGGCAAATGAACTTTCAGGGCAAGCCAAGTTGGGGACTTGGCGACCAAGTCGTTTTTATACCAAAACCAGAAATATCCCAGCACTGCTTACTTCGAACGAAAACAAGCCCAAAAACAAAATGGCGATCGTTAAGATCGCAGCATAGAAAACGAACAACGAAAAGGCAGAAAAGGCACAGCAAAATACGTAAATGAGAAAGAAGGAGCTGAAGGCAAACGAAAAACACGTTTCAAGACTTCAACTTAACGAGTTTTGTACGCCGTTGTCGCCGTTCCAAAATCAGCGTGCAACAGCGGCCACAGCAGCCGCCAAAAAGGTAGAAAACATCGGAGAGAAACGCGATAAATACACCAGAAAATAAAGTTTTTAAAAAAGTTTGTAGGATTTTATATGGTTTAGAAAAAAATGGTTATAATAATATATAATATAATGATATATATAATATTTAATTAATCTTTTGTCGTAAACAAAAATTGGTAGAAATTTTTGTTAAGGCATATGCCTTTGAAAACCCTTAAAAGTACTCTATTTTTTACGACAAAAAAGATTTTTTTAAAATTTCTTTTAACTTAAATGTTTTATTATAATAAATGATATAATTTTCTTCTAAATTCATAATTTCTCTTAATTTGTAAGCACACCCAACCCTTTTTTATGCGTGTAAACAACACAAAAATATTGTTATTGAGGTTGCCAACGGGTTAAGGGGGCCAAAGCGGGGGCGATGTGGATTCTACGGGTACCTGTACATAAATACAAATACATATGCTGTATGCTATATGCTATTTGGTATATGCTATATGCTTCATGCTGCTCGTGATGCTGGAGACCCGGAGGCTGAAGTGGCTTCTTCTGCGCCACTGCATCTTTATCATCTTCTTCTCGGCCTTTCAGCTTCTTATTTTCCTGTTTTTTTTCGGTTGAGCATTGTTTTTGTTTTTTATTTTTGTTGTTTTTTATGCTTGGTTCATGGCCCATTAGCTGCATTTGCGCGGCTTTTGTTTTGGGGGCCAGTTTCTGCAGGGCAGAAGAAGTCTTGTTTATGTGGCACTCGGGGCAGTCAGGAGAGCAGGGAATATTGCGCGCCAAAAAACGCCACGAAAATCGAAAAATCGAAGCCAAGCCAAGATGCGCGCGCCTTTAAGATACAGGGGGCTTATCATTAAACAAAAGACTCAGAACACGAACGCGAAGGCGAAGGCGAAGGGAACGAGAGATGTCCGAAAGCCGCTTAGGGTTTTGGGGATCTTCTCCAGCCTCCACCTTGGAAAGAATATACTCCCATAAATCGGTCATAAATTGGCTGTAGCTTATCATAAGTAAATAGCTTTCATTTTGGGTATTAAAAAAAAAGGGGAATTAATGATCTTCATATTTATGAATATTAACCTGAATACTTAAGATTTAATGCAAGTAATACCTCTAAAGTTGATATAATAAATAATATGGATATTTGTAGAATATATTTAATCCCTTTAAAAGCCTCAAAATAAAATTTATAAAATTTGCTGGAAATATATCAACATTAGATGCATTATTAATTATTTAATTATTTATATTTATTATATTTAATTATATAATAATTATTTTCCCCCCTATGACACATCAATTCACCATTTTTATGTGGCTTTAAGTCACAAAACTTTTGACAATTATGATAATTCTTATTCGCAAATGCCTGCGTTGCTTGTTGTTTGTCGTGCAACAAATTGTGGCAATTACTTTGGCATTCCTACACACAAACACACACAGGTGCACCTGCAGCTGCTGCTGGCTAATTAAATTGAAATGTAAAAATTTGAAATTCATTTGCCGCTTTGGTAAAAATCACTTGACGCATTCACATCGATTTTCCCGCCAACCATAATTTGCAATTTTCCACAAGAACGGTTCATTATGATCCGGGGCAAGTCAGGCCCCGAGAAAATGGGCACAGTTTGGGCCTGACTTTTTTTGGGGGCGTGGCAGTGGCCGAAAGGAAGGTCGCCTCCAGTGGCCACGCCAGTTTGATCCACATTTACACGATTGCCCAATCAGCCGCTGGTTGGGTTTCGTTTCGTTATGCCTGCTTAGATCAGGTGGAGTTATATAAGCTAGGAATTATGTACATATAGTCGGGGATTGGGAGGGGGATTGGTCAGCAGGGAAGCTGAGAAGTGGGGGGTGCCTGGGGCTAGGCACTCCTTCGATTCTCCAACAGATATTAGAAAGCACAAGCTGTGGAAAGCCCAAGCTTTGGCAAGGTTTATTGATAAAATTATTGTACAAATAAAATTGTAAATAATATTCTGCGGGTTTTATTTACAATTCAAAAGCATAGATTAATATTTTCCATTTAGGAAATTTTAAGTTCTCCTTTAGTTACGTTTTATTTATGATTTAAAAGAGTGAAACCTAGTATTTGTATATTTCTTTATTCAATAAATAATGTTCACTCTTTAATATATTCTATTATTTTAAATGAATTCTATTTGAATTAAATTTCCCCTGCCTAAACTCTTCCCCTAACTTCTCATGATTATAATAATGAACACATTAACTCATCAACTCATTTCGGTTGCAATTAACCCTCTAAAAAAAAAAAGGAAACCAATAATGCCTGTCAAGTTCTTTCCACTTGTTTCAATTTTGGCAAAAACCATCTGCATTGGCAGGACCTGCCAGCCTTAAGCCGAAAGCCTTGCCTTCTGCAGCTGAAATTTCAAAAGGATAAAAACCAGCAGCTGCTTTTTATTCCGCTTTTTTCTTTAAGTTTTTAAAAGATAAGACTTGGTCAAACCAGGGGCTATATCTTCGTGGCTAGGACGCCAATTTATGTGCACAATTTAAGGAGCCAAAAAGAGGAAAACGAGCGAGAAGAAAAGCCACCAAGACAGAGACAGAGAAAAGGTGCACAAAAAAAACGTAATTAAATGTATTAATTTATTTCATTAATAATTCTTTTAATGATTTAGCAAAGAAAACATCAGTTGATACTTTGAAAAATCCCTGAGAAAATAAAAACAAATTTATTTTTAAATTTGAAAATCTCCAGAAAATAAAATAAATTAGAATATTTTTGTAGGGGTTTTGGGAAATAATTTCATACTTTGGAATATTTTAAACAAGGAATATTTGAATATATTCTGGAAAACCTTGCCTCTGGCCAATTAATTATTTTTCTTCCAGTGCTTGGACTTAAAAAAGAGAAACGAGTTGCAAAAAAACGGCAGCATAAAGGCAATCAAAAGGCTGCCACATAAATTTATGAGCTGCGTCAGCCAAATCCCCGCTCGCTCTGGCCAAGAAACCTGGCTAAAAACAAGAAGAAAAAAAAGCAGAAACCAAGCGATATGGACATGGACGCGTGCTGCTCCGTAAAAGGGGTTAGAGGAGAGGGGCTCTGGCCCAGGGGAGATCCCAAGGAGTAACCAGGAAAAGGAGCCTTCGCTGAGCTCTGGCCCAAAAACTGGTTTCGCGGCGTCTTATGCTGCCATGTCTTCTTGGCCCTCTGCCGAGTCCCTGCTAAATTTAGCACGAGCTGGCCATCAAGCTCAGCTGGCCAAGAAGGAGAAGGAAGCCTGAAGGAACTGAGGAGCTGAGCAGCTAAAGAGCTGACAAGCTGAGAAGGGCCCGGGCCAAAATAGTTTTTTGGACTTTGTACTCCAGCTTGTTTGTTTGTTGTTTGTTTGCCTTTTTTTTCCTGCCTTAGCCAAGTTTGCGCGCCATTTTTCTGGCCCAAAGCATTGCCAACAATTGCAGTTTGGCGTTGCCCATCTAAGTACGTGTGCCTGCATGGCTATATAGCATATAGATGGATGTGCATATGCCCAAAGTTGGACATTGGCCACGGGAGGGCCACTCGCAGCGTTGGTTAAGTTGGCAGCAGGCGAAACAAGGGATATATATCTGGAAGAAGTATATATACCTTGAAGAAATTCATTATTATTATTTTAAGAGGAAAATAATTAATGAATTAATTTAATTACAAAATAATTAGTTATTATACTCGTACCACTTTAAAAATTGAAAATCAAGCTCTTAACTAAACCCTTTAACCTCTTCAAAAATAACTTTGACAACTTTAAGGTAATTTCCTTAGAATTTTCCTTCTAATTCGTTTAAATATGAACTTTAACCCTTTCGATTTTTCTATTGAATAAACTTTTCCATCGTTTTTCCTTATAATAAAGACAGTTTCCTAAGCTGAACTGGGCTTGGTCTGATCCAAAATCGCATTAGCACTCGAACTCGCACTCTTCAGGCTCTTGTTTGTCTTTTTTTTCTCAGTTTGTTTGTTTGTTTGTTGGCGTTGCCTTTCGTTTGCTTTGCTTTGCTTTGCCTGGGTTCCTTGGCCCGTTTGTTTGTTTATTTGTTTTGGTCTGGTTTTGGCGCGTGGACTGTACCAAGATCAACATCAGCAGCAGCAGCAGCAGCAACTGCTGCATGTTGCACTCTGCTGTGCAGGCAGCTTAATTGACGCGCCAGGCAACGTCGTCAATTAATAATGGCAACAACCGACGGCCAAGCTCCCCGCTACCCTTTCTCCGATTTCCCTGGCTTTTCTCCGGAGAGGAGACAGTCGCCGCGACAAGCAGCATAAATTGCATTTGCCATTAACAACAGCAAAAGCAGCAGCAGCAGCAGCAGCGAGTCAATGGAAAATTTATGTTTGACTCGTGCCCAAGTCAGGAGCTTAACTCACTCTAAGAAACTACAGGGAAATCACAAATAAAAAGCCTTCGAAATATATGAAGGATATTTAATATGGTGTTAAAGAAATATATACGTTAAACATCAAATATAAATTTGAAAAGGTTACTTTCACAAGCTTCAGCAGCGGATAAACCTATCTCAGAGCTGCAATAACTCCCAAACTAAGCTTTAAGCCTTGGTAATGGAATTCTTCTGAATTTCTTCCAGTGCTAACTTTCCTCTCTACTCCTGAACCCCTTCAGGAACCCCTTTAAGAATCTCTTCTTCTACAGTTTAGCTGGTCATCCTCATCATATACGTCCTCGTCATCAGCCATGACGTTAGCCTGCGCCTCAGTGATTCCCCAATCAAGGAATGTGATTGCAGATCAAATTACAAAATACAAAAATAAACAAAAGGTAATGAGCCAAAGGTAATAAATAATAAAGAAAGAAGAAACAGAGGTGCTTTAGGAGTCACATCCTTTTGTGCTGGCTAATCCCATGATGGGATTAGACTCATCACATTCGTCTTCAAAAAGAGAAGGTATTGAAGGATACCTTCAGATATAAATTAGAGATTGAAAACATTCCAGACATTATTGCTACCTGAGACAAAAGGCTATTGTCTTCTAAGAGGATTGTGCAACTTAGGGTTTTGCTTCTTAAAAAGTGATTTTTACTCCTTATAAGCTGTACACCATCATTACCCCTGGAATTAGTTAGATTTTCGAGTTTTATATTTAATCCTTAAAAACTGAACATAATCTTTAACCCTGGTTGGTTTTTGGTGTTTTTAATTGCGACTCAAAGTACATAATTTATTTCTTTCTTTCTAGCAGGATTTTGCGCCCGAATATTAGCTGCCATAAATCCACAGAAGTGTATTAATTAATTAATACAAATTGTAATAAATAAAAATAAATAATATAAAATCCACAATCTTTGGTCATTAATTTTAATTATTTTTATACCAAGATGTACAAAATATAAGCAAACGAAACAATGAAGGAACAAAGTGTATGGCTGCATAACAGCCTCTTGGGGCTGCCTTTCTCTTTCTCCTTTTTGCCAGATTAGAATGGCTGGAGCCTCTCCAGCTCCTGCGCCTCCTCTCGTCCCTCTCTTCCTCCAGATTCCCCGCCTGCCGCCTGGCTAATTACGAGGCTAATCAAAGCTCGATGCGAGTCAATTAAGAGACGGCTGCAATCCGTGATCGGCGGCTCCAATGAGCATCTCCAATGACAATTGCTGTGCCCGTCGGAGGGAGCGGTAGCTGGATCTGAGCCGCTTTTGGGTGCAGTGCAGCTGGACAACCGGTTTGGCGCGTGTTCCCAGCTACCAGCTCCCTGCTTCCTGCGCCCTGCTCCCAGCTCTCTCACTCTGCTCCCTTTCCTCCTTGTCCCCTCACTCATCGCCTTGTGCTTTTGTGCACAAAATGAATTAATTAAAGACGACGACAACGACGACGAGGGACCCCAGAGAGATCTCTGATCGGATGAGCTGCCTGCCTGGAGGAGCAGCTGCTCCTCTAGAAGTACTCCTTGGCGAGGTGATCGCGGGCCTCGGGCTTCCGCCTGTTGGAGACACCGTCCGACTCGTCCATCATGCTCTCCAGCATGCGCTCCTGGCGAGGATTCAGCTGCGCCAGGTGGATGTCCCGCGTGGCCCGGAACCTGCCGCAATTGTACAGATGCTCGTTCTCCAGCCGCACATAGTTCCAGATGAAGCGTCTAAGGAGGGGGACAGGACGGAGACAGGACAGGGGCTACACTCAGAATAAAATAAAACAGAGGCTAAAACAGGCTGAGAAAAGCGCCTTGAGCCCTTTCTAGGGACGACAGAAAATTGTTATATATCGATACGATTTTGATAGTTGAAGCGATATTACAATATTTACGATATTGAAATATTTACGATATTGAAATATATTCGACAGTACAATATTTACGATATTGCAATATTTTCGATATTGCAATATTTTTGATATTGCAATATTTTCGATATTTAAATATTTACGATATTGCAATATTTTCGATATTTCGATATTTTTCATATTACAATATTTTCCATATTACAATATTTACGATATTTAAATATTTACGATGTTACAATATTTCCCATATTGCAATATTTACGATATTGAAATATTTTAGATTTTGCAATATTTTCGATATTTCGATATTTTGATATTGCAATATTTTCGACATTACAATATTTACGATATTACAATATTTACGTTATTGCAATATTTACGATATTGCAATATTTTCGATATTGCAATATTTTCGATATTGCAATATTTTCCATATTGCAATATTTACGATATTACAATATTTACGATATTGCAATATTTTCATTATTACAATATTTACGATATAGCAATATTTCCGATGTCAGGTTCTTGGATTAGATTTATAACTCGTTCTTCGAGATAATGAAGGCACTGATGGTTAGCCCTATCAGGCATA
The DNA here is from genome assembly GCA_018903765.1 of Drosophila aff. chauvacae BK-2020. NCBI lineage: Eukaryota > Metazoa > Arthropoda > Insecta > Diptera > Drosophilidae > Drosophila > Drosophila aff. chauvacae BK-2020. The sequence goes on along the minus strand of JAEIGO010000395.1, from coordinate 8,228,178 downwards.
AATAACTCGTCAGTAACCCAAGTCTCCAAGTCCCTTCCCCCTCACCTGGTGATCTCCGCTATGCTGGTTATGGTCCGCAGATTGTACGGCGCGATCAGGTTGTTATGGAGGATCGCAAACTCCACGGCCCAGAGCCAGCGGAGGCACAAGTTCTCCACAATGATGAAGTAGTAGAAGGCCTGCGGATAGACGAGCTGCTCCCGCAGAAAGATCCGAGGCCCATCCATGATCCTAAACAAGCCAAAGTCCCGCAGAACGTCCCACAGATAGCCATAGATGGTGGCCAGCATGCCGCTGACCAGGAAGAGCCAGGTGTAGGGATTGCTAAAGGGGCTGTCATGCCGACCTGGGGAAAGTAGGTAGGATCATCGTCAGTTACGAGCACCGGGATGATCACCGGGGGCCTACCCTCCGTTCTCTGGCGCAGCGTGTCGAAGAGGACCACCAGGAAGGACATCGAGTACTTTCCCGCATTCAACAGATAGATCACCGACTTGGAGCCACTGTCCCGGAACCTGCGCAGACACTGGGCGAAGCGAAACCAGGCGGGCAGGCACCGCACAATGGGCACCATCACGTCCAGCAGGTGGAAGCAGCTCCGCCTCCGCTCCCAGTGCAGCCAGCAGACGACATAGAAGCGCACCATGATGTAGTGATCCACCAGGCAGTTGACCAGCGAGTTCAGCTGGTCGCCCATCCAGAAGTCCGCGAAGCCCACGTAGTGCAGGGGGGCGCTGATCACCCGACCCAGCAGCTTGACGGTCCACCAGCGGGCCTTCAGGTCCAGGATGGGCACTGGCATCACCAGCAATCCGGTCAAAATCAACATCAGAGCCAGGGGAAAGACAAAGGGATCGCTCAGGTGCATGGCCCGGTGATGGAGAAAGCCCAGCATGGACAGCGTCCAAAGGATGCCAAAGATGCAGGCAATCTCCAGGAACCTCGCCGGCTGCAGGTGATCCCTGGGGTCTATCTCAAAGATCAGGATGTGATTGACGCCCGCCCGCTGCCAGCCAGCCACATTGGCCGCCATGTACAGGTTGAAGATCACCCAGGTGAGCGGACCTCGATACAGACTCATGAACGTGGCCTTGTCATCCTCGGGGGGAGGTCGCCTCCAGTCTAAGGGGGGCAAGGAGGAGGAAGAAGTCAGGGCGGGACAAGCTCAAAGAGAGAGAGAGAGACTCCTCACACACACAACCTACAACTGATCGCGGTGCCCAGGAAGAGCATCAGCAGCATGCCCAGAGCAAAGCCCGCCTGGAAGACCATGCCCGGGGACGAGGGTTTGCCCAGTGGCGGCACCCGGAGCTTGGCCATGGCCAACTGGCGGTTCCCTCGGGCCAGGTGCATGGTGTAGAGATCCTCCACCTCGCGGATCATGCGCTGCAGATAGTGGCTCTCCGTGAAGACGGCATCGGCCACGTTCTCCTCGAACCAAGTGCCGGCGGCCCGGGAGCGCAGATTCTTGTCGTATTTCTTGCAGATCTTCCGGAAGCCGGTCTCGTTCAGCGTCTGGTAGTTGTGGATGAGCACCAGACTCAGATAGAACTCACAGTAGGCGGTGCTCAGCTGGCCATGGCTCATGGACTTCTTGGGAGCGGTCAAATCCCTAACCTGAACCCTGGATCCCTGGCTGGGATTACTGCCTTCGGTGCGGCGGGAGGCCATGGAGGCCTCGCTGCCCGTGTAGCCGGGTGCCCGGGAGTGGGCCAGCAGCTGGAGCTTGAGGTGGCCATGCTTCCGCTTCGCCTCCATGAGCTTCTCCAGAAAGAAGTTGTTCACCCGCGTCAGCTCCAGCTGGCACTGCATGAGGAAGCGCTCCTCGAAGGCCCGGTAGTAGCTCTGGACGGTGTACTCCTCCGCCAGGATGGACGAGGGTGCGTCCTCCAGGGCTCGACTGATCATGTGCTTGAGATCCTTCGAGGGGAGAACAGGAGGGATGAGCTGGGCACCGCAGGAAACTCTGTTTCCAAGGGAACTAGGGAACTCTCTCTCCTTGGGAAACCCACTCCCTGGGGAACCTCTCTTACCCCATATCGCATGTACTGCTCCCGCCACTCGACCGTCAGGTGGGACTCGAAGGTCTTGCCGAACTTCATCGCGGAAGCGGAGGAGCTTCTGCTGCGCGGAGAGTACTCCGTCAGCTAGCCGGCCCGTAGCATTCGTATTCGTCAGCTGCTACGAGTTCTGACATCTTTCTCCGGGCAGACACTGGGAGCTTGTGACTTTTAAGGGCTATAACTATTCCTTTGAAACCCAAAAAATACCAAGAAAGTCAGGATAAGCTAGGAAAAGTATCAAGTCCTTACAGAAAAGGTATCATTTTTACACTATTTCACTCCTTATTTTTCACCACTCATGATTTTTGACTCACTTTTCAACCGAAATCTTAAGCAAGTTTGTTTAAATTGTTGTTAAGTTTATGCCTTATCCATTGGATTTGTAGAAAATTTAAAGGCTTCGAGAAGGTTTACCACTTCTGAATGTGTCATAGTGCTTAAGGGTAGCAAAAATATGGTTATATTTGTAATTAGGTTACGACACTGTTCTAAACCCTATAAATCTGTTCATCCTACCTTGGTTTATCATTTTTAAGAGGGGTTTTCAGAGGTTTAAACATACCTGAAAGTAAATAAAAACAAGTTTAAAGATTAGTTTGTTATTCATTTGTAGAAGCAAAAAATAAACAAATGTTTTAATATGTATATATTATAAAGTATGTATATAACTATGTATACTATATAAATAATTTAATTTACAAGAAATTATATATATATGTACAGTGAAATTTGGTCAGTTTCCACAACAACTAACAATTTTAACCATAAATATAAACAGATTTATATAAATACTAAAAATATATATTTTACATTAGTATCCCCAGAAAGGTAAATAATATTTAATACAAAATATATAAAAATATATATATTTATAGTCCAAGAAAATCACATTTCAGCCGTTTCCTTGCCTGGCTGTTGGGATATATAAATTAATCGCAGTCAGCCCTAGGAGTGAGTGGCTTTTGCCACTTCCCTCGATTGTGAGTCACTTCCTCGATCTCATTATGCGTTCGCACGCTGTTCTGCTCTTCCTGTCCAGGCAGTGCTGAAGCTGAAGCTAAAGCTAAAGCCAAGACCCAGACCCAGACCCAGTGAGGGACCCAGACCGAGACCCCTCCCAGAAGCTGAGTGAGTCAGCAGGGAAACCCAACTGGAGCGGAAAGGAGGAGCTTATCACTTATCACTTATCTTCAAATACTTATAACTAACACTAAAAAAATACATAAATAAATAACCAAAATAAACTATAAAACAACTAAAAAATAAATAGAGAATAATAAAAAAAAAAAAAAAAAACAAGGCTTGGGCTCGTCCGGGAGTTGAACCCGGGACCTCTCGCACCCGAAGCGAGAATCATACCCCTAGACCAACGAGCCGGCTTTGGCGACTGCGAACTTTTTTGCCAGCACTTTCGGCTCATAACGCTGGACACCCGTCCCTTACTGCCAACAAAAAAAAAAGAAAAGAAAAAGAGAGTAGAATCTCTTCCGTGTTCTTTGCTGGCCTTTCTCCGCTCTCCGCTCTACGCTCTTTGCGGATCTTGCGGGGCTTCTGAGGGCCGAGAGCCTAGAGCCGCTCGAGGGTGACGACGATCAGTGCCATGCGACGCCTACGACAAAAAAACAACACAAAGAAATGCCTGGAATGGCAACCGCAAAATACTAAAAAAAAATTAAAAACAATAACAAAAAATACAACAAAACAACAACAAAAATACAAAAACAACAATAAATAATAAAGAAAGCAAGCCAGGAATAAACAATTCTTAAGAGCGTCTCTTTTGTTGTTCTTCTGACATTATTACGCAAATGTTTCTAGAATGCACAGAAAAAAAATTAATATAAAAGTCCAAAAATAAATACAAAATGTTAATGGAAGGCCTCTAAATAACATTTACATTTTTTCACAATTTAATTATTTATATATTTGAATTGGAAACTTAGAAGTACATGGACTCCGACTCCCAAAGATTGTTTTGTTCCAAGTTCTTGGAAGATCTGCTTACAAAAAATCTACAAACTCATTATTTTCTTTTAATGCCTCAATTAATTATAAATCTCATATTTGTTCTCAAATTTATTAATTTAAATTGATTTTATATATTTTTTATTTTCCGTTTTTTTTTATAATTTAAATAGATTTATTTATTTGTGGTTCTGCGTAGTTTTGCAGCTCGGTGGCAGCCATAATTTATGAGCCACGCGACGCGGGGCCGTAAAACAATTAATTGACAAAAAAACCGGCAGCCACCGCAAATCGATTTGTTACTTTTTTGTAGCATTTAACCCCCAGGAAAAAAGATTTGTATATACAAAAAAATACACTCAAATTGGGGTCACAGGGTAGCGCCCCTTGGAATTCGGTCTCAGATTCAGATTCAGATTCGTAATTAATTAGCGGCCTGGGCGAGGCCTGGAGCTAGACAAATTGTCCAGAGAATTGGAGTTTTATGCACTGTTAATGGGAGTTTTATTTTTTAAATAAAAAAATAGATATATATAAGCTATAAGGCTTGGGCGTTGTCAACATTTGGGTGGGGCAAAGAGTAGAGAATTAAAAAATAAAGGAATCAGAAGGATTCTGATAGGAAAAATACATATAAAGGGTACGAACATAATTTCCAACTCAAAGAAAATAAGGGGAAGCCCCATTACAGTAACGACTTCTTTGTACACCTCACAATTATAAATAATATCATTAATAAGACACAATCTGCTCAGAAGGAAACCCAGCCCCGTCATCGATGCCATCTGCCAGCATCCTCAGTTGGCCATTTTCGCAATCAATCAATTAGTGGGGACGATGGCTTCCTCTCTCTCTCCCCCTCTCCCTGCCTTTAGAGGAGACAATGTGTGGCGCCAAAACGGAAGTGGGTCGGGACAGCAGGCGAAGCATCCACCCAGTGGCAACTTCCGTTTTGATTGGCCAGGCCGGCAATCACGGCCAGAACTTGTGCAACTTCCGTGGTCAGTCAATGGAAATTATGGCATCGCTGGAGCTGAGGCTAACACTGCTTTATCCACGGCTCGAGCTCTGGCTCCTGCTCCAGCTCCAGCTTGGTAATTACAAATGTCAGCGCCTCAATTGGCAATTGGCAATGCGTAATTGGCTAATTGAGTTGCCATTGATCGCTGGCTGGAAGGCCAAGAGCACAGCACAGTCCCCGTAACTGCCACATCCGATCATTCATCTTGCCTCTGTTCTCATCTCCATCTCCATCACTATCCCTGTCCCTGTCCCCTTCCCCTGCCCCTTTCCCCTATAATTAATCATCCAAAAATCTTTCACAGAAAACATGATCCATCTTTGGTGGTGGTCCAGTGCCCTCTGATCTCTGATCCCCTCGGCTGTGGGTGGTTCTCCAGCTTCGAAAATGCTGCCTAATGACGCCCCCGTCCAAAAACAGAGACCACACATCGTCGTCATCATCAGCAACTCAGAGCTATTGCTTTCAGGGGATTTCTTTCAGTTCAGTTCAGTTTTCCAACGCCATGCGGGATGCTGAAGTAAACTGCTGGCCAGCTCTGAGTTGCTGCAAGAAACAATCCAAAACTTGATTCGGCCAACGAAATCGCCATTGGAAACTAGAGCAGACTGGCGAATTTATTTCGCTCACAAGCCAAGGCCACAGTGGGTAAAGGTTCATTGGAAAATAAAAGGAAATTACTCGTGATTAATTAATAAATTTAATTAATCACAATTTTAGTGTTGTAAGACATTTAAAGCAATAAAACCTATTGATATTTGAAAGCTATAAATATATTCATATCACCCTTAAAAGAGGGAAATAAATACAAAAATCACTTTAAATATTTATATTAAAAAGAGGTTCTTGTAAAAATTAAAAATTGTAAAAAAAATGCACTTCTTACATTTTTCAAAAAGCGAAACTAAAAAAAATAAATTTAAAGCCTAGCTCTGTTAAAAAAAGGAGTAACCTTGCCTGCAATGTACAACCAAGGCAAGGGACAACATTCATTAATTCCAGACTACAAGCTCCAATTTCAAGTTTTAAATTCTCCTTTCCTAGTTAACAGAAGCCTAAAAAAGTAACTTGGATATATTTATAATTTATATGAAATTATAAATACAAATTTAAATAATATTTTCTGCAATAAAAAAACCCAACCCACTGTGCGAATAGCCGGCAACCTGTTGTTGGACTCGATTATGATTTTTTGTGGCCCAAAGAAAGCACACTGCCAAAATAGAAATTGAAATACTTGTAGAAAAAACCTACATTCATATATATGCAATATAGATATATATAAAGGCCAGAGAGAAGCGCAGACAATGCAGGAAATGGGCATTATTCTGGGCCCGGCCATAACAATTACCTCTGCAATAGCCATTACAATTATCACCACAAACACTCTCCTGGAATTTCTAATCTCTCAGCTGTCGGCTTTCACCTTTATCTCTCTTTGGGCCCAAAATTCAGACCGATTGTCTCTCTCTCTCTCTCTCGGCCACGGAAATGGTAATGGAAATGTTGCTGGGAATGGAAATGTAAATGGAAATGTAAATGCCGTGTAAATACACAGCGGCGAGCGGCTAATTGAAAATGCAACGGAAACGGCGGAAGTGCAGAGCACTCGGACCTGAATTCGATTCGATTTGAATTGATTTCGGTTCGTTTTGGTATTTGCGATTGATTGTGTCTCAATTAGAGCTAACTGTGACACAACACAGCACACATAATGGGAAATGGGAAATGGAAAACAAACTGGTATCCCTAATGAGAAGGGACAATCGGTTCGATTAGCTAATGAGATTGCATTTAACGGGTCGAGTTGGTAAAGATGCAAATGGACAGAGTTTCTGGTGGGAAAACTGATCATGGTAGTGTTGTTAACAAGCGAATCAAAAACAAACAAAAAGCTAGTTAGGAAGTAGGAAAATAAAAACAAACTCTTAGAGCAAAGTTTCGGGTGGGAAAAAATGAAACTGATTGGGGTAGTGTTAATAAGCGCAAAAAAAACCAATGAAATAAAAGTTACCAACACTTATTTGTGTTAGAAAATTAAAACAAAAGCATAGAACGATTTTGTAGGGTGTATGAGTTAACGAAAAACCAAGGTCTAAGTCATGACAATCCCCAAAAAAATATACTTGAACACCCATTAAATATATATCACAATTATTTGGATTTACTGTTTGCAAACTTCAAATAAAATTACAAACCTAACCGTCTCACTTCCCTGTCTCTATCTTTGCCTCCCCATCTCCCTATTATTATATTTTATTTTGTGGCAACTGTTAATTGCTGTTCACAACTCATCAAACAAAGGACAAACTTTATTTAAATTCGTTAATTGTTGCCAGCAGAGTCACGAAGTATCATCATCATGGTCAGCATTGTTGTTTCAGGGCCAGAAAGCGAATGCTGGCCGGGCCAACACCCGCATACTTAATGCCCATTCTGGGTCCCGTCTTCAGTCTTGTTTCGGTAATTGCATGGCAACAATAACAACTGAACAACTGAACAACGAACAACGAACAACATCATGTTCAGCCATTCGAAAGTTGTCCATGTTCAATGAACCTTTTAAACTGTTACCATTTCTTGTGCTCGATGGTTCGATGGCTCGCTGGCTCGAGTTCGTGTCCGCAGTCTTTCGTTTCAACGAAAATTGAATTTCCATTGGCCGTTCGGCGCTTCGTGGAAATGTGGAAAAACGGTAGCCCAAAGTGGAAAGTGTTTTCCGGTCTCCTCTCCTCCTTCTCCTCTACCCCGATTAATGGCTCTATTAGGCCGGCTAATGAAGTTGCCCAGAAGGGGGAAAGGAAATTAGTTCTGATTTCCATATGAGTTTGTAGGACAGCTAAAGCATATTTAGTATTTTCGTAGAATTTTATTAAATTTTAATTCATTTAGAAAATGAAACATTACCTCTGTTTGCAAGGTTCTGATGGAAGTTTAACTAAAAATATTATCAAAATATCACCTTATTTAGTAAGAAAATCACTACAGTACTCATTAAATTGTATTTTTAAGTTCTTGTAAATACAAATTTCTCTGTAACTTTTAAGTAAAATATCATACAAATATGTTATCTTATAATTTGTATAATAAAAACATAACTAAAGAGTGGAATATAGAAGAATACATCTATACAAAAATACCCACTAAATTGTATTTGTAAGTCCTTGTAAATATTATTTTTTGAACATTAGCTAAAGTAGATTTAAAAAAACGACAGTGTGACCATTTATTGATTCATTTCCGATTACAAAAAAATCGATAAGAGATGCAACTCTTATGATTTTTTTGTACCGAAAATTGTCAACTTCGTGGCAATCACAATCTCACTTTTCAGTTGTCCCGCAGCCTTCACAGGGCTCACATCCTATTTTGGATATTTTATTTCTTTTCATTTGCCTTTTTTTTATATTATTTTTGTTTTGGATTAATTTTTTATTTAGATAGACTGGCATTTTTTTTAATCTATTTTTTACATATTTGTTTTATTTTATTAAAGTGACTCGTATATTCCAGAACTTTCAAGTTGATGTGTTCAGCATCTTATTTCTTAAATTCTTGTTACTATTATTATTTATTTATTTGCTCTTATTACCATTCGAATATTGAATACACGCACTAGACTTCGGGAGCCCACTGATCTGGCTAGTGACCTGCGAGTTGGTTGGATCGGAAAAATCATCTAGGAGGAAGCCACTTACTATATGGATAAACCAACCTCTCGCAAAGGTGCATCCTCGGGACCCGCCCAGAAGGAAGATCTTGTAGCTGACGGACGCCTAACACACATTTGAAACACTATTTCCTTTCCATTGTATATTTTTGTAAACACACTTATAATTGTTAAAATACAACTGCCTCCCTGTAATATACAAAACTATAATAAAACTAATAAATTTAACAAAAAAAAAATGTAGTTCTCTACTTATTTGCCATCATTTGTTTTTGTTCTTTTTCGGCCAGAAAGTTTTTCTCACATTCCTAATGACAGCCAATGGGCAGTCAGTCGCGGCCACCGCGGGGAAATCATCATTTGCTTTTGGCCATAAATATCAAATTCATATTAGTTGCCAGCCAAGTGGAACCCCCTTGGCTTATCGTGTGAACTAATCTGAGAGGGGAGTCGCTGTCGGAACTGGAGTCTTCGTCTTTAACTTCGTCTTCGTCTTGGTCGTGGTCGTGGTCGTAGCTGTGAAATGATGTGCGAGTCCGTGAGCATGGCACTTCCTCCCCTTCCTGGGACCCCAGATACTATATAGTACATATATATTCAAGTCGTATGGTATCATGGACCGATTGTTGACCGTCTCGACTTCGCCGCTGAAATTGAAGCCCGGCCTGCGACTGCCGTTTGTTTGCAGCTACTTTATTACACCACAAAAGACCCAAGACGCTGGCGAAGAAGCGTCTTCTTGAGGGTTTCTGCCCTCTTGGCTGATTGTACGTGCACTTGGAGAAAAGTGCGCATAGGGAAATTAATTAATTAATTAAAATAGAATACAACAAATATAAATAAAATACAACAACTTATTTCCTATGGAAATACTTGCTTAAGTACTCGCTGATATTTCCCAAGAAGGTAAGCATATTAAAATTATTTATATTTATAAAAATTCTCTTTAAAAATTCTCTGATTTTAGAAATATGAAAGTAAGCCTCTAAATATTTGTAATTTTCATCTAGGGCTGGCAGAAAATAAAAAAGTTTAACAATATCAATATCGGAGATATTTAATATTTTGATAAATTGGAGTTTACGATACATCATGTTATAAAGCTCGATAATTAAGTCGATATACGATCCGTATATCTCGAACTTTTTCTCTGAAAATAAACATACATATCTTTTTCCATCTCTTAAAATATTTGTATTTTTATGAGGCTTTCATGAGGGGTTGTTTGCATTTTTCGATATTATACAGTGGATTACTTCTATTTTATAATTTAATAATTTTTACGATAACCTGGTTTTTTCGAGTGCGGACCTTGCAGTATATGCTTTTTTGTCGCCGAGGGTCTCGCGTTGCAGTTGAGTGCCCCCGACTCCGTTCTGGCCAAAAGAAACACATTAAAAGCATATCAGGTGAAATCATCGGCCTGTTCTCAGCGTTTGTCAGTTGCAGGTTGCAAGTTGCAAGTTGCTAGCAAGACTAGCAACCTGTAGGCTTAGTTGCCAGTTGCCACGCACTCGGCGGAAGACTCTCTTCTCTGACTTTGACCAACAATTTTTCTAGATAGCCAAAAAACCAAAACAAGAAAAAGAAAAAACAATCAAGCCTTGTTTGATCTTTGTCGCCTCTAAAGACAATGGATCTTTGGATCTTTTCAATCTTTGGTTCAAAAAAAAAACTCAAATCAAAGCTGGCCCACTGTCATCAGATGTCTCTGGCTTTCGGTACCCAACATTTCGGGGCTTGGCCCACGCGATTTGGCCACATTTGATTGCCATTGTCTTGTCGCGCTGATTTGTTTCCATTACCAGGCATTGTCTGCGTCGTCGTCGTCGTCGTCTCCCTCGTGAGCCAGGGGTATATACGGCTAATAGAGGGTCTAAGCCATAAACTAGGGCTTTCGTGGGTAAAATATTGTCTACAATTGCAGGTGTTATGTCTAAGAAAGATCAGAATCATGGTTTTGGTTAAAAAAAAATATTAATAATAACTTTATTCTTTGCCCACCTGCAAGCTTATAACTTGGTTTGTGGGTATTTTGTACAATTTTCGATACAAGTCCTACATTTTATAAAAATCGTACGAAGGTAACATATAGTTTTTACAGGATCACTTGGGTCTATCAGCTACATTTACAGGGACAGCTGCCTCACTTGCTTTGAGTTATATTTTGGGTTTTTGTATTTGTATATTCGTGTATTTGTGAGCATCTGTGAGTATATTTGCGTATCTGTAAGTATCTGTGAGTATTTATGAGTTCCTGCCTCAATTGTTCAAGAATCCCATGCCCTGGAACTTCTTCTCCAGGCAAGGCATCTTCAAGTCCTTGAACGCCAGCCCCATTTGCTGCAATTCCTGAATTGTGTAGCGCAGGGTGAACTTTCCCTTCTCGAAGTTCTGCGGCACCTGGGTGGGCCAGTTGGTGACGTTGCTGTTGCCTGTCGGTGGACGATCGCCAGGTGTGGCACTCGGACGCTGAACCCCCATCAGCTCTCCTCCCCCATTCTGCAAGGGTACCTCCATGAATCCCTCCATTGGCAGCTCCATTAGCATCTCCATTGGTATCCCCATTGGCATCTCCGTTGCTATCTCCTTGCGGCTCTCCATGATGCTCTCCATGGAGTTCTCCTTGGGATTCTCCTTGGGATTCTCCATGGGGTTCTTAATGGGGTTCTTCATGGGATTCTGCATGGGGTTCTTCATGGGATTCTGCATTGGATTCTTCATGGGATTCTTCATGGTATTCTCCTTGGAATTCTCCTTGGGGTTCTCCATGGGGTTCTCCATGGGGTTCTCCATGGGGTTCTCCATGGGGTTCTTCATGAGGTTCTCGTTGGAGTTCTCCTTGGTATTCTCCTTGGAATTTTCTTTGGAATTCTCCTTGGAATTTTCTTTGGTATTCTCCTTGGGATTCTCCTTGGTATTCTCCATGGGGTTCTCCTTAGGGTTCACCTTGGGATTCTCCATGAGGTTCTGCTTAGGGTTTACCTTGGGATTCTCCTTGGTATTCTCCTTGCGATTCTCCTTGGGATTCTCCTTGGGATTCTTCTTGGGATTCTCCTTGGGATTCTCCTTGGGGTTCTCCATGGGGTTCTCCATGGGGCTCTCCATTGAACCAGAACTCTTGCCCTTTTGCTGAGCCTCCCGTCGGGCCTCTCGCCTGGCCTTGCGCTTGGCCTGCCGCTTGGCCTTGGCCTTGGCCCGTCGATGCTCGTCCCACTCCTTGGCGGTGGGTATATAACGCCTGGCGGGCTTTGAAGTGGATGGCAGCGGCGATGATGTTAACGACGAGTCCTTTTTCTGCTGCAGCTGCTGCTGCTTTCGCTCTTCACTCATCTGCCGCAGTATCTTCTCGACGCGCTGCCCCTTGGCATGCTTCAGATGGTCGACGGCAAGCCTTTCCTTCTCGGTGTACCGCACCGGGGAGCGCGTCAGATGGACAACTGGCTTCGGTGGCTCCAAGCCTTCGCCGTTGTTATTGTTATTGGGCACCAAAGGACTTCGGCCACGCCGCTGTTCCACCAACTTGAGGGCCTCCACCGCCACCTTGCGTTGGTGCTCGCGACGCCGCTCGAAGGCGGCCTTGCGCTTATTCTCGCAACTCCGGAGGCGCTTCGCAAAGGAGCGCGTTTCACTCGAGGATGTGGTGGAGCCAATTTCCTCGCCGTTATCTGATGAAGTCTGACGGTTGTCCTGCTTCTTTATCTTGTTCTTGGCACTGTTCAGGCAGGGCACAAGCATGTATTCTGTGTGGTTCAACAGAACCATCTGGAGACCGTTGCCAACTATTCGGGGAGAAAGCTCATTAGATATTAGTTGGAGGAGTCTGATAGAGAGAGAGGTGGAACCTTTTATTGGAAAAGTTGGAAAATCCTGCCATTGCATCACATTTTCATCCTTAAGAGGCTCCAGGTCCTCATCGTACTCGGCATTCACCTGGGTCGAGGCCTCCTTCTGGCGCGGCACAAACTCTTGGGCATTCGGATTGGGATATTTGCTGGCCACGGTTTTGGAGTTGGAGTTGGAGTTAGAGCTGGAGTTGGTTTCTTCTCCCTTCTTGCAGTCACGCGGCACAAACTCATGGGCATTTGCATTGAGCTTCACTGTACCAGCTCCATCTCCATCAGCTCCAATAACTTTGTCCAAGTCAAGCTTGGTGCAAAGCAGCATATTGGGACAACTAGAGGCTTTGGTTAATTTCTCCATATTTTTAAAGTTACTAAATTTTCTCGATTTTTGGGCTTTTGTTTCAATACACACGCACTGCTCGTTACGATGGAGAGACTATACTGACACTGATAGAGAATACACTGACACTGGAATCGATCTACTTGGGTGGACACGCAACTGAAAAATCAGGCCCTACTTTGGATTTGTATAGAGTTTTTCCCATAAGAGTAAAAAATAAAATAATAAATCGAGAGGATATAAATCAAACAGGGTATTTCCTAGCCACCATTCCCTGGACACACATCTTAGAGGGTATCCAGGGCCTCCATGGCTCTGTGAGCCTCGCAACACGTATCGTGTCGCCTGATGCCACGCCTTGGCTTTTCGTAAGAGTGGCATGTAAGCAATAAAGCTGAATAAAAGTGAATAAAAAAGAAATAGAAACAAAAACCGACATAAGAAATAAGAGCACACGCCGTCGTCCGTGCAATTAGTTTAATGTTAGTGGCCGCACCTAGGCCTCGCCCAGCCTCCCAAGATCCCCAGATGCCAGCTCCCCGATCTCCCAATCCCCAGCTTCCATTCCCCAATCCCCTCGAGCTACTGGATGTGTGCTGTGTGAGTCATGGCGATCGATAGAGAGATTTATCCAATAGATAATTGAGCGAGGCCCGCAGACAGTTGCACAATTTGTGTAGCACTCGATTATCGATCGATCGATGCCAAGCGGTGTGAAGATGCTTAGGCCTAGGGATGAATGCTATATATAGCACCAAGAAATTATATCATATGATATGATATATATATATATCTCACTCATTATCATATCGAATATATAGTAAGTAGACTTCGATGTATCACACTTTGATAAATAAAAATTGTAAATATCTAAAATATGGTTAACTTTTAAATGTATCGAATTTTATATATCGAAAACATCGAAAACAATTGATTTATATTTTTATGAGTGATTATATACAAGAGCACATAATACACTTGCCAATCTTTATAAAGATGCTGCCTTCCGTGAAGCTGTAGGTCAAATCAGCCGTGACATCTCTAAGCCAATTGTAGCCTTATATATATATATAATATATAAATATGTTAAAAATGGCTAACAAAGTCTTGAATGAATACCCCATAACGTGTTACCGATAAGTGGGAAAAAGTCTCAACCAAAGCTGGAGCAATGCTACTCCCAGCCAACCCATTTCTGGTTGCAAACGGACTAATTGTTGTACGAACTCTGCCGGCTTTTGCATAATTTTTCCCCTGCCAACCCCATGCCATAACCCCATTCCGAGGGAGGGAGCATATCATTAATATACAAATTTATGTTTATTAAGCGAGCTGCTCAGCTCAAATTTATGCAACTGGGGTGGTGGCTGAGCGGCGCCTTCTGGCAAAAGAACACAACTGCTTTGGGCCAAACTCCGACTAACAACCAACAATTGGCCATGTGAAAAGTTTACCTTGACTGAGAACTGAAACGAGATGTGAAGACATGGAGAGGGAGCTGCTGCAGATGATGATGATGATGATGAGTAGGTAGCTTGGGCAGCCACCTTATATGGGGCACTTGTGGCGCCCACCTAACAGCCAACACTCTCTGAATGAATTGAACAACAAAAACCCAACGAAATTCGGCGGCCAATTAACACAATTCGATGGCTGATGGCTGAGACAGAGGCTAAGGCCGAAGGTTGCCAAATATCTACTTAACCAGAGGCCATCAATGAGGGGCTTATTTCATATTTAAAATATATTAAGCAAGTTTACTCCAATATAAATAAAGTATATGTGATTTTTTAAGTCAAAGCAATAGTTTTTTTGTATCCTACCTGCACGGCACAATTGAGAAAGCAATTATTCTGCCCGGGTCCATTGAGCAGACCCTTCGACGAGGGCTCCAGGCTGGGCGACATCAGGCTGTTGGGTGCTCTCAGTAGCTCCAGGATTCGATTACGCTCGGCACCATTCTGCAGGGAACCCAGGGCAAAGGCCTTGGGCGAGGCCTGGCCATACAGAGAGTTCGTTGTGGTGGCAGTGGCTCCTCCACTGGCTCCACTGGCCAGGCGGTACAATGTGCTGCCCGGTGTGGTGCTCATTCTGCGTCCACTGCTGGCTGAAGACATTCGAAAGACGAGAGACGCGTTGTGAAGCTCTGTAAGAAAGTGAGAAATGAGGGGTTAAAGACAAGTGTCACTCAATCATCAAGGGATCCCAAAGTTGAGATTTAAAGAAGAAGGAAAAAAATAAAAAGAAAACATGAGATTGAAGATATGAGATTTAGGATTGGAGGTCTCAGAGCCAAGATGATGTGGGTTGGCCCTGACGTGTCGCCGGCAATTAGTCGCAGCTGTGAAAAATTTCCCCCATGTCAAAGTAGAAGCGTGAGCACGAAGGTGGATTATTGCAAGGAAAATATTATACACATAGCCTAGTTTCTTCTGGCTTCCATAACATATGTATATGACATCCAAGACTTGAGAAAATACTATGAAATTATCTATATTTTATACAAGGAAAATTATCAACACATGACTACCAGATAAATTATTGTTTTAAATGTATATTTATATATTATATAAATATATATTTTTTTATATATATTTATGAGCATTGTTAACCTAACTACCAGAGATTTTAAACATTTTTCTAGTGTCAACTCAAGAAATTATTATTTTAGTTGTGGATTAAAAAGGTTTCTTATTCAAATCAATCTTACACCCTATTTATTTCCAGATTAAAAATATATTTCATTTTACATTTTTATTGTTATTGAGGTTAATAAATAAGTACTTAGATAGACATATATTTAAGCTCTTATAATTTGCAATAAATTAAAAATAAACATAAATTCTTCTTTTTTCTTGGAAGCTCTATAAATATTGATGAAGCGAAATCGATGCTAGAAAATCCTGAAGAACGGCCACACCGGCTATTCCGGCACCGATTCTCCACTCTCCACTTTTCACTCCCCAAAAACCGGAATGCCTGGCATTTCTAATCACAAATCCCCCTCCGACCGTCTCCGCCCGAGTTCTGCGAGTGAAAGTCGCGGCGCCAGAGATACTACCAACATTGGCAAGTAGCATTAAGTTGGCTTGTGCGTAGCCGCGGTATTTGTGTCACTCGCAGAGCGGAAATGGCCAACTGGGGTTATGCAAGCGATAATTGCAGGCCAGTTGTCATTCGCATTCGCAGCCGCATTCGCAATTCATTCATTCATTCATTCATCAAGCCAGCATTTTTATTTCTTTTAAATGTTTTCATTTCAGCACGCATTGCGCACATTTTCTGTTTGGAATGAGTTGAGCCACGGAGAAAGCTATGGCAAAACCAACATGATTTTTAAATTAAAAAAGGTATCATAAAAAAAACATTAAGAAAAAGAAAAAGACGAAAAAAAAAAAAATGTATGAAACCAAGGTTCCACCGAGATTTGAACTCGGATCGCAGGATTCAGAGTCCTGAGTGCTAACCATTACACCATGGAACCCACTTATTTACGGAGAGCCCAAAGCGGGAGCACATATTTCATAAAAGAAAAAATCTATGTTTATCACTTGGCATATTAAATGCTAAAAATAAATTATATATGCTGAAATGGCACAAATTTAAGACTTGTCTGTGAATTGTTGTTTATTTTTCCATCTCTTTTCTTTAAAAAGGCGAATAAAAAGGTTTTTTTTAAAGAAATAAATGCTTAAAATGAAGTATATAATTGATACTATTGATACTATGACTAAAAGGAAAAGATAAATAAATAAATTACTAAATGTTTATTAATCAAATTATTCTTAAAAATAAATTATAAATATTGAAATGGCTCAAATTCAACTCTGCTAAATATTTGTCTTAATTTTTTAAAAAGTTTTAAAATGAGGACCACAATTTTTGTTTAATTTATCAATAAATATAAATTAAAAAAAAAAAAAACTATAATAGTTTAAATAGTTTATTTTATGAGACAACTGAATTTTACAAAAATACTACCAAGGATTTTATCCCACAAAAGTGGGAAAATTTAGTAAAAAAAAAAAACATTTTCCAAGAACTAAACAGATAAAAAAATAACCATAATTTCTAGGCTTTCCACAGCTACTTATAATATAAATGTAAATTTTGTTCTTCTTCCCAGAAGCTACCTTTAAAAAAATATTAAAATAAATTCATATGCCTTGGATTTATTCCAAACACAAATCAGCTTGATAAATATGTTTCAACATTTGAATATTAATATTTTTTTGTTTTTTGTTTTTTGTGGGCCGCCGGGAGCTTGCCCTCAATACCCGGAATCGATTTTCAAGTGGAAATCGGAGACTTTCAATGGTCAATTTGGGTTTTATGCTAATTACCGAAATGCCCCCCGAACGTTGCTAATTGATAAATGCTGCCTGGCCTATTGGAGACCCCTTCATTAACATAATCTGGCCCAGATGCACCTGCAACAGGAGAGCTGAGAGCTGAAGCAACTGTTTTGCATATTAATTGAGTTGGGCAGGTGATGGGGTGAGAGGGGAAACGAGGGGAAAACAGGAGAAAAAAGAGGAGAAAAAGGTAACCTGGTGCGGCATTTCAATTGCCGTTGCGTGAAATGCAACAATTTGTGGCAGCCGGCAATCAACATTCGACATCCAACATCGTCTCGCTGTCAATTCAATTCGGAATCTATCATTGGGCCATGCAACATCATCTGGTAAATGCGGCTAAACTCGATCGTTTTCCACTCTTCTTTCTGTTGCTTTTATTTTTTGTTATTATTATTTGGATAATTAAGAAATTCTTGTTAAATTACCAGCTGCAGATCACGCCATGCAAAGCGAACGCTCTTCTTCCCCGAAATTTATCATTAAACATGAAATACTGAGCTGTATAAATAATTGTTAAAATAATAATGTAAGAAATATTTAAAAGAAAGTCACATTCTAATAAATATTAAAAACAAAAAACCGTACGATAAACTGATTCAAGATGAAAGTAAATACAAAAATTAAATAAAATAAAAGGGTTTACTAATCAAAAAACATAAGCGAAATGAACAGAAGAACATGACTTCAATTTTAAATTGACATATGTGAAGTTCAGCAAACTGCAGTTCAAAAGCCTTAAAATTATACATTTAAATTTAATTCAAGAAGCCAGACAAGCTGCTTTAAGAAATCTGTTTCTTCGAGGAACTGATACCGAAATCGCCCAGTCACGCACTCGCATTTTCGCGACAATTACGCCGAGTCCGAAGCTAATGGATCTTGGGATTCGGATTCGGACTCGGTCTCGGATTCGGATTCTGAGCCCAATGGTCAACTCCACCGCTCCAACGCTCATTATCTTCAGAGTCGTAACCCATGCTGGCGCCAGCAGCTGGCCAAGATCGCTCCATTAGTCAGCCACAGCGAACTGGTGGACAGTGGATTGTACGGCTGGAAGTGGATTGACCTCGTCGGAAAAACGTGACATAATGCAAATCACACACAGGGGCCACCAGGTAAGATAATAAGCCCAAGCTTTGAGATCTTTTCGAGCTCTGTTCAAGCTCTTTTCCAGCGCTTGCCAAGCTTTGAGTTGGAAGCAAAGTTAATTTCAATTTGTGGACAGGTGTGGAGGTGATATTTTCCACATTTAAGCTTAAGTATTAAGTATTATTTCGATTATTTTGCAAGTTATTCATAGACCTCTTGATATAGTAAATACATTGGAATACCTTTCAGAGCTAGGGAACTTTCTTTCTCCAGCTTGACTGACACATTACAATAGCTCAATCAAGTACACAGCCACCTGGAGCTGGAGCTGGAGCTGGGGCTGGAGCTGGGGCTGGAGCTCCCCGTTTCTCTCGATGATTAGGCCAACAATTGGTCTAGAAACTATGCCAAGAATGCCAAGCACCTGTTGGCATCATTTTCTGGCACACAAACGAGTTCCAAGTACCTGAAAGAGCGAGAGAGACCCTGAGAAATCAATGCAGTTGCCTTTGTTTATCGACTGCACGGCGAATGAAACGCCTGAACGTGTTGGTGCTCTTGGAGCTTGGTTACTTGGAGCCACAAGATGCACCAAATTGACCAGCTGCTGCTCCGGATGAAGCCAGGCCAGTGCCCACATGATTCCCCTCCTATTTCGTACTTAATTTGACAATTTAACGGCCGGCGTTTTGTTGGGGCAATCATTGTGTTTCGTTTCGTTTCGATTCGTTTCGGAACTTCCTTCCCACTCACCAAAGTAGCCAAAGAGAGATAACGTCGCCCACGCAACGCCCTCGTAACTTGTGGCACTGACAAAACTATGGTACAGAGATAGTGTTTAGTTAGGAGTCTCACAATTTAGGAATAGTTCTGACCTTAACTCTACCAGAAAGCTGCTGGTAAACTACGTTGAAGGGGTAGTAATCTAGTCTAGTCAAGTTGAGTGAATTAATCTCCAGTGAATCGAATCGAATCTCATCACCGAGTCCCAAGACCATGGCACGAGTTGGGAGCATGGCCAACAAATTGCGGCACATTCCTGTCGCGATCGCACAGGTGCGGACATTAATTTGGCATTCCCAATTGTCGCACATCAAATCGGAGCTGCAGAAACTCGAAGCTCACAGTCGGAGCGGCAGCTGTGCAGTTTAATTGCAGAACTGATTGCGATGGAGAATGGGGATGAGGAGTTATACACAGGTTTATACCCTGGCATCTATAGATATATATTATAGCCACTTACTTCCTTCCCAGTTCTGCCTGTTAAGTTATGTTCTAAGACATGTTGCATTTTGCAAGACAAAATCCAGAACCAGAAACCCCTGAAAACCCTGACACATAGCCCCATCTACCCTCTCCTAGCAACTACCCTGTGAAAAGCACAAATAAACCGTTTTTTTGCGGAAAATTTTAGCGCAAAAGTGCCACAAAAAGAGAGAGAGAGAGAATAAGAACAAACCAAGCTGGGGCTTGGGTGAAAGGCAGGCGGCTGAAGGGAGTCGGAACAAGCTGCTGTCCCATGGCGACCGCGAGAAATCGAGAACTGCCAAGACAATGCCTGATTGTGACTGACAGCATAATTTATAGTTTTGCGATTTGAACTGCGTCGCAGCCGACAAAAGCCGACAAAGCTAGCTAGCCCCCAAGATCCATCTCCATAGAGGAGCCCAGCCTCCTACGAGGGCGATGCCGAGGCCCAGTCCGGTGTCCATCAAAGGCAATGTGTCCACTCCAGCGTGAGGAGCCAATCAAATGGAAACATAGCGAATCGGAGCTTTGTGTGTGGCGAAAAAAAATAAAGAAAAACCACAGCAGCTGTCATAACCGACAGCGGTCATCTGAAGCCTCAGATCTGGGATCGCCATCGCCATCACCATCTCCATCTCCATCTCCCATCTCCATTATCATGGATCATCATGGATCATGGAGGCCAGGTATGCAAATTGACTGCGGAGGCCTATCAGATTTAGGCCTCATTAGTGGATCGCTTTGGCACTTGGGCCATTAGCAACACCTTCGACTAGTTAATTATGGCACTGGTCATAAAGTCGCGATAGATGCGTCTAACAAGATCCAGCCAGAGAGATACGGCTGCAGAGAAAGAAAATATTGAAGGTATTCAAGTTGTAAGAGCTAGATATATATGGAGATGTGACTGAAGAAAAGGAGCAAACAGTGGCCCTGCGTTGCTATCTTAGAGTTCAAAATATTTCTCTCTTTCGTTCGCTACTTAGTGCTGCTTTGCTTCTCTTTAAAATAGAAAAGTTTGGCAAAGCTGTCTCAGAGAGCGGCTAGAATCTTTTCTTCTCTCCCTGTGAGTGCGTCACGGAGTGCTTTTACTTCCCTGGCAAAGCTACAAAAAGAGAGCGAGAGGATAATGTACATAAGCAGGGGATATTTTTCAGAAATAAAGCTTTTCAAAGCGGACGATTTTATAGAGAGGCCCCCTCTGACGAGTTCAGCTTTAAAATATTCAAATCTTTCTCAATATAAATATTTAACTCAGCCAAATTAAATAACTACTTTAATTTACATAAAAGAAATGTAAACTTCTCACAGTGTACGTCCTATTGATAGACACTCTTCGATTTTGAACTAGTGGGTGTGTTTTATGCAAATTCCAACGCAACTCCAGCCGAATTCTGAATTCTGAAGCGATAAATTCCGCACGTAAATAAAAAGAAAAAATGATACAACTTACAGATACTCTCGGAAGACAGACACAGCCTTTTGTCTTGCGGGTCTTAACGTATTTTGTGGCTTTTAGCCACGTGCGGTTCGGTTCTCTGACAATCTCCTGCCCCCTCTGTCTCTCGCTCGGTTTTATTTTATGGAAATTAACATTTTTTAATGGGTTTCCTTTTTTTTTAGGCCAGACCGAAGACCGGAGACCGGCGTACATTATTATTTTTGTTTTTTTTTTTTGCTGTCGGAGAGCAGAGTCATGCTGCACACAATGTGAGAATTTGTGGCTGCTGTGATTTCCCCATCGTCAGATCGGGCAGCCGAAAATGCTACATGTTGCGTGTTACTTGTTGTTGTTGTTGTTGTTGTTACTGTTGTTGTTGGAAAAAGTCCATCGATCTGGACAGGTTTTGGGCCACCCGAATGCAGTTTTAACGGTGGCTCTCACTCAAATTGACCACGGTGAAAGCGGTCGCGTGAGAGAGATAAGGAGAGACTGGACTTGTGGGCAGAATAAGAACTTGCGAATTATAGAACTACTTAGAAGAGTGATTTAGTGTTAAATTAAGGTACAAATCTATTTAAAGAAATATATACGTAAAGTGCTTAGCGAATATATTCCAAACCAAATTTAAATTTAAATATGATAATATTCAAAAAATAAAATAAAAAACCCAATAAGCACTTGAGAATTATAAGCAAAAGCATTGCAGTAAGAGCAAAACCTAGTTTCCCTTCAACTTATGTCTATTTACAATTAAAGCTAATTAATTCAATTTAAATTAAGAAAAAATCATATAAGATAAATTTCAACAAAATTAAATAGACTTTGAAACCACATTAAATTATTTTGTGTCAAAATACCTACATAGTTGTCATTAGTTTTGATCTTTTTGTATCAACTTCTCTTCTTGGGCATAATATTAAAAATCTATACATTTGCATAAAACAAAAAACTAGATTAATTGCCATTGGAATCAATTTAGACATTTTTGAAATCGATGCTAAACACCCCGAAAAAAAAAACAATCAATCATTCTAAGACATGGAACCCTAGCATGGTCACAGCTCACAGACGAAAAAAAACTACAAACATAACAAACACGATACTGACATGGATCACAGATAATAATTGCTTCCACATGGAACCATTTTTCGGCAATATTCGAAGGGAAAATGCCCTGGGAAACTGCACTCAAGAGGGAAATGCATCTCAAGTGGGGGGAATTGAAGAGAGTTTGACACAAGTGCAGCGATCGCCTTACACGATGTGTAACATTCGGATGCGGGATGAAAACCAGTTTATCGACCAATCAATCTGCAATTTAAAATCGATTAACAGAAAAGCAAACGGAAAACGACAACAAACGCAAGCAAACACAAGGAAACCGGCTGCAACGACCGACTACTGTCCGGTCTGGTTCGGTCCTGTTCCGTCCTGTCTGATGCTGTCTGATGCTGTCTGTCTGGCACTGACCCATCCATCTGGTTCGATCCTCTACTCAGTTGAGATGTTGTTGAAATTTGGCTGCCTTAAGCGAGAAGCCCCGAAAAAGAGCCAGAGCAGATCGAATATAATTACAAGACGGGCCCAAAAATGGTCATGAGTCGTGGCTCCACACCACACCACTCCACTCCAATTCCAACGAGTCTGCACATACATATATAGTTATGTCTCTGGGAGATCCGACTGGAAGACAATGGCCTGGCGACGGAACCAACAACAGCAGGTTCAATGACAGCCCGCCATAGATAATCATCATCATTATCATCATCATAGCCCGACACTATGATAATTCATTAAAATGTTTCCTCGCTCCTCTTGAATCGTGTCTCTCTTGAAGCTCTTTTCTTGAATATAAACCAACAAAACGTACAGAAGAAAATCAAAGAAAGGAAAAGATACACAAGTATTAGGGAATATACATCAGTTCTTAAGATTTAACTAATTTTTCGTTGAGCTTTAAAAGTATCTCTTAGTGGCATAAGTTTATAGACATTCTCTATTTTCTTCTAGTTGCAAGCAAGTACCGAGCAGATACACACAAATGGTATGGAAATGTGAGTATATATATCTACTATGTATGTACATATACTTTCCACATGTGCAGCGGCAATCAAAGATCTGTTTATTGTTTACAATGGTCGTCATCATTGCCCCTACAGAGCACAGATCATTTTTAGCCTGGCCCCGGCACGTGCCCTTTCCTTTGCAGATTCCAAACTTTTTTTTGGGTTGGATTTCTCTCTGCGATCTGCCCGATCTTCTCATTACAATTAAGAATTTTATTTAGAGCAAAAGAGGAGAGAGAGAGAGGAGTACCAGAGTACCAGAGTACCATGAGTTGCTGCACTCAATAATGGGCTAGATTCCAAACGGAACTCACTGGGAGGGCGGGAATATTGGGTTTCGTACTATACATACCAACTCTCAGGGAAGCAGAAGCACCACACTCCATACTCCGCACTCCAACTCATCTACAACAATATATATACAATACTTAGGTGATGATATATAGCTGACTTAACAAACTCTTGTCCATATTTATTGGAGATCCAAGAATCATTTATAAAATGTGGTTTTACGTAGACTAAACTCGCTTCTGCTCCTGTGCCGGAAAATCCTCGTCCAGTTCCTCCTGTTCCTCTTGCTCCTCCTGCAGTGTGGCCTTCCTGCTCCTCTTGCAGTGTGGCCTTCCTGCTCCTCCTCCTTCAATGTCGCCAGCTTGGGTGGTTCTCGTCCCCCGGACTGCGGTCGTAGGGTCGCTGAGCATGCAAACGGCGCAGCCGCAAAGGCGGTACACGCTGTGGCAGGCACTGCTTCTGCAACTGCTGCTGATGCTGCAACTGCAACAGCTGCTGTTGCAACTTCTGCTGCTGAAACTTCTGCTGCTTCTGCTGCTGTTTATGATGATCATTGATCTCCATACGCTCCACTTTATACTTGTACAAGTTCATCCTTTGCTCGTGCAGAACTCGATTGCCGCATCCG
The DNA here is from genome assembly GCA_018903765.1 of Drosophila aff. chauvacae BK-2020. Taxonomy (NCBI): domain Eukaryota; kingdom Metazoa; phylum Arthropoda; class Insecta; order Diptera; family Drosophilidae; genus Drosophila; species Drosophila aff. chauvacae BK-2020. Next base: position 8,204,150 of record JAEIGO010000395.1, on the reverse strand, counting down.
TACCTGGTGAGACGGCCCCGCTCATCGTCGGCGTCCTCGTCCTCCTTCTGTTCCACCCGAGAGAAGGTGGGCATAGCATCCTGCAACACGTCCTGTTCACCCTGGTCGCACCGAAAAGGATTCATTTTTGCCAATTTACAATTGAAAGAAAACGGAAGCCACGTGCCAAAATGCAGAGTTGTATGCCGCCTAGAGGTGGGGTAAAGCTGAAAAGCTATTCTCCGATAAATCGATTACATAGGTATTTTTTTCTCTAAGACTTTTATTCGATATAAATGCATATTATTTCAAATTCAAATTATACAAATCAACTAATCAAAAGTATTCAAGCCTTTGAAACAAATTTGTATACCTTTCGGCTTGAGAGAGAGATCTACTTATAGTAAATGCCTCCGCCTGGCGGCTTTAACTCCAATTCGCAGGGGACGACATTAGGTCAGCCGCCTTAACTCAACGACTTCAGCTTTAGCTTTAACTTCAGCCTCAACTCGTTTGAGTCTCACGCAATTTGCTTTGAACAATTGCTAAATTGACATTTGCTGTCCGTACAATACACACTACATACATATATGCCCCGACTTGTTGCTCTAATTGAGCAGAAATTTGCTAATTTCAACCTAAGAAATTTCTTGTCTTCCGTTTATAAGCTCTAAATAATGAGCTAAGAGGTCAAAGAGAATATTTATGAACTTAAAAAAAAGACATTCATAATTAATTATAATTATAATGAATGATTCAAGGTTTGATTATAATCTTAAAACCATTAGTTTGAGTATTTTTAAATGATATTCTCGATATATAAATATTTAGATAACATTTTGAATGGTCTGAAGATATCGTTTTTAAGGGGGGTTTCTACCTTGTGTGGTCGAAAAAATCGATTTTTTTTTTTTTTTGCATTTTTGGATTGATATATGTTTCTAGAATCCGCTCCCAAAATTTCAATTGGTTATCTTAAGAATTACGGAACCTACACCTTAAAACAGGGAGCACCTACACCTTAAAACAGGTACTGAAGCAAAACTTCAAACGCGTTTTACTCGAAACGACATTTTTTGACCTTGCGGAAGTGATTCAAGCCAGACGAGTTGAGCAATCGCCACGAAATTTTAAAGTATCGTGTATTAGGGACTTCTCCATGGCTGGTACCAAAATCTTTAAAAAATATTGAATATTTTTCATGTTATATAACAATTAATGTCGAAAAAAGTGCGTAAAAATCGAGTTTTTCATTTAAAATCGCATAAGTTTTTCAATTTTCATTCTATTTTCGCAATTCTGGTACCAGCCATGCGCAAAAGTATACAAAAAAAGAATATATTTAATTTTTGTGTTTCAGATCCTTTGGGGCAGCAGCAGGACTTCCGTGAGCGTAAAAAGGCGTTCCATTGCTCAAATTAAATTTAAATTAATGTATTTTTAGCTTAGTTATTGTATTTTTAAGCTTTGGCAAAAATTAATGGAGGATAAATATTTAAATTTTAGTACTGCTTTCGAGATATTATAACATCAGTCTGAAGCACAGAACTCAGTGAAGGAGTCATTTCAGACCCCACAAACCATATATATTCTTGATCAGCATCAAAATCCGAGTCGATCTAGCCGTGTCTGGATGAATTTAAAAATTAAAAATTTTTTCGAAACTTTTTGGGGTTAAATTGTTAAAGTAGTCAACAAAAAATTTGAAAAAAATTAATTTTAAAATAAATTTAATTTCAGTACGCAGTTTTATTAGCGTTATAAAAACTAACTCTGGACAGTTTTCCGAATTAAAATTAATGTATTTTTAGCTTAGTTATTGTATTTTTAAGCTTTAATTTGGCAAAAATTAATGGAGGATACATATTTACATTTTAATACTCCTTTCGGGGTAGTCAGATCTGATTGCAGACTGCAAGGGTATACAAACTTTGGCGTACCAAAGTTAAATTTCTTTCTAGTTTTTTAGTTATTTTTTTATTTATTTATTTTTTTTTTTTTTGCCATAGGAAATCATCGCGCTACCTACGATGATTTTTAATTACAAGGCAGCTCGCACGCAGACTCTCCCTCTCGGGAACCCTCCTCTCCCAAGGCATAGGAGCATATTATGTAGCATATAGAGAGTACGGATCCAACCGACCAACAACGGCAATTATCAATCTTTTGGCGGCGACAACATTTAACGGGACAGCGTTTTGCGAACGCATCGATTACCCACCTGAGCCGGAGCTACGCACCTGAAGGCGTTGCTGGGGCAGGTGAAAATCGAGTTGCGAGATCGGGGAAAAAAATCAACAAAATCGACACAGGCAGCAGCTACGCAAATTTTACGCAATTGGGGACACCGGCACAGTGGTTAAGAAACTATGTTTCTAATATAATTATTATTTTAGAAATACATTTCAGAGGTTCAGGTAATTCTTAGAGACTCTTTTAGGCATTTAATCAATAAGTAAATACTATATTAAAGCAAGTTGTAATAGTTTGAATATTAAAATATATTTTTTGCTCTATTTTCTGCATAAAAAACACCTTTTTGGCTCTTAAAAAGGCTGTTTAGAAATAATATAATTCTCAGTGTGTTTTTTCTGGCTTAACCATAAACAAAATTTCCAAAAACTGAAGCAAACCTTAGCCATCAATCAGAAAAGCACTTGAAATATGGCAAAAATACATCACGTATACGAGAGCCGCTGCTGGCTGACCCCGAAACCCCAACTACTTGTGTCCGAATGCGAGACCGGAGAAGCCAAAAAAACAGCACAACAAAAAAAACACAAACACAGAGCAAACATTACAAAAAAACATAAAAACAACATTTGCCAAAACGAAACAAGAACAAGCCCAAATAAGAGAAAAGTTGTGGAGAGAGAATACTATATATAATGCTGTAAAGAGACCTTCGGAAGCCATGAATAACTGTCATTCAGCTTTTTCAGCATCCGAAGGTTGAGATTTTGGTGCTTTAAGATATAGATTTAAATAAAACATTGTAAAAATTGTATGAAAAACCATATATTTCAATCAATACAATTTAATTTGAAGAGAATATCCTCATATTCTCTTCTCCCAGTGGCATCCAAAACAATAATTTCCTTCCCAGCTAATCTCCCATAAGTATCTTATTTTCTCAGTAGGTGTTTGGGCAAAGAAAATAAAGAGAAATATCTGAGAAAATGATAGAGAAACGCTTAGTTCTGTACAGGAAACCACCATGATCCACCATGCAAATGAAACCTCCACTGTGATCCCTGCTTCAACCCGTTTCCATCTTTGCTTGCCTTCCCATTCTAAGCTGCACAGAGAGAAAAATGTTGAGCAACGATCAAGAGAATATTGTGATTTCCTGACAGAGATTTCAAATTTAATAAAGGTCTTCTTAATGTCTTTGGAAAACATAAATACCAAAATTCTAATTGAATTCATGCAAAATCAAATAAATATCAATATCAAATAAAATGAAAATTTTAAAACAAAAGCAAAAGTCATTAAAGTTCTAATTATTATGTTCTTAAATTATAAGTTATATAATATATTGTTGATTTTTGGACAATTGTATATCTTTTTTATAGAAAAATATCAAAAACAAAATTTTCGGGCAAATAATAAGGGTTTAGAACGAATTTTTTGTAAAGAATTTCTTGAAATAAATTAAAAAAAATATTTTATTATATTTTTCTCAAAATTTCCAAAAGTAAAGTGATAATATTTATTTTCTATAACCTCTTTCTCAGGCTAATAAAAGTTTCTTTCGGTGTACGGTAGGGAAGAATCACTTCCCAGACAAAACGGAGCTCAGCGATTGATGGGATGATTGATGGATGGATGGATGGATGGATGGGGATGGGGCTGGGGCTGGGGCTGGGGCTGGGGCTGGGGCTGGGGCTGGGGCTGCTCTCTCAGCTAATCAGATTAGCTGGAGATGTCGTAACCCGGCGGCGTGTTATCGGACCGTGGCCAATTGGTCACCGATCTTACCCACAGGTATTCACTTACCTGGCTTGGCTGCTGCACCTGCTGCGGCTAAGACGAAGGGCGGAGGCTGCGGCCGTGGCTGTGGCGATGCAGTTGCGGTTTCATGTCACCGGAAGCTTCCACTGGCCACAGTGGCAGTGGCAGGATATGCCAGGAGGATATATACGAGGATCACTGGGCTGAGAGAGAGAGAGTGTGTGTGGAAGTGGGAGAGCGAAGACGGTCTTCGCGCGAGAGAGGGCTTCAACCTCAAGTTTTCACACGCTTTCACTTGAACAAAAAAATAAACACACACACACAGCACACTCAAGAAACCGTTGATGCTCTTTCTTCGTCTTCTTTGCTTGGTTTTTCGCTCTCTATCTCTCTCTCTCTCTTTCTCTCGCGTTAGGTTTTTGTCACCCGAAAACCGCAATGAAAACAATCACAACAACAAACATCCGCGCAACAAGTGATTTTTTTTCCGAGTGCGCAGACGCAAAAGCAAATGCATACGCAAACATAAACAAAGTCACGTAAAAAACAAACTGCGGCGGCGGCGCCAAACACAAACAAATTATCAATTACGCACTCAAGAGCCGCGAGTAGAATCTTGAAATCAAACTACGCGAGCCAGCAGCAATATAACGACCGCACGCCACAAGTGTTAAAACTTATTTAGTGATGGTATTAGGCTTGTTGATAATATATCACAATGTATATCGATATATCGGAACCAAAACTGATCGATTGGCCAGCTGGCTTTAAGCTAGCCTGCACCAGCGGCCGCCAGGCGGCGCCCTTAACTCAACGCGGTAAGATCGGGCAGCGAAAGAAGGTGGCAGCTCTGTGACTGAGAGCGTTTTTTGATTTGATTTGGTAGCAAATCAATGTTAAAGTAAATTATTTACAGGTCTTCAGATTAAATTAAGATTACTTGCGTTTTGTGTTTTGATATCGCTTGTTAGAAAATATATAAATAATATTAATAATAATTAATTTTTACGATTAGTGCGAAATCTATCGATATGCCAGCTTAAAGCCTTCACCAACTCCCGCTAGAAGGCGCCATTTGAACGCCCTCTGTGCGGCAAGATCAATAAGCCAGTGGGGCCTCTAGCGGGACTTCGAAAAGTGCAAATAATAATATTTAAAAATAAGAAATATAAAGTTTGAATAACAAAAAATAAGATAATATTAAAATGTATGAATTTCAATAAATTTGTTCCTAATTAACTCCAGCAGCAACGCCTTTTACTGTGCCATTTCCTTAGAACTCGTTTTACAGCCACTTTTCACTTGGTTGATGTCGCAGCTATTTTTAGACATCAAAATCTCATGCACTCTGCCTTATAATTCTCAAGTTTGGGTTCTGTTGCGAGTGCAACAAATTGCGAAAAGCATTCAGCTTTTTTCATTTTACCAATTACAAATATTAATTATCTATTTTACATTTTTTCCATTTTCCTTATTTATAATATTACAACAAAAAGTTTATAATGAACAATTAAATAAACAATAATTTTGATAAACTGTTATACAAACTGAAATAGTATAAATTCAGTTATATTACAATTAATTAATAATCAATAAATTATAAAATTTAAATAATGATGATCAGTGTGGCGCTTGTTTATTTCATTTTTATAAACTAGTATACAAATTTAAATATTATAAATTCTGTTATTTAAGAGTAACTCCATAAAAAACACACACATCGTGGTTGTTTTTAATAAAAAAAAGATTTATTTTTGCCATAATGAATAAAACCAGTTTAGGGTGCCATTAGTTCTACGGACATACATGGGTAAGGGTAAACAGTAGCTCCCCACGCACTAGGATTAGTATTGCTCCGTCGTTCGCTCCTCTCTCTCTCTCTCTTTATCTCTCTCTATCTCTCTTTTTCTCTCTCTCTCCAGGGAATGCTCGAGGAGATCTGGTATCATTTACGGATGGATGGATATTCGGCTAGATGTAAAAACACTTAACTAGGCTCGGAGACGAGCAGGGGGGCTAAGAAACATACGTATATAGATATATATGTATGTATATATATATCGGGATATGGTACTTAGGGGCTACCAAGCTACTTATCCTAGGTATCTACGTTATATTCAACTAAAGTACTGACCAAAAAAAAATACACTCGAGACTAGACTATACATAGAGGGGGCATTACGAGGGGGGAAAGGGAAGAGGGTGTGGGATCTGGGAACGGGGATCTGGGAACGGGAAACTGGGAACTGGGACTTCCTAAAGTCGTTAGGTGGTTACTGGTTAGTGTGGCTAAAGTGTGACTAGTATTCGTTTAGAGTTGGCTTATGAGTTATATCGGCTATCGGCTACAATTACGATTGTTGTCATGGCATGGAGCAGGGATCAATGGCTTGGCTGAGCGGGAACGGGAGCAGGAGCAGGAGCAGGAGCTGCAGCTGCAGCTGCCGTCTGTGGCTGCTGTTGCTGTTGCTGTCTGTTGTGATTGCTGTTGCGCGGCGGTCAGGCGACAATATCGCTGCCAGGATTATAACCAAAGTAATTCAAATTGAATTCATCGCTAAAGAGCACCTCCTCCTCGGAGGGCTCCACCTGATGCGACATCTGTATGCCCAGCTCCATGGGATCGATCTCGGTGATGTAGTACTGCGAGCTGCTGCTGCTGCTGCTCTGGCCGAGGCCATGATGGCCCAAATGGCCATGTTGCTGCCGCAGGCCACTCTCCGTGACCACCACATCCTTGTGTATGGGATTGAGATAGTCTTCTGGGGAGAAAGAAAGCGAGTAAGTAGGAATTATAGCGAGAAGGGGGGCAGGAGGCTTCCCCATTCCATACCATTATCCAGCAGCACATCGTGATAGGTGCTGATGATCGAGTTCACCGACTGCACCTCCACCTCGCGATGTATGCCATTTAGGATCTGTCCAGCGGTCTTTCGCAGCTCATCGTCGCTCAGGAGATCATTGAAGGGCAGCAGCCTCTGCTGCTGCTGCTGGTGCTGCTGGTGATGATGATGGTTGCTGTGATGGCCTTGATGCTGCGAGTTGTCACTGCCACCGCTTCCTGGTGCCTGCTGCAGCATCTCCTGGGTAAGCGTGGCGGCAGCCACAGCCGCCTCGTCATACAGACAATTGCTGGCTGAAGTTGCATGTGGCTGCTGCTGCTGTGGAGAGTGGCAATTGTGTTGCTGCTGTTGCTGCTGGTTCGGATGTTGCTGTTGCTGTTGTTGATGATGTTGCTGCTGCTGCTGCTGTTGCTGCTGTTGCTGCTGCTGCATCTGCTGCTGATGCTGTTGAATGCGCTCCCGATTAATGGATTCCATTTTAAAGAACAAATCCAAACGCTGCTTCTTCTGCCAAGAGTTATGGGTTTTATTAGAGGTTTATTTTTGTTTTTCATGTAAAATATGTACAACTTACGTGCTCCCAGGCCAAAACATTCTCAGCGGAATCGCCACTGGATATGGCCCACAGGTGGCCAGCACCTTGGGGCGCCTTGACGCCCTTGCGAAAGTGAGGATTTATGGAGAGATTGTGTCGCACTGAGTTCTTCCAGCGGTCATCGTTTGATTTGTAGTAGGGAAAGCGATCGCTGAGAGTAAAGAAATATAAGAAAATGGTTTTATTACAAGTTGGAAATAGGAAATTGAAAATTTAGGGTTTAAATAAGAGCTCCATGTAAGGTTTTTCTGCCTTCTCCCTCCCCTTTTTTTGAATGTCCAGTTACCTTGCTTTGGTTTCGGCTGACCAATAGGGTTTCAGAAAGTAACAGCCCCTTTTTTTTGTGGACCCACCAATCCTGGACAGGCAGAGGGACACGTGAGACGTACAAACGGACAGCGGAAACGAGGCAATTTCCCTGAAACACGTCATCACAACAGCACTGCGGCAGAGTCTCACACAAACACTGGCAGGGAATACCTGAATACCTGACGGACAAGGAGAATGCGGAGGGAGACTACTACGGACAGGGACATGGACAGGGACATGGACATGGACACGGACACGGACAGCGGCAGTGGCACAAATTATGCGTCGTTTCTCTCCGGCTCCGGCTCTGTGGCTCGTTTTGATTTAACGTTACTCCGTTTATTTTATTTCAGTCACGAACAGGCGATTTCGGAGCTGGTCTTCCTCCTTTTAAGCACAGCAAAAAAAAAATGGAGTATGCCCCATGTCTGGCTCCCACTTCCCCCTCTTCTCTCTCTTTTTTTTTTTGATGTAAAGAGGAAACAACGACGACCGGAAAGGACATCGCGTGCCGGGATTCCAGGCAAGGGTGGTCGGGTCTATGGATAGTTTCTACGTTCGGTGGTGGACGGGCAACAAAATGGAAAGTATTTCAAATTACGACACAGAGAGAGAGAGAGAGAGAGGGAGAGAGAGCGAAAGAGAGACATCCAAAGCGAGAGTGCGAGAGAGACACGCGCCGTTCGGAGGCGAAAAACAACCCCGCATGAAAAGCGGAAAAGCCAAGGGGCAGGGGCTAGACCTATGTCATTGGTTAACTGCCACTGCCCCCTCCGGTGCTACTGATCCACGCCCACGTTCCGGTCTCCGAAAGCAATCCAAAAACAAATTTCAGCACGCGACCTAAGGCCTCCTCCGCTGTTTTCTTTCACAAAATCGCTTTTTACCCGATTTTCCTTTTCGAATTTTTTTGGCTCGACGCTCTCCTGCCTTTCTTTCCTCTTTCCATTTTTCTTATTTTTTATTTGGAAGCAATGACGACTCATAAATGGAGTGAAATATGGAAATCCAGGGAGTGGGGCAGGAGTCCTTAATGACCCCCACTCCCCCATGTGTGTGTGTGACTGAGGCAGATATGTGGCACGTGGGTGGAAGAGGAACAGGAACAGGAACAGGAACAGGGACAGGGACAGGGACTCGTGAGGATTTGGCACGCAGCCCGTCATGACGCATCAACCGGTGGAGTCGTCGAATGATGTGGCACTTGAAATTGCCTCCGCATCGTGAATTGGGAATCTAGAGAGGAGGGATCAGGGGGCAGGGAACAGGGCACAGGGAGAAGGTACAGATAAATGGAATCAACTCCATTAGCCACTAGGTGGTTGCCTCTTCCCTGCTCCTAGCTAGGTCCGCTTGCGTCTAACGAGTTTTTGGGGTGAGAGATGATGATGAAGACGAACGAGCTTTTCAGGAACCCCCCTTTGGCTTTCCTTAAAGATTCAGCCCTTGGGTTTGTTTGTATGTTGAAGCATGAAAGTATGTCAGACAATATGCCACATATATAATATATGTATATACTCCTAAACAACTATATGCAACCTCTAGAACTTTTGATTCATTCCCGGGAATATACGTTTAATTTATGTACTTCAAGCTTACAAAAGAACGCGTAAAAAAAAAGGAATCTCTCTCATTTGCTACCAAACTGTTGCTGCTTTGCTTATACATTGCAGGTAAAGTGTGAAAGAGAGAGATAGGGAGATAGGGAGAGAGAGATCCTGCCTTGCCTTGCCTTTAAAGCGAGAGAGCAAAGAGCGGAATGGAATCGAATTCCCGACTCTCTTATTCGCTACCAAGTATGGAGAGAGGAAAACAAGAGAGAGAGAGAGAGATTATTTCAAAATCAAAATACTCTTAAGAGAGCGAAAATGGATCTTGATTTTAAAGCGAGACAGCAAAGAGCGAAAGGATCTGAAAGGAACTTACTCGCTAGCTTTTGCTTGTGCATTGCATGAATAGCGTGCAAGAGAGGGAGGGAAAGAACGAGAGCGATAGAGAGACAGAGATCCTTTCCAAAAGCGAATAAACTAAAGAGAGCGAAAGTCGTTGCCTTTAAAGCAAGAGAGGAGCAAGGATCCAAATGGAATCGAAACCACTTAGTAGGATTCAGAGAGCGAAGGCTTCCTCATCTTGGAAACTCTACCTTTAAATCCCTCAAAAATTTTACCCCAAGGAGAACTTTAAGTTCAGATTAGTTTGCTATTTCCAAATCTTAAGTCTGCGCAAGGATACCACCGAATGGATAGTTTATGGCAGCTGCATGACTGTCTGGGCTTAATCATTATCATGCAATCCACGCCGGCCAATCGATACTCGTGTCTCTATACATACATCCAGTGCTATCTTTCCAGATACTTGCCACTATATATATTTCCATATATATATATATCACATTTTGTCTGCCGCACTTGTCGAATTGTCAACGTGGCTTCAAGCACGTAGTTCGCCACTCGAATGGGAAAGGACTTTAGGGAATGGGATGTCTAGTTTTGTAGGAGGAAGGTGGAGGGTGGAAGGTGGGAGGTCAGAGGTAGGGGTTGCGAGCTGCGAGCCTCCCAAGTTGCCTGAGTGGCTTTGTTAAGTTAAAGGTAAAAATCAAATACCCGCTATCAGCGTCGTCATCGTTGTCAATGAATTTGACTGACTGACTTTGCCTCGGAACCAGGAGGTGGTGGAAGCAATGAGGCAGGAAAGAAGGTGGGCTTTTCCTACCAAATTGTCGAAACACACGGCATGTCCTCGTCGCTCCCATAGCCCCCCCTCTTTTTACAGTCCCCCCCCATTAGCATAAATTTATATATATATAAAAATACTTGATATATACGTGATATATAATTCAACTGTTTCGGTCAAAACATCGCTTTATTAGTAAGAGAAACTTTACGGGGGTTTTCTGAATAAGCAAATGAAGTTTTAGCGGCTTCCCTTTATTAGTTATTTAAGCTTAAGGGACTTTCCCTGAATAAGTAACTGAAATGTAAGGGTTTTTCCTACATCTGTGACTGATGCTTTAGGGGTTTCCCTGAATAAGTAACTAAAATGTTAAGGTTTTCCCTACATTAGTAGATAAAATTTAATGGTTTTCCCTACATAAGTAGCTGCATTGTTGGTGTTTTCCAATGACCTAGCAGTCAGATTTTCAAAGATTAAAATCTGTTGCTTTAAAGTACCTACAAAAACCTTAGACTAAATACCCTTAATTAAATACCCTTTTAAAAAAACTTATACTTGACATGTTTCTAAAAGTCAACAAATGACTGATATTTTCTATTGAAAGAAAAGGTTATTTTTACTCTTTAACACGGCTTTGAAATCTATATTTGAACTCTTTACTAATTTAACTCTTTAAATCTAGAAATATTTCAAATCTTTATTTTAACTCGTTACAAATTTAACGCTTTAAATCCATATTTTCCCCTATTTAAAACTACAAATCAAACTTATTTTTCTGCAAAACAAAATAAAGGTTTAAAGAACTCCCACCCAGATGGTTTTTGGCAGGATAAAGCCGGGACCAATAGCATTATATCTCCCAATGGGGCTGTCCAGCTTGATGGGAAATGAAATGTAATTGACTTCGGCCTCCGGCTTCCGCGTCAGACATGGCTGCCAGGTTGAGGATGGGCCTGGGACTGGGTCTGGGGGCATGGGGTCTGGGGTCTGGGGCCTGATAGGCTGCGATGGTCGCTCGGACTAGTTGGTTGGCTTGGGCTCTGGCTCTGGCCCAGGCTTCAGACCCAAATGGGCCGGGCCCGGGCCGTGTCTGGATGTGCCTGGCACGCAAGCCAACTCTTCTCGCACACACTCTTCGCCTCGCCACGGCGAGAGCTTCATTTCTTCATTTTTTTTTTCCTTTTTTTTGACATGGCAGCAAGGACCGGGCCACCAGACTGGGCAACTACTTCTGGCCCTGCATTTATTATATATACATATATATTGTATATAAAGTATATATCTGAAGGGGGCGGACACGGACACGGACACAGTTAGTTATTGCTTTGCGCCATAGTCAGTTCATAAATTTGGTTGCGGCTCGTTGGTGGCTCGTCCACATCCTCCTCGGCACGTCCTAGTCCTGGTCCCCGGCCAATAAAAGAAATTGCTTGGATTTATGGCCAGCAGCGAGGAGCACCCGAGTCGAAAGTAGAAAGTTCCCTCATTTCGGTTGGGCTGAAAACTGAAAAACTTTTTAATGGCAATTGCCAATTTTTTCTTCTCTTTCTCCTCTTATTTATTTTTTATTTTTTATTTGATGGGCGTAACTTCCAACCGGTCACGCCTTTTCTCAGAGGCCAAAAATTATCCCAAGACCATCGGACTCGATCTTGGATCATTGCAGTTGAACGGAAGAAGGGTAACTTGGGGAGAAGTTAACGACAAATTGTCTTTAAGAAGGCGCAACTCTCTGCTTGAAGAACAAATCGATATTAACCTTGGTTGCCAGACAAGGCAAGACAAGAGTATGACCTTTTAGACTTCATAAATCGTTAGGATTCACATTTATAGATTAAAAGAAAAGTAACTTAATAGAGATGTTTATGTTTCTCTAGGAGTCAATGCAGTCGAGTTTTTGTATCTCTTGTGATTCCTCTTAACTGAGAGAGAGAGAGGTCGGAGAGAACAAAATGGAAGATCTCTCAGAGTGCCGCTAAAGTGAAAATTTTCACAAAGTTTGCAGGAGAGTATGGAAAAGAGATAGCAGAGGAACAGAGAGAGACAGACAAATAGGAAGAGAAAAATATAGGGAGTGAGAAAGTTGGGGAGAGAAAGATAGGGAGAGAGACAGATGGGAAGAGAGAAAGATGGGGAGAGATAAAAATAAAGAGAGCGAAAGATAGGGAGAAAGAATAATAGGGGGAGCAAAAGAAAGGAAGAGAGAAATATAGAAAGAGAAAGAGGGGGAGAGTTAAAGAAACAGAAAGAGGCGGTAGGAAAAGAGAAAGATAGGGAGATGGAAAGATAAGGCGAATAACGCCTGAATGACAAGAACAGAGAGAAATGGACAGCTTTTTCACGTCTCTTGAGTCAAGTACAAGTTCAAATTATAAGCATCGGAAAATAGCACTAAAAACTTATTAAGAGAAAAATATAATAAAAATTTCAATATTTGTCCCAAAAAGTAACGATGTTTTCAAGTTCATTTAAATATTCTCCAAATTGTACATAAAAAGGGACCTGAAAATGGGTGTTTGTTCCCTGCTCTGTGAGGTGAATAGCTATCCTAGTTGCGGTCTCTTGTGCAATATGCCAATGATCCTGCCACATGTCCTCCTCCAATGGGCGATCAACCATGATCCGCATCCCATAAACACTCAATATGCATTTCGAAATTGACCGGAAGAAGAGGAGGGGAGGAGTAGGAGATGGAGGTGGACGCAGAGGCGTAGGCAAACCAACCCCCACTTAACCCACTTAACCCCTTAAACCCTGGTCGGGTAATTGCTCACCAGAGTCTCCCTTCAGCTCCCTTCCCTCGCCGAGGAGGAAAAGGGACAGGAGGGGGTGCCATGGGCATTTGCATTTGGGCATGTCAAACACCTGATCCCGTGGATGCAATGATGCATGTAAAAGGTGTAGAAAAGCCGGAAGGGACGCCTCCAACCCCCGCAATTAATAATTATTGCTGAGCGGCGAGCGGCGTGGAAATTTCATGGGCAATTGCCAGGACTCCGGGGACGATTAGGCTGGCACAGGGTGAGGTGCGGGTCGCGTGGGCGAGTTTCTGAGTTTCAGAGTTTCTGAGTTCCTGAGTTCCAAGTTGCAAGTTCCAAGTCCCTAAATTGCCATTGGTAGAGGGGGAAAAGGTGATAGAGACTACATAGGATGGAGGGAGCGGGAGCACGACTGCCGACTGAGCAGGCGCAGGCGCCAGTTTTGCCTTGACTGCACGAGGACAAGTCCCTGGCAGGCAAACACCACCACCACCCAAGACCCAAGACACCCAAGGCAGCTCCCACAAAGTAAATTTGTGAATGGTTAATGAAAAGTTCCTCCCAACGAACAAGTTATGGCAAGGAGCCAGAAGCTAGAAGCCAGAAGCCAGAAGCCAGGAGAACTACCTCGGACTCCGTCGGCTCATTACACTAAATGCAGGGGGCGGCGGCGGCTCGCAGGTGATGGGCAAATGTCATAAATTATTTGTGGGGTGGTTTTGTATGTAAATTTATATAGGATATTTACACGCAACATTTTCTTCTGTGGCTTCAAATATTTACACTGATTCCCTCTATCCACAAGGGGGGTGCTGGGGGTGCAGGTGCAGGACGACAGGCACTGAGGGACTGAGGGACTGAGGGAAATGCCAAATTAATGAACCTTGAAAAATGTGTTAAAAGTTTTCTTCGTTTATGAGTCGTCGTCTTGTCGAATTGATATTTTTCCAACTATTTGTTTCTTTTTTTTCTTTTTTTTTTTGTGGGAGGGAAAAGGCAAAAGGGGGGCTTGAAACTGGGTAATGACAAGAAACGGAGGCGGGGAGGTAAGAGAAAAGGGTAGAAGCTCAAAGGATTTGCATATTCAATGGTAATTTCAAATCGAAATAAATCCAAAGCTAATGCTAATGGTATTTCCTTAGAAAAATATGCATATACAAATAATAATTCTTATTTCGAATTTATAATTTTTATTTATAATTATTTAATTGTAGGTAAAGAAAGTAAGATCTGACTGCAGAGTTTAGTCTTTAGAGCTTCTTAAGCTCAGCTGCACAAAATGCAGCACCCAGAGACATGTCCTGACCTGTTTAAGGGTCCTTAATAAACAAGGATTGAGGGAAAAAGAGATAAAATCCTAAATTAAACCTAAATCGAACTACTTTCAATACATCGAAGTTAAACAAAATCGTAAATATTTCTCTAATTTATTATTTCCTTAGGTATTATGTTAATTTCTTTATTGAAAGATGGCTTTCATAATTCGTAGACAGAAAGATGGCTTTCATAAAGAATTCTTAGTTAGAAAGATGGTTTTTATGCAGAATTCCGAGTTAGGATAATATTCGAATAAAGAAAACCAAGTCTAAAAGACCATTAGAAAGCCTTTAGCCTCAAAACCCACATAACAACCTTGCAAAATCCTTAAGTAAAAGTCAGACCCTAGACCCTAGAAATAGTTTCCTGTAAAAGCTACAAGCAATTAGTCTTTGTACCTATGTTCCTTTACCCATATCTGATGAATAACGCCAAGAAATGCTAAACAACTTGTTGAACAACATTTTTTCTGGTTGTGAATTTTCTAAGCCCATAAATTGTTTGAGCTGCAAACTTTTGGCACTCTTTTGCCACTGTTGTTGTTGTTGTTGCCTTTCTTTTGCTTATTGTTTGGTTAACAACCAGGAGGAGCAACACCTCGCTGGGAGCCGGGAGTTGGGAGCCGAGTGCCAGGTAGCAGGAAGCACAACCAAATGGCCAACGGGAATGCCCAAGAGAAATGCTTGAGATTTGTTTAATTGCATCCGGCTGGCGCTGGTGCTGGCACTCCTCTTCATACACACACTCACATAAAACTCTGGCCAAAATGGCGTCCATCAACGGGGGTGGATTCGGGTGGGATTCAGGGGGTCAGGGGGGTTGGCTGTGTGGCAGTGGGTGGGATTGGAGTACTTACGATATCCATTGGTATATGCCCGACACAGTCAGCTCACCCTTGTCCTCGAGGGCGTATTCGATGAGCTCCGTGTAGGTGAACGGTGGTTTCTTTGGCCTGCTTGTTTTGCGGTGGTGGTTGGTTTCGGGTTTCGGGTTCCAGCCAGGTGGATTCGGGGGTTTGGGTTGAGAATCAGTGGTCGTCGGGTGGTTCATTCGTTCATTCATTCGTCGACATCAGGTGGGTGGGGTGGTGGTGGTGGTGTTGCGGCATCGATTGGTGGACGGAGGCACAAAGCAAATGGAGAACGCACGAGTTGGGAAAATGTTTCGAAATATATTAGAAAATTATATTTAAAAAGAGAAAAAGAGAGAGAGAGAGAGTTTTCTATATATATAAACACAAGGCCTTTACAAATGTTATAATAAATATAAATAATTAATAACATTAACTTTTGAATTCATTTATAATACTCCAAAATAATTTTAGAGTTGTTTACAAGTAAATAAAGTCTTTACAAAACTCTTCTCCGCTTCATTTGGGAATGAACCAAAGGGAAATTCAATGGTTAAGCCTCAAATACTGAAGGGAAATTAAAGTTTATTCCAAAAGAACAAAGGAAATTTGAGTTTGTTAAATAAAAATCAAGGGAAGTTTTAATAAATCAACACTTTCGCCACATTTGGTATCTAATTAAGTCAACCCACAAAATTTTAATTCAAGCAACATTTTCTAGTTATTCACTTTCGAAAAATCCCCAAGTTCATTCATGAACGGACTTAAGGGAAATTTAAACTAAGACTTAAATGAAGAAGGGAAATTTTAGAAAACTTATATGTATCAACTTCATTCAAAACAAATATGAATCATTTTTTGTTTAGTTTTTAGAGCTTAAAAAGAAACAATTTATTAAATTATGAATAATTTTTTTTGTTTAGTTTTTAGAGCTTAAAAAAGAAATAAATTAATTTAATTATGAATTATTTTTTTGTTTAGTTTTTAGAGCTTAAAAAGAAATAATTTTTTTTGTTTAGTTTTTAGAGCTTAAAAAATGGAATAAAATAAACTAAGAAAATGCCTGGTTAGTAGCTCCTTCGAATTACTTCCATCTGTACTCACGCCTTGGACGTCGTATCCTCGACGACCACATGCTCGGCCACAATCATATCGTTTCCGTCCAACTCCGAGGTGACCTCCATTACCAGCTCCTCGAACTTGCGTCCCGTTTTTGTGGAGCCCACACCTACTCCAGCAGCTGGGCCAGCAGCACCATTACCACCACCTGAACCACCACCACCAGCACCTCCTCCTGCATCGCCTGGCACCGCCAGCGTGGCACAGCTTTTGGGCGATCTGACTCGCTGCTGCTGCTGCTGATCCATCACCGTCGATCCCAGCGAGTGGCTTGAGGCGGCGTTGACCGTTGCTGAGGCTGAGGATGTGGGCGAGGCGGAACTGCAGGGCGATGTGCTGACCGTCGTGGCCGTCGGCGTGCCACTGCCCTCCGCCGGCAGTCCCAATGCCTGGTTGTGGCCCTGATTGTGCGGCGACAGGTGAGGAAACTCATCGAACTTGAAGTTGAGCAGCCAGGAGAGATTCTTGTCCTCGAAGTCTGCCTCGGAGGCATCGTTTCCCGTGCCCGTGCCCGTGCCCGAACTGGAGCCCGATGAGGTGCGCCTGCCCGCCGTCAATAGCCGCTGCTTTTGGGGCACCAGAAAGTTCGGGTTTTGATGGGGATTCTGGCTAGGATTCTGGCTTGGATTGTGGCTGGCATTCTGACTTAGATTCTGGCTGGGATTCTGACTTGGATGCTGCTGGCTGTTCTGGTTCTGTTGTTGCTGCTGCTGCTGTTGCGGCGGCGGCGGCAAGGTGGCATTCAGGTGACCCAACTCTGCCTGCAGTCCGGAGTTGTAGCGATGATCCAGCTCTAGCAGTTCGCCGCCCGTCCAGCCGCCGTTGTCCTCCAGCGGTGCATTCGCCGGCGGACAGTGTGTATAGCCGCCGGCGGCCACGGTGGCGGTGGCGGTGGCGGGCACCAGGAGACTGCTGTCGTAGGCAAACAGATCGTTGATGAAGGAGGAAGAGGAGGAGGAGGGAGCAGCGGCAGCGGCCGCCGCCGTGGGCGCATTGTGAGCTGTAGCTGTGGGCGCTTCCAATTGTAAATGGAACTGCAGATCGCCGGCATCATAGTCCAGGTGGCGTTTCTTCCAGGGATTCGACTCGATGGCCTCATAGTCGTGACCCAAGGCCAGCTCCTGCTCCTCCTCGTACTTTCGCTTAAGGAAGTGGCCATAGTCACCGGCAGCTGCTCCTCCATTATTCTGATTGGTGGCCTGGCTGTTGTTGTTGTTGATGTTGTTGTTGGTCGCACTGCCTGCCGCGCCATTGACGGGCATGTTGACAATCATGATGACCTGATGATGATGTCCTGGTCACGAGGCAAGTTGCAAGTTGCAACAAACACACAGAGGGACACGGACGCACACACACGGCAAAAAAAGAAAATAAAAATCAAATATTGTCCGGAGTTTGTGTAGTTGCTGTGGAGGAGAGGAGAGGATGTGCTAGTCCGAACTGGCTACCGTCTCGCGCTGCGACTGGCCACGGAATGCGAGGGTCCGCCAGGAGCCGAGCTGAGCACAACTCCCAGCTGAGCTGTGTGCTGCGCCTGCGCCTGCGCCCGCTGTCCGCTCATCATCCCTGCGCAGTGCGCACTCAGTGAAGCACAGAGGCGGCGGCGGCCACGGCCACTCTCCCCTCCCCTCCCTGATAGCCGGGGATGTGGCCTAGGTACCGCTTTCCTCTGAAAGAACAAGGTGAATATAGGTATAAATATTAATTGGGATGCGGCTTAGGTACAATAATTACTTTGGTTTGTGGTTTAGGAACAGCTTTTTCGGGGAATACTTGAAATCTAGCCGAGATGTACCGCTTTTCTTGTGAAGAATTAAGCAAGAAGTTACATTAAATACTTGGAATTGTTGAGGTATTGCATTTTCCTGTTAAAAATATAGCGAAAAAGTACAAGAATTACTTTGAATTTGGATTAGGTACTACATTTTCTAGTAGAAATTACGTTAAAAGGAGCAATAATTACTAAGGATATTTACCAATTGAAATATCTACTGTTGGTTACTTATTACAATTTATGCTTTGTGTTTTTTAATGTTTAAAAGCTAATAAAACCACACGATTCCCCTTGAGAAACGCACAGAAGTGTTAAAAAATATCAAAATAAGTTCATTAAAGTTATTCAAATCATTTAAAAACAATTTAAAAGTAAGGTTTATAATGTTATAAGCCGATCTTAAGGGTAACTGCATTAAGAAATCAAATTTTAATAAAATATGTAACATTAATATTATGTATACAAGTGCAAGTTTACGAAATATTCAAATAAAACAGTTTTTAAGTAAAATTCCAAAATCTACAAGCTAATTGCAAGTTTTACAGCATAAATTAAGCCACAAAGAATGGTTAAAATGTAATACAAAATTAAATATTCGACGTATCCAGGGTACAAGGTGGTTAGAAATTCCACAACAGACTTTTGCAGCTACTTTTATAGCTTTTAATAAAATATTACAGTGGCTTATTGTAAATAAAAGATAATAAATATAATATTAACAAATGGTATAAAAACGCACCTCATGGAGAGTTGCAATTAGTTGTACCCATAGAACGCTTAGCAGTAGTCCTGCTCGGTTTCAGGTACACACACCTAGAGATACCTGCTGCTGCTGCTGCCTGCCACCACCGGTGGCACGGTGTGTCCAGGTCATGTGCCGCCGGTTCTGCTCGGTCGCTTCGCTCAATTCCCCGGCCATAATCGAACACATGTGCACGCCGCCGAGCCGCCGACCCGTTGAGCTGTCCGTTAGCCAATTTTGCGCTGACAGCGATAGCAGGGAGAGCTAGCCCAGACGTGGCAGGGTGCAGTGCAGCCATTCAAGCGTCTAATCGACGAAACGCTTTCGGGGGCGCCCTCCCTACACGCACCTGGGCGCTGGGCGCTCCACCTCCAGCCGCACAGGTGTTGTGCCGCCTCGTCGTCAAGGACTACGTGTCTCCATCTGCGAGAGAAAGCGAAAGTTATGCCAAAAGTTATCTCAATAAGACAAAATTTGAACATTTTACACAAGGAGCACAGGTTGACGTTTCCAGGAAATCGATAGGCAGCGCGCACACTTTCCTGGAACCAAAAATCATCTGTTCGCAGAGGGAGCTGAGGAGATCGTCGCCATGCAGGGATCCAGAGTATCCAGATTTCTCGACAGAGTGACTTTTCGAATGCTGCAGCTCGACGAATTAATATTTTGAAAATAAACAAACGCTGCGCTTCGATAACCGATAGGTCGGCAGCTGCGATTTACAGCTATTCAGGCTTTTGCACATACACAACAGTTGTGCTCAAGAAAATAAGTCTGAAGAACAGATTTCATTTTAAGTATGCACAAAATATTTATGAAACAGATATTTGTATAAAAGAGTATTTGTTCTTTAACTTTTACTATATATAAAATATATATTTAATATATTACAAATATATTTAATACATTAAAAATATATTACAAAAAATGAATTTTAATTATATATGTTCATTTGTTCCTAAACTTTTAAAATATAAAAATGCATTTAATTTAATTATTTCCATAAACTTTATATTATTTTCCAATAAAAAGTTAAAAATATTATTAAAAAGGATAAGTGAATGCTTATATTTTGACGGCAGCTGTATGTGCCGATCTGGCAATCTCCTGGCAGAGCGGTAAAGTTTTCTGTTGCAGATTTGAGGTTATGTCGACTTAGAATCACAATAAAAATGTATAAAAAGTTACTATTTTATTCAAATAATGGTAAGTAGGCCTTGGCTTTGGCATGTCATAGGTTTTCCACTCTCCCACTGCCATTTTCCAGTCAACCCTCAACTCACACGTACCCCTTATCCGTAAAAAAAAAACCTTTAGGACGCTGCAAAATTTTCAAGTGCCATTAGAAAAGACAAAGACAGGAGATTGTGCATACCTTCGCGTATTCGAGAAACACGAACACGAATTGAGTGACAGAGAGACACCACCACCATGTCATATCAGATCAAATCCACGCCGTACTTTCGACGCATGTTCAACAACAGCAAGAAGAACGGTCAGTTGCAGCGGCTGCGGGAGGAGTACGAGCGGATCCAGGAGTTCAACGACCGCACCATCGAGCTCAAGATGCGCCAGGTGAGGCTGAAGCGGCTCTTCCGCGAAATCGAGGAGCTTAAGGAGGGCAGCGGCGGCAGTAGCAATACCGCCGCCGGTGGCGCTGGCGGCGGCAGCTCCCCCTCCCCGACTGCGGTCATTCAGAGTACGCGCCGGCGCCACCATCAGCAGCAGCAGCCGCCCCACGGCCACCACCATCATCAGAATCTACTATCTGCCGGCATTACACCGGAACAACGACGTCACCATCAGCGTGCCGAAGCCTTGATCCGTTCCCGTGAACTGGGCAAGGAGTTGTCGCGCCGGAATGCCCAGATGGCCGAGGCCGGTGTGGGCGGCGGCGGCGGCTATCTGCGCCCCGATCTCCGCACCTCGGCCAAGATGCGGGCGGTGGCCGATTCTCGGCGGGATGCCCAGGAGCGGCGGGAGCGGGCAGCGAAACGGATATCGTATGGTAACGATCAGTCACGTCAGAATCTGCAGCGCCAGCTCAAGGTTTGCAAGCGACGCCTAATGGCCAAGTATCAGCCAGCTCACGGGACACGGGAATTAGGGTGAGGATTCAGATTCAGATGGGATTATATATCGATATATATCGATATTTCGAGAATATCACAAGCTTTCATTTATACATCGACAATTTTCAACTATTATTTAATAATAATAATTAACTAATTTGCAGTCCAAACGAATTCCGTCCGGACTATCGACACATTACGCCCAGCCAGCTGGACATGATGGTGGACGAGGAGGAGATGGCGGAGGAACAGCAGCGCTACTTCAGGGAACAGGAGGAGGACGAGTTGCAGCTGGCGGAGGAGCGGTTCAGGCGGCAGGAGAAGCGCCTGCGCCTGGAGGCCGCTGGCTCCTCCATCACCTCCGAGGAGGACGAGGTGGATGGGCAGGAGGAGCTGCGTTTCCTTCGCGGCGAGCAGGCCTTGTCGGGGGGGCTAGAGGATGAGGAATGTGAGAATGCGCAGATGGAGCTGCGTCGCCGGCGGCGGCATAATCTCAAGCGACCGGCGGCACAGGAGCGCTTCGGGGGGGATCGTACATACAGTCTAACGCTGGCCGAGGAGCACTTTAGGCTGGTGACCGGCTACTCGGACGAGGAGCGGCAGCAGGATCAGGACGAGGACGAGGCTCCTCAGCAGCAGGTGGACGAGACCGAGGCGGAGGAGGAGGAGCAGTGGGGCCGGCGACTGCGACTGCGCCAGACTACCT
This sequence comes from Drosophila aff. chauvacae BK-2020, assembly GCA_018903765.1. Classification (NCBI taxonomy): domain Eukaryota; kingdom Metazoa; phylum Arthropoda; class Insecta; order Diptera; family Drosophilidae; genus Drosophila; species Drosophila aff. chauvacae BK-2020. The sequence continues at coordinate 8,182,458 of JAEIGO010000395.1, read as the reverse complement.
CGCTCCTGCCACTGCACCGCTTCTCGCTCAGCTCCACCGCCATCGACACAGCTCCGAGTGCCGTGAGCCAAGATGATCCTCATCATCATCAATATCGAGGCTGCTACCATCCCGTATCGGCATCAGGAGCTTATTCCTCTGACCAGGAAATGCTCACCGCCCCCTTGGCCAACGAGGAGCTGCTGATGACTTCCATAGTGCCACCTCGTTCCCTCAAATGCCCCACTGCTTCCGAGACGGATGACGTGCCCGCCCTCAACAACTGGCGTCGCGTGTCCCTGCTGATGCCCTGGTTCAAGGCCTTCTCCCCACGCCAGTCCTCCCTCTCCGACCGAAGCCTGGACGGAACTCTGCAGCAGCTGCCGCTGCGAGAGGGGGAGCAGCCGAGCTGCTTGAGCCGAGCATGATTGGGGATAACCTGTAGCCTCCAGACCTTGCAATTCCAAGGTGCCGGGAGTAAGAATTAGCCCGTAACCGTAGAAGCTACCAAATTCCTTGTTTATCACCAATTTTTTGTGAATAAATTTGAAAGTTTAGTAAATTAAATGTTGTTCTGATCAGAGAGAAAATGTTGAAAATATAGAATGTTCTTTTACAGAAGTCTAAAAAATGCAGCATTGGATTCATGCATGAAACATCAACATAAAAATTCACCAACTCTTCATCGATAATTCATCAATGAAATGTTAGGGATTCATGGATTGTGAAAAATTGAAAGAAATTCAGCTTTATACAAGCCTCTCCTCTGTTGTATTTAATAGTTCTTTTTTTTCTAGGAGACACACCCATAGTCCATGAAAAATACAAGAAAAAAAAGAAGAAAAAATAAAGAAAACATATGGTAGGTACATGCCTCTGTCCGGGTTTCGCTAAAAAAAATATGTCAAAGATCTTAAAAAATGTAGATAAATTCGTCTGTTTAAATGCTTAACCACACCATCGAGGTGTTCAGTTTGAAATATTCCCCGAAGAGGATAGGATGGCAGCTCAATCAATCCACCTCCTCCATTCCCCCAGCCTGTGGATGGGTTGCATCTTCGTCATCTGTGGCCGTTATGGTTTCCTCATCCTCTTCCTTTCGCTCCTGTGTAGCCTTCATCAGGGTTTTATCTGCCTTCTGTGTAACCTTCAGGGTTTCCTTTTGCTCCTGTGTAGCCTTCAGGGTTTTCTCTTGCTCCTGTGGAGCCTTCAGGGTTTCCTTTTCCTCCTGTGTAGCCAGTAAGTTTACCTCTCTAAGTTTCTCCTCTGCTGCATCCATTTCTTTTGGCTTGTCCATCTTCTGGGTGGAGAACAACCTGTTGTTTCTCGCCTGCTCAATCCTTTTCTGCTCTTCGCGCCACAGCCAGGCCTCGCGAGCCTTGCTTTGAGCCAGCCTCACTTTGGCTTTAGCCTCGTTGAAGAGGACGGCCCACTCCTCCATCTCCTTCTGGTAGGCTGGCATCCAAGCGACCAGCGCCTGGCGAAGGCCAGCGTAAGCTTTCTTCAGCCGGGGCACCATGAATTTCCCAAAGGAGGGACTGTAGATGATGCCATCGAAGGCCACCTCGAACTCGTTGTTCAGCATGGGAAAGACGCGCGTCTCCAGCATTTCGTGGCTACAAAAAACAAAAGAAGAGAAATGTTTCATTAATTTTGGTTTTTCGAAATGCTTAAAAAACCAAATCATCAACCTGGGCAGACGCTCCCTCAAATACCGGGGGCGTCGTCCGAAATTACTCTCGATCAGCCGCAAATCATAGTGCTGGCTTCGTGCCGCCAGATTCGCGTCCACCAGCATCCGATTAACCGACGGCATAAATTGCTCGTTCAGGGAAATGCGTAGGAAAACCACACGCTCCTCCACATCCAGTTCCATGATGTGGGCAAACAGCTGCTTTCCAATGATCAGACGCTGGAATTGCTCCATGCTATCCAGCGACCAGTGCGGACCCAGTGGATGGATATGCGAGAGGGTTCCGCGCACGGCCAGCGCTGGCGTTTCCCCAAAGATTTGCGGTAGAAAGCGTAAATCAGCAGCTGCCACATCGACGCCATAGCCATAGTCTGGATAATAGATGGAAACGCGGCCCGAATCAATGGGGGAAGCGGAAGCGGAATGTGGTTGGGACGAAGATCCAGCCAAGATCCTAGCCCGCCGCCAGCCGTCCTTCAAGCGAATGGCGCAGATGTAGCCAGCTTTGATCAAGCATCTCGGCAGGGCGTTGCAATAATCGGGACTACAGTCGTTGTAGAAATTTCTGGGAAGAACACAAAGTATATGCGCGGGATAAGTTTGAAAATTGAGGAGGATGCAGCTTGAGCTTACCCCATTTGCAATTGCATTTCGATTAGAGCTGAGGAGTCGAGCGAGTGATTCACCAAATTGAACCAGAACTGAAAGGGAGTGTACACCTGAAGGAGAGGAGAGGGAATGGAAATGAATGGAAATTAAATATTAAAACCTAAACCTTACATGGGTCACGCGTATCGTCAGGTAACTCTTCACCGGGCAGGTTTGCTCAAGCGGCATGACCGGCAGCTTGAATCCCTGCGAGATGGCACTCTTGGGTTTGTCCACCAGGAACACAGAGTCGGTCTGCAAGTGTAGGAGATTATAAGCAAGCCAGGTTATGATCAGGAAAAGTCTCTCACCAAGCAGCACTCTGGAATGGCTTCCTTTAGCTCCAGGCTTTGCAGTCCCTTCTCCAAATTCTTTGCGGGCTCGCTCACTGAACCCTCCTGCTCCTGCTCCTCCATCTCCTCCTCCTCGTCATCATCACTGTACTGAATCAGGGAGTACTCGGGCAGCACTTCCATGGCCTGTTGCTCGTATTCGTTGCGAAGCAATGACTGGCTGTAAAGCCATTTGTTCAGGTGATTCGCCCTGGCAGTGGGCATGCCGCTTATCATGTCCAGATTACCCACGTTTAGCTCCCTGGGAGTGGCCAGGGGAGTGGCCGACAAGGCGGGAAATTCGGGATTATATTGCTCGATTATCGTCGTCTCCTCTTGCTCTTGAATGGGAAGAAAACTGTGGCTGTGTGGGGAGAAATCCTTGCAAAGTGAGGGGCGAGAATCCGTGTGTCCGGGCGAAGAAGATGGAGGAGCATCCTTGCTGTGTGTGGCCGCCAGAGAATCCTTGCTGTGTGTGGCTGCCAGAGAATCCTTGCTGTGTGTTGTGGGAACATAATCTGTGCTGTGTGGCGAGGGAGAAGCCCTACTATGCGAAGGAAGAGAGTCCTTGCTGAGTGAGATTGGATAATCTGTAGTAGTTGTTGAATGTGCAGTTTCCTTGCTGTGTGAAGGACGAGCAGCGTTGCTGTGCGAAGGACGAGCAGCGTTGCCATGTAATGGACGATAATCCTTGCTCTTTGAAAGGATAGAATCATTGCTTTTCGAAGGAAGAGAATCCTGGCTATATAAGGGAGAAGGAGCATCCCGGCTACGTAAGGGAAGAGGATCCTTATTAGGTGAAGTTGGAGTATTCTTGCTGGGCGAAGAAATAGAATCCTTGGCATGTGAAGAAGGAGCAGCATCCTGGCTATGCAACGGAAGAGATTCCTGGCTATCTAATGGAAGAGAATCCTGGCTATCTAATGGAAGAGATTCCTGGCTATCTAATGGAAGAGACTCCTTGCTATACGATTGAAGGGTATCCTTTTCCTTCGCGGAAATGGTCTCCACTACAGGAGGACTTGTAGCTTGGCTATGAGGCACCTCAAAGGATGAAAGAGAATCCTTCTTCAGTTCCTCTACGATCATATTTTTTATCACCTCCTGTAACTCCTTCATTCCTGAGGCATCTTCCTCGTGGGAATCATTCTTCTCCGAAGCTTTTACCTCCTTCATTTCCCCCTTTTCAAGTTCTTTTTCCAAGGATTGGGGTTCTTCCGTCTTGGAGTTACGTTGCTCTTCCGAATTCATAGTTTCCTGCTTGCCAAGCGGCTCTTCTTCCGAAGCCTTAATCTCCGTTTCTTTTGAAGAGCAAGAAATGTGGTCAAGTGGCGGAGAATCCTTAACTTTCTCCTCCTCCTCCAGCGGCTTCTTCTTCACCTCCTGGAGCAGTTCGACTTCCCTGGCAGCAGCAGGAGAATCCTTCTTTAGCGGCTCCTTCTCGTGACCCGTATAGGCGAGGGGACTGTTCCGGTGCAGCTACAAAAAAGGGGAAAAGAAAAGGACAAGTTACTACTTTACTTGCCAGGCCTTAAGGGGGGAATTAAGACCTTGCGCCTACCTTGCCAAAGAATGTGTCTGGAGGGCACGGCTCCGTTGGGTTGGTTTCTTTCCTCAGTTCCGGCACGGATCTTATGTGCAGGGGATCCAGCTGTGAATTAGGAGGAAGAGCTTGTAGTTGGGGCCTAAGGTGTGTGTGTAACCCCTGGATTACTTACCCAATTGGGTGGCTTCACAAACTCCACCTCCTCATCTTCCTTCTCCTCCTCCTCCTTCTCTCCTGCGTTCTCCTTCACCTTCTCTCCTGCGTTATTCTCCTCCTTCTCCTTCACGTCACTTGTCATTCTCACTGTCGGTTCATCGGTTTCTTCGGCCTTCGGCTTCTTCGATACAGGAAGTTTATAGAGAATTTGAGCCTCATCCAAGGAAGACGACGGCTTCGAGAAGTTCCTTAAGCCCGCTTCGAACAGTTCTTTGGAAGAAAGCAGCACTTTAGAAGTAGATGACGCCTCGCAGTTGCTCTGGCAGCGCGTCTCGGCGAGTTGCTGTGAAGATGATAGCTTACAGGTGCCCACAAAGCTGTTTCCAGGATTACGAGTATGTTCCTAATAAGAAATAATTGAATACATAAGTCAAGATCAAAAATTATTAAGTAAAATTCTCAGCTTACTTCATTGTTGGCACTCTCAGCAGGATCATCGTTTGAGGAATTTGTTTTATCGAGAACTTCTTCATCGGAGCTCAGGTTGAACTAATATCGTATATATAATAAGGATTCTATTTTGTTTAAGTGGAAAACAAAGACAAGCTTACTTCGTCAGAGTTCGAGGAGCACAAACTTAAAAGCTTGTCCAGTTCGTGGCTCAGTTCGGCAAGAAGCCTATCCACCTTCTTTGAGATCAGTTCCTAACATATATAAAGAAAGAGATATATGTAGAAAGATATATTTATAGGGGAAATACCACCAAAAACCTTACATAATTTGTGGCCTGCTCCTTGGCACATTCTTTCGGTTGAATTGGCGAGGGGCCCAGGGAGATCTGGTTGGTAATATTCCTCAAGTGCCTTTGGCCAATAGCCTTATAATATATTTTTGTGTATTTTGGAAAATTGAAAATCAATAATTATTATTTAAAGCGAACAAAAAAAAAAGCGACTCACCTGTTTTTTAACAAAATCATCTGTGTTGCCTGGCTGGGACATGCTTACGGTTGCACTACCTCCTTCTGATGCCTAATATACATACATATATTATTAAGAATTACCTTATTTTCTTGTGTTTCGGATGCAAAAAGCGTTGCTCACATGTTCGGTGGTGTTCTTGGCGCCACACTCGCTGTGGGTAGAACTACATTTACCCTCCAAATGGGGCAGCATCTCCAAATCGGGTCCCAAAAGCTGCGGTTTCTTCTTCGAGCTCATTATTGTTTTGTTTCTCACAACTGAACGTCGTTTTTGTGTTCACCTTCAATTCGTCAAACTTGCATTTCGCCGAATGCTTGGAAAAATGGAGGACCTAACTGTAGTTTTCAATGCCGATATGGCCACGCCGCCAGTGCTTATCTATCGATTTCGCAGAAAACTGTGATACAGCGCAATCGATGTTTTTATGTTTCGATAGTGCGAATTTTTCCAGTTGATTTTAAATTTAAAATATTTATGGTATTTCAAGCAGAAAACTGTAATTCAGCGCAATCGATGTTTTTATGTTTCGATAGTAAGTATTTTTTCAGTTATTTTAAAATTAAAAATATTTATGATATTTCACGCAGAAAACTGTGATACAGAGCAATCGATGTTTTTATGTTTCGATAGTAAGTATTTTTTCAGTTGATGTTAAAATTTAAAATATTTATGGTATTTCCTATATGATTAAATTAAGTATATCGTCAATGTATCATTTCCATTTACATTCTTGTGCCAATAAATATTTCCATTCCATGTTTTATATCCCATACTAATTTTCAGCCATTTAGCCGATATTTTGCGTGAGTGACCAGCTGCCCGTAGGACAAATCGATAACCTCGAGGTTCTTTCCTTCCTGCGCTCTTGGCCACACCGCTTGGTACGAAACGGAGTCGAATATTAAAATTAAAAAATTTCTTGTTCGCTGCAAGTGCAACACAGTTACAGTTACCGGTGAGCTCTGAGTGACACTTCAAGTCATTCTCGTGCAAAGTGTCCAATATTCTCTTGCCGTCATTTGTGGAAGTGCTACCGGTTTTTGTTGTATTTTCTGTTTTTTTTTTTTTGTTTGTTCGTTTGCCCGGGGAAATCGAGTAGAGTTTTGAGCAAAACAAACGAAAATTATTAAACGGGATAAAGAAGACGACGAAGAGTGTAAAATCAAGCATGGACGACGAAAACCTGGTGAGTGACCGGAAGCTGGGGCTTGGGGATTTGCCGGCGATTTTTTCGGTGGCTTCAATTTCTTGCCTCGCAGAGGGAGCTTGACGACGAGCTAGACGAGTTGCCGGCTCAGGACGTGGTTAACGACGACGACGACGACGATGATGATAATGATGACGATGGAGTCGCATATGAAGATTATGATTTAATTGGGGTTCCCGGTCAGGTCAACCCAAAACCAGTGCCGGCAAACTCCTCGTCCGAGGAGGAGGAGCAGAATGAGCAGGAGCAGCTCGAAGAGCAAATGGAAGATGACCAGCAGGATATAGAGGAGGATGATGAAGCCCGTAAGCCCCAACGCCATGATATATAATCCAACGTATGCCATAATCCTGCCCCCTCCCCGCAGGTGAAGGCGTAGACTTGAACGCCATCGAGATAGTGTCATCGGAAGTCGATGGTGAATCGCCAGTCGATGGTGAATCGGAATCGGACGAAGGGAAACCCACCGAAGAGGGTCGCACTACGGCCACTGTTGATGATTCCAGTGCCGACGACGACGACGATGACCAAGAAGATGTGCGCCGCGGGAACGACTCTTCTAGCAGCGAAGAGGAGAACAACTTGCAGTTCTCCTCCTCAGAGGAAAGTGATGATGGCCTGGAGCGCTCCTTTGAGGAGCTCCTGGCCAAGCCGCACAAGAAGCATGGCGAACTGGTGCAGCTCAGTGAAATCGCATTGTGAGTGCCTGCTTTCATTTACCTTTTTTCTTCTCTCCCTCTCGCATTTTGGATTTGAAGGAATCCCAGGAAACCTTAGAGCTTGGCCCGAGTTTAGTTTATTTATCTGTAAATGATGATGGGAAATTTCCATATACGCTTGGCTTTGGGGTGGCTCTTCTTGTGGCTCGAATTTCCAATTCTTTGTTTACACAATAATTATGTGCGTGAGAAGCTTAAAGATAAGGAAGCCCAGGGCCAGGGCTTGGTAACTGAAACTGAATATTTACACAATTCCTTGTTTAATTATTCAAGTTACCGCAAACCCTGAGTGAGAGATTTTTGAGCTTTGATTTTGTTAATGCCGAGTCTTGCATAAATCTGTGTTTGGTTATGCAGTTTTAGGCTTTAAACTCACATTTAATCCCTGCTTATGTTCTACATTTTGTATATCGAGCTGCTATTTTATCGAGTTCTGATGATATCCTTATTTATTTGACCAGAATCCTTGAACTTTTCATAGTTGAAACCCTCTTTATTAACCACCATAAACCCCCTCTTTCATTTCGCAGCAAATTAAATGATTTAAACAAGATCGAGCAGGCCTTTGAAATCCTACAGAATAGTGCCTCTGTGCCGGCCCACATCTGGGTGAAGTATCTCAAGGCACGCTTGGTGGTCACCCAAACTCCCGATGAGATCAAGGAGTTTGAAGAAAAATGCGCCATGGCTCTGGGCTCCCACTACAGTGAGTGATGAACCTCCTTTATTCTGTATATTTTTTACTATTTTCTTTTACATTTTCACAGATCTAACGCTGGCCGATTACATTGTAGGCTACCTAGAGGACCATCAGGAAAATCAGAATCATGTTCTTTGGGCCAAACTGATGGCCGACTATGATGTGGAGCGTCCGGACTTTGGCCAAAGGCTCACTGCAAACTTTTTAAAACAGGCAAACGAAACGGAAGTTTCCGAATTCAATGAACTAATGCTGAAGCATTGTGTCACCTGGAAGATCTCGGCCGAGGAGCGAGACACGATTAATGCAGTGGTGAGCGAGTTTAAGGGTCGCCTGGAGAAGATCAAGATGGTGCAGCGCCCCACATTCGATTGGGCGAAGGTACCCAGCGTGCTTTTATATCGAACCCTTTGCTTGGAGGACCTTAACGAGGACATCAAAAATGCTGTATTACGATTCATGTTCGAGAAGATTGTCGCAAAATTCCCCATCATGGATACCTTGTGGTTCTCCTACATTCAGTTCAGCGAAGGTTGTGATAATCCCAATGAGACAGAGGAGGAGAGGAAAAAGAATGCTAAATTGCCCGCCGCCGCCGCCAAGCGTGCTAGCCGTGTGGGTAAGGGTTACCTGCTTAGCACAAGCATTGATATTGCCAAGCGAGGCATACGCTGTCGCCCCAGCATACTCCTGCATCACAAGCTTTTGGATCTGATGGAGCGCGAGCAGCTGTTCTGCGATCAGAAGGCGGTGAATGCTCAAATGCTTAGCATGTTGAAGCCGATGGAATTTGAAATTAGCATGACGGTTGAATTGTATTTGGACTACTTGGCGTTGCGTATACGCACCACAAATTTCCACGAAGAGGACGAGGCCGACGATCTGCGTACGGCCTTCGCGAGAGCGTGGGATGAATTGTCCGAAAAGTTTGGCGATGCGGCGGACACCGATTACGAGATCCTTCAGCTGTGGGCTCTGGTAGAGTATGCTTTAATGCGCTGCCCCGACGACGGCATGAACATATGGCATAGGATTATGGGTAAGTGAGCAGCAAGTTCTTTGAAAAACTCGCTTAACTCTCGCTTAAATCTCTATCTTTCTCTTCTTTTGCCAGATTATCCCGGCAGCAAGGAGCGCGGCATGCTTTGGCTGGCCTTTGCCGAAATGGAGCATCATTTTAATAACGGCTATGCCACGCGAACAATACTCACCGAGGCCCTAAGCCAGCCCGTTCTGATGGATGGCTTGAAGGTTCTGCAGTATTCTCGTCGCTTCGAGCGCTGTTTTGGCACTTACCAGACCATTGCCGCAGTACAGGCAGTACAATTGCCGCAGGAATTTCTGCCTTGGGATCCTCAGGCTCCTCCTCGCCAGTATTATCGTCGACAGCAGCCACAACAGCAGCAGGCTACTCCGCGTCCGCCTCGTCCACAGCCACAACACCAGGCTACTCCGCGTCAGAATCGTCCACAGCAGCCACAACAGCAGGCTCCGCCCCAGCGCTCCCAGCAGCAGCCACAGCAGGCTCAAGATCCGACTCAGCCTACCGTAAATCGTCAGGAGCGTCGTCGTCAGGCTCACGCTAAAATGCTGGGCAAGAAACGGGAGCAGGATATGCCCAAGGAGGAGCCCACAGTATCGCAGCCCGCAACCCAAGAAGGACCACCAACAAAGGCTTCCGCCGAAGCCCGTCCATCCCACTTGAAATATTCGGGTGAGTCGCCGCCTATCCCTTAATCAATTGAAATGGTTTGAAGTTTAAATTGAAAACCTTTGCAGCTTACTTAGAGACCAACAAGGTTTTCGTTAGGAACCTGCATCCGGCCTGCACCAAGGAGGAACTACAGCAACTTTTCACACCATTTGGCCACGTCAAGGATGTGCGCGTGGTGCTCAAGCAGTGAGTTTCAGCTTCCCTCTCTCGCTCTCCCTTCTGAGATATTTATGAGCATTTTCCATGTTCCATCCACAGAATGCAGAAGAGGGGCATTGCCTACATCGAGTACGAGAAGCCGGAAGAGGCTCAGCAGGCGGTGACTGAACGCAATGGTTATGAGCTTCGTGGATTACCAGTGAGTACTGTGAGGGATTAGGGGATGTGAGAAAAGTTCGATATATGTCGATAGATGGCAAGCAAATCGAAAATATTTTCAACTCGAATTTATTGAGTTTTAAAATACCGAACAATATCACATTTAATGTTGGAATATTAATTTTATCAAGAAATTTCTGATTCTGATTCTGATATTATATTGGTTTTTTGTTTATAGATAAATCGAAACATTGATTTATTATCGAAATATTCCTTTTTTTCTTCCCAACTTTACAAACATTCCTCTAACTCTCCTGCCTGTATTTTTTTCAGCTTTTTGTTGCCATCTCGAATCCACCACCAAAGACTAAGCCACCAGAATCAACGGCTGCTGATGGCAAGACCAATGTGGCACCCAAAAAGCGTGTATTTACATCGCTGATACCCACGAGCGTGGTGCGCCAGGAGGTAGCCGCTGTGGCAGCCAAGAAGCGCCGCATTGAGTTGGCCCAGGACGAGGACGAGGACGACCCACAGCCATCGACATCGTCCAATGGCAAGGCAGAGTCTGCAAAAAAGTCGAATGACGATTTTCGTAAGCTATTTTTCAAGGCTGAGTAGGGAGGAGAAGGAATTGTTCTCAACGCAAAAAAAAGAACAAATTAAAAACGAAAAAAAAACTGAGCAAAACAAAAAATGACAACAACAAAAAAATTACAAAACAAGAAAACCAACAAAAAAAAGAGAATAAAACTAATAAAAAGACAAAAACAAAAAAAAAACTGACTAAAACTAATAAAAAGACAAACAAAAATAATAAAATAAAACTAAAATCGAGGACGAACTCCCAAGTGAACCAAATCGGAATTGAAGGTACAAAGCCAAGCGCAGACGTAAGAGCCCTCATCTTCATCTACATTTCTCCATTTCAATTTGTTGGTTAAAAACACATTTTTACGTTATTATACATTACAAAAATGTAACAAAAAGAAAATCAAATACAAAAGACTTGAGACAAAAACAATATAAAAACATAAACAGAGATAATTTTCATTCGGGGACTTTGTTAATTTATTCATTTTAGCTTTTTTTCTTTCTTTGTTTTGTAATAATTTTTTTAAACTACGTGCGAAACTTGACGCTCTTGCTGACGGTGGCCTTGATGCCGGACATTTCGCCGCCGTAGCGCTTGGTCTCCTTGCGAACGGTACGGACGGCTCCCTTGCGCCGGATGAGGGCCTTGCGGTATTTACCGCGATGCTTGACACGGGGATTGCGCAGCTCCTTCTTGCGATGCGGGGTCAGGCCCTTGTTCTTGGCCATTTGGTAGGTAATGCCGCGTCGGTTGACAGCCTCCTCGTCGTCGTCGTCGTCGTACTCCTCCTCCTCCAGCTTCTCTCCATTCTGTTTCTTCTCCTGGCCAAGCTCTGCCTCCTCCGCCTCCTCCTCATCGCTGAGCTCAGCCGCCACCTCGCCATTGCTGTACTTGTTTAGAATCTGCAGCTTGGCCTTGCGCTGGGCCACATCCAAGACAGTGAAGGCATCACCGTCCTGAATCCTCTCTAGCAGCGCCTCCAGCTGCGTCTTGATGTACATCTCGTAGCGCGGAGTGAGCTGGTCCCGCAGCTGCTTGAGCTGCACCAAACGCTTGACCACCGGATGATGCTTGACGCTGATGCGGCGTGCCTTTAACAGCAGATAGAAGGCCACGTTCGAGCAGTAGGTGGTCAGGACGATGTGATAGGTGCTGGCAAACTGCAGGGCAGGGACCATGGGCACACCGTGATTGCGCACATAGTTAAGAACGGGTGTGATCAGGTCACGGACTTCGGTCAAATGGCGCTGAAAGTCCTGGGTGAGGCCAATGAATTCGGGCGAGTCCTTCTGCAGCAGCTGGAGACGCTCGCGGGCAGAGAGACCGGTCAGATCGCTGGTCACCCGGATGCCAGTCTTGGACTTTGGCTTTCTCGATTTCTTCTCCTCGTCAGAAACGTCATCGTCGTCGTTGTCGTCCAGGGTTTGCACATCGTCCAGTTGGAAATCAGCCTCGCTGAGACGCTTCGCCAGACGCAGCTGAATCTTCTTGGCCTCCTCCTCCTCGGCACGAGCCTGCTCCTCCTCCTGGGCATTGTAGCTGCTGTAGTCCTGGTCCACAAAGTCCGTGTTGTAGTAGGTGCTGCGCTTGCTGCCCCAGTCCATGGTATTGGGCAGATCCCCATCCTCGTCCTCGGCGCCCTCGATGTCGCTGTCGCGCATTAACTCTGCCACATCCTCGTCTCCATCGTCGTCGTCGTCGTCGTCGTCACTGAAAGCCAGCACCTCCTGGCGGGGATCCTGCTCTTGGCGGTTCTTCCGCTGCTTGCGCAGATCCTCTAGGATCTCGCGCTCCTCCTCATCGTACTCGGAGCCGGTCAGCTCGTAGTCATCGCCGTCGCTGTCCATTCTCTTAAATTCAAGTTAAATGCAACAAAACAACAAAAAAAAAAAACCTGCAAACGCACAACACGTGCGTGATAAACAAACGCAGGCGATAGCGATACCGATAACATACTAGAAGCTGAAAAAATACTACAAATCCATAAAAGTTGGTATATTTAGTATATGAAGCCAAACATATCGGTGATGTTTTCCCTCCCTTTCTAGCACAGGTTAGAAAACAGCAAAAAAAAAAAAAAAAACAGCCAAGCGCCGCATTTCAAAAAACTCCAACAAACTGACCACATGCAATTTACATAAACCTTTTGCAAAAGTTGCAACCAAAATTTAAAGTAAACAAATTCCCAACACAATTACACCCTTTCCCCGATGCCCTTAACCAGTCATTAATCAATTAATCAAATTTGTGTTAAGTTTTGTGATAAGTTTGGTTGATTTTGATGGCTTGTTGTTGTTTACTCCATTTTCTTCTTTTACAATTTTGTTTACGCTAAAGTATTTTTTGTTAACGTGCCGCCGGCAACGTCGGACCCTTATTCTTTCCCTTCTTCTTCTTGGGAGCCAGATAAAGCCAAAAAAACAAAATAGTATTTGCCAGCTAAAAATAGTTTTCGGCAACAAAACAAAAACCACTTTACAATTATGCTGAATGGAAGTTGTTGAGCTGAGGCACTGCAGCAAAAAATTGTTAATTATAATTTGTTAAAATTCATTAAAAACTTTGCCTAAAAAATGTACCCTTTAATCTTATAGAATAATAAAAGATAATTCAGGGAAACACTAAATCAATTAAAATTGCATTGTAATATTTACTTTACTTAACTTTACTTAAGCTGCACTCTGATATACATAGCTCTCTTTTAAGTTAAGTCTTTTAAGTCTTAAGCCTTTTAAGTTTCTTGAGAGTGGATCCAAAATATGTTATATTAATTATTTAAATTAATTGTATATAAGATTTAAACAAAAAAATCCAAAACATAGGAAAACTTATCAAATATTTTATTATATAACAACAATTAATTTGGTATTTCTTTTTTCTCAGTGTTGTGGATCTCCACTTGGCACTTGAGGAGCTTTCAATCGCACGACATCAGGGTTATATATGTACTTATGTATGCACATTTGTACATACATATTTATGTATAGAGCCGGTGTGGATTACACGAAAAAAAACTGAAGACTCACATGCTTTTTGTGTTTGTTTAGATTTTCACATGTTTTTGTTTTGGTTTTTTTGGGGGCAACGTGTTGTTGTTTTCCGTTTTTCTTTCCCTTTTTCAGAAGAATGTTTTGTTGTTGTCGAAGGTCAATTGCACAAGCCCTAAAAGTGTGTTTATTGGCCATAAATAAAAGATTAATTTAATTAATTTATCATTAGCACTGGAAGGGCAGAGACCAAGTGGCATAAATCTTTCGGCAGCTTCAATTTAAAGCATTGATTAATTTTTGGAAAACATTAAAACATTTCAACTTGGCATTTTTATAGTTTAAAATGTATTAGAAACGTTTTAAATATTAAAATTAAAACCAATAAACCAAACCTCCTAAAGTGCAGTTCTTGTAAAACTGTAGCCTGTTACGGAGAGAGTTCTTCTCCAACTGTAAAGAGTAATCAAACTCTCTTTCTCTCATTCCCTCTTTTCCATTTACCGAACATTTTCGAAAAGCCGAATTTCCAAATCTGTGCTTGCGTTTCTTATTTTCATTTCTTATTTACTTTTAGACCCTAATCTTTACAATAAAGTTTGGGACTTTGGGGCGGGCTTTTATCTCTTGAATTTTGGGTTTTGTAACCGGCGATGGTCAGAAAAGTCATGTGTTGTTTTTATTTTCCCCCTTTTTTTTTGAGGGTTTTATCAGGCCATTAAAAGCAGGTCGCTGATAAGGCGACCGTCAGATGTAATTTAATTTATTACACAGGAAAAAAAAATTAATTAACGTATTTGTACCGTTTCCCAAGATCCTTCTGGAATTCCGCCTTTAAATGTAAATAGGGGAAAATTGGTGTTGTGGAAAATGGAAAGGTGACGTTGCCAAGCCTACCCCAACATTATAGAAAAAGGATGCGTTGCAAGTGGCACGTAGCCGTTTTCCGTTTTGCGTTGTTTTTGTTGTTTTGTTGTGGTGCAGGCAACTGGAAAACTCACACACACAAACACACACACACAGACCCACACGGATGCACGACGCAATTAAATTTGATGTCATTTTATGTAAAGAGTGGAAGAGTGGGCAAAGGAAGAAGATGAAGAGGAAGCCCAGCACGACATTGCTGCCACTGCCGGCGTCGCTGCCTCTGTCGCCGGTGTGACGACGTGCCAAAATCCGCATACGGAAAAAAGCAACAGCAAAACTAGCAAAAGGGTGAACGTCAACAACAACAACAAAGGCCGGCGCATGCTGCTCTGTCGCTATTTCTTCCTTTCCTCTTTCATCTTCTTGTTTGGATGCGCTGCACTCTAACTGTTGTTTGTTAACCCATTGATAGTGACTTGTAATTTTTCATAGAATTTATCAAATTTAAAAATAAATAAAAACCCTCTGTTTATTGGTTTATTTATGTATGTACATAAATATATACATACATATGTAAATGAATTTATAATTTCATTTAGCTGTCAAACTAAAAAAACTTGTTTATTTTGTAGCTAAGCTTTAAGAAAATAACAAATATTTAAAGTAAATCTTAAACAAATTTATTCCTATGCAATTTACGTTACTTTAAATTCGAAAAAAAAAAATATATGTATGTACATGTATATGTTCATATAAAATTACTACTTATTTACAGCTAATTTCTACAAATTTGCACTACCAGAGGGTTAAGACAGCATCTGAACTGGCAGCGACCTCCACATGTTGCTGTTCTTTTCCCTCGTTTTTTTTCTGAGCCGGCTTTGGGGCGCTACACGTACGCCAAAAGCTGAAAAGGAAAACAATAACAAAGGCACACAGACGAACGCACATCAATTTAAATGGCGTTGCGGAAATCTGAAATGGCATTAACAAAAAGCAAAAAACTATGAAGTCGCGAGCGGCGCAAACCTTGAGAAGTGCGACAAGAGCGCCGAAATGGAAACGCAAAAGCAGAGTTCGAAAATCAGCGGATTCTAGAAACCGGGGGACAAGACAAGGCTTCGCTTTCGAGAATGTCGTCTGAAGTCTACCTCCCTTGGCACATACACGTGTGTGTGTAAACAAGCTCCAGCTCCCCATGCCGATTAGAAGCCGGCACACGCCCAGAAAAACCGAAAAACAGAAGCAAAACTACAAAGCGGACTTACAATTACAGTACAGTAGGGATTGGCTAAGATGTACAGGTCGTGAAACGTGGACTACGGTTTTTGTATGTGTTTTCGTCGTGTTTTTACTGTATTTTTATAACACCTTTTTTATAGGCGTGCGCCCTCTGGCTTATTACGCATTTTAATTTATTTTTTGGCAATTGAAACTTTTCGAGTTCATAGACTTGGCGTTCGTGGGTGTGGGTGTGTATGGGATGTCGTGTGGCTGCAATTATTACCTCTGTTTGACTGTTTTTCATTCTTTTATGTATTTAATTTATGTATTTGTAGCGGGCACATGCTAAACTGCACACCCTCCCTCCATGTGTACACTTGCATTCGAATGAGAGACCCCGATTTGGTGGTCATATGTTTGCAGTTGTGTTTTGTGTTGTTGTCCCTGGACCTGGCGTTACGTGACGATATAGCAGTCAGCCGCTGCCGATGCCGTTGCCGCCGATGCGCCGGTTGTTCTCGCACACGTCCACCCCAGAGACAAGTGACGTTTATGGGCAGCCCAAAATCACGATAACTCGAAATTCGCAAAATGCAATAATCAATAATACAAAAATAACAACACTTTCTCAGGTTCTTTTAATATTATTATTGCAAGAATTAGTTTGTTTTAAATTTTAGTCACGATTCTTATTCTTTACAAACTCAAGTAAAGTTATACTGATTTTATCTGCGCATAAACGTTGTTGGGAAACTTCCCGGCGGCTCGCACACACACACAAACACATGTTCGAGCCAAAGTTTTTGCCTCCGCAGAGTGCAGTGCACCCAACGACTACGTCGACGTCGACGCCGATGCCGACTGCGCAGCTGGGGGTTTTCTAATTTTCCCCCCATTTTTCTTTTCAACAAAAGTGCAACATTTCTTGGCTTGCGGCCCAGTGGCTGTCAAACTGCTGCTGTGAGGCCTTCCAGTGTTTTTTTTAATGACTGCACTTTTCAGCATTTCATTGATCTTGATAGCAAGTGAAGCGAATTGAGTTAACGAGATCGTAGCTTGGATCAACATCTAGATAATTCCCTCTAATTTCCACAGGTGATTGCTTATATTAATTAAAATCACTATTTTTCTCATTATTTTTCCATTGTTTCGGTTTTTTCGGTAGTTGTTATACATATACAAACAAAATACGTGAATGTATGTATGTATTTTTTTTAGGTCCAAGTCCACTGGCGCTCTATTTGATCAAGTCTATTATACAATCGTCAGACCCCCACTTACACCACTGTAAAGTGTATGCATAAACACAGTGTGGGTCCCAAAAATAGCAGCGAAAAGTGGAAACTATTTCGAAAATGGTGGCTAGAATTTTTAAGAAATAACAACAATATTAAAAGACTTAATTTATCTTTAAATTTCTTAAAAGTAATAAAAACTCATTGGTTTTTTATTTTGTACAAAATATTGAGTAGTACTAAAATTCCGACTGAAAATGTGCGTGTGTAAATATGAGGCAATGAAGTAGAACAGAAACTGAAAAACAGAAACCCAAAACTCGCTCACGGTTCCAGTTAATGTGTGTGTGTGCGTGTGTCTGTGGAAGGGGCGAAGGGTGATTGCGGGCATATTGTATTGGAACGACAGTTTGTCACACGCAGCGACCTAAATACGCATTTTTATGATATTTTGTTTTTCAATTTTTCTTTTTTTTTTGTGGCTTCTTTCGTTTACATTATCAATGGGAAATGTATGTGCGTCGTGTGTGTGCGTATGTGTTTACATAATGCATTTTCTTTTCATTTTTGGCATTTAATTTAAGCGAGGTTTTACAGTCACTGGACATGTCTTGTTTGTTTTGCTTTGACTGCTACTCCTTCTCTTCTACTCTTGCTCTTCTTTTTCTTCTTCTACCGGCTTATTAGGTCTGTTAGTGTGTGTATGTGTGCTGCCTTGTGCCTTTGTGTGTATACGTGTATTTACAAACAGTTCTGCTCAAAATATTAGGAGTCTTACAAATTATTACAATTTCAAAACAAATCCGAATGCCGTCAAAGATTTATAAGAAACAAACAAAAATATTTGTGTAAATTTTGTTTCAACTTAAATAGTATTAGAAAAACAATGGCAAAATTAGCCTTAAAACATCCTCTTTGCCTGACCCCAAAAATTATGCAACTATTTATGTATTTTGTGCTACTTTCTTCTTGGCTTGTCACCATTTATGTGGCCGCCATGGTCGTCTGGATACTGTCTGCTTCTGGCAACAATTCGAAGTAGCAGCTGTTGTCCCCGCACCACCCCCTTCTATGATGGCCTCTCCCTTGCACGCACACAAACACACAGTCAAACCGTTCTGCCGTTACAGGCGTCGCTGCCAGCTTCGGCGTCAACTTCTTTGCGCAGAGCGGCGAATGGCTTCAAAACGAATTCGAACGCTGAAGCGAACGGTTGTGTTCAAAAACAAACTCCCAACAATCCGAAAAACATTCGAAAGAGAACCAGAGAAATCGAAAAAGAAGTCACAGTGCAAAACAATAAAAGAAAACACAAAGAAAAGCAACCTTTTTTTTTGTTTGGTTTTGGTGCATCTTCGGCGAAAAAACCGGTTATTAAATGCGCGCTGCAACTAAAACAACAAGAGCAGCCACACTTAATACACAACAACAAACGACAACAACAACAAGCAGAGCAAAGCAACGTTGCACATTTTCTTGAGAGCAGCTCAAACTGTAAAAAGAGCAGAGCGCAAGAAGAACAGGAATAGAAAAAGAAGGAAGGCAGAAATCGCGAGGAGTATTTTTAAATAAAGGCAGAAGAATCGAGGATAAACCATAGCCATGGCCTTTTCGATTGTTAGCCGCGGCATTTTGCGCACTTCGAGAGAAATCCTGGAACGCAACATGGCCGCAACTGTCGGCGCTCTTCAGCAGTCCGCCTCCCCGCCCCCTTCCACAGCCCACATGTCCATCAACCACAGCGATTGCCAAGTAAGTGTGTGTGTGTTTTAAGTGATGTTAATTCAATTGGAAGAAGAAAAGGAAATAAACAGTTTCAAAAAGAGAGTTTTCCAAAAGAGAGCTTCCAAAATTTAGATGCTCCCAGGAAAGAGAGAAGAAGAAAGAGAGAGAGAAGCTTACAAAAGAGTGGATCGTTTATATAAGTAGAGGTTTCAAAGTAGGGAAAAATCATGTTTTTGATCTGTAGCAGGTCTTAAACGAATTAAGTCTAAATATGGAATTAAGACAAAACAGAAAAAATAACTCCCACACCTTCCGAAGTAGAAGGTGGGAGGGAGTTACAGGCCAAAACAGAGAGAAGGAAGGAGTGGTAAAACTGAGCGCCCAAATGGGAGAGAAGAGAGCGGGAATGAAGGAGTGTGAGTTGGTGTATTGAGGCCAGTTCTCTGAAAACTGTAACAGTGGCCCCCCAAACTGTGGCAATGCCTGGAAATGAAAACAAAAACAAAACAAATGTACTTTTTAGGGCTGTAATTGATTTGTAAAATATTAAAAAAATTATTCCTTTAATTTACAAGTAACAAGCATAAATATTTCAATGAAAGAAGGAAATATGTTAAAGATCAATCATTTAATCGTCCAGCATTTCCATCAATCAATACTAATATGGGAAAAGAGGCAATTTCCTCAATGAAAAGCTCATTTAACATAAACACTAAATGCAAACAAAAGAAAGGTGCATAGAGAAAAATTAGGGAAATAAAATATTATATTAAATAATAATTCATAATCAAAATAAAAAGAAACGAAAAAAACCATGCAAATTTGGGTGCAGAGCAGACAAAACCCCGCATCGGCATCTGTAGAAGGTTTTGTTTTTGAGCTTCGTCAACAACTTGGTTTTTAAGCTCTTGTAGTTGTTTTTAAAAACTATATTTGCTTAAGAATTTAAATTTCAAAAGCATGTGGTTTATGTAAATTTATGTAACCAGCTATGCTTACTTTGTAAATATTTCTCTCTCTGTGTGTGTGTTCAGGTGAAAGCAACGTAGTTTCTAGCAACAACACCCCCCATTTCTTTTTTCTTGTCTTTCGACAAACTGCGCAAATTCTGTGGCAGGAAAATCTTGCGCAAAAGCATGAAAGCAACAACAACTGCAAGTAAGGGGAGTTTCCTGCCCTCATTTTCCCTTTTCTCCCTCTGAAACATATATGTATATCATATATATGTATTAACAGCTGATTGCCAGGAAATGAATTTGGCAAGAAATTCCGCTTGTCTTTTTTTTTTTTCGCGATTTTTCTTTGCCGCTGATTAACATTGACCTGTTGCTCGACTTTGATTTTTATTTTGCAGCTTCTCCAATTTTCAGCTTCAAGCATAAATCATTCTGTTGCGTTTGTTGCTTTTTATTCTTTATTTTAACACGAGGAACGTGTTTTTCTTTTGTGTTATGTTCGGCAGACGATTGTTTAAGCCAAAGGTGGAGGAGGCCTGTTTTTTGCATTCATTAATTGAAACGTGGTTGGCGTTTTGGTATCGGAGAAACTTGTTTACCGAAAAAACAAAAACAATCCAAAGTTCGTTTAACCAAGCGAAACAAGCCCCAAAAAGGTTCCAACAAAATACCATCCATATGATAATGGGCCACCAGGCATATGATATCATCGTCGTCGTTGTCGGTGGCTGCTGCCAACATCTGTATTTTTTTGGATTCGTTTCGAGTTCCCTTCTTATCGAGTTCAGTTTGAATTTTTTTGGTAGCATTTTTTACAAGAGGTTGAGGTTGCTAGTGGCTGGTTTCTTGTAATTAAAATGAGTTCGACTCTTGACTCTTATCTTGTGCCTAATGGCAATGCCAGAAGCTGTCAGCAGATGATGAGAAAAAGCAAGAGACACTTTAGGCATCCATGATTATATGTTGAAAGATGTTAAAAAGTATAAATATATATTCACTTTTACATAAAGATTAGGTTACAGTTTTGGTTGTGAAAATATGCTTTACATTTTGTTGAAGATTTCTTTTGGCTGCCACGTGTTTTGGTTGAAGAGCAACATGATCGCGCTCTCAAACACAACTTGGAAATAACAAAACTAGAGCAGCAGCGGGGGATTGAAAATGTTGAATGTGCGGGTAAACAGAACTGACCTTAACAATAGCCAAATAATCAACAATAACAACAATAACAATGGCAGAAAAAACAAAAACACAATCACAAAAACATGGAAACAGAAAACACACATAAGTTGTAATTAAAAACATAATCATTGTTTACAAGTCGAAGGGCATGGCAACCACAGAGAGCGAGAAAAATGGAAAACAAACAAAAATAAATTTGTTACTTAGTTAACAGTAAATAATATGGATTTAAGGTGCTGTAAAGAAAACAATTAAAAAAATATGTATATTTACAATATTTAAATATTTTAATGCTAAATTTTAATATCTGGTTATAATCTTTGACTTCTCCAGCGCCTTTTCCTGGCCTCTGGTGGCATCATATGCGGAAATGGAACACACAACACCCACTCACTGCTGTGGCATCAAATGCCCACCGCGGTGGTCCAGGCCGTCCGTCAATATTCCAAGAAATCCGCCGGAGCGGCCAAGTTGCGTCGGGAGGTGGAGAGTGATAGCGACTCGGATTCGGACGATGAGTTCGAGCGTCGTCGCCAGAAGATGGATTCCAAGCGCAGTGAACGGGTGAGTGAACTGCATAAACAAACAAACCCCCCCCTGTCATAAAAATATATACATATATGTATATATGATCATAAAAAATCCATCCCAAATGCAATACACGCCTCCACGTGCCACAGAAAAATGTAATTTCAAAGCCAGAAAAAAACACGTTTCTAAAAGGCCAGTTTTTCATTGTCTCAATATTGTTGTTTGAACCAGCTTTTTGCTAACATGGTAACCTGCTCAGCAGTGATCAGTTAGGAGTGCTACACTGCTTATATATTTTTTTTTGTAATAACTAAGCATTGCTTGGTTTATATTTAATAGAAATATTTGTATAGTTTGCCCAGAGCTTTATGTACTTGTTTAATATATATTATAGGTTTCTCGAAAAATATATTATTTTGCAAGTTTACAACTTGTTTTAGAGCTCTTATAATTCCCAAGTGATGAGTAGGACAGTACCCAAGGAAAAGTTTGCAGCTTTTTAAAGATTTTTTTAGAAAGCAGTGCTCAGAAAGCTGAAAAATAACAGGACACGTTTGTTGCTATTTAAAGCAGTGTATGGAAACAACTTAAAAGTAACAGGATATGCTTTTACATGCAGTGCATTGATCAGGATATTTTTGCAACACTTAAACAGTTCACAAAAAGCAGTGTTTATGAAACAGACAAATAACAGGACATACTTTTGAAGCAGTGTTAAGAAAGCACATATGTATAGGTGGGAGGACATGCTGCTGCTTTTACAAGCAGTTTTTTGGAAGCACACAAGGCGCAGGACATTCTGTTCTTTAGAAAGCTAAGCAACTAACAGGACATGTTTGCAGTTTTTCAAGCAGTGCATAGAGAAATTCGACAAGTAACAGGAAATGCTTTTGATGCAGTGTTTAGGAAATGCTGCTGCTTTTCCTAGCAGTTTTCTAAAAGCACACATGGCGCAGGATATTCTGTTCCTTAAAGTGAGTTAAACGAGCAGTGCAGGACAGGACATGCTGTTAGAAAGTCTTCAAAGCTTTTAAGCAGTTTACAAAGCGTCTTTCAAAATCAGTCTCAAGTCCATTAAATAAATTAAAATCATTCAAAGAGTACATACTTTTCCAAATATGTAAATTATTACAACTTTATATTTATATATTTTATTTGTTTTATGTTTCTAGGGCGATTCAGCCTTCTGGCGTCGCAAAATGCGCACCCTGCACCGCATCCTAGATGTGAATCACGATGGCGTCGTCTCTTACGATGATTTCAGTTTGCTAGCCAAACGCTTTAACGATTTGGGCCATCTAACCCCCGAGGTGGCGGCCGAGTTCAACGATGTGATCAAGCATACGTGGGAGGAGCAGTTTGGGGAGATAACCCCATACAATCTGGTGACTGCCGAGCAGTTTCTCACCGATCTGCATCATCGTCTCAATGACAAGAAGATGGCCAAGCGCATTGGTCGCTTTCTGCCCTATTTGTTTAAGGTATGCTCTATATCATATATTATTTATATAAATAATTATATATAATATATATATATATTTCTTAGGCTGTGGACTTTGATCACACTGGCCATTTGGATCTCGAACAATACAAGCTCTTCTTCCGCTGTCTGGGACTGACCGAAGACGATGCTGCCGTTTCATTCGCTGTGATAGACAAGAACGGCGACGGACAATTGTCGCTCAAGGAGTTTGTGCATTTGGGCCGTCAGTTCTTCCTTACCGAGGACGACACTAAGATATCGAAGATGTTCTGGGGACCGCTGGTGGCCGATCATTGACGTGTTGCAGTCACTGCTGTAGATCAACATCATCATCATCATCATCAAGAACAACCTACAACATCATCATCATTATCATCACAATTCAATTTGAAAGACGAGAAAGAGGTAGAAGATCAAAGAGAAGGATGCAAAGAACATACCATCAATAATGAGCCAATGCTAAATACACTGAAAACGACAACGAGGCAAAGGCCCAAAGGCAACTCGTTGCCAAAACGCGTGCAGACGGCATGCGGCAGTTGGCCCAATCTACAGCATGTGGCGCCGCATAAAATGGGACAAATGAGTCCCAGCACCACCACCACCACCAACAACAAAAACAACATCACAAGCAGCAGCACGATCGTTACCAGGAACATGAGCATTTACGATTATTTACGCCAACATTTAAGCTCGGCCAAGCGCCAGCGTTCCACTGATGAGGAGGGGGGTACCTATTCCTCCTGCTCCACCTCCTTGCCGGCGGCCAAGTTGCGGAAGCACAACTACAGCAACTATCGCTGGGAGAGGGAGAGGGAGCGGCAGGAGGAGCGCGAGAGGAGCGGCAGGACTAACAATGCATCCATGGATGACTACGATATAAGATTCTTTTTCTACCTTAATTCGCTAATACTATTCACCATGTCCTGCAGTCGCCAGTATGAGGGCGATGACCTCAAGCACTTTATATGCGAACGGATCAGGAGGTTCGATCGGCTGCGACGGAAGGCGCGTAAGCGACGCAAGCGTAGGTCCAAGCAGCTCCCGCTGTAAACTACGTAACTCTATATGTCCCCCAGCTAAACTATATACTATATATAAACTATTACACGTTTTTTTTTTGTGTCGCCTAGTTAGGAGTTATGTTTAACTGAAATATTATACAACCAATAAACAGCAAGCATGATATAACAATAAATGTGTGCGTTTTCGTAAAGTCTCCAATGGATAAATCTAGTAAATTATTTAATCGGGGACCTAGTTTGGAAAGAGCTTCATATTCTCAAACGAATCATCAATGGGATACCGAATAAAGTGTGTCAAAAATTATACAGTGTGCCCATGCTGCTTCAAATATCCCTGAAACGAAACTGCAGAGAGGGCATAGAAAAGGAATTACGCTGTGTGGCAGAGGGCAAGCAAAAACTTGTCGCGCGTAAATCTCTGCGATGGCCACCTCCTCCTCCTCCTCCGTCTAGGCTGGCTGACCAGAGCTCATTATGCGCATTTGTTTCTGGGGGGAAGGAGGAGGAGGTCTAAGGCTGCTACGCCCGTTTCTTTTACTTTATGTCCTCTTTGCATTTTTTTCTAGCTTTACTCGCTTCCCATATTCATTTCCATTTTCATTTCTATTTTTGCAATTCTTTTTTCCATTCATTTGTAGCTAATAATTTTAATGCTATTCAAAATTATGTTGCGAAAAAAATTGTGTGGATGGGTGTATGAGTGGGTGGTGTGGAAGCCATGTGAGAGCATTTTGGGCACCCCTAGCACACACTTACACTCGCCAGATCTGTGCTTATAAATTGCTTTTGTATCTAAAAGGACATTCATTTTCGGGGGCACTTTGAGAAATATTCTAAAAATTATAGATGTTAATTTTTGTATTTATTATTATATATATTTTAATGTAATTATTTTAGACGGAAAGAGCGGAGTAACCTCTCAGAGTACAGCTAAAAGAAAATGCTCTCGTTCGCTACTGAGCTGAACTCCTAAGTTGTTCTTGATTTTTTTTGCTTGTACATTTCAGGTAAAACTTGGAAGAGGATGCAAAGAAGAGATAGGAACCGATGAGAGAAATAAATGAATAAAATAATTTTTCAAAGTTTGTCGATTAAAAAAAAAGGTTTGAAAAATAAT
The DNA here is from genome assembly GCA_018903765.1 of Drosophila aff. chauvacae BK-2020. Classification (NCBI taxonomy): domain Eukaryota; kingdom Metazoa; phylum Arthropoda; class Insecta; order Diptera; family Drosophilidae; genus Drosophila; species Drosophila aff. chauvacae BK-2020. Next base: position 8,157,533 of record JAEIGO010000395.1, on the reverse strand, counting down.
AATTACAGTACATTTTCCTTCAGTGTTTCTTTTCAAGCAGTACCCGTGGCCTGAACTGCTTGCCATCTTCCTTTTTTTTCTTACTTCAATATTTTATAATTTAATTTTTTTTTTGCCTACCCCTTTTTTTTCTTTAACTTATTTTCTTTATATATATATATATATATATATAATTTTTTATCTACGCACATGACGACCAGCGCTAATCCCTTTGCCTCACACACACACACACACACAAGGCTACATCTTTCATTATGTAAATGCACGCTTTACACATTTTTTACCAGATGCATCGTCGTCGTCCACTTTCGTCCACTTTTTAGCCATTTTTTTGTAGTATTTTTTTATCTGGCAACTTGGGATTTGTTGGCTGGTGGGTTGAGTGTCCATATGAATAAAATATCTATCTATATGTAAGTGCAACTGACTGAGTACATATGTAACTTGGCCTCTTCTACGGCTTGTACTTTATTTTTTGCTCGGGTTACCCTCAAACTGCTATTTGCCATTTCAACGTGTTTTATCGCGTTTTAAGAGCAGTTTTTAAAAATTAAAAGCACGTCCTAAGTCCACATTTGGTCAACAGCTGCTACTTCAAGAGGAAGATGGAGTATTCAAGCCCCTGGTCATTGAATATATACATCATTTTTATTTTAAATTATTTAAATACGATGAATTATAAAGTTTAGAAGTTATTTATCGATCAAGTAATCGATAGTCCCGCCACTAGGCTGTACCTAGGAGTAGCGCCCAACGTGGGGCAAATGATAATAGGAAATAATTGATTGATCTGTTAAATTAGTTATAGTATCAATCTAATCCTGGGGCTCATAATTCAAGAAATGAATGTATAAATATGTACAATGGTTTTCATTATTTATTGGTATTTCAGGAATATGATATGGGAAAGATACATATCTTGACCCCTCTTATTGTATATATTTTATATAGCTTATATATATGTTATTTTATTATTTTCTATAAAGAATACCATAATAAGAGATAAATTAAACTGAATAAAATTACTGCAGCAGGTGAAGTTGTCGCTGTTTTTTACTCGCCACGAAATGTCTCTGCGGCTGGCATAAATCTGCCAGCTAATCATAGAAAAGGAGACACACGGAGTGAAAGGGGGCTACTTATCCTGCAAAGGCCATAAAAGTGCGCTAATGTTAACCCATTGCGTGGGGAGGGGGGCACCGCCTCGGCTTGAATTACAACGCCCATCCACCACCCACCACACATCCACACATGGCAAAGGGGGCGGAGCTATGCCGTTGGCATGATAATTTAATTACAGCCCTGGGATTGGGTTCTGCGGCCAAAGGCGGCATCAATCTGAAGCTTAGACCCCGCAATCTTCCACATGACTATATGGCATCTTCGTCTTAACACCTTTTTGGCCAACAGCCTTCGGAGTTGCCGTGGAACAACGCCACCAAAATCATGAAATTCACTCCTGACGTAAGTGTCTTGGGATTTGCTTGGTGATCGAAGTGCGGAATGCTCTGTCTTGTCAATAAGTTTATTTAAAATTTTGATATATGAAATATTTCTTTATTTTCTAAATGATATCTTGTTTGAATATCAAAATATTAAAGCTTTCCATTCGATATAAATCCTTACGTTAATGTATATTTGAGAGAATACCGAGTTATTTTTGTGATTATTTAAAATGTATAGGATTTTTATCGAGTGAAATTTTAAGTGTAGTTTATCTAAAAAGTCCCCATTTTTATCGCCATTTTATCGATAGTCTTTCCAAGTAGTCCTTAGATAAATCTTGAGCTTTTCTAGGACTTAGTGCTATTTAATTTAAAATTTTGTAAGGATTAAAGCGCAGAAGTTGATTTTTTTGCTATTTTTCCTTCACTTTAATTTTTTATTGGTATGTATATAAATTATCAATGTAATATTTACACTAAATACTATTTTAAAACATAAACTTAAAACTTTAGTTGCAAATGGAGCCCTGTTCAGGCGCCCAGCTAATGGGTAGCGGCCTGGCTGCGTTGTCAGGGTATAATTATATATTAAATTAAGCCATTTGCATGCGCGTATTTTCGGGAGCCCCCTCAACACACCCCCTCTGAGGCCGGGGCTGTGTTGTAGATTATTAAAAATTATGTCTCACAGTAGGACATGCAATGCCGGCAACCCTTCCTTCCACATATTCTGTTTTCTTTTTTTTCCTGAGCCACATAGGCCACATTAACGTGCCCGAGATAAGAAGCAGGCAGCAGTTGCAAAAATTATTTCACTCTTTTTCTTTTTTTGGAAAGGAGGCTCTGGCACCCCCCTTGACATTTATTACTCTTACTTGTTGTTTTTTGGAGGGAGGGAAAGGGGAAAGGCAAATCCACGCAAAAATTATATTTTGACGTTTGTCAGCGGCTGAGGCGGAGGATTAAAGGCCGGGCTGGCGAAGAAGCCTACATGGCAAAAAGATAAAGAACCGAGAACAAGAAAGTGCAGAAGGGGGGAGGAGGTGGATGTGGGGTTAACCTACACGTAACCCTAACCCCCAAAATGCGAACGAAATGCACTTTGGGGGTTTGGGGTCGCGTTTGCACTACAGTCACATTTTAAGGGGATTCGATTGTTATAACTATTATGCGAAAAATACGATAAACAAATAATTGCAAAAAGACTGATAGAAAATATTAACGATAACTATTTTTACATGTATGTACCTATATATATTATTTGCTAATCCTTAAAACTGTGTTTATATAAAAAGAACATATTATTGTAATCGTCAAAACGATAAACAAATAGTTGCAAAAGAATTTCTAGAGAAAGTATTATCCATAACGATATAAAAACAGAAAAATAATATTTTCTAATTTCTAAACATTGTTTATATACAAAGAACTTACTAATGCAAAAACCTCTTAAATGATAAACAATTAGTGGCAAAACACGATTGCTAAAAAAGTATTATCGATACCTACAAATTTGGACAATAAACCGATCAACATTATCTATTTAATTTAAATGGAAAATATAATTAATACTACAATAAAGTTGCAAGAATATTGCATCTGTAATTGCAGTGCATTTTACCCATTTTGCATTTCCTCTGCCACATCCACGGCACTCAGACATGACGGTGGCAACTCTGGCAGCCTTCTGGCTGCATTTCGTACCTTTGGGAACGCCTCGTCCGAGATTTGTTTAACTAAATTTATATTCCAAATGCCGCCTGTCCTGCTCCTGCGGTTCTCTGCGGCCTTTTCCCCGCTTCGCTTTGTTAACGTGTGTGACATAAGCCGCTCGCGCTTCGCTTAGTTTTAAAAACTTATTTTAATGTTGGAATTTAATTTGTTGTTGTTGTTGTGTTTTTTTTTTTTTTTACTTTTTGTATTTTTTGCAATTGTTGTTGTGTCATTAGTGTAGCGGCGTTGGCCTTTAGCGATTTGAGCCTGGGCAGATGTCCCAACTCCACTCTTAATACATTTAAATTGCAAAGGCGCAGAATAAGGTTGAGGCTGGGGTTGTATATACATATATATCGAGGGGAAAAATCCTATATGATATATCGATAAAAATATAGATTTTAATATCACATTGAAAATATTGTAAGGTTTGCGGTATTAACAAAATATTGCATTTAACTTAAAATGATTGATTTGATCGATTATATATATTAAAAATACTCTCTGTGTGAAAATAAACCTTTTTACATGACACAAGGGAACTCTTTAAAAAGCTTGTATTTGTAATGTAAATAATTGCACTTATAGTTTCTCATTATTCTGTCTACCATTAACCGAAATTTATTTATCTAAGTCAGGTCTATCCTTTAACCTGCCACTTTTTAATAATAAAAACCCCATCTTTATGTGCCACTTCATTAACTATTATTTATGCATCTGGTCTAGTCCGTTTTGTGGTTCATTGCTTCCCTGTTGATTTATGCATGAAAATTGTGGGTCTTTGCTTTATTTTGATTTCATTACGCTATAGTTTGTTGGATTTTTATAGTTTTGACCTAAACAAATAGGCCAAAATCGCGAACAACAGCAGCAGCAGCAGCCAGCACCAGCAGGTGCAGAGTGGGTTAGCCTGGCATTTGGGTTCATAAATTCCTGACTCTGTTTGCTGTGGATGCGGCTGTAAAATCGCAGCGCCGCCGACGCTCCTTGTTGTTGGGCTATTTGCTAATCGTTGGTGGTTTTTCCGAGGGCTCTCTGCACTTGACAATTTTCGAGGGGGAATTATAGCAGACGTATGCGATTTAAGATATGAGTATATCTAGGATCAAGTGGAAATAAAAAACAATAAATGCTGCTTATTTGAAATCTTTTAAAGTAAGTATTTAGAAGTATGCCATAATTTTCGTACACATATTCATAAGGGGAAGTAACGAAAAATATGTCCTATTGATTTAAAATCCAATAAAAAAACGGACTAAATGCAATTTAAATATTTTTATAAAAAGAGTTTTTCTATTAATTTCCAAGTGATTTCAATTAAACTTTTTTTGAGGACCGTAATGTACATAATCTCTTCCAGTTTATAAGGTTTTTTCAGTATCTTTGATTATGATAGCCTAGCAGCGTTCTTTTTAAATCAGTATTTATTTTTAAAATTTTTCTACGAATTTTCAAACTCTCTCTAAACTCTCCTATCCTACTTAATCTTTCCCGGTTCATCAGGTTTTTCTTAAGCATTTTAGATTATGAAAGTGATTTCCCACTCAAATCGTGTGGCTAGGGCCTCGGTTGGTTCGCTGGCATTAGCTAAGCTTGGCTTTTTCTTTGTTCCGCCGGTTGGTGCGTGTGTTTTTGATTTTTCCAGGTGTGCTCAGTTAGAGAGAGGGGGGAGAGAGAGAGAGAGAGAGAGAGAGAGAGGGAGAGAGGGAGATAGAGCGAGAGGGAAAGAGAAAGCGCGAGAGAGAGGCAGGCGGCAACGACACCTTTGAGTGAAATAAATGATAATGGCCTCAATGATTATGCATCGGCACGTTTCTCATCGCGACAACGCACACACACACACACATACATTTACAGGAATGGGGTAAAGGATTCAGGATACACGGGATTCAGGATGCCCGTTAGCTGCTCTTGGCTTTGTGGCCTTGTATTGGTGCACTGAGAACAATTTAAGGCGAAAATAAGGTTTCTCTTGCAATCCTTTGGCTCACTTCCCCTAATATGCCTAGCGTGCAATGTACTAGCAAAATAGCAAAAACTTATGTAGCGAACAAAAGAGTTATCTGAGAGAGCTGAGCATTTATTATAAGTTAAAATTATAAAAATTACCATTTTTAATTATATTTTAATATTGATTTTACTACTTTTAATAATAGAGTAGCGAAGGAGAGAGTGTTCTGAGAGAAACAAGAGAGAAAGAGCTGTTGCTGTTCTATTACTTAACTTTAAATTATAGAAAAATCAATTTTAGTTAATATTAGTTTGCATAATAATGATTATAAATAAAAAGATTAAGAAATAATATTAATCAATATTTTCGTGCAGTGTTAATGTGGTGTCTTTTACCGCCATTCGTGCGATTTGCCAAACAAATTACAAATTGGGTTTAACTAAAATTTTTTCCTTGTTTTTGTTTGTGTATATGTTGTTTTTTTTTCATTTTTATTATCCTTTTTTTTTGTGCTTTCCCCGCAATTTGCTTGGTCCAGTGTGGCTGCGGTTTATTTTTTATTGTTGTTTGATTTTCGCGGTCGCGCGTTTGGCTTTTCATTTCATTTAACACGCCCGCCAATGTTTTTGCGGCGTTGGCTGTGTCAACAAATCGCCCCCAGTTGCCCCTTGTTACCCTCCCCTCCCCTCCTTGACCACATTTTTCACCTCTGAATGTTAGAAATGCATTAGAGTCCGCTTTGGTGGCAGGTGTGTGGCATCCCTTTTTGGCCAGTAAAATATCAGCGTTGGATAACATTTAACAAATCTTCCCAACAAGAAAAAAAAAACAGAAAAACAGAAAAAAAGAAAAGGGTTTATCAAAAAAACCGCTTGTTTGTTGATATTATGCGAGACTTTAACTGGTTTAAAAAAGTGAACAGAGCAGGAAGTCAATTTTAAAATGGTATAAGAAACAGGGATGATGGTCAAGTAACCATTTCAGTTAAATATTTACCAGGAATAATGGCCAAATAATATAGAAGGGGAGCCTCAGATGGGTATGGGTTAGAAAGATTTAAAAATCGTGAAAATATGATTGTAAACGTATAATTATATACGTAAAATAAAATAAATAGAAACAAATTATATGGCCAAGTTTTGTATGCCTTTCATATGCAAGCATCGATTTAAACTCGATAAACAATGATCAATGGCAGAAATGTTCGATTTACCGTTTCATTTGATACCCAAAAGGCGATAACATGGATATTTTCAGCTTAAATGCGATCATGTTCGATACTTACATATTTGATATATCAAAGCTTAATATTTTGTATGTGATATTGATATCGTATCGGAATTTTCTTATCGATATGCATCTCTAGTTTGAAGTAAAGTATATAGTACCTTAATTATGTGTTTATTAATTTTTTTTTTTAATTAATATTTTCCTAACAAAAATTGTATTTCATTTTCTGTAGTGAAGTGACATTTTTAGTTGACTTTTTAACTTGTTAATTATTCATTAACAAATATATTAAAAATGTTTAAATATATGCAAAATATGTAAAAATGTATAAATAATATATACAAAATATATTAAATATATTTATTGAATTTTTAACCAGATAAATACTAATTCTTAAGTATATTAAATATATGTATATGTATATTTAAGAATAAATACTCTCCTTATCAAAGCTAACTGAATCACTAGAAGGAATACTATAGGAATACATAAATTTTATAGTAATTTGCGCATTTAATTAAAATGATGATAAAGGCATGCAGAATATTTCGCAAGCTGCCAGACGTTCGTACTTACATCCAAGTACTTACTTACTTATGTACATATATGTCCACATCCAGATGCTGCATACAGTTGCGGTTAAAATAATAGCACTATGACCACAATTTGTGTTTATCCCAGTTTTATTTTACTTTTCGGACACTTTTTGATTCTTTTACTTACTAAACTTTAAAGATACAATGATTATCAAATAATAATTGATAAAAGTTGGCCGGTCTTAACGGTATTTTTTAAATAATTTCAAAAACCATAGAAGCCTTTCAAATTCAGGCGGTAACAAAAATAGCACCATTAATCGAAATTGCTTAAAAATCAATAAGAAAACAAAATAAATAGCCGGAAAATATTTTATATTTAAGGAAACGTATTTTAAAGTAATTTAATATTTTGTTGAGTGGCCATTATTGGCGATTACAGCTGCACAACGTCTCGGCATGGAGTCCACTAGATTTGGGACCTCTCTTTGGGAATTTTGTTCCACGTGTCCTCTACAAAGGACCAAAGGTCCTTGTTACTCCGTGGCTTGGCTTCAGAAACCTTTTCCTTGACATCAGCCCAAAGATTTTCTATTGGATTCAAATCTGGCGACTGGGCAGGCCATTCCAAAAGGCGGATCAAACCATTTCCGAGCAGTCTTGCTGGTGTGTTTAGGATCGTTGTCCTGTTGGAACACCCAAATCAAAGGAATTTCTTCTTCGGCATATGGCACATGATATTTTTTAATATGTCCATGTAAACATGTTGGTCCATAATGGTTTTTATCCAGTGTATCGGACCTACTCCATGGGTATAAAAAACAAGCCCAAACCATTATATTTGACCCTTCGTGTTTTACCGACGTGCAAGTAAAATGAGGATTGTATTTCGCTTTTGGTGGACGCCGAACATATAATCGAGAACCTTTTCTGCCAAACAAAACTATTTTGCTTTCGTCTGACCACAAAATGTTGTGCCATTTCTCCACAGGCCAATATTGGTGCTACTTGGCAAACTGTATACGCTTTGCCACATGCTTCGCTGTCAAAAGTGGGACTTTCCTTGGACTGCAGGCATTAAGTTCATTTAGCCTTAAACATCTGCGAACTGTATCCACTCTTGTGGCTATCTTAAGTTCCTTTTTTAGCTCCGTAGATGGCTTAAAAGGATCCTTCTTGCTTTGGCGAACCAAGCGCGTGACCTCCTTTGGAGACATTGCAGGCTTTCTTCGTGGTGTTTCAGCCTTTTCTTTATACAACATTGCGGTGCGGATGATTTTATTTGAACTTTATTTGAATTCGCCTAATTTCGGCATAAGTTTTGCCTTCTGAGATCATGTTTTTGATCATTCTTCTTTCTTCGTCAGTGCAATGTTGTCCGCGACCCATAGCTCGAGAATATGTCCTTCCCTTTTGGATAAAACTTAATCTCAACCTTCAATGGAATCACCTTTATAAAATGTGGGTGCAATTTCGATCAATTTCTCACTTGTATTACTTTTATTCACGTAAACACATAAATGGTGCTATTATTGTTACCGCCTAATTTTAAGCGCTTTTGCTCTAATTACCCAAAAACAAAAGAACCGATAGATTGAGAGAGAAAAACGGTTTGCTGAGAGAGATAACACATGATACTTATTTACCATGCATTCAAACTTTGAAAAAAGTGACCACAAAATAGTTTTTTTTCGGTGTACAACTGTTCACCTGCAATAGTGCTATTATTGTTACCGCAGCTGTATATAGAGAATTCAAAAAGAAAAAAATATAGGAAAAAAAAATGCGAAATGGGGGAATAAATGAGGAAAGAAGCCGGGGAGAAGAAATTAAAATAAAAATTGCTCATAGCAAAAATCTTGCGCTGTAATTACATCATTTATGCAGGACGAATATGTCGTTTTGTTCCTTGCTTCAGGACACACACACACTCTGGAGAAAAAAATCCCAGAGCATGTGTGTGTGTGTGTGAGGCAGCCGGCAAATGCCTTTCAAATAAATACGAAACGGTCAGCGGAATAATAATCAGCACTCGGAGAGTCCCAGTCCCAGTCCCAGTCCCAGGATGGCGCTACACTGAGATATATCTCGGCGACAAGGCGACACGTACAGCCCAGCCCAAGGGGACGGAGGAAGGGATACCATAAGAACAGCGGTACGTTACGTCTGCCACCGGAAACGGAAATGAGCTGCACCCCAGAAAAAATAGATTGCAGGATAGAAAAAGCAACTGAGAATTTAAATATGCTTTGGCCTTAAATACTTTTTAAAGGGTTTATAAATATATTTAATATGTGATTTAATTATATATTAATATACATGTATTTAAGATCTTCTGCTTACTGTTTATCCACTCTCTTCCCCCAGGATTCTTCTACTGATACTATCCTTTTATAAAAAGAATATATATATATGAAGGAGTCACTTCCAACCCTAAAAACCATATATTTTCTGGATCAGAATCAAAAGCCGAATCGATCTAGCCATGTCCGGACAAAAACAAGTTACCCATTTTTTGAAAAAAAGAAAAGGGGTTAAATTTAAAAATTGTGTCTTAAATGTAGAAAAGATCTCTTTTAAAAACCAAAAAGAAATAAGCAAACGAGAAATAGGTTGAGCTTGAGCCCAGTAATGATCCAAAACCCATATTATATACAATATAGAATATATTATTAAATAAATAAATATTTGTTGTATTTTATTAGTCTTTACAAAATATCCAATTTTTTAGTCATGCGAAGAATTGAAGTTGAAGAACTGCTTGCACTCTCTTTTTTATAGGAATAAATGTCTTAAATATAATCTTTATAATTTATAAATAAGAGTGTCCTTTTTAGTAGAATATTTTTTTTAAGAATCTTAAAATTTTTGGCGCACTGCTTGCCAACTTTCTTCTCAACAGATTCCTTAATTGCTTGCACTCCGTCTGCAAAGTAAAACTTTTAATGTCAAATTGTTGCTATAAAAATATGCAAAAAAAATGGCAAATTAAATGATTTATTTTTTTAATTAACTATACTTTCTTTTAAGAATCTCAAGACCTATTAAACACTACTTGCCTGGTTTCTTCCCCAAGAATTCTTTCACTGCTTCCCCTTGAACTGCTTGCTAGCTGGCCAGTGTGCTAGCCGCCCGATGGGTGGCGCTGTGTCCACCCATTATTAACTGCCACTCCCACACTTTGCCCACTCTTTGCCTCTTCGGTCGGCACACATTTAATATGAGAAAATGGTTTCAATTTTTTATACTCCCAGTGTGTGTGTGTGTGTGTTCCACGCTTTGCTAAACACACAAAAAACGCATAATGCGGTGGGTTAAGGGAAAGATGTCGCTGCGATACTTCCGCCAAAGTGGCACAAACAGTTGCAAGCAAAAAAAAGAAGATATATAATATTATATATCAGTGTTGCGATTGCTGTCCGCTTATATTTTTTTCAAATTTATTTTAATTTTCTTTTTTTTTTTTTTTTGTTGAAGCAAGATGTACAACCGAAAATAATGTACGAAAAAATCGCATATATATATATTTATATATATCTGGTATATATAGTAGCTGGTCGCATATGAATGTAAAAGAGCACTAATTTTGTAAGGACACGCGTTCTCCCTTGGACGGACAGAGCGGAGCGGACAACTCACGTAGGAAGCAGGAGGAGCAAGCAGTGTTTTTTGTTGATGGGTTGAGGAGATAGCAGGGCGAATGACATGGAGAAAAATTATTTTTTAAAATAATTTATTTTAATAGCTTTAAAATTTGATTTGATTTGCATACTTATTTGAAGAATTTTTTAAATAAAAATTTTTGATTAATTTTTGAGAATTTTAACTTCTTACAAAATTGTACATGGCTAAATGAACTCGCCTGTTGATGCTGATCAAGAATATATATAATTTCTAGGGTCGGAAATGACTTCTTCACTACTTTGCAAGCTACTGACTAAAATTATAATACCCTACAAGGGTATACAAATATTTAAAAATAGCTATCGGGTTCTTCTGATTTGACTACCAGATAAAATATTTAATTAACACTGTGGTTGATACATTTATCGATAATTGCCTTCATTGCAAATCATTTTACCTTTATATATTGTTAATTAGTTTTAAAAATATAAATTATAAATTTAGGAAATGTTTAAAAAAGCGGATTATTTTTTTGTATTTAACTACTATCTAAAGTATGTAATTAATCGTTTAAAAACGAACAAAAAATTAAATATTTTCAAATTAGCAATTGATTTTCTCTGAGTGTCACGCGGAGCATGTGGCACATAAGTAGACGACGACTAGAACGATGACATAAAAAACGCCAAGCTAACAAAAAACAAAAAAAAAAAAAAACAAAAATTATTTAAAAAAACACAAAAAACTAAGGGAAAAAATGACACCAGGACTCTACACACATACACAGTTGCGTATGCTAAATGGCCAGCGGCCCTGGGTTTTGGTCATCGTCATCTCTTGGTGGCGTACAAATGACGGCTTCCGCTTGTGCATATTAAGCGTGAAGGATAATAATTTTACACACACTCCACACACACACACACCCTACACCACCCACACCCTCGCACACATAATGTATATTCCTCACATTTTTTCGGTTAACAAAAATGGGTATTAATATTACTTATGGTTAAATATACGCGAGAGCTGTGCGACGTCTGTCTGCGGTCTGAAAAAAATTTAGCAGGAGAAGCGGAAGTGCAGGCACTGAAACCGGAAAAGGCGAGGAAGAAGAAGATAAGAGGGACAAAAATACAACAAAAAAATATAGTATATTTCAGCTGAAGCAGACTTGATTTGTAATATAATTGAGAACTGTTAAAATACAAATTTTATGAATGAAATTACTAAGTTTCCTATATTTTTTATTTTTATTTATTTTTAAAATTTATTCAAATCTTCACTAAGAAATATAATTATGAATTTTCAATTTAGGTTAACCTTTATTTGATTTATAGTCAGCGGGGCATGCAACAGTTAACCCAAAAATGTCAATTAACCAGCTGCAAACAAGACGGTACAAGACAGAACACGTCTGCGGTACAGTTGCCAGTGTAAGGACTTCCTTCTGCTGCTACCTGCTGTTTCCTGTTTAACCAATTCGAAAATGCTGCAGCTAATCACATACAATTCAATTCGTTTTACAATTTCAACTAATTTCCATTTCAATTAACTTGCTAAAATGTAATTTAGCAGGACCAGGGACCAGGACCAGCCCAGGACTAGCCCAGGTGAGCTCCTGCTGCTGCTGCTGGCCAAAATCCGCGTGCAAGGAAGGCGTATGACCGACTGCGATGAGCAGCGAGGCCAGAGGAGAGGCCAAAAACGGCAGACGAGAGAGACAAGGACGAAAAGGACGTTTGCTGCAGCGCTGACAGACAGTTATGAGCACACTAGCACATGCGAGTTAATAGTCCAAGACAAAATAATAGAAGCAAAGTCATAAAATGTGCAAAAAAGTGACGAATGAAAAAATCAAATACCGTCGAGAAATTAAATAAAATAATTTAAATAATAAAAAAAAATTAAATATGTAAATACATACATATGTAATAAAATATATGTATGTATATGTATATAAATACATCAAATATATAAAAAAATCAAAGAAAAACTAACTTTTACTTGTATTTAATGTGTTTATATATATTTTTTTAAATACATATATTTCTTCCATAGTTGTTGTATATTTTTCATGTAAACCCTATTCCCCTGACCGCTGCTGTTCTGTAGCTAAAGGCAGAAATCTGTGCGGTTGGTATGCGCCCGAAAATCGTAATTGGACTACAACTGTAAAATCAAACAACTGACTCGACGGCGCAGACTGAGGGCATGGGCGGTGAGCCAGAGAGGGGGTGAGGGGAAGGGGGCGTAACTGGCCGCTACTTGGCAGGACAGGTGCAGCATTTATCCCATCCTGGCCCATCCTGCTGCCACAGCTCCTGCTCACTGACGAACCACTGACAAAGGCATAAGCGAATCATTCGCATGGCTGCATTTTGGCCACAGCAGGCCAAGGATATTTGCTGATCGACCGAAGGACTTCCTGGTTAATGTACAAAAAAATGCAATTAAAAAATCTGAAATTTTACGGGATTTTTTAAAAATAGAATATATATTTTTTATATATTTAAAAAATTAAATTAAAAAATATAATAACTAAGCTAAAAATACATTAATTTGAATTCGGAAAACAGTTATGAGTTAGTTTTTATAGGGATAATAAATCTGCATACTAAATTTTAATTTATTTTAACCTTATTTTTTTCAATTTTTTTTTGTTCAATTTTAAATATTTAACCCCTTAAAAATTTCGAAAAAATTTGTAATTATATTTTCCTACCAGATATGGCTAGATCGACTCGGCTGTTGATGCTGATCAAGAATACATATGATTTATAGGGTCGGAAATGACTCTTTCACTGCGTTGCAAACTTCTGACTAAAATTATAATACCCTGCAAGGGTATAAAAAGGCATACCCTTAATGTAAAATATTCATTTTTCTATCACAAAAAAAAAAAAAACCTATAAGGCTTACATCCTCTCTCAACCCTGAAGTTTCATTTAATGTAATATTTTATTCCCGCTGACTTTCTTCAACGAACTCCGCGGATCAGCAATCAACAAGGACTGCAAATTTCACGGCAAGGAGTGCCAGGATAATGGCGGCAACAACGGCAATGGCTGGGCAATTTCAATAAATCAACAACATTTTGCAAATAATTCAAAAATTTGTCTTCAACTCATTTGCGAGCACATTAAAATGCACATTTCACAATTACGAAATTTATGAATCCTTTGTGTGCGCCCTGCCCGCCATCCTTGCTTATATATAAGAAAAAAAAAAAAAAAACAAAATAAAAATATATAAATAAATCCTACAGAGGGGCTATGGTGGCCAAAAGTTTATTTAAGCGTTAAAATGGGCAACGCCAAGTCTTGCGCAGGTGAAATTTTACGTGTAATAAATTTTTTGGCTTTGCCAGAATGTTGAGGGGGGACCGTTGAGGAGGTTGGGAAATAATGGGGAAGGATATATTCCCAGACGCCGCAAACGGATGCGAACCTTCTCCTCCCCGGGCAAAGTTGCAAATGACAATTTTTAACGCGACCTTACTAGCGAAAAAAATAAATACTGACCCCGAAAAGGGTTGCCACCTAATCTCAATTAGTTAAGGTCTCCAAAGTCTCTATGGGTTTAGGGTCCCCCTATTCAGTCTGCAAAGTTTTCATAAATAGTTGCCAATTAATGACACTATCAATTATTAAGGAACACTTTTTTCTCATTAAAATCTTTAAAATATATAAAAATGTCGAAGAGATCACCAAACAATCTCCAATTGATTTGGAAAAGATCTAAATCTATTCTGTATGGCCAAATGATCTCTTATAAATCTATAATTAATTTCAAACAAATCTCCAATAAATTCTAAATATATCTTTAAGTTTTCCAATTTTACAAAGCTTGAGATTTTGATGTAATATTATTATTAGAACACCTCTTTCTCGGCTTCGACATTAACGTATGATTCCGAAGGAGCAGATCCTTCGTGAGGAGCAGATCCCATTGTGTCCCGATGATTTCCTTTTATGTCACCAGCCCAGGTACAGTTGCCACGGCGCTTTCTCCCAAAAGAAATATGAAAAGTCAAAGTTTCCACGGCGCTGGCACCACCGAGGAGCAGCATCGCAGCAAAGCAATGACAATGTTTCCGCTGTGAATAACTTTTGCCCAAGGATTTATAGTTGAGAGCGAGTGGGCGAGGGGAGATGGGAGAAAGTAGAGGTTGGGGATCCTGGATCCAGGATTCTGCTAGCTGAAACCGAGTTGTCATAGCGACGCGGCACATCCATAGGCCAGCAAAAAAAGGAGTGCGAGTGGCGGCCAGGAGGAGAGGACTACTACGTGTGCCCGCCTCGAAAGCCATTTGTGCTTAATTGCGTGTAGGGCAACTAATGAGCGGAGTTATATACCCAACCAGGAGTCGTAACCGGCGGGCAAGGACACCCGGGGACGTCCTGCGAACTGCGAACTGAGAACTGCGCCCAGCGCCTGTTTATAATTTTTTTTTTTCCCCAGTCTATTTCATTTCTTTTTTTCGCCGAAAACTCTTCTGCCTGGGAAAATTTATTTGTAGCGCAGCGAAAAATATTTCTATTTTCCTCTTCGAAATGTAAAATGTAACAATAATTTGCGAATGAACGGCGGCGACTGGGAAAAGTTTGCGTCGTTTGAATTATGCGTGCCAAAGGGGTTTGCCAGTTGGCCAAGTAGAGCCATTAAGCGCAAATTATATTGGCCGAGAAAGTGCCAGTAAATTGGCCAGACAAATGACTCTGCCAAGGTGTTAATATTGATCACAAAACGGGGGTTAAGGAAAGTCAAAAATTATTAAGTGGTTAATAAAAAATAGATGGGGAAAGGCTTCTGTTAAATATATAAAATGTATTTCTAAAAAAATGAAGATGTGTTCAGTTTTTTTTTCTTTATTTCAATGTGATGCATCTCCATTAAATATATAACAAATCGCAAATGAACCACAAAAAAATCTCCAATAAATCTTCAACAACATAATCTTCTTCTTCCATAACAATTTTAATAAATCCCATATAATAGTCTAATAATTATTTAATAAATTTCAAACAAACCTCTAATAAATCCTCTAACATTACCTCCAATGATTCTGTACAGGATCTGTAATGAAGCTTCCAGAAATTTTCAAAAAATGTATTATAAGAACCAAAAAAAAAAAAAGAAAACAACAGACAAAATATTTAAATATTTAATTTAATATTTAATCTCCACTAAATCTTTCATAACTCTTCAACAAAAAAATCATAAATCTTAAAAAATCTTTAAATATCCCTATACCAAAGAGAACTCAACGAAATCAATCTGTAATGAAGCTTCCAGAAATCTTCAAAAAATGTATTATAAGAACCAAAAAAAAAAAAAGAAAACAACAGACAAAATATTTAAATATTTAATTTAATATTTAATCTCCAATAAATCTTTCATAACTCTTCAACAAAAAAATCATAAATCTTAAACAATCTTTAAATATCCCTATACCAAAGAGAACTCAACGAAATCAATATAATCATGCTCAAGTTCAAGAAACCAAAGAAGCCTTACTTATTCAAAGTACAGTTGCCTCCAAAAGCGTCAACTACTTCTTGACAGCGAGCAGGACATGATGACTGTACCCCAAAATGGCGACGACAGGGCGAAAAACCAAAGCATTATTCAGACAGATCCAGCGGATGTAACACAGAACTTGCGGTCACTGATTCATGTGACCCCCAACTCCGTAAAAAAAGGGAACCAGGGATCTGGTTTGAGTTTTTTTCTCTGCTTTTTTTTTAGGGGGCACCGTTAGCAGCTGGCCCCGGTCTCTGTCCGAGAACCTTCTTACGAATGTAATTTTTATTTACACAATTTTAAGCTAATATTACGTTCGAGCCACGCCCCAGAATATCCGAGCCGGAATACGGAGAAGGAATACAAGAAAAAACAGAGGCAAGACGGGTAAAAAAAAGGAGAGAGGAACAAAAAAACAAGAACAAGGGCCACAAACAAAACGAACGAACAGAGAATTTGTCCCAAAAAAGGATTAATGAAATAAAATTATCTCTTTTTCGGCGGCGTAACGTGAGCCACTGCCGGGAGGAAGGGGGTGAAAATGTGGAGGGGGTGGCTTGTAATTCGCCACCCCCCACTCCCACCATGTACTTCATTTCTTTTTTATTATACTGCCTATTTTAATACACTGAGAGAAAGGGGTGAAAGAAAAAATCTCAAGGGCTTTTTATTCCACCAAAAAAAGCGCCTAAAAGTATGCCAGAAAATGTTTGAGCTTCTTAATTCTTAAACAATAAGAACTGAAAAAAGTGTTCTATAAAATAAGATATCTATTGCAACGGTAGAGTATCGATTTTCCTATGAAATATATAAAGTTTATCGATATATAGATATTTTCTGTGATCTTTAAGTAATAAAAATTGCAAAAATTACAATAAATACTCTCTTGATTTTTGATATAATTTATTTTCCTCAATGTAACCCTTTCTCCCCTTCCTTATTCTGTTCTAACTCTTCTTCCTGCTCTGTGTGTGTGAATGTTTGCTTCCTTTTTTTTATAAGGAATTTTTGGGCGTAGTATTTGCCAGAGGCTGGGGGTCTAGTGGGTGGCGAGTTCCAGGCCTCATCAAGTGGGAACACGTACAAATCTTTTGTGTACCGAGGCCGCCTTCGCCGAACCAAAGTGCGTGTCTCTGCAGATAAATTCGGTAAGCCTTTTTTTTTTACCACCCTCGCTCCACCGGTAATTGTCATATTTTAACATTTTTAAATGCATTCAAATTAAGGTGGAAGGAAGAGGGGAGAGAAAGCGTGTGGCAGAAAGGGTTGCACAAACAAATGCCGAAGAAAAGGCAGAAGAAGATGGCTAAATTGCATATAAATAACAGGAGAGAACGGTGGACAAAAAAAAACGTAGCTTCTATAATGCTGCGCATTCCATTCCAGATGTTCTCGACACGGATCGACTTTAATTAGTTGGGGGATATAGGGGATATAGACTGGGGACATACCACGTGGCAGCTGCTCACCGAGGAGCCGTCCTTTCCATATCCTCTTAATTGCTAGGCTGGAGGATTATTTTATGAAAATAAATATAACACTGTTATTTAATACTAAAAACTGGTATACTGTTATACGGATCCAAATATTGATATTGATAAATAATTTGCTCTTTTCTTTCAAATTTTTTTAAAGCATATTTTGTTGGAGCATATTTTGTTGGAAAATAAATGTAAGTAAGACTTGTATTAATCTTGTAATCTATCTATTCTATTAATTAATTATCGATATCTATAAATATCCATCTATCAACATCGATAAAGATTTGTAGCTGCTCAATCGATCCGATCCGAATCCTTTCCATATCTCTTAAATTAGAATGCTAAGTGATTTAATTTTTTCAAGAATTCCAACTTCATATTCTTTAATATGATTTATTTTATATTGTCTAAAAAAAGCATTCTTGGCTTAAAATATCAAAACTGTTCCACAACTTGTATATAGTAATATATCCTAAAAAATCTATAACATGGACTTCGTTGTACTTAAACTCTCCCGATTATGCCTAAATATATTGATGTTCTTTTTAATTAAAAAGCATTCCTACCTTGAATTCGAATTTTAAGCTTTGATAATTAATAAAATCCTTACGTTTATCCGAAATCCCTATTTTAAAGAGCCCTTTCAGCTCTTTCTCAGAGCGCTCCACTCCCACTCCCACTCCTTCTCTGAATGTCTGAATTCCATTTCGGAATTAATTCAATTATGCACAAATGTCAAGATGAAATTGCGGTTGGATTGAAATTTTCGCTGACACATAATGGGTTAATGGCACGGCGAATTTACCTGCTTACCCCTCACCTACCTCAGCACCCCTCTGCCGTGCGAAAGTTGATCAAACAAAGGACATAAAGATTTGAAAAAGTCTCTCGCATCAAATGGCCATCCTCGCCCATCTACCTCAAGCGAGTCCTTAAGCCGAGTCCTTTGGCTCTGTCTAAATGAAATACATAAATGTCATTCATTCATTCATTTATGCAAAACTTGTAATAATGACAATCGTCTTAGCCAGCGAGAGGCGGTGGAAATTTTTGGGGATAAAGAAGCAAAGATGCGACTCGGCTCCCCAAAAACCCCCCTCCTGCCAAAGCCAGCTTCCTCTCTACCCTTTGCTGACAAGGACCAAAAATCCAGGCAAAAGTAAAGGAGCAGCTAAAAAAAACAAGATTTAAGTGTATTTCTGGTGACCGAAGCTGTAAGTACCCTTAGCTGGGAAATTTACTAAAATTTAAAAAAGTTTGTAATTTTCAATATTCATTTCCTCTACAAAAACTTGAACATTTTTTTCAACAATGTTTTTAAGAACTTATACAAACAACAATTTCTTTAAAATTTCTTCAAACAATTTTTCTAACAATTATTAAATTAAGTTCTTCAACATTTTCAACAATACAATTTCTTTAATAATTTCCATTTTTTTCAACAACAGCAAAGAAGTTTGTAAACATTTTTTTATTTATAATTCTGAAGCAATATTTTGAACAATATCTTTAACAACAAAAATATCTGCAATTTTTACAACAATATTTTCAACAACAAATTTAAGTTTAGCATTGTCCTTTACTGATTAACTTAGATTTACATTGATATATAATTATTATAGATAATAATACCCTCTGAAAAGGGTATTAACAAATCAAAAAGCCAAAATGAAAATGAAAATTTTCTGTTGACACCGAAAGATTTTCATGGGCGAATAATGCCTGTCAAAAATTTTGTGTGTACGCTCGCGAAAAATTGTTGAAGCCAAGGTGCGACGATGGCTTCTTCGTTGCTGTTTCTTCCTATTTTATTTTTTTGTAATTTTTGGTGCTGTTGTTGTGCGGTAATAAAATTCTTAATGTGCCATTAAATCCTTCCACTGGCAACGTCATCAGCGCGTCATGACTTTTGTCGTCGCCAAAAAACCAAGGAGGTAGTGCCTGTGCCTTGTGCCTCTGCCAGTGCCTTTGCCTGTGCCAGAGTACCTCTCAGGAAGGGGGAGTCGTTGCTGGTAGACTGAAGTTGTCTTGGAATTCCGCCAGGCGAATGGGTAGAATCTAACGAAAATCTTCGCTACGAAATGGCACGTAAATAAATTGCAAAGATTTGTCGTTTCTTTCACTCCCTTTCTCTGGGAAAATGGTTATGGGGGAATTTGGATAATGGGAATAAGGACGGGTGGACGGTTGGGTGGATTTTTACCTGCCTTCTGGCTGTGCGGTTTCTGCCTGAAACTGCAGAAAAGGACAACAAATGAGTTAACATTTTTCGGTGGAGCTCTCTCTCCCTCTCTCTCTGGTCGACGACTGTCATTATGATTATTGTCATTTTGGTTGAGGTGATTCAATGCATTTAGATTGCATAATTAAGTTATATATATATGTATATATCTTGGGCAAAGATCGATGGGTCAAGGGTTAAGGGGTGTAGAAATATATATTTATAAGGTGAAAACAATTAATTAGTCAACAAATAATGTTAGAATCATATAAAACACTTATAAAATAAATTGATTAATTTACAAAATTACGATATTACCAGTAAATAGAATTATTATAATTAATTCATAATATTTTCGATAAATAGAATATAAAAAATTATTTATATTTTAAAACAAGAAGCGAAGGGAATATATATTCGGAGTGTAAATATATAAAAATCTTTTTCCTATAACAATAAATTCTCAAAATTACAACCGTTAATTATTTACACAAATTTAAATATATTATTTAATTTTCAAGAAATATTAATTCTAATTTAATAAAACAAGTCAATAATTAAGAGAAGTAAAAAGGAGAAATAAATCGATATTATAATTAAGTTTTGAGCTAAATATTGTTATAATAATTAATATATATAGTTTAGCACCTTGCATTAATTTTGAAATTATTCTTCTTATATTATTAATTTTCAAAATAATTGTAAAAATTTGTTTTTTAAAGTTTTCAGCAACATATCGAACTTATATCGATAAATAATCTTAATGATTAGCATTACTTTAATTCGTTTTAATAAAAACCATTACTCATTTTAGAAATATTTTTAATGGTTATTCTTATTTTTTTATTTCTTTTTTTTTCATAATTACAAATCGATGATTATTTGCGATAGTTTTCCCTTGTGCACACACTAACCACTTTAGCCACTTGAGGGGGAGGCCCTGGGCCGCCCAGGTGCTCTCACCTCAACCTCTTTCTGGGCATTTCGATTGTTGGAACGACGAGTGTTTAATATTTCCCACAACAAAAGAAGGCCCACTTGTCGATATTTAACATAATTGTGCCATTGTGTTTCAGTGGAGAATACAAAAAAAAAAAAAGAAAAGAAATAATAAGAAGGGAAAATCACACAACAATCACACACACGCACACACACACACGAAATCAAAAAGAGTTCAAGTGTCAACGTTTAAGCTGGAAAGTACCGACTCAGGCAGTTAATGGCCGGCCGTACTGGGTTTTTATTTTCGTTCCCTGGATTTTCAGCAGGCTGTGCAGGATGTGCTGCCAGAAAATTGCAAAATCCTTCAAGACCTGCTCCCTGTAATTATGTATGCAGAGAGGTGTATGTATATATATACATAAATAAATATTTTCAGGTGCCTTTAAATTATTGCATCGTTACAAGGGTCCTGTGAAAGTTGAACATGGATACAAGAGCTTTAAGGAATGTTTAAATATTATTTAAAAATTTCAAGAGAGTGGTTTGAAATTATTATTAATTGCTAAGTTTACTTGTAAAAGTAATAACTTCATAACTTCTTCAAAAACCAAGTAACATTTTTATTTTATTTCACACTTTGTAAATTTAAGTGGGCCTTGATTTTAGTTTTACTTTGCTTCTCTAGACCTTTGTTAGTTTTTCCTACCATTCGCATTGTACATTGAAAATTTCTACCATTAACATCAGAGACTAAATTTTCTAGTAAATCAAAAAAAAAAAAAAAAAAAAAACCAAAATAAAATTCAAAATTTGTGGAGCAAACATTCCGTGAACAAAACCACACAGACACTTATTCCTACGGTAAGGAAGGAGTTCTGCGCGAAGTAGCTTGCAAGTTTCTGAAATATTTTCAGAGACATTGTTGTATAAATTCTCTTTTAACAAAATTCTATTCTTTATAATTTTTTGTATATATTTTTGGTTCTTACTTTTTTTCAATAGTAAACATGCAGCGTACGTCTTCTGTGAAGGTCGG
The DNA here is from genome assembly GCA_018903765.1 of Drosophila aff. chauvacae BK-2020. NCBI lineage: Eukaryota > Metazoa > Arthropoda > Insecta > Diptera > Drosophilidae > Drosophila > Drosophila aff. chauvacae BK-2020. Next base: position 8,135,831 of record JAEIGO010000395.1, on the reverse strand, counting down.
GCACTTCGTGCGTAATCAACTCCTGGGTTTGGTTGGCAACTGGCGTGATATCCAACGCTGCATGACCTCGGATATTTGGGGCAATTCCCAGAAAGGTGGACGCGCATCCAGAGGTGACTCAAGCGGTGATCGCTCTGGAGAAGCCGGAACAGCTGGACAATCTTCTGACAGAACTGAATCAAAGGCATTCACTCGTGCCAGTCCTACATCCATGGTGACGGGCGATGCCACCTTCAATAGCCGTGGCGTTAACCAGGGCGCAGTGGAGCGTCGCGTCAATCGTGAGGATAATATGTGGCACAGTCGTGGTTATGTCGATACCCAGTGGCTCAATCCCCGCGATCCGGCGGCCTATAGGCCCAACTTCCGGCAGACAGAGCCCACCGTAATGCGGAAGCAGTTCATGCGCAGTCCGGACGAGGTCTCGCGTGAAGTCCTTGGCCGCGACTGGGAGGAGGCGGTCAAGGCCTATAAACGTGCAGCTATGTCCAATATGCCCGATCCAGCCAATAAAACTGGTTGGGAGCCGCAGCAGCACAACAAATTGCAGTTGATGGATCCCTCGCAGCTAAAGAAGCAACAGCAGCAGCAGCAACAACAACAACCCTCACAGAAGCACTCTCAGCAAGCTCAGCAGCAGCAGCAGCAGCAGCAACACTCCCAGCATCACTCCCAGCAAGCATCGCAGAACCAACAATATCAATATCGATACCAGCGGCAGTACCACCAACACCAACAACAAGAACAACAAGAAGAACAACTCCAACAACCACAACAACCACAACAACCACAACAACCCCAACAACCACAACAACCACAACAACGACAGCAGCAGCGACAGCAACAACAACCACATTATCAACAACATCAACACCAACACCAATACCAACAACAACAACAACAACCACCACAATGGCAGCAGCAGCAACAGCAACAACAACAACAACAGCAGCAGCGTCAACAACAACACCAACAAAAACCTGAGAAATATTATAAAAATTGGAACGTAAACCCATTGGAAGATCAGGACTAAAAGTGCGCTCCCATCATCGTATTCAGAAATAACGTTTCGCTCATCATTCGATTTAATTGCATCAATTTTGGACACCGACTCATAATCAGGATCCAAATCAAATCCAAATTTAGAAGTGATCCAGTAATTACATTCTTTTCGTTCGGATATTCTTAGAAGCAAATCAATGTCATTACGAAGCCACTTCAATAAAAAATCGAGAATGTGAATCGTGAGAGTTTTCAATTTAAATATGTACGAGTAGTTTGTACACCAACGAGGGTATTTACATATTTGTTCAACAAATTTGTCAGCAAAAATATTTATATAATAATTCAAGCGACGCCTTTACCCATTTCAACAACAATAATAATCAAAATTGCCTTAAGCATTTTTCCAATAATTTCATTACCAATTTCCCTGGTTGCCTTACTTTTCCAGAGTAGGAAAATCGAATAAAATTAAATTTTAATATAAATGCAGTGATAATCCAATCTCTTAGCGCTGGGACGACACACATTATCGATAGCGCGGAGATGGCAAGAATCCTTTTAGCCAGGATGATGGTGCAAACACACACCTTCGCTACGCCCATTAATTTTTAGTGCCTTTTGGGTTTTCAATTTTCCAGCGGCGCCACGGAAAAGCCACGTGGACCGTGGACCGTGGACGTAGGACCGATGTGCTGCGGATGCCATTTAACGCTGCATAGGAAATCAAAAGGTCAGAGGCATGGGGCAAAGGGTGCTGGGGGTGGTGGTGCTTGTAGTGGTGGGTTCTTCGTTATCACCTTGTGATATATGTCAAAAAGCGGAGTGAGTGAAGACAACCAGCCACCCACCGAGGCAGCCATCCGCCCGAACACCTACTACTACTACCAGTAAAAGTACAAGGACCACTGAACCACCGAAAATGGACCAAACGGCACGGGCGGGGGGGAGTTAACCCTTTATCGAGTCGAGCTGAAAGTCGGGAGTCGGAGTGTTGATTTAGGGTTGCAAACAGAAATTATGATAATGCCTGTGAAAACAACGGGAACGGGAGATAGAGTCTCCGAAAGCAAAGGAAAATATATTAAATGTTATTGAGAGGAACTAATTTTCATTAAAAGGATTAAAAAGCATTTGGCGAAAAGGAGTCTGCGATGATGATGGGCTTGGTGGGGGGCTGGGCCTGATGTTGGGTGAGGACTTTTGGGTACTGGCAACCGCGACGTCGTCCTCGTCGTCGTCGTCGCTGGTTATGAATTAACATAAAAATCGTAAAAATATGACACTATGGGAAGACTGCTACCTACCACCGCCAGAAAGTAACAGCAGCATGGCCATCAGCCATCAGCAATATTATTTCTTACAGGGGCGCAGCTAAAGGGGTTTTGTGGGTAGAAAATAGGAGGATTTTCCAGAGGGCTTTTGGAATGCATATAACCCATTATGAACACTTGCTTAAAAATTTGTACTTGAGTATCTTTAACCTTTTAAAAACTTACTTCTCCAACAATTTCTACAACGCCTTCTACATTTTCCAACTATTTGTTATAATATTCAGTAGCTTTTCCATTAAGGTCTTTTTTGTTAATGCTTTCTTCAATAATTTTTTCAATAATTTCCTTAACAACTTCTTCGACAATTTCTTTAACAATTTCTTCAGATAATTTTTCAACAATATCATAAATATTTTTAACTACAATTTCTGTGTTTGTCAGCTTGGTTTAGTATATTTTTCATCACCTTTTCCAATGTTTTCGTACCCAATAATATTGTTCGACAACTTCTCCAACACTTTTTCAAACCTTTCTCCAACAAGATCTTCAACAATTCCCTGTGTAAATACTGCAACTATTAACTAACAATTTTAAAACAATTACCTAAGGTACTTCGAAGGTTTCTCCCCCCTCAAAACTTTTGACCTGAAGGGCCACTGACCAACATTGTCATTATTACGAACGCATGATGCTCATTAGCAAGAGGGATGCGAAAGGGGCAAAAGACGGAATACGGGGGGAAAATCCAGAGGAAAACGAGTGGAAAGCGGTGGAAAGCAGCAGCAGAGAGAGAGAGAGAGAGAGAGAAAGAGGTGGCATTGACGGCAATGCGCGACAATCAACACGAGGCGCGCTGATAGCACACGGTTGGAGGCTGGGGAGGATTAGTAATGGCCATGGCTGTGGGTTTTGGGCCAAAAGGTGGGCAGCAGCAGCACGGGCTTGGCATCATTTTGATGATACCAAATGCTGATGACGACGATACCGCCGCCACCACCACCCATTCCCGATCCCAATCCCAATCCCATTCCCATTCCTGGAGTGGGGCGTGAGCCGTTGTTGTTTGCCGTGTTTGCTTTTTTGTGGGCGTCGTCGTCGTCGCTGCGGCTGCCACTTAGTAACTCACCCGCAGTTTATTATTTTCAAAATATTTAAATTTTTTGGTAATAAGCGAAAAATGGTTTTAATATAACCGAATGGGCGTACCGAAGCGGACGTGCCTGATGACGACGACGACAAGGATGGTGGGCAAAGGTAATCCACCTGGCGGATCTCAGGACTCCGAGAGACATTACGGTGGATGATTGGTTTATTTTGCACGGACGGATTATCCGGTTCATAAAGTCACCCATAAAGCGGGAAACATTAAATATAAGGCGATTTTAATATTTTTTAAAAATCAAATTATAATATTAATAAAATATAATTATATTTTTAAATGTTAGAAATATCTTTGGAATATTTTTAATACGAGTTAAGAGCAATCAGAATTTATTGAACCTTTTCAACAACTTCTCCCAACTTCTTCAAAAATGTTCTTTAACAACTTATTAAGCAATTTCTTCATAATCTTGATTAACAATTCCTATAATACTTTATTAAACAATTATTCAACACATTATTCAAGAAATCCTCAAGACCTTCTCCCAAAATGTTTCTCAACGCGTTGTTAAACAATTTTTAAGATTCATTTTTCAACAACTTTTTTTTAAATAATTTCTGAGATAAGTTTTTCAACAACATGTTCTGCATCACGTTGCTTTCTACAACCCTCTTTTTTATTACAATATTTTATCAATCCTTTCTTTAATATTTTCATCGCCTTTCTTATCATCAGATTCAAGATTTTTTTCAACAATCTCTACACAAAGTTTCCACTTCTAATTTCCAACAAGATCTTTAACAATTCTTATGCTCAAAATTACCAAATCGCTGGGTTAAGAATAACAATTAAAGACATTTCAAATCTAAGCTTCATTTATTGAAACAAACTTTAAAGTCTTGTGAAAGATATATAGATGAAATATTATTGTATTGAAAATATGTACATAAACACACAGACAATTACAACAAAATGTTGTTGTATTTAATTTTCTCAAAATTCTTCGCTGGCATTTTTGAAACAAAACTTGACTTGAATTTGCATTCAAACGGGGACTGCAAACTGAAAGCTAAGGTGGAGGTGGGGCCTGGACTGGATGCCAGACTATGACTCGGACTGGATGCTATAGACACTCCGAATTAGCTATGCGAATGGAGCAGCCATAAAGGAGTTCATTAGATGCCCAACCATGGCGAAGAGAAGGAGAAGGAGGAGGAGGACGCCGGCCATGTCGGTGGATGGTTCGATAGACAAAGAAGACAAGGCATCTCCGGGTATATTTTGTTTCATGCATTATAATCATTATCATTATTAGCATTATTGTCAGCCAGGACTACACAGGACTCTGCACAGGATTCGCTGAATAATGCAATGCAGTCCCCGGGGCCGGGGATGGGTGACCCAAACAACGGCCCCAAACAACATACAAAACTCGTTCATTTCGTTTTCGTTGTCAAATGCAAAAATCGCGGCAGCTTCCTTTTCCTTTTTCCTCCTTCGTCTCGCTGCAAAATTTCCAAAAATTCTATTATTATTAATAGAGGAGAGGAGCCAGTCCCGGCGACCATGACGACTGCCTTTGGTTGGTGGAGAAAAGCTCCTCCTCCGCCTCCTCCTCCTCCTCCAGCATCCCTTTGGCTCTGGTATGCGTTTGTCTTTTTCCCCCAAAAAAGGATCCAAGCAGAAAGCCGACTACAATAACCCCGAAAAATGCACACAGTTTGCATTATAATGCGAAATTTTCGATTGCTCATTTGTGGCATTTACTTTTTACTATAAAAGTTTTATAGCCCAGCGCAAGAAAGGCGTTATGCCACTGCGCGAAAAAATATAGATATCTATAAAAATTGACAAAAATGAGAAAGTTTTATAATGTAAGTTTATTTTTATAAATTTAATTTCATTTATAATGATATCTCATCAAATGAATAGTCATCTTTTGGCATAATCTCATAAGGTTTTTTAAAGAAAGAAGCAGCTTTTTTCAGCTATTTCTTCAATATTCCTTAACTTAATTAAGGTGAACAAATATATTAAATAATATATATAATTTAAACTGCATACTAAACACATTTTTTCCCAGTGCAGCGACAACTACGACAGCAGCAACAAAATTTTACACAATGTCATCAGCGGCGGCTGACAATGTTGGGGCGGGAACGCTTCCCAAAGAGGACGAAACGAAGGCGACTCGAGGAGGCTGGAGACAGGAGACAGTCGTAGGAAGGACACTGAAGACACTCTGACAATTGTGTGCAATTTTTGGGCACTAAACTTAAAGGATTACTTTTGGCTAATTTCGCACTGGCTTTTGCCCAAAAAAGGGGGAGCGGCAACGGCAGCGGCAACGGCCAGAGATTCTCTTGTTTAGGCCGAGGAATCTTTGATGTCGCTGGGATGCTTTGTCTTTTACCAAAAAAGGCAAAGGGAGCTACCTTCCATTCCCCCAAAAAAAAAACAGTCAAAAACTGCAGGTAAAGCCCAGAAGTTTACATTTTGTAGAGAAGATCTTAAATAGATTTTTCACCAATACTTTCAAAAATATCTTAAACTTTATCCCTGGCATTCTTTGTCTTCAAAACTGCAGGTAAAAGATTGCTAGAAACTTGAAACCTTATTTAAATTTAAACATTTTTTGTGCAAAATTAAAATAATAATAATTTATATTTCCAACAAATTTTCAAAGAAATAATTTCTGAGTTTTAAAACACAATTTTCACTCTATTTCAGCATTAATTTACATTTTATATTATTAATTATTATAAAACAGGTAACCTTAATCAAGGCTGCATAATGATTCTCATAAGATATATGATATATATATAAGATATTTATTATATATTTTTTCACTAGGAAATCTTATAATTCTTAGCCTTTCTCCTTGAAGTGATGTTAATTTTATGTTGTTGTTGTCTTGGCTAAATGTAAATTACTTTGTCTGGGCGAAAACTTTTCACTCGAACAGCTGTGGAAAACCCCACCTGACCCCATACCCAGACCGGAAAAATAGCATCTTTGGTGTCTGTTCATAAGCCATAAAAATGCCAAAAACTCATTGACTTATGAGGCATTAGTCTGAAAAATAAATTGGCAGAAGGCACAAATTCAAATTGGATTCCCTGAAAATATATATATACCTAATACTCTACATATATAAATTAGCATTTTTGGACGACCGACGGTCTCCTTGGAATGGTTTATTAATGGCAAATTAAAAGCAATAAAAAACAGATGTGCTTAACGTGGCACATTCCAAAAAAGTGGGTGGGTTGTGGAGTGTTTTTCCAGGGGAGTGAGGGGTTTTCTCTTCCTTCCTTAATTTTTTTTTTGGACTGACTGGCGTGCACCTTTTGGCAAGTTCGGCGACTTTGTTGTTGTCGTTATGAAAATTACTTTGCTCTTTGCTGCCGGTGCTGCTGTGGCGGCATTTATGGAAAATGGTGGGGCAGGGTTGGGGGCGGGACTTCCCCTTTACCAGCACACACACACACACACACACAGAGACTTCTGTGTGCGAAAAAGAAAGTTTTGCATTTGAAATTCAGGTTCTGTTGCCTTTTGCCTCCTCCTGCCTTATGCAGTTTATCATTTTTGCAAGCTCCTCTCCCCCTTAACCTCTATAGACCCATTATCCCCCCATCCCCTTATCCATTCAGGTGGGTAATTTTAATTTTAAGCTTGAGTAATGAAAATATTTACTTCCACTTTTGCGTTATAGTCAAGCGGTACACGCTTTAATGGCATTTTGATTTGAGATTTTCCACTTTACCACCCCCCTGCCACCCCAGTTTTGCAGTTCCCAGGTTCTTGGTCCTTTCGCCATAGTTGGCTCCAGCTGTCGTCCTGCCATCCGGCTCCTCTTTTTCTTATTTTTTTTTTTATTTTTTGCATGTGGAAAAACCTCAGATTTTTTGGGGAATTTCCTAAAAGTTAGGAAACGAACTGAGCAAGGAGGAGGGCAAATATTTTTGTTATTTTTTGTATTTGGCATTAGTTATGTCTATGGAGACGAAAAGTTCAATATAATAAATCAATACAAATTAAGGGAATAATTTAATATCAAAAAAGGAAGCTATTGATGCTGATCAAGATATAGGGTCGGAAAAATCGAACTCTAAATAACATGAAACTTACCTGCCAGGGTATATTAATGAAAATAATGTAAATGGGTTAAAGATTTAAAAATAGTTCTTAAAAATAAATTAATTAAGGCTTTTCAATTAGGAAAGTTTTCATTTCTATTTACAAATAATTTCCATTTCTTATTTACACCCACGCAATCAAAACAAATATGGCCGAAGGCAATACGGCCGAAAACAATCGAAAATGTCCTCAAAAATTGGGTCGGCCGTATGGCGTACTGCAAGGCCAACCGAGGCAGCCATTTGAACGAACTTGTATTCCATAAGTAATCGGAAGGATTGTACTTTAATATAAAAAAAAAAATTTGATGATCGGATGAACCGTTTTTGTTTTATTGCATTTTCAAAAAAAAAATGTTACGTGGCGGACCCTGTATATGTATGATTAATGCTTTATATCTATCCTGTTAGTTGTTATTTTCCTTTTGCCAGAATGGATCAATTCCTAATGATACAAATGCACACAGCAAGGGTATACAAGTTTCGTGCCGTCTTTATTTTCATTTCTTGTATTTTTATTGCTTTTCGGAAAACTCCAAAGTTGTTTCGGATAACTTTTCGCCATCTTAAACAATAAGATGCATCCGTTTATGGAGCTTGCGATAGGGGATTTCGGAACGTAAACAGGGCTGCCCTACCCATTAGCCATTTCCTTCGTTTTCCCTTCTTTTTTTTCGCGAGTATGTAAGTTCAAGTACTCGCTGCCAAGATCAACAGAAAGTCATAAAAAATATAGATACGAGTTAAAGAATGTGTGCACACACACACATAAGGATACAGGGACAGGACTTTGTCTATAGAAATTTTTGTGTCTAACAGAAAGATGAGAAAAATGTTGCTGCGCTTGTTAACAATGCAAACACACACAGATACTCATAGATTTGTGTGTATATATATCTGATATGTGTATCTGTATGTATATGTAGAGCAAACGGAGTCAAGGTAATAGGAAAAACAAATAAATCTGAAAATTTCATTAAAAATATATATTCTAAAATTATATTTAGTGGAAATTGCTAACATCACTTTTTTAAATATAAATGAATGTATGGTGATTAAAGGTTTTATATTTTTAATTGAAAGAAAAAAGAAAAAGATTTGCGTTCATCGTGAATTAATAATTTAATACAAAATGTATTGAAATATATGGGTATATAATAAATTAATAATATAATTAATAAAATGTACAATAATATGCGAATAAAAGTGTCATGAGAATGGTATAACATTTTTTATTTAGCTTTTAAAATTATTATCTAAAACCTGTATAAACAAATAGGTTTTATGTATTTCGTACTATTCGTATGACTGCTGCTGTATTTACAAATATGAGGATAACCTTGCCCCCACAACAATTACACATTTAAAGGGGGGTGGGCGTGGGTGTAGAGGAGGGGTGCTGGTGGGCATGGGGAGGCGGAAAAGTTCAAGGCAAGTAGAAAACAAAAGGCATTGGCGGCCAACCCCTTTTTTTGTGAGAAGATTCAACTCCTACTTCTTTTCCTGTCAGACTGAATACCCTGCAAATGTGGGGTATGATGGTGATCGGAGAAAATATAAAGATTAATAGTCTTATTTAATACTACAAATAAGTGATAATAAATAAATTATAAAATATAACAAAATAATAATAATATAAATAAAAATATACAACATAAATAATAAATTATAAAATATAAAAATATAAGGTATATTATATGAGGAAATTTCGTATAATAATGAAATGAAATCAATAAAGGGTACATTTAAAATGGAAAATACTTAATAAAATTATTAATGAATATAGAAAATAATTTATTATTAATATAATAATATAATATAATACAAAATTAATACATATTATATAGAAAAGTATCAGTTAAAATACATATATATTCAAATATTTTTTAATTTTTATTAAATAATTTACCCCAAAAGTGGTTTTACATTTTTAATAAATATTAAATTAATAATATAGTAATAATTTATAAGAATCAATTACAAAAATAATATTTAAATTTTCTTAAATTCCTAATTTTAAACAATATTTCCTCCAAAACTCCTCTTAAGACTTGAATAATAATACACTAAGATATATATTTACATATATATTTTTTAACAAGGTATTCCCCCAGTCGTGACACCCAATCACCGAACTTCCTCCTGTTCTGTGTCGTATCTTATTCAAGTTCTTGTCTAGTTAAAGGACTCGAATGTAAGACTAGGGGGATGGCTTCGTCTAAAGTTTCTCTGTTTCGTCTAAAATGTGAGCGGAGCACTAATCTCGTTTATGTTGCGTAAAATGCATGTAATTCGTGTAAACAAAACGCTCCATGTAGGCTGCTCCTTTCCTTTTGCTCAGAGTTCTCTTTATTTTATTTCGTTTTTTGTATTTTTTCGGTGGGCGGTGGGGCGTGGCATTCGCTGATGCATAGATACAGCTTTGATAATTGTGTGACATATATGTGAAATGAATGGAAAGAGTTTTCCGTGCTCGTGGATAAGTCGAAAGTCAGTTTCGGTTGGTTGGGTCGAAGGGTCCTGGCAGCTAAGGGAATGCTCTATGGAATTTATTAATATTTTGCTGATATCGATATATTCGAATAATACAGAATATTTTATGGGTTAATGATTGTTATCAAAGAAATTGAATATTAAATATAAGTTGGGAAAGCAGTACAAAGGTTAATTGTCAAAGCATATCAATATATGTTTTAATTTTTCTACGATGTATTTGAAATATTCGATAAAATCGCGATATTTAAAACGATAAAAAAAAATGGGTTTAGGATTTATGCGATAAATTGAATTGATTTCCAATGTAAAATATCAAATTGTGTTATCGACTAAAGCATATAATTAATTTCAGCTGCAAAATTAATTGAAAGCAGTGATTCAGATAAATAGTTTAATATTTTCAGTTTGATATCGATAGTTTTTTATAATTTGATTTATCGAGAACCTTTTGTTTTATCGAAACCTTTCCCCAGTTCCTTGAGGGATTATCCTTGCTCCAAAAAGTAAGGGAATCGAATCCCTGCCTCCCCTCCCCTTAACCCGTTCAATGTGTTATGGGTGAGAACATCAATGGGCAGGCAAAAAATTATGAAGCTCATCAAAATGTGCGCTGAATTGTAAAATTGCCGTTTGCAGGGAAGGACGCCGAGCAGAGTGGCTGTAAGGTGGCAGCAAGTTATGTGTACTTCTTATCTGAGGCAATTAAAACATTTCTTTTTTCTGCACCCACCCAGCTTTCTCTGCTCTGCTTTTTTCCCGACTTCCGTTTTTCCAGCACAACAAAGACGAGACATGTGTGAGATTCTCGAGAAACGAGAAGCGTTAAGGGTTAAGGATGGGGCCTCCTGGCAGGCTGTAAAACTTTTGCCTTTTGTGTTGATGTGTTTATTTATGCCAACTCCTTTGCCTTTTGCTCATGATTTTCACTGATTCGGCGAAACACATTTCGTACGGCGGCCAGCATTCAGTTTTTTGTTTTTCTTCTCCATTGTTGGCAACATTTTTTACGATATTCTACATCTTTATCAGTGTCTCAAAGGGGACTTTGCCAGTAAAGCGAATCCAATTTCAGGAATATAGCTTACAATGTGATTTAAGTGGGATTTGTTGTTCATATTTAAAATAATACTATAAGGTACATAATGTTCTAAATTTACTTTATTGTTTATACCCATCTTCCTATTATTTGTTTTATTATTTTTCGATTCAAGTTCATAAGGGAGTAGTTACAGGCTTTTATAGTTATAAGTACTACATCATTTATAAAACTGCAAACTATTCTTTATTTAATTTACAATTTACTTATTATAATTTAATGTATTCTAAGCCCTAAAAGTTCCATAAATCTGACATAAGGCCAGCTATCGATAGTGCCATAGCCGCAGAAGTGAAAATCTTTTCAAGACTCTATGCAAATAAAGCCGATTTGATGAATTTAAATTCTGTTCTTAAGGACTTACCCAAGCTATTAGCATTTTTCGGTCATTTTAAGGTCCTGACAAGCCATAAATCTGGTGTTTAATCAAATTGTCCTGACCGAAAAGACGGCTGATTGATTGAAATGTCACACTAAATCGCTCGAAAAAAAAAACGGGGGGCAAATTTTTAAAAGGAAAAGGAAAACGCATCAGAAATGCCAAATGAAACATAAATGTCACAAGGGGGAACCGCAACCCGTAAAAAAAGGAAAATAAGAAACGAAAATCCCAACCCTGCTGCTCGTGTGCGTTTGTTTTGTATTTGATAAGCATGAAATAATGCACAAAAAAAAATACATAAAATTGTTTTTTTTTTACACAACAAAAAAAAAAAAAAAGAAAAGAAGAGCGTACCAACTGATGGACCCAAAAACAGAGAATCCTTAAAAAATAGTGCTACTTAAAAGTGAAAAGTGAAACAGAAACGGGAACGCAGAACCGGAGAAATGAAAAGTGGCTGCTGCCTCTGCTGTTGGGTGGAAAAATCCAATGGAAAATGGCCATGTGGGGTGGCACTGGCCAGCAAATGTTTTATCGTTTATACTTTTTATTTCTGCGTTTGTTAAGTTGGAAAAATGAGCGTCGATTAATTTAATAGAGACAAAAAGCCTTCGCACACAAACGAGCCTCGAGTTCCAAAGCCGTAAGCAAAAAAAAGAGAGGCGATTCCATGGTGGGAGCTAAAAATATATACTGCTTAAAAAAAGCACAACAAAAAAATGAAGGGTCTACAAATACTTGGCCTAGTGTCAGTCCTGCTAGAGTTTTTTTTCTAAACTCTTTTTAAAGTCTTTTAAAAATTCAAAAACCTACAATTTAAGACTTGCAAGGCAATTTTTTTGTTTAATTTTTGTAGGTATAATTCCTAGATTTCAATGCCAAACATACTCAACATAATTCCTAGCCTAGATATTAAATATTTGTATATAAGAGCATTTTTATTTATTTATTAACAAACCTAAGGGTTTAAATATTTTGTGTTTGTAAAATTCCCCTCACTTTTAATCAAAAGAAAAAAGGTATGCGAGATAAGCTCTAAAAACAGATTTATGCATACGAATCCCCGAATCCGATTTCCCGGAGTTTTCATCCATAACGAGCATTGGGGAAAAAGGCATTGTAGTGACTCGGAGATTACCCAACTGACCGCTTGAGTGGCGAAAGCTCCCAGCAGATTTGCCGGCGGGGCAACTTTTCATATCAAACAACAACGATAATACAAAATAACAGACATTTGTCCAAACGTTTAGCCATTTATTAGGGCCCCACCCCAAGTCAGATAAAAAAGTAAAATATAAAACATGAATGGAAACAGCGGAGAGTATAGCATCGGCTAGGGATGTATATCGAGAAGATATCGAAGTGGTAATACAAATAAATAATTATAAAAAGGATAATGAGATATAACAAAAAACATAAGAGATATTTAAAACAAAATAATACAGAGATGGATTTTGCTAATTAACGATTAAAGCGCAATTATATTGAACTTGTCGATTTTTTAGGTGAAGAAGATTTTCTTTTTAGAGTTAAAATCAAACATTAATGTTAATTGAAGGCCCAATAAATATTAAATATAACAAATAACATCTTTAAGCTTTAAAAATATCGAATTATTATTATTTATCGATAAATAATGCTATGTATATCGAACTTATTCGAACTTATGATATTTTAGCTGAAGAATACTTTCGTTTTGGGGCTGAAACCAAACTTTAATGATAATTTATAATAATATACTAAATATCGTCTTAAAAATGTTGATTTACTAATGGAATAAATAATATAATAATAATAATAATAATGTAATAAATATTATAATAAATATAATAAATATTATAAATAAGAATACCAACGTTTATATATTCAATACGCCAAATGTCAACTTAAATTTTTTTGAAATATCATTTTAACTATCGAAGTATATCGATTTTTTGATAGTTTTCACATGTTTTATGGTTAAAAATTAAAACTATTTTTCAGTAAACTGAAAAAATAACAATATGGCACTTTTTAAATAGATATAAATAATTTATCCTAAAAATCTTTTAAAATATCGACTAAAAAAGCACAATCTATAGATATGTTGAAGACCATCACTATGCTAAAAGTAGAAATACGTAAAAATAGGAAAAAAGAGAGGAATGTAGATTGTAAAACGGAGCATATAAAACTAATGAAATCCTTATTAATATGCCCTGGACCTTTGCCGTTTGGCTAAAGGCGACGGCGTCCTTGTGGCGTTTTGTTCTGTTCTGTCCTGTCCTGTTCTGTCCTAGGGAAAACCCCAAAAACTGAACCCGAATCCGAAAAAAAACCCAACAACCAAATTGAATATGCAATGAATTGTAAAACGCAAAAGTTTTGCATAAAACAAGAAATATATATATAGGGGATAGGATATAGGGAGGGAGCAGTCTCGGCTTGGTCAGCTTTTTGGATGGGAAAAAATGTACGCACATTTTTCAGCGCATATTATGTAATTTTTCACATTTCTCCACGCTCTCTGACCATTTTCTTTTTTTTTTTTTCGTTGATTATTTCTGTGTGTGTGTGTGCGTGTGTTTGTGGGGGGAATTTTCCGCTTTTCCTGGCGAAGGAAATGCGCCCAATCGGCTGGCTGCAGTGGCACGATTGGCTGTCCTCGCACTCGTGGCACCGAAATCGAAGAGAGGTCCTGTCGAAGAGCGAGAGCGAGGTCCTGCTCTCACATGTGCGTGTGCCAGCTATTGATATCTGATGCGAATTCAATAGGCTTCGATGGAGGGGACTCGCGCAGGCGTCTCCACACATCCTTGGTCCTGCAAAGGGGGTGAAATCGAGGACATCAACTGCACGCATTCAACCCTTCTGCTGTTTCAAGCAGAAAAGAAAAAAAAAGAAAGGAAGGAAGGCGGTGCATATGCGAGAAGAACCTTATTTTAGTTGTAAATATATCTCAGGATTTCTATATAATAAATTACTATATCCTTTAATATATATATGTATTTTTATTCCTTCTCTATGTCCTTCATAATGTCCCTATAAAAATACTTAAACTTCATTAATAAACAATTATGTGCCCCGTTATTGCCAGCTCTAAGCGCAACGAATTAATGGCCCTTTGTCGCCTTCAATAATTTTAATGTCCTGTGCTCCTATTCCAGGATATAACCCTCCTCCCTCCCCCTTCCGAACTACGAGTACCTTCCTCTATCCCCGCTTGAAGGTCCATTAAAATGCCAATGTGTTCGCTACAATGTAGCAGGCCATAAATTAAGGGGCGCACACACACACACACACAGTAACAGTCAAAATAAACGGGGGAAAACCCTAGAAATAAAAAAAAAATAAAACAAAACCAAAAACAAAAAAATTATTAACACACGGAGGGTGTGTGTGTGTGTGTGTATGTAAATAGAAAATTCTAGGAGAATGCCAAATGAAAACTGGTCGAGCGATTACCCAGGATTGCAAGTGGAGAATTAAAAGATATCAGAGAATATTATTTTATAATAATATTAAACAATAATAAAAAGGTACAATTAATTTTTTATGTAATTAATAATAAAGTAGATGCAACTGAAACCAACATGGTTTATTCCAAAAATCTAAGAGAAAAACCAAAAGCTCAGAAATAATTCAAAGTATTGAACTAGATTTGACTTTTCAATATATCTCCACAAAATATATTAATAATATAATTTGTACCTTAAAATTAATTTTAAAAAACTTAGAAAATACGGACATAATATAAACAAGTTGTAAATATTTGAATTTTACCCATATACCATATACATAGTACACTATATATGGCCACACTGTTAAAAATGTATTAAATTTTGAATGTTTACCTTAAAATAATAAAAAAAAAACCTGAAAATATGAAAATTGTTCAAGAAGTGGCATAAGTTTGCATTTTTGGGGTTTTCTAATATTTTACCACAAAACATAGATATATATATATACATATAAATTCAATTTAGTAAAATAATAGGGCCACACTTAACATAAAAAAAATTCAATAGGGTCACTCTGATCAGGATATATTTTTGGCTTAAAATTATTGGAATTTTTTCATATTCCGACTCACAAAATATAAAAATTAAATGTATTCAACTTTAAATAGTTGCATTAAAAGTTTTTCTGGAATACAAATAACTAACTTTAATAACCGCTCTACTTTCTTCCTTTCACTTACAAATAATAATCACTTTTCCCCAAAAAGTGATAAACTTGAATAGAAAGTGCTACCCTGGACCACTAAAGGCGTCCCAAAACGCCCCAACCAGAAATGATAATACATTATCAGGCCCGAGCATTAATGAGCTGAAGCTCAAACACAAATAGAATCCTGCCGAAAAGGGTTAAGCGTGTGTGTGTGTGGTGTGGGGGGTTTGGGGAGAACCATTAAATTTATGGGCCGCAAAAAAAGGACCAAAAATCAACGACAGCTAAGCCAGATGAGAGGCAAGGACTACGGACTAAGGACCAAGGACCCAGCCTCGACTCGCGTATCAATGTGTTTTCAGTGTTTTCATGGGGCCAAATGAAGTTTCGGCGAGCATCTTGGCTGCCAAATAATTTTATAGCATATTTTTTGGCTGTTTTTATATTTATTACATTGGGGACTTTTCATTGTTACGCATCGGTCGTTTGCCCAGGCACCACCCAGGCACCACCACCCCCAAAATGTTGACAATGTCTTGGAAGATGTACGAACCCAGACCCAGCATCCTTCCCTCGCTGCTCCTCCGCCCCCTTTCGGCCGTGTTTGTTTTAGCTTAAATTAACAAATGTGCTTTTGTGTGATAATTATAATTTTACATTACCTTTTGTTAATTGTTCAACGCTATAGCGGTGTGTGGGCGGTGTGGGCGGTCCAAAGGTGTTAAAAAGACGTAAATAAGATGGCAATGTTGCTTGGTATTAGTTTCACTCTCACACACAGCCAGAACCCTTCCTTGCAGGGGATGCGTGTGACATATTGGCAATTGGATCAAGCACAGCGCGGCGCAAAATATTAGCATTCCTAGAAAGGGACTTGAAAAACGGAAATATAAGTCAAGAAAATGTAATTAAATAAAAGAAGTTTAAAATTATAAAAAGAGAGTTATAAAAGTAATTAAATAGGGCGACACTATCTATGAACATAGCTAAGACACAAGCAACTGCGATTAAAAGAAATGATATTAAATTTGTTTATGACTAATTGGTCTCGAAAAAAGAATAATATTATTAGAATTTCTAATAAATTTATTTTATTTTAATTAATAATATATAAGTATATACCACATACAATACATTAGTATAAAATATATTAACTAAGCTTTGAGTTCTGTGATTTTGACTAATATTATAATACCCCGAAAGGAGTATTAAAAGTTAAATATTTATTCTCAATAATTTTGGGCAAATGAAAGCTTAAAAATATAATAACAAAGCTAATAATAAATTAATTTAAATTCGGAAAACTGTTCTGAGTTAGTTTTTATAAGGCTAATAGAACTGCATACTGAATTTCAATTTAATTTAATAATATGTATTACAGTTCATATATCAGAAATATGCTAAGCACTATTATGTTACCCTCCACTATACCTCTCTGCACCTCTCCCCTTCTTCTCTCATGCGTGTGGGTGGGTGTGTGTTATGCATTAATGGCACAAAATTTTTAATGATGTGCTACGTGTTAAGTCATCTCCAGAGTGCCGCAAAGGCCCACCGTAACGCACAAGTGGAACGTGCAACAGCCGAAACATCGAGGCTGACACGGCGGCAAAGGCACATCAGCAACATCACCAAACCATTGCCAAGGTAATAATCGTAAGCAACAAAATTGGTAATTTTTGGGAATATGTTTTGCTGCGGGACATCATACCCCCACTACTACCTCTATATAAATATGTATATATACATATATATATAAAATTGTAATAAGTAAAATTATGTTCGCCGGTTTGGATGTGCGAGGCCTTGGCTTCATTAGGCCCACCTTAAAAGGTGTTAAATGTGTTTGGGTATTTTTTGCTGGCTGTTGTTGTTGCTGCATCTGCTTTTGGCTAATAATAAAATAGTAGTGTTCGTTGTGTCGCTGCTAATAGGCTTTTTGGTTAATTAGAAATTTTATGTGGCACCTGCTAATGGCTGTGGCTTGGCACCAGTTGGTGCCACATTTGGTTGGGTGGCAACACTGATCGGTGGACAGTGTGACCTTGCTGGTACTGCAAAAAGAGTTATATATCTAATGTGTTTGTAGAACTTTTGAGTTATAGAACTTTTAATTGAAATTTTATTGAAAATGTTTTAATTGTAAGTAATTTTAATTTTAATATTTATTTTAATTTTAATTTTTCATTGTTGCCCCTTTTGTTATTAATTTTCTATATTAAGCATTGTGACCCAACCTTTAAAAGTGACTAAAAATATGCAGTATCACCTCTCCATGAATTTTTAAACTATAATAAAAAGCCAAAATATACCAATCGATTTATTTTTTTATATAACTGCCTGTGTGACCCTTCTTATCCCCTCCTAATTAAGGTGACCAGCGCAATCTTAGAAATACAGCCATCAAAAGAGATAAAAGCAACGCTCTAGAAGGAGAGCTGGAGGAAAGCATAGCAAAACTGTTTGAATTATTTGCAACATTTGTACAAATTAACTTTATGACCGCTGGCTAAATACAGTCAAACATGGCAACGAGTGAGTGAGTGAGAGAGAGATAGAGAGAGAGGGAGCTCCGGGACAGGTGCAGGTACAATGTGTATACAACACACAAAGCATAACAAGGCAAACACAAAATATGAACCAACTGAAATAAAAAAGAGTAGAAAAAATACAACAACAAAAATACAGAGAAAACGAGAGAAAATGCACATATATATGTATATATTTTGTGTGTTTTTCGGAACTGAGCAAGACGAGAGAGCGAGAGACGTGACGAGAGACGAGAAGGAAGGAATAAAAATTGTAAACATTGTTTCCGCTTCATTGTTGGGGTCTCGGGGCCCAGGAACTGTCACGGCTCTCGGCTGAGATTCAGAGCCGTTCCAACCAATCAGCCACCCAATCAGACTAACAAGCCCCGACGACTCCGGGTCCGAGTACGGGTCCGGGTCCAAGTCCGAGTCCGAGTCCCAGGCCCTTGCATTTCAAAGCAGATGTCCTGGCACTGGGACAAAAAATAAACCAAAAATAATAGGTAAATAAATGTATGCAACTTTTTGGATGAATCAGAAAATTATCGATATAAATCGATCTTTATGATATATGTGGAACAAATCGAAATCAAAAACCTTTTTCAGTTAGTTTATTTTATATTTATTAAGTAAAAAGTGAATTATCCAATATTTAAATTATCCATATTTTTAATTATTTTATAAATAGACATACAAATCGATTGTTGCAAAATATATCTGACACATATAATCATTTTTTCGAGATTTAAAAAACAATTCAAATTTTCTCAGTGCTCCTATTTCGGTTGCCCCGCCTCCCTGTCGCCCAGTCACAGTTCACATTCTGTTTTCTTACCTCGCGCGCTCTGACTTTATTTGCATGGACAGTCAAGAGGCTGAGGAGCTGCAAGTGGAGACATGGACGACGGCGAATTGAGGTTGATATGAGGTTGGCAGCGTCGAATGCCGTTTGCCAAACTGCAGCAAAAACCCAATGATTTAACAATGAATGCAGCCATCCATCCATCCATCCACCCAGCCATCCAGCCGTGGCGCGACGCACCCAGGACATCATCGTCAGAGCTGCAGGACATTGGGACATCAGCAGCTCCGGAGCAGCCAGCAAGCTATACAAATATATGCAAGTCAAAGAATACAAAAAATGAAAAAAAAAATATATATACCCAGCAAGCAAGCAAGAAAAAAATGAAAGCAAAACATTGACAGACAACATGAAGGACCAAAAGGATGATGCTGCCAGTCAGTTCTGCGCTGGGAGAAAAAAGAAGGAAAAAATAACAATTAAAAGGAAAATTTCGATATGATTTATGAGTAAATTATATGGATTTTAACGACAAATTGTATTTCTCAAGCTTACAAATATCGAAAAATATTGCCTGTAATCGATGTTATTTAATTTATTTATTTATTATCAAATAGAATATCGATTTATTGCACATATATGGCTTCTTAATCGAAATATTACATATATCAATATTATCGATAAATATTCAACAAAATGTTAATTCATTTATTTGTTATTTCCTGGTTAGGATTATAAATTGACCAATATATCTAAGAAAAGATCGCCTTATTGCATCGGTATTGCCAAGTTATCGATTTGTTATCGACTTATGCTTTAAATATCGACGCAGAATCGACTTAGAAATATTTTCTTTCGGCCCTAATTTAAGTTTGTCAAATATATACAATATTTAGCTCGTTTAGATGTCTTTGATATTATTTTTGGAATCGATAATATTTTCTTTCAGCGTTCATCGACTCGCTGTGTGTGTGCGTGTCGAAGGACGACCCACTCTCTGGGCTGCTGCAGAAATATGAATGCCTCACCGGTTCAAAATGAATTAATAATCAGTAATTCTTGAACAAAAAAAAAAAAAAAAACAGAACTGATGCAAAAAGCGATGGCAGCACAGTCTCTTGGCAAAGGTCGGTCGGTTGGTCGTCGCTGCTCGTCTGCCTTTGGGCCTCATCGCCCACCCATTTTCCGCCGCCTTCCCCTCCGCCTTTCCACCTGCAGCAGCCTCCAGAGCAGTGACAAGTACAGCCGGACCCGGGGACCCTGTCCGGGAGCTTCGGTGGTTGACTGGTCTGTGACTGATTGGCGCAGCTGAGCACCTGACTGAGCCACCCAGGACCACCTAAGTGGGCTGGGGACTGAAAAGGCCATGGATTTTAATTACAAGAAATTGTTTGCGTTTTTTTTGTATTCTCTTTTTTTTCGTTTTTGCTTGCCTTACAAAAGATTTCGAGGGATTCGGAGGTTTCGCTAAAACAAAAGACGTTATAAAATCCATATACATAAATATCAAGTATATATAGGTAATATAAAAGGGTCGAAAAATAATACAACAAAAAAAATCGGAAGAGTATAATTGATAGAAGTAATATTTTGCGCTTTACAGCACATTTGTGAGCAGATGAAACTAAAAAAGAAAACCACAATGATTTCCAATATTTACTTATATTAACTTTATTAACATTAAATGTATTTCATATTTCAAATTTTGTCATCACTAAAATTTCCAATTATATTTAATATATAACATTTCTAATGATAATGAACCTTCCTTATCGATTGTGATTTTGTTGTATACATTTTCGATACATATACAATCTCAAACCCCTTCGATTTCCACACACCCTGTTGCTTCTTTCATGAAACAAATTGCATTTTATTACGCTAGAAAAAAGGGAAATAAATAACAACAAGTGGGGGGACGGGGGAATAAAGCAACTATTGTCACATGATTTGGCCCGACTTGGGCAATATTTTTTCACACAGCCCCGCCCTGTCGGGATGCGGATCCGCACAATGAAAAGGGTTCGACGTACAAAAGGACCACAAAGTGGGGGAAAAAACGCAACGGCAACGAGAATGAAAGGAAACCGAAACCAAAAAAAGGTGTCTCGAAATATATAAAAATAGCTAAATTTATTGGACAGTCACATGCCACCCATTTAATTTATATTTATAGAAAATAAACAACAGAAATGTGAACAAAAAGTGTACAAAAAGCGACGAAATCAAAGGATAATGGAGTTGAAAATGGGAATTTAGTGCTTTTTTTACAAAATAAATATACAGGAAAGCGATGGTAATTTTTAAAGAAAATTAAATATAAACTTATTTAAATTAATTATGAAATCAATTAGCAGTAATCAAGAACGTTTTTCTCTCAATTAATTAAAAATTTATTAGTACAAATTCCTAAAATCCTTAAGAAAATCATAATTTTCTCTGGAAGAAAATATTATTTGTGTCAGGACAAGTTCCAGTGTCCAGCAATAAATAAAATAAACAAACATAAACTATTACTGAAACATAAATAAATTAAAATACATTTCTAAACATTTAATAAACCTTTACCAATATAAAAAAAAAAATGCACTAACCCTTTTCTTTTCAATAAATTCAATAAATATTTGTACAAAAATCCCATAAGTCCTAACAAAAAATAGGAAAAATATTCTCTTTCCTTCAGAAAACTGTCCCGTGTCCTGCAATAAATTAGCCTTCATTCTTGGCAAACTCCTTTTTGGCAACAAATTAAATGTCAAACGACAAGGGCGCCCGTAAAAATTCTAACATACAAAAAAATAAGAAAAACCAAAGAAAATAAAGAAAAATTCCCACTTTCAGGGAGGTTTCTTTTGTATTAAAAAACAATTTGCAGAGCAACACATGGGAAAAGTTGCGACACGCGTTCGCCTCACAAAAGGACTTTTTGGGTGGGGGGAGTCACACGAAGGACACCGGGGACACCAAGGAATTGGCCACAAAAGATGCTAATGATTTATTTAATCGATTTGACCATGAACATATGTCCTCCTTAGTCCCGAGCGTGTGAAAAATGACCAAAATTCCGGGACATCCTCTTCAATTTTCGTTTTTTTCCTCCCCTTTTTGTGGATTTCTTTTTTTTTATGTGCAGTCAAGTGTCCTGTCCTATTCTGTCCTGTCCGGCTGATCTTTTTAATAGTTTCGGTTACGCAATGTTGACAAGGGTTTTGTCGTCGTCGCACGAAAGGCAGAGGGCGAAAGGGTCAATATTGGCCAGGATCTGGTTACAGGATATGGGGGCCTGGTCCCCCTGGTCAAGTGTAAGTCGTTTCGGCTTTGCCGTGTAAATTATGTTAAACGTTTGTCAATTTGTGTGATTTGTCAGTGTCGAAGGTGCGAAGAAAGGGTTCCACGCGCTATTAACCCCAATAAGTGACAGGACATCTGTTGTTGGGGTTAACTGTCCACAGTCTACAGAGGTGTGGATTTGTGGGTTTGTTGGAGGGGGAAATACGAAGAAAAAGCATATCGATGTTGGTATTTATTTAAATTATTCTCATGAAAAACAAGTTAGAAATCGAAAAGAAAAAATGGTTATCCCTCGGACCTCTCTCAGTAATAAGTCAAAAGAAAACTGTCTCTTGTTCGCTTTCGCAGGCAAAGCTGAGTGTGAGATGGAGAGAGCCTGAAGAAAGAAAGTAATTGCATATAAATTTTACCAAAAGAAAACTACTAATAAAAATAAAAGAGAAAATGGTAATATCTCTCTCTGTGAGAAGTCCAAAATAAACTCTCTCTTGTTGGCTTTAGCTTGTACATGGCAGGCAAAGCTTAACCGAAAGAGCGTAAGAGGCAAAGAGCAGCAAGAAAGCGAGAGGGCGACATAGGTAAAGGCCAAACAAAAAGGGGGTCCTTCGACTCCTTTCTTAATAAGGACTTCGGAACCTCACTCTCCTCACTCCTTTCACAAAATTAATCTTAAGCCTGATATTTCCATTGTTCACTTCCTGTTAAATATATTTATTTATTTATTTAATTAAAGGAATGCGAGCAATAATTACGCACTTCCTGGGACATGACAATCACCTGCTGCAAAAAAGTAACCAGGACATCATTTCAATAAAAAAAAATTACATCAAGAAAATAAGAAGAAAATACGCCAAGCATTTTCCACTTGTGAGGGGCGATAGAGGGAATAAAAGAAGGGGGAAAGAGAAAGAGTGTGAGAGAGAGCTTGAGAGAGGGCCATAGACAGGAGTGTGTTAAAAGAATTGCAGCGAAATTAAAATAAAATAAAATTTACGTTGAATTAAAAGGAAGCAGTCAAAGCAACAACAGTGGGGGGGCACTGAGGGCCAGCGAGGGAGCGTGAGCTCAGAAGAATGCCAGGACATTTATGCCCAGCACAAGTAACGACTAGCTGATGACCAGGAATTTTGTAAACTTTCTTTTAGGGAGAGTTTGAGAAGCCTGGCGAGACATTTGGCTCATAGCCCTAAAAAAGGTATCCTAACCAGCTTTTTCTGTACTTTTTTTTTTAATTAATTGTTGTTGAGAAACTATTTTCCCCAATTAAAGAGGCTTACAGGGTATCTGATAGGGGAATAAGAGCCAGAGACAAGGGCCAAATAACGAATAACGAAACTGTGGAGGACGAGTCGTGACTTCATTTGCTTGACACTTGGCCGGGAAAGTGTGGGTACAATGGGGCGGGGGGCGGTGGGAGGGGAAAAGCTGATGGTGGGCTGCTGCTGTGGCATTTTTTTTCCTATTCTCTTTTTATTTTTCGAAAAGAGAGGGTGCGAAAAGAAAAGGCTGCAAACGATTCCTAATTGAAAACTATTAAATTCTTTTTTTTTTCCTTCTGCCCCTTTGCCCGCTGCTACTTAATTTCTTCTTGGCACCCAATCTTTTCCTTTCTTCCTCTCCCTCTCTCTCCTTTTCCCCCTGCATCTATCTCTTTCTCTTCCTTTGGGTCCAAATTGGAACTTGAATTTCATTTCGAATGACATTCGCTCCATCACGCGTCAACTGCAGCCAAACCCATGGCACGTAGCCCGGGATGGTTTCAGGAATAAAAAAAAAATACAAAAAAAAAAGAGGAAAGCGGGGGAAAAAAAGAAAGAAAAGCGGACATTTTCATTTGAGCATATTTAATTAGATGCAATTATTTATGGTATTAAATAGATGAGGCAGTAAATGTGCTGTACACTGCGTTGCCCACACTGACGCAAAAAAAAAAAATGAAGAAAATTGAAATAAAATGCTAAAGAATTGCGTCGTTGTCTGTCGCCAAAGTAGAAAAAAAACAAACACGGCAATGATGGAGCAAAAAATACCCTTCCGTATATATTTATTAACATTGAAACAACTCTATACTAATGATAATAACGTGTTCCCAGCTAAAACACAAAATTTCATCAATTTGCCATGCCATCGGTGTTAGTTTTATTTTAAGGACGAAAAGAAATATCGATATATTTATTCAGTATCATTATTTTAACGCTTCGATGTAGGTGAGATAAATCCCTATTCTGTTTTATATATTTTAGACCAATATAATTAAAAATGGGAATAAATTAAGTAACATTTTTCCGATATTTTTCGAGTTTCTCGATATTTCAAGCTTAATTGCGATAATTATAGATATTTATTTTAAGATAAATTATTATAAAAAGGTTAAAAAAAGGTTAAATATTTTGGAAGCTTATCGATATTTTATTATTTTATATAGTATTATATTTTGGAAGTTTATCGATATTTTGAGCTTTAATGCGATATTTTTCGAAATCGACGTATTAAAGTTTCCGATATTACGATAAATAATCGGAAAGAGGGATAAATAAAATAGTACTTTTCTGATCAATTTTTAATTTATCGATATTGCAAGCAATATATTTTTCGATATTTAAAAATCGTTTAACAATCGAAAAAGGGAATAAATTTAAAACCATTGATATTTTCGAGTAAGTCGATAGTTTATTTTATTTAAAAATATCATATAGCACTTTTCCTCTCGATACACACATCCAACATCCCCAACTCGGACCCTAATAATTTTATTTTATTTTATTTTTTAACAACCCCATTCAAAGGGTATACAAATAACAGCACCAAAGAGAAGTGTAAAAAAAATAAAGAATAAAGCCAAGGCAAGGAAAAATATTCAATTCTTGGCTCACTCAAAAAGGCACAATTCTGCAGCGAATGTGTCCTGGCCCAACCCCCCTTGCGCATCATTTACCAGCCAACCATGACAATGGGACCTCCTTGGACCAACCCCCAACCCCGCTGGCCCCTGGAAAAGCCAGCGGACGAAGGAGTGCATTTAAATGGCAGGAAATTTGAAAAAAATTGAAATTTAAGTCTTTGATAGATTGAAACCGATTTATTAGCTGCCCCCTTTCTGTTTTCTTTTTTTTTTTTTGTTAGCCACACCCATTGTAAGTCACTTTCCTCTTTGGGGAAGAAAAGGCAGAAGGGCAGCGGCTTTTTATTTATTGTAAAAATGTTTAAAACAGAGATGAGCCGACCTAGTAAATTTATTTATTTAAATATAAATTAATCAACGTTTATCTAAGGCGCTGTCTCTTCTTGAGGAGGTGAGCGAACTCTCTTGAGGCTGCTTTGGGAGGGATCTCTCTTCTTCTAGCCTTTTGAAAAACAGTTTACTTGCACTTCGAAAGATCTTCGCCTTGCAATTCCGCTCATCAAAGTCGTTTTCACTCACTTGAGATCCTTCTGAAAGGATCTTTCGCTCTCCGCCGGCAATGTACAAGCAATAGCGAACGCGAGAGTTTAGGGCTTCTTAAGAGATTTAAATTGGAGTCTGAGAAAGCTACAAATGTATATAAAATAATATATACCTACATATGTATTTGATTGATCATAAGTATTTATTCACAATCCTGTAACAGCCAATTATTTGTTACAATCTCCTTCGATTACACTTTAATTCCGTTGCCTTTTAAGCCCACTCTGGGGTTGTTCTGAAACTTTTGCCGCTGAAATTCTGCAAAATATTTGATGGCAACTAATCTCTTAACACTCTATTGAGACGTGTAAAGTTTTAATAGCATTTGCTCCACTCCACGACAGACTGACGACGGGTGGGGATATCGGAGAGGGGTCCTTGTTTTATGGCCTGCAGCAGTTTTCGTGTTTGAACATCAAAAGTAATAAATTCATCGAACCAGGGAGAGAAATTCGCCCATCGTGGCTTGGTGTCTTGGATTTTGTTGTTGTTTTAGGTCGCTCTGCTCAATAACTTTCCGGCGGAGCTTTTCCCATGCCTTTCCCGTCTCACCACCTGTCCAGCCGTTAATTTCCCGCGAACTCCAGCCTGTTGTTTGCCGACGTTTTCCCTCGGCCTCCGTCCTTGGCCGAAACTTATTTGGCTAACTCAGTCTGTCTTGGCCTGCTTCGTGCAATCAATGCAAGGGCACCCACTCCCCACGGCTCGGAAAAGCCTCCAGAAGTTAAGTGTCTCTCGAAGTTTGTTGCGAATATTTCAGGTTTATTTATAGGTTTCTAATCGAAAGGCAGCGAGCCACTAGTTATGGTGAGTTAATAAAACTAGCTTGAAATGTGGAAAATATTTACGGTTTTACTATTACATTATGTAATATTATTTACTTATTAATAATATTTAATATTAGTTGATTTACACTTATTATTTATTAATTTCCTTAAATTATTAGTTTATTTATAATCAAAGATTTGCGATTTATGTCAAAAAATGGGTATCATTTTTGGCCTAAAAATCGGTAAACCCCTTCAATGGATTTTTGATCAAAACTTGGCTTAAGCTCAACCGATTTCAGTCTGGTTTGGCTTTTTCTTCTTGGTTTTTGGTGCATTCAAAACTAGATTTCTAATTTTTGGACAATTTTTAACAATTTTGACGATGTAACCCGTAACAGTGTTTTGAGAAAAAATGGCAATATTTTACTCAACTCTACTTTTTTTTCCTTCACTAACTCTCCTTGTAAAATCCAAATTATGTAAGGACACGGCAAACATTGTAAAAATATATTTATTTCATCAAATTAATCAGTAAGTGCTGATAATTATACGTGACAGCCTTGTCACGAAATTCTCATGTAAAAACCCAACAACTAGCGAACATTTTGGTAAAAAAAAAAAAAAAATATAGTCAGGTTGGGGGGGAAAAAAACAGCGATATGTCGTGATAGATTGCACCAAAATCGAATGGTATATATAACCCATAAAGAGGTATATATATAAAAGGGGAGATGAGATCGATCGGCGGACAGTATAGCCCTACGGCAGCAAGATGGCACGTCGCTGGCCCTATTTAGTTTTTATCCAACTTTTTGTGTTGGTCTCATTGCAAAATGTACTCTGTGAGGGCGGTGAGAAACCCTACAATGTGGAGCTCAACTCCTTCGAACGGGACCAAACCATCGATAATCAGGATAAATGGGTGGACTGGGGCAGTCTGAGGATGAAGAAGATCGGCAGGAATAAGTTTGCCGTTGCTGGGGACTTTGAATTCAAGTTAAATATGGGCGATGAGCAGAAGGTGAGACAGCAAGAGATGTTAATTAAAATATTACAAAATAATACAATGAAATTAAATAATTCCCAGATATCCCTGCGAGTCTTTGTTTACGATTCAAATGCCAGCCAAAAGGGTCCTCTGGTGATGAATGTGAACAAACCCTTCTGTAAGTTCATCAACGAGGACGAGGACACGTATCCCTATCTGCAGAAGGTCTCCAATATGCCCGAGCAGGGCAAGTGCCCGTTTCCCAAGGGCAAATACAAGATTGATAATTACGAAATGGAGACCAACTTTTTGCCGGACAATGCACCCAAGGGGGACTATCTGCTGGAGTTATCCCTACAGGATCGCGAGATACCAGTGGCTGGACTAGTGGCTGTGGTCACACTGACCTAGGTCTTAGTTTCTTCCATTTTTCTAATTTCTTCTTTTTTTTTTTTTTTTACTTAGTTCATTTAATTTATAAAATTTTTTGTTGTTAATTAGTGGTTTTCGATTTTCCGGGTGGATCCATTTGACACGACAAGCGTTCACACACATATATCTATGTACTTAACCAAGGTTGATTAATATAACGAATTCGCTTTCAAAGACAAACAACTCCTGGCATACTATATATTATATATGTACCTGTATATATTTCTGGGTTGAGTTACGGCCTGGGTAAACCCCTAACCTAACCCCTTACTCCCAACCAGCTGCCATTAACCAGTCATCAAGTGCAGTTTGCTTGAAATGACAAACACAAACCGAATCGCACCGCAGAGTTTCAGCATCAACACCTCATCTAATTGAAATTTTCAGCGATATAACAACACCACCACCAGCACCACCACCCGCAGCATCATCACCACCATCGAGAGTGGGTGGCATTTGTCAGGGGCAACCACGCCCGCCACTCGAGGCCATGGCTCAAGGCTCTTCACAAATTTAATGATATCAACTCGTTGGCTTGCATTTTTTTTTTTCAAGGGTATTAACCCAATAGATATGGTGTCTTAGTTGTATATATTTTTATATTCACAAAATGCAAGCTTTACCTGCATATTTTTGGGTTTTAATAATATTTTTGCTTGTTTTCTTGATTTCAGAACTGTTTAAAATTAATTAAGGGCTCTCCAGGCTCTTCATAAATATATTTTAATTAATTGCTTTGTATTTCTTAGTATAAAAAATGTAAATTTAATATATTGTATCGATTACCTATAAGAACTAACCCAACAATACATCTTAAGGCTCCTTAAATATATATTTTAATAAGAATGCCAGCTTATTTTTTCGAGTATAAGAATGCCCTCAGAGATGGGCATTTAGGGGCTACCAAGGCTTCTAAAAAATGTATTTTAATAGTTATATATATTATTAAAAATGCCAGAGCCAGAGCTTATTTCGAAGTGTAGTTAAAGTTGCTCGCTTTCATAAGAGAATACCAATGAAAAATACCTCAACCATGGTCACTTTGAGTCACCTTAGGATCCCAGACCTCCTCGCCGGATATACCCAAAAGCCTCGTCTTTTTTTCGAGGCTTCTACTGTCCTTTTTTTTTTTTTTGCGTTGGTGTGTGCCTCTTCCAAAAATGATTATCTCTGCTTTACAATCCATTGATTCCACTTAAGCACCGCTAGAATTGCACCACATGCTGGGCAGGCATGCCTGCATGGGCGGTGAATGGCGGGGGGGCGCGCTTTTAATGGGGGTAGTAAGTATAGCTCGACTTTACACACATGCGACACTTAATTAACAAATATGCATTACAAACACCCGCAACGAACAGCAATTGGTTGGTCATGTCATCCGCCCCCTCTCTCCATAGACGGTGGGTGTGTGTGGGAGTGTGTCCCCTTGACACCCGCTCCGGCTTAACCCTTTATTTGCATCCCCCATTGGGGGTTGGCATGTGTTTAATTGAAAAATCATATGCAGCGCGCATAATTATGTTTATTGCAATAATCCGATGCAAATTTGCGAAAACTCAAACTGACACACAATCACCGAAATGCTTTAGACTAGATGGGACAGTGGCGTCGAGCAGAAGGGGTAGGGATTTTATAAAGTCTCCGCGACTTCATTATCCATTTTACTTTACTTTCAAATTATAAATAACTTGGGGTTAAATATTATTGGAAATATTATATAAATAATATAAATAAATTAATAACAGGGCCTGGGTCTTGCCTGCAATGTACAAGCAAACAAGAGAACTTTGTAGAGAGCTTTGAAGTTTAAATAAATAAATTATAATACCAACATTATATTTGTGGATATACATAAATTCACTTCTAGTTGGTGACATTATATTTATTTCAACAAATTTAAATCTACATTTAATGTGATCCCCCTTTTGGTAGGCACAAACTAAGCACATGAGAGTTGCGACCCCCAATGCAACCGGTTGCATTTGTATCTGCATTCGTAACCATAACCATGACCATAACCATAACCATAGCCGGTAGCTGTATCTGTATCTGTATCGCTGTATCGCTGTATCCGTAGCGCTGTTACTGTGACTCTGTCTGTATGCAGCTGTATCTGTTTTTGTTGCCGTATCGGAGTTGTTGTTTTTAGCTGCTGGCGCGCATTAAATTGCACTTTAAATTGCACATTTCAACGCCTACTGATTATGACAGATAATTATGTTATCGAGTGCCGCCACACGCCGCTCCCCCCCAATGCGAGAGATGCTCACTTTGACTCCTAGGGATATGTGAGAAAGAGTACGAAGGATAAGATCGAGGATGAGAAATGGAACGAGAGCAAGAACGAGAACGAGAACCGGAACTATAAAGGAAGCTAGAGCGAGATTGAGAAACGGAGGGAGAGTAACAACGAGAACGAGAAGAAAAAAAGAACAAGAAAAATAACAAAAAAGGACAACAGGAAGGAACGAGAACACAAGGAAAACGACAACGAGAAAGATAACGAGAAGATCAACGAGAACTATTAAGAGAAGAATAAATCAAATGAGAATATGAAGGAGGAGAAGGGAAAGAGACCGAGGAGAAGAACAAGAAGTAGAACGAGAAGAATAACGAGAAGCAGAATGTTAAGTACAACAAGAAGTAAAAGGCAGAGGAGAATGAGATTAAGAACGAGAAAGGAAAACAAGACAAGGAATGAGAATAAGAACGAGAACAATGACGAGAGCGAGAGGGAGATTCTAAGAGAAATGGAACGAGTAAAACGATAAGTAGAACGAGAAGTAGAAAAAATGAGAATAAGAAAAACGACGAGAACGAGAACGAGATTGAAAAGGAAAAGGAGAAGTTTGCCTTTGGAACAATAGGACAACGAATAGGAAACACTCTATGAAGTACTTAAAAGATATTATTTATTTCTATTCGCAATGGCAAGTAACAAAATTGGAATGTCTTGTATTTATCTAGCTACAATTACTTCAGTTTCAGTTTTCCTACCCAGGCTCTCTCCGCTTTAGGGACAGGACGACGACGACGCGCATTACCAGGAGCAGGACCAGGGCCTGGAGCAACCCATTCCCCGGCACATTACCATACATTACCCACCCGGAGGAGCCACCTTTGCCGTTTCATTTCCGCAGGTACACATATTTTTAATCATCATTAACAATAATTCGAGAAATACTTTTAATTTTCAGGACTCAAGACGACGCCTTGCCGCATGTGTGGCGGCATCGTTGTGTCTCGAAGGGGGCGTAGCACCGCCAACCGCCCAACCGCCCCTCGCTCTGTGTTCGCCTCAATGACATTGCACTTACTGTCGTCGCTTTCCCCATGCCACCACCCCCTTTTTCACGCGCCTTCCAAGATTTATGAAAAATGCCCAACCCCCCTTGGGGAATTGTTTTCGACGCCTTTGCTCGGGCTTTTCTTGTTTGTTTTTCTTTTTTTTTTGTCGCTTCCGCCACTCTTGGGTTTGTGTGTGTGTTTTTTTCTATATTTTTTTCTTCTGGTATTTCCTTGTGTGCAATATTAATTATTATGGGCGCCCCGCCCCGCCCACACAAATAAATCATAAATTAAAAGCTGGGAAAGTGGCCACCACTCGCGCTAAGACAATTTTTATCATTAAACGCATTTGATAATTAAAAATTGTCATTTTTTAGCAGCCCCTTCTCCCGGAAAAGTGAAAAATATTAAATTACCAAATGCTTGGATGAGTTTTTTTATTTTTTTTTTTTTGTTTTCTTTGTATATATATTTTAAGGGTGAAGCGCATTTATCATTTTGCCAACTGTTTGTTTGATAAGGGAAAAAAGAGAGACACGGACATAAATAAAAATTAATTGGGAAGGAGAGTATAAAAAATATTACAAAAAAAAAAAGAAAGAACCGAAAGTGAAGTCACATAAATATTACTTAAAATAGATTCGGAAAAGCCGAAAAGTGCCAAGCGAATCTGTCTCCGCTTTTCCCATTCCCTGTCATCTCCTCCTGGCTTTTCCTATGGTTTCATTTCATTAACTTTTACGAAGAGAGAGCTTCGATTGCCACGGCAAATTTTCCTGGCCAAGCAGAGAACCGTTAAAAGTAATGCCAAAAGTGGAAACCCATTATAATTGTTGTTAAATGAACCAAGAAAAAAAAGGAAAAGAAAAAGACAGACAGCCGAGGAGCGGGAAAAGCCAGCCACAAATGGCTTTCCAATTGATGGGAGGAAGGGAAGCCTCGCCTCTCAATTGGCAAGGTTTCGCCGGAAAAACTCCGGTGAAACTGGCAACTGAAATAAATATTTGCACCACACAGATGGCAAGGGAAAAATTGAGGAAAATATGTATTATTTTTGGGCCTATTATTAATGTATCTTTAAGTTTATTTTTAATAAAGAAAAAAAGTGAAGGAAAAGTGAGACAAATAAGTATTTGTTTAGTGCATTCCTCAAATAACTTTTAAATAATTGTTATATTAATTTTAAAAGATAAAAAAATGCCATGAAAACAAACAAAAATTGACTTACATTTTACATTACAAATATTAAATTTGTTTAATTAAAATTAAGATTGTACTAAATAAAGCCAAGAAGGCCAAGAAAATTGATATGAATATTTAAAAAAAGCCTTTCTTTATTTGACTTTTTAATTATTTTTTAAGTATAGTTAAGATCTTTGTAAATAAAGCAAGAGAATATAAATACATCATGTTATATCATTATTTAATTATTTTATTTAAACTCAAATATCCCTTTAAAATATAAAATTTTA
Source organism: Drosophila aff. chauvacae BK-2020 (assembly GCA_018903765.1). Classification (NCBI taxonomy): domain Eukaryota; kingdom Metazoa; phylum Arthropoda; class Insecta; order Diptera; family Drosophilidae; genus Drosophila; species Drosophila aff. chauvacae BK-2020. Next base: position 8,103,169 of record JAEIGO010000395.1, on the reverse strand, counting down.
AACTATTTTCTTTACTACATTAAAATTACAATTCGCTTTAAATTGACTTTATTTCAGCTTAGCAATCTTAACACCTATAAAAAAATACAATTTCCTAGTTTTACTGCCTTACTGAAAATTTCTTTACAATTTGTTCTCCATTTTCCCTGGCATTTTCCGCACCATTACCACTTTTCGAAGCAATAAAATGTTATTAAAATTATACCGAATGTAAATCACCTTCTCGATGACATAAAAATAAAATTTTAATGCCGCTCCTTGGGAAAATGCAATTTTTTTCCCTTCGCTTTTCCCGTTTTCTCATTTCTATTGAAAACTTTTCCACGTCTGTAGTTTTGGCCTCATCATTTTCACCTTGGTTACTCTCTTGCCTTGCCGACGACGCAAAATTTATTTGAATTTATCAGCCGTCGCTGCTGCTGCTGCCTGCTGTCTCGCGGAAAACTCCCCCGGCTTTTCCGGTCTCGCGTTGCTCATTTTCAACGCGCGCGCGGGGGTGGGCGCATGGCAAATAATTGTAAATATTTGATACACAATAAGGCAATAAAAATAAAATTGAAAATTGTTCGCTTTTTGTGCTACGTTGCCTTTTATTATTATCATCATCAGCATCATCATCAGGAGCATCCTCTGCCTGGTTGGCTGGGGATTGTGTCGTAAAGGAAATTGATACATAAGTCATTTTTATTGGCATATTCTTTTGTGTAATTACATTTGCAGGTAATTTGAATTTCCGTTTCGTCTACGGCTTTCCCTTCTCTTTGCCTGCAAATAATTTATTTCATGATGAAAAGCCCATTAAAAATTATACGTTATTTACGTAAATCGCATCGATTTTCAAGTTGAATGCAGATTAAAGTCATTGAGACTTAAAGATACCCATTAAGTGTGTCCTAAAAGGGAGGAGACGAAGGGAAAAGCATTTAAAACCCTTGAAAGATTAAGTTTTTTATGCTTTTTATATAATATTGGTAAATATATAATAAATATATTACTGAAATTATAATGAAAAGTTAATTTTTAAGGGAAACCCTTGCCTAATTTAAATTTAATATAAATTTATTATCCCAGAAAAAATGAACTAGAAAATACACCAATTTCGATATAACAATCGCTTCTTAATTTACATCTGTCCTTCCGATGTTGTATATCCCGTGACTTATCTCTGCTGGATCCGGGTGATCACATGCTCCAGGACATGCACGCAGATGCAGTAGATGAAGATAATCTTGAAGCAGTGGATGCTGAACTGCAGCAGGATCACATTGGTCGGCGACATGATGAACGCTGGATCGTTGAAAATTGAGGGGAAAACCCGGTAACCAAGTCAGTCGACTGTTATTAACGGATAATTTTTACATATTTTGTTGACTTTTTGAAGTGAAAAGCAAAGCCAACAATATGCATTTTAAAGAAAAATTATCTAAATAAGGAGAAGAGATGATGGTGGGGTGTATATCGTGGAGAAAAATCGCATATGATATATTGAAAACAAAATTTATGATAATTGCAATAAATATTGCAAAATTTCACATTTAACTTTAAAATATCGATATTATCGAAATCTAGAAAATATTTCTTTAATGTAGTTCTTTATTCTATCGATTATTTTAGATGATATATCAAACATATGTAATATCGAATTATTGCACGTATAGCGAAACCATAAAATTTTAATTTCCTGTTTTAAGTTTCTTATCGATACTGCTTCTATTTTTTTCCCCTCTCTTTCTCTTTTTTCTTTGGTTTTCCTTTCTTAGTTTATATTTATTTATATGTATTTTCTATATATTTTTTTTTTGTCTATTACCTGTATATATTTTCCCAAGCTTTTTTGGTGCAAAGTTTTTGTGGCTTTTTCAATATTTTATGAGTCAAGCTTTTGCGTTAACACCTTAAGTACGGAGGGCATTGCGGTTGGCAGTGGGGAGCTCTTCCCCTCGTTCCTTCGGTTCCTCCTTTTCCTGCTTCTCCACCCTTTCCCCCCATGTGTGTGTGTGTGCGAGTGTGTGTGGCAGGAAATAACGCGCAAGTTGTAAGTTTTAACTAGCAAACAACTTGCGTTGGACCAAGACCCGGATTCGGATTCGGATTTGGGTTTGGTTTGGGATACGGGTAGAGGAAACCGCAGAGAGGGGTGGCCAGGAAGGGGGGCTAGAAAGGAAGGAAGTAAGGAAGGAAGGAAGGAAGGAAGGACGACTGTTGCGCCTGTTGAGCAAGGATGTGTGCGTGTTGCTGCTGCTGCTGCGCTTGCAATGAAGCATCGAAATATCCTACAAAATCACCCAAAAAAACACCACAGACACACACTTCAAAAATATATTACTAATTAATAAATAAACAATATAAAGTTATTTGTGTGGCTTAAAATTATATGGTTAATATATTTATTTTGAAATAACTATACAAAATATATATCTAAAGGTTTATAAAATTAACTAAAATATAAAATACAATATAAAATGTCTCAAGACATTCTTTTAAATCAAAATAATATCTTATAAAACCATTTTTGTTTTGTATTTTAAAATGCTAAGAACATGTTTTCTCTTGTTTAAACATTTTTTTTATTTATCTTTATTATTTTTATAATTAAAAACCTCTTTTAATATTTATAATCTTGACGATTATCTATTAGATAATTTATTTTGAGATAAATAAGACAAAATTTCAAGCAGAATTTCACTTTGTTGGGCGCTTGTAGACGTCGACAACGATTTATTTCCCAGGCAACTTAAGTGCCTCCACCGCCACCACAACCACCGCCCCCTTAACCACCCAACGAACAATGGCCATTCATGGGAGCCACGCCCCAACACCACACACACACACACACACACAAACACACATCCAACGGTGGTGTGGGTTATTTTTGGCGCTCTAACTCAATGAGTCGAAATTAAACAATGCAAAAGATTAAGTGCAGATTTGGGACTTTATCTGCTTGTGCCATAAATTGGTATTTAAGGGATACCTCACAAATGTCTATAGCACACACACACACACACATACAAGCAGCCTTGCAACCCTGGATATCCTTGGAGCGGCGGCTTATGTGGGTGGCGCCTTCAAGTATGCAGCGAAAGTTTGCTGTGCCAACAATAGATCGGCACCCACACACACACACAACAAATACACGGCAAAGGACTTTACAGAAAATTGCCTGCTTCCTTTTTGCAGGTGGCAACTCTGGTGGTTACCAAAAACCAGAGAGGGTTAAACGGGGGACGGGTTAAAACAAGCCAAATGCAGCGCAAGTTTTACGTTTTCCGTTTTCGTTCGTTGTTTACCAATACAGTTTAACTCAAGGCTCCTGGAAAATCCAGGTACTTGGGGGTGGTCCTGCAGGAGGAGAGACCGAAAACATGCATAAGATTAATTGCAATCGGTGTTTTGGCATATGTTTTATACTTTGTCTTCGGCTTTCGCCTCAACTTCTTCCTCCTTTTGGTTTGTTGTGTGTTTGGGTTTTCTTTGTGCAAGTTTTTCTTCTCCTTTTTTTTTGGTGGGGGGAGCGGAGAAGGAAAATTTGATAGGAAAGCAGGTGAGTGCACTTGGCACTTGAGAAGGTAATTAAGCAACTATTTATGGGGTTGGTGGAGAGACGCAAAACACATGTACACGGGTAAAGTTCGTCTGTTTGCTTCATAAATTATATATAGCATTTACCATTTAATTGGAGTTACTTAAAATTAGTTACTGCTGAAGGGGGGAACTGTAAAAGTATTTATTATTTTAAATATATTAAGTGCAGGTATTATAGGTTCTATAAATAAAGGTCAAGGTCAAGATATTTTCTACCTTCCCCAAAGGTGACACATTCCGTGTGTTTAATTTCCGATATATAAATTTCAATTCAATTAAAATATATACATTATATATAGTTTTTAGTAGCTAAATATTTAAAGATTAATTATGAGTCCATAGAGTCCATTTTTAAAATAAAATATATTGAGCTTTGTATTTTTGTAATCTTCTATAAAATTTATACATTATCCCTTATTATATCATCTGTTGCAAGTAACTACTTTAATTTTATTTGTAAATAGAACTTATAAACATCTTAAAGTTCGCCTTAATTCACCTTTGATAAAGAATATAACAGTAGTTTTTTTTTATTACAATAATCATTAGAGCCCCTTCTGATCCCTTAACCAGATTGGCCTCTTAAATGCCTCGTCCTTTGTTCCGTTTGTTGTTCAGCTGGAAGATTCCCAGTATTATCTCCAGTGCCATTCCTTATTCAATTTCATTTGCAGGCCCAGGACCATAATTCGATTGCCCCTCATGTCTTAATGGCATAATCTGGGGTGTGTCTGTGTGTGTCCTGGCAACAATAACAACACACGCATTCTTACATCCCAAAACCCCCCAGTTCCTTACGGCATCAACACCATATCACTTTGATTACTTTATTATTGGTGGGCACACACACGACACACACACACACTCACCTTTGTATGCCTCGATTTCCTCATATTTTTCCAAGCATTTTTCCTTTTTTCCCCACACCTGATTATGGTACGATCTCATTCCACGCCAAATAACCGGCATTATCCCACTTTACTTATTAGAAGCAATCATATAACACTCCAATCCCCCCGGAATATATATATATATATGCTTTATGGTAGGAGGGGTGAATGAACAAGGAGAGGCAGCCACAGGAAGCAGCTGAAGAAGCAGCCGAAGAAAAATAAATCATTTTTTCTGTTTTTGTTGTTGATTTATGCGTTTGTTCGATGTCTCTCACTCCGCAGGCTCAGCCCCACCTCTAGCCAGCATCTTTTGTCTATAAATGTATCTCTGAGGCACTGAAAGAAATTTTAAGAACTCTTAATAATAATTAAAGAACATACATATATGAAGAAACTATAATAACTTTAGCTAAACTTAAATTATATACAGCATTTCTAAGTAATTATTAATTGATGATGATTAAGAAATTAATTAAAATACAAATGTACATTACAAATATTTATTTAATTATTTAAATAACTTTCTAATTTTAGTTATAAATGTAGAATTTTTTCAAAGTGCACCCTGGCTGCACTTTAGCTCCTGTTGATAATGAGCCAAATCATTTTTCGTGAGATAAATTTGCCCTCGACTACTGCTGCTTCCACTACCGCGTTGGCATATAAGTAGCCGGGAAACTTATGTTCGGACCTGGGCCCAAACTCCGCATTTCCGCATCCTCTAAGCCAGTCGCTATGCCTTTGTCTGGCAAGTCATTCCACCACCTGGAGGGAGGAGGGAGAGGGAGAGAGTTGGCGTCGACAAGTTCGAGTTGCTGGTGGTGCTGGGTCCTGGGTCCTTGAAAGCGTTATAAATCATTGACATGATTAAGCGACGCGGCACGACATCCTTTTGTTGTAGTTGTAGTTGGGGCCTGTGACTGTATGAGTAGTGTATATATGCGTGTGTGAGAGTGTGTGTGCTCTCCAAGGCAAAAATGATAATTTAATATCGAAAATTGTTTTATTGAGCTGATTTTGTATAGTAAGTGGGGAAGATGGGCGCGCAGGAGCTCAATGGCTTTAAGAAATTGGGGAAACTTAAAGTGGAGATATAATTATAGGGTTTCTAGTGAATAGAATTTGAAAAGAGCGAAATAAGAGAGAGAATTAATACAAATTTCTCTCTCGTTCGCTATGGCTTCTACATTGCAGCTAAAGCGTAAGAAAGAGAGCGGGAGAGTACAAAAAGCGACCTTTAGAGAGAGCAAAAACCGCACTCCTTTAAAGCGAGAGAGCAAGAGAGGAATAGTTAACCCCGCTCTCTTGAATTCTTATATTTTTCCTTGTTTACTTTTCAGCAGCAAAAAATTGTGAAGAATTTTTTTATATTCTGCTCCCCCAGGGACATGGCAATACTCATCCGCTACTTTGGCCCCGGCATCTTACATAATATTCCGTTTGCCTTTGCACTTGTGTGTGGCACCCCTTCCGTCAGATTTTCCACGAGATTTTCCCCGGATTTCCCTACGCTCTCACATCAAACATATTTATGTGTACTTTAAGAAACTTTGCTAATATGTTAAAACTGTTCATTGACACCGAAAAGTGAGCAAAAAAAAAAGGCCAAGACTCAAGTGTTCCACCCATTTTCCCCACTCCAGAAAAAAAAGAGAAGGAAAAACCCCTTCGCTGTTTGAGTTTCGTTTCGTTGAGGATTTTCCTCATATATGTTTGCAGTGTTGGAAAACACAAACATCAACTGTGAGCTTATTAAACGATGGCATCATCTCATCGTCCTTCGTGCTGAGAAAGAGTTCTAGTCAAATAGCAGGAATAGAAACAAACTTCTGCAATATTAACTGTTAATTATGGCAGCCACACACACACACACATACACACGAAGTCATTTTCCCCATTTTCCTCTACCCATTTTCCCCACTACCCATTTTCCATTTCCCGTTTACCATTTTTCCTGTCTGTCAATATTTGTTGAAACACTTTCTGATAGGCGAAAATGGCTTTTGAATATGCCCGAAAAATCCAGAGCGAAAAGTTCGCTTGCCATGGAAATTGCAATTGCACTGCGCTCACTATTTTATTAGAAAAGTTTCCATCAACGATCCAGACTCGGCCCAAAACCCCCCTCGCATTCAGCCCAGCCAATGTTTGACTTTATGCGCTATTTTTTTAATATTTATTATGGCTGATTGCGACAAGGCTTTGGTCCTGGCCCTGCTCCTGGGTCCTGGGTCCTGGCTCCCCCTTTTTCGGCCATTCTGTTTGCTCTGCGGCGAACACAAAAAAAGTATCTGAATGAAAAAAGAAAAGCGAATTGCGAAATGTAAAAGTTTAGACAGAGGGCTGACTGCATTCACGCATTATAATTTAAGTGAAACATAAATATTGATGCAATAAATTAATTTCTGTTAAATGGAAAGACCCAAGGAGGTGCCCCCAGGCAGTAAAGGGGGGGGAAAAGGGAAACCCAATTTCCTCAGATTGGAAATTAAAGAAGGGGAGGCTTTCTGTGGCCTTTATGGGGAGATGTTTAAAAGTGTTTTTGGTACTTACACAAATAATATATATGTTAAGATAACAAAAAAAAATATATATGTATATAAAAGCATATATAATTAAATGTTTTATACTTTAAATATAATCTAAAAATTTGTATTGTTTACAAAATTATAAAATATAACTTAAATACCTTTTAAAAGAAATATATTTTTATTGTATTTATATATTTATATTTTATATTTTTATTATGACAAATTAGAAACCTTTCTTTATTTCCCCCTTCAACCAGAATCGATAAGCTCTTATTAGATTTTCGTCCTGCTCGAACCGGATGTCGTCTATTGTTCATCAAGGTCCTTCATCTTCCGCCGAGAATTTGCTTCTCGGCTCCGTTGGGAATAATATTTTCATTTTTCGACAAAATAACAAATGACGACAATGGTCGCTGCCGCTGGAGTTTGCCTTCGGTTCGGTTTCCCCTTCCGCCTTTGGGCGCATAAAAATTTGCCAAGCCATTGTCTTTAAATGGAAAATTCAATTTGGAACAGAGGGAAAGGCAGTGAGCGGCTGGGAGAAGACACACAGCCATTGCAGACGACATTTGATGCCATTTGCCATTGCATTTGGATCAGGGAGAGATACAGGGAGTGGCAGATCTTGAAATGTCCTTCTTGTTTCCCCATTATTTTACTTGATGTTTCATTTGAAATTCAAATTGATTCGGCCGCCAATTTTTGTGTTTGCTTTTCATTATTTTTGATTATTTATTTTCATACATTTTTCTTGTGCTTCTGAATTTAATTGGTGTGAAAATGCAATTATCCCCTGGCGAGTGATTTTCCTTATCCTGGCAGGAGTCGTCCTCTCTCAGGGGGGACCAAGTCCCCCTGCATTGTTTATGAACTATTTATGGCGATGAAAAGGTCAACTATGCAAAGTTCTGGGCACATAACTTCGATGATGTCTTCGACATTCAGTTGCTGCCGGAAGGAGACAACAAAGAGCTCGAAGGCCCAGAAGGAGCTGAGGAGGAAGGACATAAAAAAAGGAGTCTTCGCTGGCCTGCAAAGTTTGCAATTCTTGTGGGAACACTTGATCATAAGTTGCACATTTTTCACTGATTTATTCCGGGTTTTCCCCCTTTTGCCTTTATTCTTTTTTTTTATTATTTCCCTTTTTTTTTGTGCAGGAGCTGGAGCAGAAGCATCATCATCTTGTGCATGCTCTCGGGTAGCTGGCAAAAATTTATAGAGTCCGCCGGAAGCGGAAACTCCTGCATTTTCAACCTTTTTGTACTCGATACCTGGCAGAGTCGAATGGCATATAGTCTGTTTGCTATTTAATATAAAAAGTTGATATCCTTGGGAGAGATTTTAAATTAAAAATAATAAATGTTTGATTTTAATCAAAGTTATCGATTATTTATCTGTTTTTATATTATTTTGTATATATATATTTGGTAATATTCTTTTTTTAATATGGCCAGAAACTTGATTTCAATTACTAAATTAAACTTTTAAACTTATCGATATTTTCTCTTACGACTTTTTACATACATTATTTTTTGTTGATTTCTTATGTTTTTTTTTTTTAGAAATATTGCAAAATTTCGTATTCAAACACTTAGTTTTAATTTTGAAAATACAAATATTTGATTTGTAATCGGTGTTATTGATAGCAATCGATTAAATATATTTATATCTAGTTTTTTATACATATCTCTTTTATTTTTGTATTTTTTATATTATTTTACATTTTGTCTTCTTTTTGAAGTCTTTACTTTATTGATATCCATTTCCTGCTTCCATCACCGGGTATCCTAGTAGTCGCTACACTCTACACCCAGCGAGTCCTGCATGTTACTGATGTGATGGCCCGGACATTTGACTTTCTGGCCAACAAGCTGAACCTCACCTCCTTCAGGGCCATGAGCGATTTGCAAGTTTGCAAGTTTGGAAGCCAAAGCCGAGGAATTCCCGGCATGGCCGCATAGCATGGGTTAACTCGTACGCCCAGAGCTTGAGCAGGTTAATCCATCCATCGATTGTGGTGGGTCGGAAAGGAGAGGAGAAGAGGAAATTCCAACCAAGAAGGTCAGGTAAAATTTCAGTAGGAAGTGGATTAAGCAGGTGATATATAGGTAGGAAGTTGGGGGAAGTAAGTGAAGGGGAGTTCTTTTAAAGGGAGATTTTTGTTATATATTTTTTAGATAATTTGTTTTAAATATTGGTGATTAATTTGAGGTATTTATACCACAATTATAAACACAAATTCAACTATAAATTCAACTATAAATTCAACTATAAATTCAACTATAAATTCAACTATAAATTCAACTATAAATTCAACTATAAATTCAACTAGAACTCCCACTCGAATTTCCACTATAAGTTAATGCATAAATCTCTTCAATCTTAAGAGCCACTCACCATAAGTTTATTGACTGTAAAAAACTCAGCGCACAATCTTTGGCCAAGTCTTCTCTGCTCTGTTTGGGCAAATCAATTCCCTTTAGTGGCTCCTGAGAGCACCTTGCATCTTGCAGGCACGTTGCCTTAACCCCACCCCCACCCCACTCCCTGCCAGTGTCTTAACCCACTGAGGGTATGCCGCCACGTCTCAAGTGCGGACACAACTACCCACATGACACACCGCTGATATGCCACAAATTTGTCGTTGTCTTTGTTGTTATATTTTGGTTATTTTGCAGCCAAGACAAACACACCTTCGGGGGCCTTTTAAGGGGGGGATTGAAGGGGGTGTTCATGGTGTTCGTGAAGTGTATGTATTTCTCTCCACTTTTCCAGGGGGGCAGTTTTCCACGATACAAAGTTGAGGCGAGAGGCAGATAAAAGTTAGTTTTTTGTTGACTTCAAATGCACAGCACACACACACAAGTCTCTCTCTCTATCTCTCCTTGACTCCCTGCCTGTCATGTGTCTTCCACACACACACACCTAAACACACACTCTAACACTCGCACACACTCTCAGCGAATCGTGTGAATTATTAAAATCTAATAAACCACAAGATTTTATGTTACACGGAACTCGTTCATCGTCCTCGTAGTCGTCGTCTTTGTAGCCAAAGTTTCGTGTGGTTTTCTTTGGTTACGCTATTGAACCTTAAATTAAGTTTGAACATAACTTCCGCCCCTCCCCCCACACACACCCCCACACACACCCTGGCACACTCGCAGGATACCTTTTCTTGGGCTTGTTTACATAGGTAAGTTTAATTTTCCTGTAGCATACTTTTCGGCGCCATGCATGAAACATGTGCGTCCCTGTGTCTTATAAACGGGGTTTATGTTGAGGGTATATTCCAATCAGGGTCGGGTTTTATTTATATGTATTATATATTCCTGAACAATAGGAAAAGCTTTTATAAAGGTATTTGTATTTTTTTTATTGGAAAGTATCAACCTTAACGTCAAAATCTATGACTTTAAGTTACTGTATATTCGATATTTTCTAAAATTTCGATAACCTCGATAAATTGAAATTGTAAATATCGAACAGTATAGTTTAGCTCTCGAAAATGTCGATAACTTTTTAAATATCTAGAATACAGTAAACTTTGATTTATATAAATAATAAATATAAAACTCTTAGTAAACATTTTTAAATCGAAATTTATATATAAAATATCAATTTTATCAAAAATGAAGGCAAACATTATATTTTATGTCTTTTCTTACCTTCCTTTCCGATTATTAGCCTCGTTTTTATCAAACAGAATATCGATTTATATCGATACATCATAATATCGACTTATATATCGATGCATTACCGATGTATCAAAAATTCCTAGGTATTCAATGGTCGACTATCGCCTCAAATTCTCAAGTGTGTGGAGTGTGTATGTTTGCCCATAAATTTCCTTAATGTCTAAGTGTGAAAATCTTTGCCGTTCGATGGTGCTTTTCACACTTTCCGGACCTGGGCGCTGGGCCCCTGGCCCCTGGCTTCTTGCTCCTGGCTCCTGGCTCCTGGCCCAGTGAAATCAAGCAGCAATGTGTAAACTTTCAATAGGTTCGTTAAAATTTTATGATTTTCCTGCTGCCTGCCGGTGGAAAACGTGTTGAAATTTGTTGAGCCACTTCCTGCCGCACCCTCAAAAAACCTACTCCCCCCCTTCCTGCTACACACATTTTCCCTTGCCAGTTGTTGCTTTTCCACTTTGCTGTCGATGAGATTTTTAAGTTTTTCTGGTCAACTTTTTGTTGTATCTGTTTTTTGTTTCTTTTTTGTTTCTTCTTTTAATTTATTTTTTTGTATTTTTTCCTAAACTTTTCCCAGTCTTTTTATTGGTATTTATAGAATATTTATAAGTTGGCTTTGGGTAGGAAAAGTTGTTGAAGTTTTTGTGGTAGTCGCTTAAGGATTAAGTCCTGCCAATATTGGTTGCTGTCAGCTTTTTTTTTTATTTTACTAAAGATGATTTATTATTATTATAATTATTATTAATTTATTTATGGATTCTAGAATGTTTCTTTGCAACTTAAAGTTTATTTAATCTAGAAATTATGTTTTAACATTTAACCCGACTTTAGGTACAGGAAAGCATGCAGAAATTATTTCCCCCAGCTCCTGCATACATAGAGTTATCCTTTTCACATTTTTCTTAGAGTTTGGCAAAAGTTTTGCCAACTGTAACTTGGCGGCTGGGCTTTGACAGCTGCATTTACACGGACCTCAAGTGTATGTAAGTTCTGCATCCTGCGTCCTGTAGATTTCGCAGCCAAAAAAAGAGAGCTTGCAGGAGCTAACAGGTAACAGCAGAGGCCAAAGAGGCTGCAGGAGCTGTGGAAGCTGAGGAACCCAAAGAAGCAGCTGTCAAAATGACAGTTGAAAAAACAAGGACAAGCACAGGGAACTGGCAGATGCAACTCAGGTGAGACTTTGGCGCCTGCTTGTGTGTGTGCAACACATTTCTGGACATGAAAGGATGCAGATAAAGGGTGCGAGAGCGGTCCTGGCCCGAGGAGCTGCCAAAACACAATGCAGAGCCAGAGTCAGAGTTTGGTAGCAACTTCTGACTAAACTAATTATATGCGAAAAGAAATCAAAGCCGCCCAGCCGCCGCCGTTGCCACTTGAGAACTTCTGCCCGTACACGCCCACAAGTGGACTCAAGGTCCCCATCCCCTGACCCCTTTGATGTGCGGCCCACAAAAGGCGATCACCACAACAACAGCAGCAACAACAATCGAAACTCACAACCACTTGACTTCTTTGGCTAAAAAAAAAAAATTGGAATAATAATACTAAACCCAGAGAAAACCCTGCGAGAAAAATCAAATGTTGTGTTGCCTTCCTCAAGGACCTTTGGCACGCATTTTCAATAAATTCTGGCATTTTCAAGTGTTTCATTGTTGAAAAAGCTGCGGATTTCGTTCGGTTTATATTTTCCTCTTTTTTAGGCTTTGAGTTTTGGGGTTTTCTGAAGAGGTGTTCAAGTCCTGCCTAGACTTTGATGGTCTTGTTTTTTGATTTTGTTCACTTTGCGTTGCCTGGTTTTTAATTGTTTACAAGGGCTTTTTGGGAGGGGGTTTTGATTTGTTTTCTTATTGACTTGAGTGAAATATAAATAAGGTATGTAAAAATAAATTGAATATGAAACAAATTAAATAAAGAACTAGAAACATAAAACCAAAAGTCCCCAAGTTAAATGGTAATAAATATTAATAAATTTAACGCGATAGAAAGTTATTTAAGAGCCAAATATAAAACACACAAAATATAGTGCATTTCTATGTAGAACTGCTTATTCTAATAATGAAAACCTTATTTAGTTCCTCTAGAACCTGTTGCTAACCAACAAAAACCCCTCTAAAGATGGGCACCTCTTCAACGAAAATCCGCTTTTCCGCCCCGCCACCGACCGCTTGTCGATTTCCTCGCCTTGAACACCAAATCAGCCATGCAAATTTCTTAAGCCCAGCCACAAGACCCACACCCACAGCTACACCCTCACCCTTACCCACAGCCACAGCCACAGCCACGCCCCCAACCACATCATGCCGCCCCCCAATAGACAAAAAAGTCCGCGGGGCAGGGAATCAAGAGTCGGGAGCTCAAGGCTGGGGTGGGGACCTCAAAGCTGGGCTGGGGGTGGAACAGCTGATGCGTCAACTTAATTAGCAGCGTCACGTCTTGGAGCTCAGGGGGAGGCATTCGGAGGGGTGCCTTGCCTGGCATATTGTTTAATATTGTTGTTATTTTCTTTTTTTTTTTTTTTGGTTTTATTGTTGTCGTTGTTGTCCACTTTCCAAGCCCCCAGCCCGATTCGGTTTCGTGCTAATTGTTGCGCCTCGCGCACAAAATTAATGAACTCAAGTTGTTTGCCATTGTTTTCGGGCGGGTTTTCCTTGTATTTTTTTTTTGTTCGGGGAAAATTCCTTAACGGAAATTGATACGTTTAATGTGGCCAGAGGGAGAGGGGGGGGCTGGGAAAAGCGTTCCTGCCACTCTCGAATGACATAATCTAATTGAAAAGCCATTTAAGCGTGCTGCATGATAATTTTTTCGTTTCCTTCGTCGCCCCCCAAAAAGTCGTAACGTGATTTGAATTGATAATTTGAAACAATTAGCAGGAACTTGGATATTGAAGGGGAAAAGGAGGAAGGGGGATTTAATTAAATAGAATCGGGGTTTACTATATATGTAGAACTGAATCGGGAGATTGAAAATATATGTTAAAAATAATGCTTACAAATGTAATAACTAAGCTAAAAATGCATTAGTTTGGAAAATTGTTCTAAGTTAGTTTTTATAATGCTAATAAAACTGTGTACTGAATTTTAATTTATTTTAAAATTCATTTTTTTACATTTTTTTTTTTTACAATTTTAGAAATTTACTCCTTAAAAATTTTGAAAAAATTAAAGAAATTTATAATTTACCAGACACGGGTGAATCGGTTCCGCTGTGTTCCGGGTGGGAAATGACTCCTTCACAGTGTTCTGTGCTTCTGACTGATATTATAATATCCCGAAAGGAGTATTAAAATTTAAATATTTATCCATAATTTTATAAGAACCTTTTGGCAAATTAAATCTTAAAAATGTAATAACTAAGCTAAAAATACATTTATTTTAATTCGGAAAACTTTTCCGAGTTAGTTTTTATAATGCTAATAAAACTGCGACTGAAATTGAATTTATTTTAAAATTAATTTTTTCAAATTTTTTTTTGACTACTTTAACAATTTAACCCCCAAAATTAAAAAAATTTTAATTTTTAAATTCATCCAGACACGGCTAGATCGACTCGGTTTGATGCTGATCAAGAATAATATGATTTATGGGTCGGAAATGACTCCTCACTGAGTTCTGTGCTTCAGACTGATGTTATAATACCCCGAAACACTAAAATTTAAATATTTATCCTCCATTAATTTTTGCAAAATTAAAGCTTAAAAATACAAAACTAAGCAAAAAATACATTTATTTTAATTCGGAAAGTTAGTTTTTATAATGCTAATAAAACTGCGTACTGAAATTGAATTTATTTTAAAATTCTTTTTTTTACAATTTTTTTTTTTTACAATTTTAGAAATTTACTCCTTAAAAATTTCGAAAAAATTAAAGAAATTTATAATTTACCAGACACGGGTGAATCGGTTCCGCTGTTTATGCTGATCAATAATATATATATATATAATATTTATAGGGTGGGAAATGACTCCTTCACAGCGTTCTGTGCTTCTGACTGATATTATAATATCCCGAAACACGTATTATAATATTTTAAATATTTATCCATCATTTTGGGCAAAATAAGGTTTCGACCAGCCGAAGTATGTACATTTTTCCCTAAAATGGTACCTATATGATATAGTAGATACATATGTATATAGTTTAATATTAAAATTAATTTAAAGTACTTTAAGAAACCCCCGAAAAGCCCTCTTGTTCTTGTATATTTTCTCCATTTTTCGCTGCACCCTTATCTGCATGCAGCTGCATGCTGCGTCCTGTTTATGTCCTGCATCCTTCATGTGTGAGTGTGTGTTGCCTTTATGGGCGTTTTGTTGTCATCGGATTAATTGAAAAATGTTGTCCCTGCTGCTTGTCAACATTTTGATTTCCAATATGTCGTCGTCCTTGCCAGTCCTCGCCCGTCCTCGCTGGCATTATAAATGGTCAGCATGTGTGTGTGGCTGTGTGGAAAGTGCAACATTTTTCGGGCTAAAAATTTCACACGTCGCCCCGCGACAGATGTTGTTGCCCCCTCCCTTTGGCCACACCCCTGTCCTGCCTCTCTAACCACTTCCGCTCACAGGCCGTCAAACGCAGAGGTCGTCCTGGCTCCACTCCGCCTTTACCGTTAGCATATCAATAACACACACTGCCCCCTGGACTCGCCCTCAGCTGGCCAAGGACTCCAGCTCCAGCTGCTCCTGCTCCTGCTCTCCAGCTCGAACTCGGACTTGGATCCGCAGCCTGATCCAGACGGCGGACTCGTAAAATATGGCAACGGGCGTCCGTCAACCTGCACGTGAATGGGAACGTGACACCAGCGACGCCTGCTGGTGAGCCAGTGCCACTCCCACTACCCCCGCCAGAAGGCACTGGGAGAAAATACCATGTGTTATATACCTAAGATATTTCAAAAACATTTCTGATTGATAAATAATATTTCAATTATTTAATTTTTCAATAACTTTGATAATTTAGATGAAAACTTCTATCAAAAAACTTTTTAAACATTAAATTGATCAAAATAATAATTCTTTCTCTTTCTTTAAGTTAAAAATAAAAACAAAAATATTTTAAACTAATTCTAAATCTATACAAAATATTTTTGTTTATTTCCCATATAAGCCCACATTTTTGTGCAGTGTTTGTAGTGCCTTAGTTCTATTTTGTTTTGCTGTGCGGCCCGCGAGCCGTTTGATTTCACATTTCATGCAAATTTTTGGCGGACAGACACGGGACCTGGGGGAGATGTCCTGGCCCCGGCCAGGACGCAGGACGCAGGTCGCTGTCGCATCATCGGAAATGAATCATTTGCTTCGTTTGTTGGCATCCGCTTGGCGCTTATTTCCGTTGCGTTCACGATATTTGCCCCAGACCCACGTTTCCTTCCCGTTTTCTGGCCTAAAACGTGGGCTACCAGGGCTTTTCCTGGGGTTTTTCGGGGTCCAGGACATGTGTGCTTCCGTGACAAAACATGAACCAAAATCCAGGATCAGGTAGAAATGTGTATGTGTGTGTTTTATTTATTTTTGTAAATTTATTTTCTGTTAAAATTGTTGGCCGAGTTTTGCTCTATTTTTGGTTTGGCGTTCCAGGTGTCATCGGAAGCGCTGGATAGTGTCGATCTGAAAGGACCCGCATGTGGCCAGTCACCATTCCCATTCCCGTTCCCAGTCCCTTGGGGGGGCTCCTTCTTTTATGTGTCTGTGTCCTGGCCATCCATCCATCCATCCATCCATCCATTCGCTCATCCATTTGTGTCCGCACTCATTTGAGTCCCGCATAAATCAATTGCACTTGTCATCAACTCAATTAATTTTTGGCAAACAAAGTGCAGTAAATCAATTGCTTTGGCAGCTGGGCCAACGGGTCAGCATGGCGTGGACATTGCCAGTGCCCTTTGACCCCTTCTTCCAACCGCCCAGCCACGTTTAACCCACTGAAAAAATTGTCATTCAATTTTATTCACATTGGTGTCTCTTGTGGGGGTTTTTAGAAATGAAAAATAATATCATTAAATATTTGGAAAGGGGTTGTCTGTGAAGGAATTTCATTTTATAAATAAAATTTAATATTATTATTATGACAAATTATATTTAAGTCTAGAAATAATTATTAAACGACTTAATATTTAAAATAATATTATTCAAAATATGTTAACACAAAGAGGTAATCATTTTTGTTAGGCGAAAAATAATCTAGACGGTTAAATTGAATATGTGGCCATGTGTTGAATCATTTTTCTATGTAATCAGTTAATTTTACTATAATTTATTATTATAAGTAAAAACCTACATAGATTATTATTTTCTGAAAACCTACACTCTTTAATGGCCATCAATGGGTTAACTCCCTTTGGCTGGCCCCAGTTTTTTGTGCAATATTTTGGCCCTGCGCTGTTTGCTTTTGTTGGTTTTGCTTTCTTTCTGCATTTGTCATTGGCATTTTTTTTCCCCCTGGCCGCGAAAAGGACATTCTGGCGGCGGCAGGGGAATGTCCATTTTATGAGCCGCCGCCCCATGCATGTTGACACTGTATCAAATGGGGTTAAAAAGTGATTAAAGTAGGTTTGGCAAATGTCAACAATGTTTATACCATCGGCAGGCAGGCAGGCCGACGCTGGCTGGCTGGCAGGCAGGCAGGACCTCCTCCTGCCCAGGGCTTAGGCGTGTAACTGTCGTCGGAGTGTCGTTGACGTTTCGGTATGTAATCCCCATTCCCCGATCCGTCCACCTCCTGTATCCTGTATCTGTTGCCGTACGTTTTTTTCACAATACCAATGCGAGTTGTTCGCTCGTTTGGCGCCCCGATTCGATTTGCAATTTTTTACTAACGGGGGGATACATGGCGTGTCCTTTGGGGAATTTCAGGGAGTGTCAGCGTTAAATTATGCAATTTTTTGTTTTTGTTTTCGCTTTCGGTAAATTGAATTTATGCATTTGCATTTGATGGCGAAGAAAAAAAATAATAAAAACCATATCGAATATCAATTTAATGGGCAGCCTGAATGTACACTAAAGTAATTGCCTTTGTTTTGTTCCCTTTTCTGTGGCTATTATATTTATTATTTAATTGGGAGAAAATTATGGAGAGTTTGTACTGTAAAATAATTTAAGAAAACGTAAAACATTCTCTTCTCTTTCTGAAATCTCTCTTAGAGGGCTGCTTTATAGAAATTTTACCTCTCTCGTTCGCTACTGCTGGTAGGCAAATCATCCTAAAGAGAGCGAGGGAGCTCTCTCGAATCTCTCTGAGAGCGCTGCTTAAAAGAAACTCTCTCTCTATCTCATTCATGACTGCTTGTACACCGAGGGCAAAGCGTGGCAAAGAAAGCGAGAGAGATCGCTTTGAGAGATGTTACAAGTGAACAAAGATATCTTTGTTTAACTTTCATATAAAATCAATTCTTATAATAACTCTCTGTTTTTTTCTTTGTTGATTTAAAAAATGTTTAAATTGATTCAAATATTTGTCTATATAAACATCTATGCTCCCTCTCTCGCTCTCGGTTGCATTTACAAAAGTATCTGTGGTCTGATGGCATCTGAAACTATTTACTTAGCCGTTTCCACTTTTGTGCCCTCTTTGGGGACTTTTCCCATTTTCTCGTTTTAACATTTTACCAACTCCATCTCGAAGCTTTTCGGTCATATGTCATGCTTGGGCAGGCGATTTATTCTCAACGAAATACTCTTAAAAATGTTGCGTATACGTTACATAAAATGCAAAATGCAAAACGCACCCAGAGAGAGTGAGAGAGAGAGATGAGCGCCCTAAAAGCCAAACAGACAGCAGGGCAAACAGCTTGGATCAGGATCAGGGTAAGGGTCAGTATGTGTGTGTATGTGGAGCCCCGGCATAGTTGCATATATAAATTACACACCCACATATATAAATTACCTTTTGATAAATCTCAGTCGTCAGGCCGAGAGCCGAAAACAGCAAACAGAAACAAAACATTTAGAAAAATGTAAAGCACAAGTAGGGCTGGCCCAAGGTATCGATATATTACTAAAGCATTGTAATAATATATCGATACTATGTCTTTCGATTAAATTTTGGCGTATTCTGCCACATATCCTAAGCTAAGTTTATGGTTTTATGTGCTTTGTTTTGGTTTTATCTAAAGAAGCCACACTTAACTGTCAATATAATGTGCAATCGATTTTTAATCGATTGAAAATCGATATAAGTTCG
The DNA here is from genome assembly GCA_018903765.1 of Drosophila aff. chauvacae BK-2020. Taxonomy (NCBI): domain Eukaryota; kingdom Metazoa; phylum Arthropoda; class Insecta; order Diptera; family Drosophilidae; genus Drosophila; species Drosophila aff. chauvacae BK-2020. The sequence goes on along the minus strand of JAEIGO010000395.1, from coordinate 8,084,291 downwards.
AAGGCTATCATCACATTTTATATTATATTATTTCATAAAGAAATCGAAAAAATTAATAAGTTATTTATTTTTGAAATTTAATCCCTCTATTATATTTATTGTATGAAATCGATAAAATGAAAGAAAATTAACAAATTTATTTTAATTTTCTTTCAGAAATGTTGTGCATTTTTCAATAATATCCAAGTAAGTACATGAGATTTATTAATTTTTATCGATATAATTATCGCTATTTGATTATGGCTAAACTAAATGAATTTCACAATTGTATTTTTAATTATAAGTGTTTTGTGTTTTCTAATAATATCCAAGTATATAGCATATATATATATACTACATTTATAGATTTTGATCGATACTATTATCGATATTATGGGGCACATCCCTAGGCCCAAATGGGTAACCCTACTACCGGCCGAGTTGCACAGTTGAGAAATCTTTTCGAACGTAAATCAATCCGTGCAGCTACATCATCGTCCGACTGACGACGCTTTTCCGGCTCCAGGAGGCTTTTCCCCCATGAACCCACCACCCCCCCTTCCTGCCCCGCCTCGTTTCGGAGAGTGCACCAATTGCTTTTCTTGATTGTTTTGTGGGCTGGCACTCGGTGCCACATATCGAAATGCAAATTCAACTTGCAGTTAGAATATCCTACGGAGGCGGGGGTAGGAGATGGAGGAGGATGGAGGAGGATGGTGTTCGGGGGATAACTGGTAAACACACAAAACTCCACAAAACGATAACGACACTCATCATCAACCAAAGTCGGATTTCGGACTCCGGAGCCGGGCTCCTCCACCTTGGACTCCTGCCTGCCCCCCCCATTCGCATGCATTTCAGAAACGCAACAGTAAAGGCAATTTTTGGCCATGGCCACAATTCGTTTACTTTCCACTCGGGGGTGCCTAGTCCTAGTCCTAGTCATAGTCCTAGTCCGAGTGCTTCTCCGAGTTTTCCTTTCTCTAGAACCGACAGCTTTCCCCACTCATTTTTCCTAGGGACAATCTCATCCTCATCCTCATCCTCATCCCCATCCCCATCCTCCTCCTCCTCCGTTTTCGTTTACGCATCGTTTGAAATTTCTATGAATTGTAGATGCAATCGTCCAGGCCATGGGTCCTGCCTAAGACTCATGTGTTACATGTGTGCTCCCCAGCATTTTCCACCAAACCCTCCACCACACCCTCCACCTCCCTGCGTCCGGTTATGGTTCACGAACCCAACCGACCCCAAAAGTCAGTGGAGTGCATTTCACTTGCAGTGCATTTGGTAAGCTCACGACGAAGGCAAAGTTGACGATTCTCCAGCTCTGCTCTGCTCTGCTCAGCTCTCCGTTTTTGTGGCCGGGCTTCGGTCCAGGTCCAATGCAAATTGAAAACACCACCTCCCACCTCCTCCTGCCTGCCTGCCTGCCTCCTGTCCTCCCAGAAGGCGGGAAAACCCACTCCACAAGAAGATGAAAGCCGGAGCGAAAGAAATGTACAGTTGGCCCCGTTTGCTGGCCGGCCGAAAGGGATTAGAGTGAGAGGAAAATGGTAGCTGGAAAGTCTGGGAAGTGGTAACTGGGAGCTGGGAGCTGGGAGCTGGGAACTGCTACTGGTACCGGTAGCGGGGCCAATCTTTCATGACGAAACAAATATCCTCATAATTCAACAGGAAAATTGCCCCGCAGTTGGCATATCCTAAAGGATGCACTGCGGAAAACTATAGAAAATAAAGAAATATATACATATATTATAAATATAAAATATTACATATAACATATAAATATAAATATCCTTTCTTGTTCTTTTTTTTTATTATTATTATTTATTTATATTCTTCATCTATTTATTTGTATATATATTTTAGCTATATTTTATGTTGAATATTTTGGATATCATAGTTAACTGGAGGTTAAAATTACATATATCCGTTGGCCTTACCTTAACTTATAATTCCCAAGCACAAAATCAGTTAATAAAATATTTTAATAAACAAAAAATATGTATAAATAAATATATAATATAATTTCTGCACTAGCATATTTTTATCATATTTAAGACTTTGGCTTAAAATTAAAAAACAAGGAAAAAATTATAAGCATTCTGCACTCCCTTCCCAGTTGAATCCCTTTCTCCCAGTGTAGAACCTGAGGGGCCTCTGAGTTTTTAGGGGCCTGAAACTGAGCCCCGGCCTATGAGGTTTTTCTGCGGCATCGTTTGTTACGCCTCGTGTTGCGGCCTTCCGAGGGGCTATCCCAGTGAAGGAGTTGCAACGGAGGAGCTGGAAAGGAGTGGCTGAAACGGAGGAGTAGCTGGACCCGAGGAGAACGGGTAAACGGTGGCCAGAGGCCTCGACCCTTTGTTGGTTTCTGGTGATTTGCTTTGTCAGTGACAAAAATAATAACAGCCAGCCGCAGGCCAAGCCAAAGCTCCTTGCCCAGGCCACGTCAACCGGTGCAGGTCCTGTTTCTGCTCCTGATTTGGATTTGGATTCGGATGCGGATGCGGACTCTGGGCCTGCTGGCACTGCTGCCACTGCTGCCTCTGATTTTGATGCTGGCTCCCATATGTCAAGTCCTGGCCGGCATGTGTGTGTGACCATTTTTAATTACCACAATTTGAATTTCTTGAATAACTATTTGGTTAGCAATCTGAATGGGAGCTGGGGGCAGGACGAGGACTCCCATTCTCTTTGGCAAGGAAATCGCTTTGCTCGGTTTGCTCCTCGTTTGACCCTCCTCCTGGCCTCTGTCTGGGCCCAAGTCGCGTCTCATAAATAATCAAGCAATTATTTTGCTGTCAATTTCAACACGGCCGCCGAAAATGCACGCCAAGAAAGGACGCAAGGATTCTCGCAGGTCTTTCGGTTACCAAGGAGAATCGCTGGGGTGGGGCTGGTGGACATGCAACCCGCTGAGTCCTTCGGACACGCTACACTGCCTTAAGGGGCAATAAATTCTTTCTGGCTGCGTTGGCCAAGAAAACTAGAAAATCACACTGACAAAAAAACTTGGAAAATTGTAAGGGTATTACAATTAAAAAAAAAAAAAACCAAGAGAACATGTGAAAAGATCAAGAAAAGAAAAAGGTAAATGTGTGGCCAGCCTCTCTTTGTTGGAAATAAAAGGAATACTACAAATATATTTCAAATTTTTGTGGACTTAATAAGAAATTAGTGTGACCAAGAGATCTTAAAAAAAAAAAACAAAATGTAGTCCCTTAATACATAATAAATTACAACAGGTTAAAAACCATTTTTGATTTAATTTAAGAAACCTAAAAAAAAAAAAAAAAAGTGTGTCCATGATCTCTTTACCGTAAAAAATAGGAAGGCTGTGTCATAATGCCTTAATTGTGGATTTAAAGCGATTTAAATATTGCCAATAAATGCTCAAAATATATCTTTAATTTAGATGAAAACGTCAGTCATATAAATCAAGTTTTAAATCCGTTTTTTTTGTTGTAACTACATATATATATTTACATATTTCTCTCAGTGCACCGACTGCTTTTGTGCAACGACGCCAACTGTGAAGTCTCCAAGACTGGCGGGCCTTTGGCCATAGTCTGTTGATTTTGTCGAGCGGCCCAAGGAATCCGAGGCCGGGAATCCAAAGGATGAGGGGATCGGTGGAGCCCTGCTTCCCCTCCCCTGCCTTGCCCATTGCCCCGTTTTGCGATTCGATTTCACGGCAGTATATCATTGCGATTTCAGTTACACTCTCCGTGCCACTCGCGCTGTCTCTCCTCCTGGCGGAAGTCCTTTAGCAGATTATCTGCGCAGCCGAGTCCTGCCTGTCCCGTGATTTGTAATTGAAGGGCGTGTTCGCCGTTCGCCGTTCGCTTCCTCCGGGAAGGAGGAAAAAGCACTTGAAATAAAACCAGGATCCTCTGGCTGATTGCATTCCTTTTGGAACAGGAAGACGGAAGGGGCCGTTAAGTGATGCCAATGATTAACAACGGAAGTATAGATTTGGCCAGACTCTCAGCTCAGCTAGTGGCTTTAAGGGATGGGAAATCGATGGCCTTGGCAGGGCACTTAATGGCATTTGGCCATAAATCAAACCAATGCCTAAATTGTACAGCTCTAACAGTTAAGGGCTTTAAGTGAGGGCACTTAAATGAGCAATTAGTAGGGGAAAATAATATATCAAATAGGTAGATAGTATAAAATATACAAATTAAATAAAGAATAAAACATATAAATATAAATATAATCAAAATTGAATTTTTAAATATTTGTATTATAGTTTAAATGAATAATGAGTACAGAAAAATAATATTATATAATATATAGAATAGATAAAATGTAAAACATGAAATAAGAAAATATAAATATATAATAATAAATGTAACTATAATAATATTTGAATTTTAAATATTTGTATTATAGTTTAAAGACTCCAAAATTGTTGTTCTTTCAAGGTTTTTATTTGTTTTTTTTTTATTGTTTCTGAAGGATTTCCATTTCTCTTCTTCTTATTTTTCACTGCAAATTTAATTATTTATTTATCATCTTAAATATTTGTATATATATATTTTAAAACAATTTCCAAGCATAGACAAAACAATACACGTAAATAACTTACAATTGAATAGTTTTGTGGCTGCAAATGTACGTGAATCGTGAAATGTTTGCGCAATTCTGGGCAATAAAATTCGAGGAAAGAGGAAAAGGGCAGCTAAGGACGAAAACCGAGGACGACAATGGTCCGCCATTAGCAGCATTATTCTTCCACTGACCCTCCCTTTACTACAAATACCCCTCCTAGGCCCCAATAAGGCCACCATTTCTCTCATATGGGTTACGCTTCCCTTTACCATTTTCCATTTCCATGTTTGATTGTAATTTTGTAATTTTCCCAGTTTATTATCTGACAACATTATCGCACACAAACACACACACACACACACACTCGCCTCCAAAAAGGACCCTTGTAGCAGGACAACGAAACATTAAATTCCTGGCCGTCGACGTCGACGTCGCCATCGCTCTTATCTTGTGTCGCATAAAACGCCGAGTGAATTTTCCAACTTGCACACACACCCCACAATCACACACACACGCAAACGCACAACAAATAAACTCATCGAATTTCTCTTGTTAATTGAAATAAAACTATTTCCATCTCCACCTCTTTTGGGTCCCCAAAAGTTTTCACTGCCTTACAGAAAGCATACCCAAAAATATCAGATAATGCCTAGAAATTGGTCCGCTGAGATATCTTAGATCAAATGGCAGTTAAAAGCATTTAATTTTGTATAAAAATTAAGAGAAATGTACAAAGAAATGAACGAACAATAAATTAAAAGCTTAAATACTAAATATGTACCTATATTTATAATGTACAAAACAAGTATAAGATTATACTCTCACCCATGATACAATTACAAGACTATTATTCTATATTCTATATATAAAGCTGATTTCACCGATCAGTAAGCGCAAATAAATCTATATAATTATATAAGTTATTCATTCAGAGCATGGCCAGCAATGGCATTAAGCTGACCCCCATTTGAGGCAGTACATCCTTGGCTCCTTGAAGGAATTAAAAAAAATGAAACCAAGTGTTCGATAAACTGCAAATAAAAAGCTGAAAAAGAAAACTGAAAATAAACAGAAAATCTCGACAAAATGTCAAGTGAGTTCCGTGGCCCTAATAAACTTAATCAAATTTCCAGCATCTACGTGCACTCGCTGCAGGCAGCGTCTGCGTCGTCGTTGTCCTCGTCCTGTTGGTCCTGCCAATGTGTGACGTGACATACGATATTTGAGTTTGGAGTTTTGTGGCTTTTAACTTGATTTTCTTTTTTGCCTTTTTTTTTTGCAGCTTTTCCCCTGCTTTTCTCTGTGTTCCCCCCCTTGCCCTTTGTGTCTGCGCCATCTATGAGGTGTTAATGCTTTGTAAAGTTTTTTTGCACGAAAACAAACAAAAAAGCGGAATCAAAGGCAAAGGATTTTTGCTTCCAGAGAAGGGAAAACCTCACAGAAAATAAAAAGAAATATATAAAAAATAAATAAAAGAGCAGCCACAAAGCATTTTTATGAGTTTCTTGTGAGCGCGTCTGTGTGTGTGTGTCACTTACTTACTGCACTTTTCTTTTGGTTTTTCTTTTTGTTTTAAGCAGTGGCTGTTTTTTAAGTGGCTTTTACTTGCACCCCAACTTGGCCCCGAAACTCAGCGGAAACTTATTGTAAAATATAGTTGTCGTATATAAAATACTTAAAGAAATACTCAATGAATTTTTGGCACGGAAATATAATTAAATTTAAAAGGCTTCTATTACACTTGCAACAATTTTGTAATATTGTGAAAATACATGGTATGTTTGGAATGAAAACATAAAAAAAAACCCATTTGGAGGGAACGCCTTTTTTTCGATTATTAAATTCTTTTTGCTTGAATTAATTAAGCTTTTTGCGTAGAATTTGCATTAGTTCATCTTCATAGACTCGAGATCTTCTTATAGATCTCTTATAAGCTCATTTGCTTTTATATTTTCATTACATATTTTTCATGAATACCGCATAGGATTTTTTTTAGACTCTCCATTGAACTTTCTCATGAACTTTTCACAACTTCTTCACTGACTTCAATTTTTCTACACTTTTCAACGAATTTTTCTAAGCTCTCCATAGACTCTTCAATTTTTCTACACTCTTCAAAGAATTTTTCTAAGCTCTCCATGCATCCTGCAAAGAATTTAGCTGGACTCTCCATTGACTCTTCAATTTTTCTACACTCTCAATTGAATTTTTCTTGATTCTCCGTAGATTCTAAAAAGAATATTGCTGGACTCTCCAAAGACTCTTCATTGTTTCCTCAGAAATCTCCTTAGAATCTCTCCCTATTGACTATACAATTTTTCTAAACTCTCCAAAGGATTCTTCTAGACTCTCTCCTCCCTTTTAGTTCTCCGCTGTCTCTCCTGGGCCCCTCTCCGCCGGGCAGCTTCCACTGACGCCACTGACTCAGGCTCAGTTGTCAGTAAAGGCTGCTGGCTGGAGGAGGGGAGGGGAGGGTGGGGGGACTGCTGCCAGGACATTAAGGATGCCCTCAACGCCCTAGACAACAGTGGCCAAGAGGACCGTGATGTCGTCCGGCTTGCCGCCCAACGAAACGAGCTTCAGCTTCCTGGCATTCTGGCTGAACGGCGAATCGTAGAGCGGATTGGTGCTCAGGGTGCGGGCCATCAGGGCCAAGCCATTGGCGGCCATCTGAAGGACCACCGGATCCTCCACACCGGCCAGCTCACTGAGGATCTCCAGCAGCATCTCTAGCGGCACATTATCATAGACGCCATCCGTGGCCAGGAGCAGGACATCGCCGGGCCGTGTCACAAACTTCTGGCATTCGGCACAGTCCGGCGAATCGATGAGGAACTGACCGCCCAAGATGGGTGGCGGAGAGGCCAGCTGGAATGGCGTATTAAACTGATGCTGCTGCTCATAGGATCTACACAGGACGCGGCCAGATCGGACGACCAGGAAGCCACTATCCCCAATATTGGCCGTGTAAATGGTGCTATTCTGACGATTCAGCGACAACAGGCAAACCGTGCAGCTGCCCAGGATGGGGCATTTCTGCTCCAGAAGGTCCAAATAGGCGCGATTCAGCAGCAGATCCAACCGCTGGCCATCGAAGTTACTATTGCTGGCCAGGCGGCTGCAGGATCGCATCAAAAACGAACTAAACTGACCGGGATCAATGCCATAGTTACGCCAACCGCCGACGCCATCGGCCACGCCCAAGGTATCCGCCTGCGATGTGGTGCTATGGAACCAGGCATCCTCACCGAACTTTCCCCGCTCGTATTTCGGATACATGGCATAGTCCTTGGGAAAGCCACAGGCCACGCTCACCAGTCGCGGATACTGGCACTGCCGCCGGCAGATCCTCCCCTTCTCCCCACCCAGCAGACGCTCCTCGCAGCGCAGGAAGTCACCCTCACCGCCCTGATTGGGAGGCCGATCCCGACGCCGCTCCAGCTGCATCTGCATTTGCTGGCTTCTGGTGGGTCTGAGCCCAGGCATAGTACGATATATAGATAAAATGATATATAACCTACTATATAGCTAGAGTCTCTTACCTGGCTTCCTCTAAGGAGGCATCTGCGAAACCGTTTCCCATTAGACGCCAGAGATGGCGCAAAAGCTGGCCACCGGCATTGCTGGCGAGGAGGGCCACGGATAGCGCCTGCTCCAGCGGGGAGCGCCTCCTTGGTCCATCCAGGTCCAAGTCCAAGTCCATACTGCTTGCACTAGAGAACTTGATGTGCTTCTTCTGGAAGGTGGGATTATAGTCTATGTGTGAATGTGTGAATGTGTGTTGTTCAAACGAATTCCAAACGATAACTGAACTAAGGCCAGTTGTAGCTTTGGCCTGTAGAAAGCTAAAGTCAAAGTCTGCTTTCTGTTTTGAAGAAGAGATTATTCAAGTTCAAGTGTTTCCTTTTATTTTCTAGATTTTTCCAGAGCTCAGCTAAGTAAGTTTTCCCTGACTTCTCCTTGATATTATCTCTCACATCAGCTCTTGTTTTGTAATCCTTAAATCTCCACGAACCATTTGATTTGTGGATTAATTGTTCGGCTACTCCTGTAGGTCCCTTGCCAAACCCTTTGCCATTGCCCCTCCCTTGAGCCAAAGAGCTCTACTCAATTATGCACAATTACGGGCGCAAACAGATGCCAGAAGTGGCGCCACATGGGAATTGCCCTCCCTAGGATCTCTGCATTTTTCAGGGATTCTGCTCCCCCCAACCCAACCCCCCTTCCTGGGCTCCTTTTTGGGAATCGGAAAGCAGTCGCTGCAATTGCCATTGCCATTGAATTTCCAGTTGCAGTTGCAGTTGCAGATGTGGCACTTGAATTGCATGCATAGCTCATTGCTTGCCACTCGACGGGGGCTGAAGTGCCGCAGCTGTGTTTGGGTGCTGCCTGTGCACCTCGAAAAAAATCTATCAACTTTAAATTGTACAGAAAGAAAATTGTTGAGAAAAAATGTTAAAGGAAGGCCACGTTTCTCTATTGGTAATTGGAGAGAAATAGATCAACGAGTGAGAGTGAGATAGACGACAGAGCAAAAAAAATACGAGTAAGTGATTAAAAAGAGAGTGAAATCAACAAGATATAAAAATAAACAAGAGAGAGCCGAGAACTCGAAATAGCGAGATTAACGAGAGAGTTAAATAAATGAGATGCCAAGAGATCGAGATAAACATGAGAGCTTGAGCGAAGTCAGTGATCGGGATGAGCGAGAGAGAAAGATCAACGAGAGGGCGAAATAAAGATAAGGATGATAACAAAGAGAAGGCGAAATAAACGAGAGAGCTAGATAAACGAGAGAGCGAGATAAGCGAGAGAGCTAGATAAAAGAGAGAGCGAGATAAATGAGGGAGCTAGATGAACGAGAGAACGAAATAAATGAGAGAGAACGCGATCGAAATGAGCGTGAGTGCAGTCAACAAGAGAGCAAAATAAACGAGACACAGCGAGATAAATAAGAGAGAGGGATTAAATGAAAGATCCCCAAAAGAGCGACCAGATCGGTGGCAGGCAAAGCGTGAAGAAGAGAGCTTATAAGAAATCTATGTAAACTAGACTTCAAATCTACAATTACTTATTCTAAACTTCTATTAAGCTCTCATATACGTTAATCCCCCTTTTTTTCTAGCAGTGTGCAGGTTCTCATTGCCATTGAATTGCTCAAATACTGGCATCGTCGTCATCGTTTAATGGCTTGCCTTTTTTGGTTGCCATGTCTGCTTGGGGATCTCCCAGTGCCCATTTTCCAGTTTCCCCGAAAAACGATGATGCAACATATGCGAGTGGCATGAATAAACGGCCTGCTTGAATGACTGACTGACTGACTGAATGAATGAATGAATGAGCGAATGAGCGAATGAACGAACGACTCCCACTAACTGGCCTGATATGAAGTGCAATCGATGCAAAAACGCTTTCGAGTGCCCATCCATCCATCCATTTAGCCATTTAGCCAGACTAGACAATCCTTGCAGCAGATGCAGCTACCCAAAAATGGGTGTGCGTGTGTCCTGTGTCCTGGTGGGAGTGTGTCCCAATGTGTGTGCGTTGGTGTGAAAGGATTATTCACACACTATTGATTTCAAATTGAGTTGACTTCAAATCCGTCTGAATTGACAGCACACACACCAGCAGCACAGCAGCCAGGCAGAGGAAGTTGACTAATGAATTTAATTTGCACTTGGGTGTTGAGGCAAATACAGCAGCTCCAGGACTCGCAGGATTCCAGGATTCCACACACACAGAGGGGGAGAGAGGGAGCACTGACTGATTGACTGCCTACGCCTGGCCGCCAGTAAGTAGGCAACTGTCTTTGGTTAAGGGAGCCACTTGCCTTTGGAATTCTAACCACAATTGATTGGCATTATGAAATAAATGATATTGGTTAAGTTTAGAAGCTTTCTTAACAGGAAAAATATATTTTAAAAATATTTAACTGTTTTTTTTTGTTGAATTTTATACTTGAAACAGTTTATTGGCTAGTCTTAGACACCCTTTTTAAGATAAATATTTCTAAGGCACTCCTGTTTTGTGATTTTATCTCATTTTCAAGCTCTTTTGTCTTGGGAAAACAATTTTTTAAATAATGTCCCATTTTTTATGAATTATTTGTGTAAAAAATTTAATTACATACATTAAGATACCTTTCTTAAATGATTTCTTATTTATAAAGATCTTTTTCAGCACTCCTGACAGACTCTCCATAAAATCTTCATAGTTTTCATATAATATTTCAATAAACCTATTTTTGTACAGTGCTGTGAGTGACCAACTCACTCTAAACGTGCCTGGTCACACTCACTCACTCACTCTAAACGTGCCTCGTGTGTCCCTTAGAGGCTAGCCGCAATTGTTGACTGACCAATGATCAATTTAATAGGAAAACAATATTGATAGCCAAGGAGAAGGAGGACCTCCTTATCCTTCAGGCGGCAGGACAAAGACCCAAAGAGAGAGGTGGTTTGCTGAGGACTCTGGAGGAGCGGAAGTGTTGCGGTTTCTGGTGGAGATTGGGGCCACTTCACTCCTGGGCTTTGTTTGTTTGCCTGGAAAACTTGCCGGCGAACAGCAAACTTTCGTTCGTTCGTTTGTTCGTTCTGTGTGTGTTGTGTGTTGTAACTAAATTTTCCGAGGAGGTTCTGGAAAGGACGAAAACGGACAAGGGACAAGGGAGAACGGGAGAACGGTGAACGGACAACACTTTCACTTGGGAGCCTTTGGGTTTCTTGTGGTTTATTATTCACGCCTGAATTGATTGTAAATTAAAGTTTGCCCATGTCCCTGGCTGTGCATTTTGAGGTCAGCCTATGGCAAAGTTTTCTTTTGTGCGAGAGGTCCTGCCTGGCGTCCGGCCGCACTCATTGCCGGGGTCCCATGATCCTGGCCGTATTAGAAGCCAAAAGGCATTCGAGTGCACATAAGACGATTACACATCATTTAACCAACAACGACGACGACGTCGACGATGCTGCAAAACTATGTAGTCCAAAAGGACTCTGTAATTGTTGCTCCTTCGCCTGGCCTCCCCCTCACTGTTATTGACTGCCTCGCATATTGATTATAGTCCCCATATCCTGCCAGCTTCCTACGGAGTTCATTTTCCATTTTCTCGGTCTCCGTCTCGACTTGATTGCCGGCATTTGTCGTTTGTCGTTTGTGTTTCAAATTCAATCGCTGCACTCAAGTGTGCTCGAAATGTATTCATGTGCAAGGGGATTTAGTTTATATATATAAACGTATATCTGTCATATAAATATATACATATATCGGCTTGTATATATCGTATATACTATATTGGTATGTATGTATATCCCTTGGCCTGGCTTGAAAATTAATTTGGTGTTAATTCAGTGAAAGTGAAGAAGGAGACTTTTACCGAAACTTTAAGTTTGCAATTTTGGTGGAACTTTCAGAACTTTATTTTCTATTTCTGGTATATATTTATATAGATGATCTATTAGTAGTATTTATAATAAATATTATGTTTTAATATATGATAAATGCATACTTTTATTTATACTCTAATATTTAATACTATTTAATATTTAAGCATTTAATACTTTTTAAGAAAATTCCAAGTGCTTTTTAAACTAAAACGAAAGCTGAACTGGCGGTCAAAAATACAGCAACAAATTAGGAGAAATCTTAAAAAAATGTCTACAATTTCCGAAATCACCTAGCTTTTGATTTTGATTTACCCGTGACATTTCCATTCACATTCGAACCTCACACGAAAATAGCAGCAAAATATTCTCGACGACGACGACACACAAGGAACTCCGATTCCCCCCGTTGATTCCTGAACGAAATGCAGACCAATACCAATACCAAGGCCGTGGGCCAGGTGCCAAGGTCAAGGTGGACGCTGGTGGGCGTGGGTCTGGGCGTGGGTGTGCTTGGCCTGGCCGCACAATTCCTACTGCGCCGCTCGCCCGCCAGCGCCGCCGCTGCCACCGCCGCTGCCGCCGGCCCAAGTCGGATCAGGCAGATGTGGTCGAGTCTCACAGCCAGGACTTACTATAGCGGAGGTTTCAAGGTAGAAATAAAATTAAGAATTATTTGAATTAATTTTAATTTGAAATTCGGAACCCTTTAGGATCGGATGACGCTGCGCGAGGCATCCCAGATCCTGGGCACCAGCATCAGCTCGCCGCCAGCTCGTGTCCGTGCGGCCCATCGAAGGGTCATTTTGGCCAATCATCCGGATCGCGGCGGCTCCCCTTATTTGGCCTCAAAGATCAATGCGGCCAAGGAGGTGATGCTGGAGCACCGCAGGAAGAATGATTAGCAAAAGCCACACAGAAGAATGGCAACAAAATTATGTATTTTGGGCACTTTTATTTTGGATATTTTTCTAAACGTGTAAATCAAGGCATTGAGGTGTGTAATAAAAGTAAATTTGGCATAGATTTAAGTATGAAATGAGGAAGGATATTTATAACGTATATCCCTAAAATAAATAGCTTGGAAATAGAGTAGAATATGTGGCATTTCAGACCCCTGCCAAACTTAATGCTTTGGCAGTTCCTTTCTGGCCACAAAATACCTGCACTCGTTGTCCTCGGGTCAACTGAATGGCCAGAAGCTGGCTGAACTGCTTCTTAAGCTGCCAAAGTTTTGCACTTGCCAGGCAGAGGGGCTTTCCGGGGTTAACCCTATAAGGAAAGTCTGGGAAACTTTGGGTTTTAAAAGTTGTTGTTTAAATACAACATTGATTTATATTTTATGAATATATTTTGTGTATATTTTATACAAACCAATCAAGACACCACACTCTTTCAGGGTATTTTTTAGATTTTGTATTTATTTTATATAAGCTGAGCACAACAGTTACTCTCAGTGTATATTTAAGATATAAGTATTTAATATATAAAGATTTTAAATATACATATATATTTTACAAAGATAAATATTTTATAGGTATATATTTTGTAAAATTATTTATAGCTTGTAAATTTATATACTTATATTTTATATATTTTATATATTTTATATATTTTATATATTTTATATATTTTATATATTTTATATATTTTATATATTTTATATATTTTATATATTTTATATATTTTATATATTTTATATATTTTATATATTTTATATATTTTATATATTTTATATATTTTATATATTTTATATATTTTATATATTTTATATATTTTATATATTTTATATATTTTATATATTTTATATATTTTATATATTTTATATATTTTATATATTTTATATATTTTATATATTTTATATATTTTATATATTTTATACATTTTCCAATCAAGACACCACGTTGTCTCAATGGGTTAATTCACAACTGGCCAGTGTCCAGGCATGCACTTGACGCTCCTTCGGATGCATCTCCTCCTTTTTACCTTAAGTTCCTGGACATCAAAGTTGGGCAACTTTCGAGTTGAGGAATTTTCGACAAGGATGCAGAACTTTTGTTACTTTCGCAGGATACCTGAGCAGGACCTGAGGAGCAGGACCCTGCTGCCCGCCGAAAACTGGAGGCAGGTTTAATTGTTGTGTGTGTCCTGTGCCTGTGCCTGCGCTGGTGCCTGTTCTGGCCGGGAGTATAAATTCAGATGGCGCTCAGGTGTCCTTAGTGGTGTTCTAATTACTAACAAACTTAATTTGCTACAAGTTATTTTCTTGCGGACACCGCCTCTTGCCCGGTGCCACTTGACTCGCCGGGACACTCCTTCCGCCAGGACGGGACGGGCGACACTTAAGCCCACGCGAATCCTTTGGCCTTTTTTTTTGTGTTTTTTAGTTTCTTCAGGGGGGAGGATACCCGAAAAAATAAACTCAAGAACTAAGTCGGCAGATAGGCCGGTAAGTAAGCGAGGCAGCGAGTAGTTCTGACAAGGATTCAGGGGATTCACATGCAAATGAGTGCGAAGCTAAAATATACAGAATATATTTATTTTATTTGCATTTATTATAGAGCATAAGGTATTTCTATTTCCCATTTATTTTTGCAATTAATTACAGTCCTTGGGCAAACCTCAATCGGTGTTAGCCAGACACCTTTGAGGGAATTTGAGGGAAGACAGTAGTAGTTGACCCCGTAGAGCCATGACAAGTGCAGTCAGTGTTGTCTTCCTCCGCCTCCTACTTCTAATGAACTGGCCGCAACCGACACTTCATTGGCCCAGGAGCACCTAGGAGGGGTCCTGCCTGGGTCTCCCGTCTCAAGACCCCAACGGAAAGGCGTTGTAAATTATGCGCTTTGGCTTACAAATTGCATGTGCCTGGCAGCATGAAGCATGTGGCCACTCAACTGGCCGAGGATGCAGGTTCTGCTCCTGTCCCTGACTTGGCATCGTCACCTCTAGAAGGTCCAGCATTTTCTGCTAAACTTCTTAGCTTGTCTTGGGAGAGGGTAGCACAGAGCAGGTTGGAACTGAGGAAATCATTTTATATATTTATTTTATTATAATTTTATTACTTTCTTTAAATTAAAACTATTTAAAATAATTGAAATCTTTAAAGATAAAAGCTAACAAAACACCATACCAAATTGGAATGGAATATAGGTATTCATCACCGTGTTTAAATAGAACGAACTTGAAGTTTCTCTTCACAATATACAAGAACTTGGAATTAAAGGTTCCCAACTCCCTAACCCATCATAACTCCATCATCTTAGAAGCTATTTTAATGAAACTTGCGACATTTTTATAGAATTTTCCGACAGTGTACAAGCAAGTTCAGTCTTCAGAACAAATGCGTGGTCAAAGTTGTTTGCATGTCCGAGCGTTTCCCAGCCTCCCGTTGGTATTCAAATGAGAAGAGCCGCCTGGCCATGCAACTTGTTTTTGCGGCACTTTCTTGGACATACTTTTCGGACTCAAAGGCAAATATTTTATGCTTTACGTGGTTGGGTTACTTGAGAAATTACGTGGCCAGGACTCGGCCGGCACTCCTCTGGTCCTCTCGCTGCTCGTTTTCATTGTCTTTTGATGGCGGTGCCTTTAGTATTTAACATGAGCTGGCCGGCGGAAAGTATGCAAAGTTATTTCTTGTGTGTGCCAAGAGGACGGAGGACGTCTTGCGGGTTAACTAAATGCTACATTCTAACTCTAAACGCATTCAACTTGACTTTTTATCTTACGGCCGAGGAGGAGCCACCCCTCCCGAAAATAGAATGCTTTCTCTGGTGCGTTCTGTTGTACTTAGCGCAAACCGCAAAAAAAGTTGTAAAAATCGTGTAAAAAATTCTCGCAGAGAAGACGTGCAAAATGCGTTTTAGTTTTGTGGCCGCCACACACCACACTCGGACTGGAAATAATTTATTTTAATGATAATGCATGCCGGCCATAGACACTCTCCATTCAAGCTCCCCCCTCCCCGAGTTTTGTGTCCCCAGAAAACTTTGCTCTCTCCCTGAAAATCAGTTTTTGGGGGATATATGTATATATTTAGTATATATATATATTTATATATATATATATCCCCTAATGATATGCCAGAAATATTAAGTGCTCGACACGCCCACTTGGATGCATCATTGTAAAACCCTTTCGGGCAAGACAAGTGCAAAGTTTTGCCCACAAAAACTTTTATGCTACCATAAAACTTGTGCATTTTTCCACAAAACAAAAAAAAGAAACATCCCAAAAACAACAAGAAAAAAAAGCACACCAAAACAATTTATAGAAGAAAAAAGCCCAAAACACAGTTGGTCTCACTTTTTTCTTT
This sequence comes from Drosophila aff. chauvacae BK-2020, assembly GCA_018903765.1. Classification (NCBI taxonomy): domain Eukaryota; kingdom Metazoa; phylum Arthropoda; class Insecta; order Diptera; family Drosophilidae; genus Drosophila; species Drosophila aff. chauvacae BK-2020. The sequence continues at coordinate 8,068,058 of JAEIGO010000395.1, read as the reverse complement.
GTTTTCTTTGGTTTTTTTTTTGCGTGTCTCCTTTTGCTTAAAACAAAATGCAAATAAAAAAGTTTTCACCCCAGAACGGCCGCTTTTTTCCACACTTCTTGCTCTCTTCTTGTTTTTTTCTTTCCTTTTTTTATTACTTTCCTAAGAACTATGTACTTGGTTTGAGGTTTTCGGGGGGGCTGATTGGTGGGCAGCAGGAAAACGGGGGGAAAAGTGTCTGGAAATGGCCCCGGGCCCAGATCCAAAAAGGTTCGACCCATAAAGTTGGAATTCCTTGAACCGGAGAACTTGGTTTGTCTTTTTTGTATTTATTTCTTTTTCTTTTAAACTTCATTTAATCACTTTAAAATGTTTTTAGTTAATATATATAATTACTTAATTAATGTTAGTTCTTTATAAGTTTATACTCTTTCCTTGGAAACTGTTTTGCTAGCGAAACTCACTCAAAGAATGGAGCTTAAAAGAAACTCTCTCGTTCGCTTTTACTTGCAAAATTTGTTTTGGAAAGAGGAGCTTTAAAGGAATCTATTTTTTCGCTTTTACTGTCAAAACTCTTTCAGAGAGAGCAGCTAAAAAAAACTCTTTCGTTCGCTATTCTTTGCAAAAGATCTCTCATAGAGTTGAGCCTAAAAGAACTCTCTCATTAGTTTTTTCTTAAGAAACTCTCTCAGAGAGTGCAGCTAAGAAGAAAACTCTCTCGCAAAGCCTGGATGAGAGAGAGAGAAATAGAAAATACCTCAACTCAGAAAAACTCAATTAAAATTTTAATTGTTGCTTTCAACTATTTTATTCTCAATATTAAATAATGATTATAATCACTATTTTTTTTACCGTTTATTGGAAATTTTCAATACTGTTTAAGCACTTTTTTATTTAATATAATAATTTAATTTGTATAATTTTATATTTTATTTTTCTACAAAACAAAAAAAATTAATTTCGATTATGTTGAGGTATTTTATAAATAATCATAATCACTGCTTTTTGATTAATTATTAAAATATTTAATTGTCTTAATGAATAATAATCCTGACTAACGCCGCTTGATCACATCGACTTTTTGGCGAGGAACCCGCTCCCAGAGCTGTCGGAAGCCTGCCTCCGGCCTGCGAGGACTAAAATGGGCAATGGTGTCCCTCGTATACCCTGTGATCATGGCTGGCACCTCCGCCGAGGACTCCTCTCCACCATCGTTGAGAGGGTGAGCCTCATCGTTGGCCAAGATGCCTTCATCCAGGAACTCCAAGGAGAGGGACTGCAAGGGATCAAAAATAAATATATATTTATATATAATAAAATAGTTATCTATTTGCTTATATTTAAAATTTAATAAATATTCTCTATTGCCAGCTTAGTTTCAAGAAACCCCCATTTTCCTCTATTGATTTTCCTGCCAAGGACTTACCACTTGAATGAAAATAGCGGCCACAAGAAGGGTCAACAGTTTGCGGCACAAAGCCATGACCATTATGCAAATATAGTACGGAATCGGGGTATATATACTATATATTTTCGTTCTCCTCTGCTCACAACATTTTTCGCTGAGCCGCGGAACCGAACTGAAGCCGCCAAGCCGCTTCAATCGGTTGAAAATCGCTCGAAATCGTCATTATAATCGGGGCCCGGCTCTATCGGCTCTGGGTCCACGTGTTCGGAATGCCAACAGGCCCTCCGATGACCCTGCTTCGTGCATGTTTCGTCTATTTTTAGACCCACTTCTCTCACCTTTTCGGGCCGAAACCGAACTCACCTGCTGCTGACTCATTCAATTGCTTGGTTTTTACTTTTATTTCGTTTTTTTTTTTTTTTTGTTTTTGCTTGCTTTGTTTTAATGATGAAAATTGCTTTTGCCTCCGCTGGCCCTCGTTTGATTTGTGTTTTAATTTTCATCAATGGCTGTGCGAATTATTGACCAGAACGTGACCATAAAAAACAAAACGAACAAACAAAATTGTAAACATTTTGAATGCGCAGAAAAACTGTCATCAGACAGGTGTCATTTTGTACGCTTTAATTGGGGAAATATTTGTGGAAAATATAGATAAAATTGTTCAATGTTGTTGCGGAAACTTCCTATATTTAATATAAACATTTTGGGTTCATTAAGTAATTAATTCTTGAGGATAAGTGTTGGAAATGTTAATTTAAAATATTTTTTAATTCGATTTTAAATATTTATGAATGTAACTTATAACATTATATAATTCGTTAAATACGAAGTAGCTTATTCTTGAAAATATATGTTGAAAAAAATCCTTTTTATATATTTTAATCGGAATTTAAATAATCAAGTGAATATTTAATATAAATTTATAATTTATACATACTGATGTAATATATTCTTGAAAATATATGTTAGAAAAATTACCAAAGCATGTTGAATCTGGTTTTAAATACTTACGAATTTGTATATTTAATAATTTTATTATTAAGTAATTGTTTGTTTGAAAATATATATTAGAAATAATATTATAAAACATTTGTATCGGATTTTAAAGACTTAAATTCATTTAATTAGAGAATTAAGCAATTATTAACTAATTAATTCTTGATAATATATATTAGAAATATTTCTTATTAATATATATTTTTTTACAAGAATACATTATACTAATTTGTATATTTTCATTCTTTAAATCTTCAAAGCCTAAAAAAATACCCCTCAACCCTCTTTTTTTCATAAACTCCCTTGGAATATCTAACAATTATTAGAACTGCCATTCCCTTAGCCCTTGGCCAAGGTGTCCTCATTGTTAATCACTCCCTGGGATTCCACACACCTTGGCTCCACTCGCGCGGTGGAAATTCAATTAATCGCCGGCTTATCGGCGAATGCAATCGCTTATGAACTCATAAGCACACTCTACATAACCGCATTTACCTCTATATATATGTTTGTATATTTCTATATAGTTACCCACACAGAGAGCCTATTTAGTGGACATGGTTAAAGATCGTTATCCAATTAGTCAAAAGCTCGTGTAATAAATTGCCCGAATTAAGGTGCGGAATTTTAATTACATAATTTACGCGTGTGCGTTGCGTGGCCATCGAAGATGCGAGGGATGGTGACATTAGCATTAGCATTTAAGCCCCCTGGAATCCAAGTGATTTTCACCAACAACAACAACAAGGGAATATAATAATAAAAATAGGGGGGAAAAGAACTAAACCGAATATAAAGAAAATAAAAAACAAACAAAAGTCAAGCGCAGTTGGCCAGAAGTGCGTTTGATAGCTCATCTTAATAGAAAAGTACACGCAAGTCATTAGAAAAATGACAGTAATAACAATAATTATGAATTTTATCCGATTAACGGGAAGAGCCCTCCCATATGCGTACATATATAGCCATATATATATTCAAATATTTAGTGCAATGCGTGCCATTGAACAATTAATTCTTATCTAGTTGGGCTGATGCAACAGTCCCTCCGACTTTTGACCCAGCCTGACTTCTCGATGGTGACCTCGGTGGCATATTTCTCACATGTCATCGTTGCTTACACTGTGAGAAATAATTACAAGAAGCTGTTGGATTTTGTTGATAATTATTTTGTAACGCATACACACACATTGATTACATTTTTAATAGATATAATACATATCGTGAAGGAGGAACTTTTAAATTTATATTTACTAGCTGTTTATATTATCTTAAATCTTATAATTCCCAAGAATGAATTTAGCAATCAAATTTTATTCGATTTTTTTTTTTAAATTAATGGTACGGCCTATATACCAGTAAAGGCTATATTTAATATTTAAATTTATTTAGCGCTTAAAATTCTCAAGTATGAATTTAGAGATCATATTTTTATGCGACTTGCAGTTTTTTTTAGTATAAATATAATACAAATAATATACATATAATAAAAAGTTGCAGATAAATGCAACAGTTCTTTTTTATTTTTACAACAAATTTCTCTTGCAAAAGAAAATTCTTAGAATTCCCAAATACTAGTTTAGGAATATATGTTTGTGAGATTTATGTATATATTTTTTTTAAATAAATTTAAAAAAAATCTCTTATATCATCGGCTTTGGTTGTTGGCATTTTTGGTCCATATATCTAGACTTAATTAATTCTAAAATAATTTCCCAAAATATGTGCATAATTTTCTCCCTGTGCCTGAACAACTGTGAGGCAATTGCGTGTCAAATGCGCTCAATTTTGTTATGACAATGCGATGTAATTAGAGGCCACGCATAGGCCCGATGACGATGACGCTGCCAAAGCCCATAATATATGGGTCCTGTGGCTCCCTTTCCAGTGTTCATTTTTTTCCGCTTCCAAGTCCGAGTCCTGGCAGGAGTACCAACTGCCGGGGCTAATCGCCAGCCCGGCTCTTTGGGTGTGTTCGCGCACTTGATAAATATTGTAAATGGCAGTCCCCATTACGCGCCTTTTCCACTGACGATGACCGAAGTGTGAATGACAGTGGCGTCGCAGCGCAGAGGGGTGAGCGGAAGGGTACATTTGCATATATGCAAAGGGAGTGTTCCGTTTTCGACATCTAATATGTGGTAATAATGTGCAGTCACTACGAAGTAGTAGGAGAATTGTTGTAATATTCAAAAGGTGAAAGGGAACAAATAAAATATACAAAAATATGATATTAATTGAATTTTTTTAATATATAACATATATTTTCAACTAAGATTTATGAAATGCAGCTTCAATTAATTCTACAAATATTTTAAAATATTTTTTTTTCCATTCTAATTGCACTTTAAACTGAATCGGGTTTTTATTATTTATTTATTTGATTTACAAACTGAAATATTTTGTACAAACTGCTTGGCCTATATTTCCTTGAAATAAAATTAACTAGAAATAATTCAATACAATTATTTATAGTAATATTATTTTTAAATATATATATTATTTTTAATTAAATATTATGTTTAGTATTTTTTAAGTAGTGATGAATGAAAGTTGATTTAAGTAAGAAATATTAAATTGCTAATATTTTTAAATTAATTAAATAGTTGATTTCTTATTTTGTATTTCCTTTCTATTTCTGTGCAATGAAATTATCAAGAAAATAATAAATACTACAAAAAACAATATAATTAATTGTAATTTTATTTTTGTAATATTTTGTTATTTAATTAAATACATGATCTATACAATTTTTAGTTAATGATAATGAAATTCGTTTTTTTTTGCATACATTTATATTTTTTCAGAAATAAAATTTGCTTAAACATAATAATTAATATTTTTAATTGTATATTAATATTACAATATTATTTATCTAATATTTTTTTAACTTAATTTAATAATTGATTAATTATTTTCTAAGTACTGATGATGATGATGAAAAATCGTTGGCCTGTCGGGGTTTTTGGGATTCCAACAGCGAGTCGTCGGAGGCAACTAATTAAAACCACTTAACAAATGCTTTCTCAACTGTAAAGTTAGCTATAAACAACGAACCATACACAAACACACACTCGCACATACACATAGGTAGAGACATATGCAACTTGAAACAAAAATTAAAAAGCAAATAATTTTCATGGCATTTGCCGGGCGAAAAAACACACTCACACTCTGCACGCTGCTTGGAAAAGAAAACAAGAAATTCCAACATAATTCCAAATAATATTACAACACCTGCGAAACCGTTTTGAGTGCCTTCCACCACCCCCCTCTCGGAAGGGGGAGGAAAAGGGTTTTTCTTGAAAAATCGCTCCACTGGAATTAATTAATTTGCCGTTGACGCTGCAGTGGAAAATAGAAAAAAATATATATACAAAAAATATAACACTCCCCCATACACATGAAAATAAACAAAAAATTCAGGCAGTTAAAAAAAAATATATATAAGCATATGTATTTGTTTTACATTTACATTAAAACATTTAAATAGGAAATAGACGAAGGAAAAATAAAAAATAAACCTTAGCCGGTTCAAGAAACTTTTCTGGAGACTTTTCCAATTATATTAATATATTTTTTTAGCCTTTTTAAATTGGTATTAATATGTATATTATAATATATACAAATCTGTAAATAAAAGTACCCGCATTCCGGATATTTCCTGTATTTATTTTGAAGAAGGGCATGAAAATACATAAAAAATCCACTGAAAGCTGGCTAAAACGCATGTTCAAGGTGCAGAACGCATACAACAATTTTTGATTCTGATTCGTGTGTGTGTGCCTGTGGAGGTGTGCGTGTGTGTCTCCATCTGTGTAGTGGCACTTGCTGCTCATTTTATGCTTCGATTGCCCCTAAAGTGCAGACGCTTTTTGCCACAGCTGAAGCTGAAACTGAAGCTCCCTGGCATCTGCATTCGCATCTGCATCAGATTTTCCAGTTGGTTTTCACAAAAAATATATATATATATACTATATATAAAGAAAAACCAGGTGCAAAAAACATCAAATTTTTCCCCCACATGAATTTGCTTTTTACATATATTGCATACATTCAGGCGAAGGTCGCTAGATCTTAGGGCAGCTAATAGCTATAGGCCAGTGTGGCCTTACTAGCAGTTAGCTACATGGCAGTGTGACCCTGCTACCTGATAGGACAAATTAATGCAGTGAAAAAAGAAAATAAATAAATAAATAAAAATAAACCCAAATGACCTTTTTCCTGTTCACCATATTAAACCCAGATATAAATCACCTCCGAACATCCAAGTATTCGGTCATTTGACAATCATTGAAGCATATCGGGTCAGAACAACCATTATGGTAACCAGTAATCGACCATGTCGAAATCTTGATAAAATTGGCTCTATAAAAGGGTTTGTAGCCCAGAAAATGCCCATCAGTCGATAAATAGTGCCTCTGTCCAATGGAACAACGCGTTTTCTTTGCCTTTCTGGCCCTCACCTTGATCCACCTGCTCCTTGGGGGTAAGGATCAGTTGGTAGAGGCTGCTCCCTCATCGGATGACCTGGCCAAGTTCGGGGAAATGGAGCGAACCATCAAGGAGCTGACCAGCTCGATTCTGGCCATGAGTGGAGCTAGTTCGGGTGGGTTTTGAATATATTTTTATAATATTTTTGATATATTAAATATATTATTACCTTATAATAATATAATATAATATATCAAAAATATAATTATTATATTTCATTATATATTATTTTTTTTGCTAGGTCTCAATCCTGGGGACCCCCTGGCAAACCGAAATGGCAACAACATTTGGCCAGAAGATCTTCAGGCCTAAATATGGCAACTTACCCCTGGGGCTCAGTCTACTAAATCGGTTTTAGCAGCTCTGTAGTTTATTTTTTTTTTTGCTAAATATATATTTAAATATATATATTTCATTCTTTTTTTTAATAACATATAAAATAAAGATTTAAAGATTTTGAAATTGTATGATCAGGAGTTCTTGGATTAAAATAAATACATTTTGTACATTATTTTGAAAATTTAGATGAATGTACATTTTTTATTAAACACTAGGTTTTTTTTGTTAATAATAATAATAATAATAATAAACAAGGAGGTAAAAGTTGTGAAGGAAAGCTTTGTTTTTTGATTGAATTAAACACATTTTGTAAATTAATTTGGCAAGTAAATATAGTAACTTTTATTTTATTTAAAACCATATTTCCTGTATACAAAAATAATAGTACATTCTTGAGCTTTTTTCCCTAAAAAAGCGTAAACCTTAAACGAAAGCAAGACAACAACAAAAAACGACCATAAAAATCCGAGAACTCAATCCCAAGTGCCTGATCGTTTTGAGGACGGAAGGCGGCCGCAAATTGTCAGCTAAATCTAATCAAGTTAATTAACACAGTGGCACCCCAACCCAGCTACACTGAAGAAAAAGAAGCTAGAGAAATTAAGCCAACAAACCTCTAAAATAAGTACAACAGTTATTTAGAGAGTATTTTTTATTAAATTAAAAGCAATCATGTAGCTTAGTTTAAACTTTACTAATAATAATAATAAATATTTTAGCTGGTTTTTACTAATTTATATGGATTATTATTTAATTATTTAGATTTTATTCAAATTAAAATATATATATTGCGCCCTCTTGTTTATATTTTAAAATTCTTAATGAAGGCATTTACCGCGTGTAGGGATTTAGAAATTCTAATACTTATTTGGCCTTGTTATTATATATTAATATTATTTACTATTTAATTATTTAGGTATTTCTGTTGTTATATTTGATATATGTACAATGTACATAGATATATATTTTTCTTTGTTGTATTTTTAGCAATACGAGTTTTTTTTGTTAAATCAATCTGTAATTCACTAATAATTACTATGTTTAGTTATTAAATATTTAAATTATGTTGTATTTAAATATTTAGGTATTTGTGTTGTTATTCTAATTTTTTAAACTTTTTCTTTGCCTTAATATTTTAGTTATGCATTTTTTCGCAGTGCATCCAATTAGCCCTCGAAATCCGTCGATCTGTGGAGTCTCGAAGGCAAAGACAACGACGCCTGGGCCCCCAGCGACTCAATTTGCTGACTCAATTAGCAGAGATCGGAGGAGGAGCAGGAGGCGGAGGTGGGACTGGGTCTTAGACTGCGACTTGGACTTGGACTGGGCCTGAAACTGGGTGGCTTTTCCCCTGGGGAGTGGGTGGCGGCTGCCTGTCCGAGATCAGCTGTCTCTCCGGCCAGTCAGCTGTTGCTCGTGAAAGACTGCCACTCGCCGCGCAGCCAGAGTGTCGAGTGTCCAAGTGTCCAACTGTCCAAGTGTCCAAGTGTGTGTCATAATATCATTAATAAAAATAAAAAAAATATAAAACAATAATAGACGCCGCTGCTGGCCGGATTCTGGATCCGAAACCGAATCAAAGTCAGACCCCAGTCACCTCTGATGCGTGCCTCCGAGCGGTGCGCTTTCCTCCGCTTAAAATCACTTGATCTTAATTTTTTTTTTAGTTTTTTCTAGTTTAACTTAGTTTCGAGTGTTGTTTTTTAGTTGTTATTATTTGTTGTTTGTTTTTAACCAAACTATGCACGTGGAGGAGCTGCGGGCCAGCCTGCAGAGCTTCGGCTGGCTGGACTATCTGGTCTTCTGCCTGATGCTGGCCATCTGCGCCGTGATCGGCATCTACTTCTGCCTCCAGCTGCGGCGGGAGTCCCGGAAGCAGAGGGAGCTCCATGGCGCCGAGGAGGCGGCCACCAGTGCCGCCTCCTACCTGGTGGGCGGCAGGCAGATGAAGATATTCCCCATCACCATGTCACTCATATCCAGGTGAGCGGGGAGCGGGTAGCGGGGAGCGGGGAGAGTATAATAGTAGTGGTAGTAGTCGTAGTATTAGTAATAATAATAGTTAACAAAAATATTATCACTATTTCAAAATGTAATGCATATTAATAAAATAAATAGTAACTTTATAATAATATATAATTTAAATAAAAATTTAATTATTTATCCTAGTTAATTTTGGTCAAATTAAAGCTTAAAAACATAATAACTAAACTATAAATAAATTAATTTGAATTCGGAAAACTGTTCTAATAAATCTGCATCCACAGTTCTTTTATAAACATTATTAACTATTACTATTATATTTATATCAAAAATTATAAGCTTTTATATTATTTTATGAATCTATTATGTCTCTTATATTATTATATAAAGTATTTAAAATAGTTTTTAATTTTTATAAACATGTTTCAATAATATAAGTTTAATTTCAAACCAAAGTACAAGTTTTGAGGGCTTTGTTTTTTTATTTATTTTATTTTATATTAAATTTGATTTTTTTTTTTTTTTTTTTGAGAAATAAATTTGAATATACAAAGTTTTCGCTTTTCAGCATAATTTACTGTTAATTAATATATTAATTAAAAATAGTTCCCTATTTACTTGTTTTTTGTTGTTAATGTTTAAATTAAATCCCTATATAAAAATACAATTAAAATGTTATTTAATTTAATGTAAATTTAAATTAATTTAGTATAAAACTTGAATATTAATCTTTAAAGCTTCAATAACATTTATTATTTATATTCAGCAAGACGAAAGAGTTATTCCTAAAAATATAAAGCACTTAAGCTTAATATAAGCTGTCAGGTTCCTTAATTAATAAAGAATAGCAGAGTTTGCGGAAGCTGAAAAAAAACAGAAGAAAATAGAGAAAGAAAGAGAAAAAAAGAGAAAATAAGAAAGAATGAAAGATAAGTTAAAGTGACGATGATGATCAAAGCAACTCAATAAAGAGAAAATTCCATTTAAATTAAGCCACTCACTTGCTGGACCACTTTTCTTGTTAACTATTCTTATGCAATGGCGATGGGAAACCCCTTTTATCTCATTTTTTATTTACGAGATTGATGTGCTGTTTAGGGAAGTTCATCTTTATATAAGAAATTAAATATGAACTACATATAAAATTAAATAATCATAAATTGATGGTAATTAAATAGGTTTTGCAATTAAGATTTTTAGCTTAAATTAAATTTTCTAGCTTAAAGATGTAATTATAAACATTCTGGATGTTTTATTTAAGGATTTAATTATATTTTTAGGTATCCACTTTATATATATAATATACCCTATAAATATGTATTATATATAACCGTGGGCATCAAGGTTGAATTTTTATTTATAGCATTATAATAAAAAATTGAATAAACAGAAGAAATAAATGATATCGATAAGGCTACATATATGTTAGATATTCTAAATCCATCCCCTTTTTCTGCATATATATTTAATAATATTATTATTTTTATCTGCAAATTGCACCCCCTAATCCAACCCTGCTGTCAGTTTGCTCCAGTTTCGACTCGTTACAGTCGGTGGGGTATTTTTAGCAACTGGTAAGCGCAACTCGTAGAGCTCCTATCAACGCACCAAATCATAATTAATAATTGGCTTCCACGCGAGGCGAGCGACCCGCATGCAGGGCATTCAAATTGACGACGACGACGACGATGGGCAATTGTCCCAGACTCCGGACTGCGGACTGCGGACTGCCACTGCGAATCTGAATCTGACTCTGAATCCGAGTCGGAATCCACATTCCCCGATCCCGATCCCGATCCCGATCCCGATCCCCAACCCGATCCCGACTTTGACTTGGACACCAGGGCATTACGACAACGACAGCGACGACATTGGTGCTAATTGAATTGTATAAAACGCACTTTGATCTCCCAGAGATGATGGATGCGACGAGGTGACGCCGGCGAGGCTTCACTCGAAGGTCAAGGCAGTTGTGCACAGCTAGAAAAGTACCACTAACTACGCATTAAATGTAAATTAAATCAAAGGAAAAATATGTAGGTTAGTTATTACGTGGCTTAAATATTATATCACATATCGATATACATTAACGATGTAATATATAAATATATAATATATTTTTATTTTTACTAGAATTTAGATCTAAAAAATACTTTATCGATATGTCTATATTTTCTTTTATCAAGAATCGATATAATAACGATATAACTAATTTTCTTTTATTCCTTTAATTAATTTTGAATTACTTATTTGATTAATATTTAATTTATTATTATATTTACTAGAACCTAGTTCTAAAATCTATATATATTTAACCCTTAAAATACCTTCATTAGCTTTATATCGGGCATCACCCTCCTGGGCACCCCCACCGAGGTGTATCTGTATGGCGCCCAGTACATGTACATCATGGGATCCCTGGTGCTGATGGGCTTCTGCATGTACTACTTCTTCCTGCCGGTGTTCCATGAACTGAATCTGATATCCACCTACAAGGTGAGTGCAGAATAATATAATAATATAATAAAAGGTATAAGATATATGATATATTCTTCTGAAATACCCTTAGTACCTGGAGCAGCGCTACAATCGCAGTTTGCGGCTCTTTGGCTCGGTGATGTTCATAGTGGCCTCGGTAAGCAGATTTCTAGAGAGCAGAGAAATTGGAAATATTCATATATTCATATATTCCCTAAATCCTTGACAGCTCCTTTGGCTACCCATTGTGATCTATGTCCCGGCCATAGCCTTCAACCAGGCCACTGGAGTGAATATCCACATCGTGACGCCCATTGTGTGTGTGGTTTGCATCTTTTACACCTGCATTGGTGGCCTCAAGGCGGTGGTCTGGACGGATGTCATCCAGACCCTGATCATGTTCGGGGCCATGGCCTTGGTCCTGATCAAGGGCACCCTAGACATCGGTGGTCCCGGCGTGGTCTGGCAACGGGCGCAGGAAACCTCACGTCTGGAGAGGCCCAACTTTAGCGCGGATCTCAGTGAGCGATACACCTTCTACTCATTGGTCCTCGGGGGCGTGGCCCATTGGCTCAAGTCGAATGCCATTAGCCAGAACATGATCCAGCGGTATTTGTCGCTGCCCACGCTGCGGCATGCCAGGATTGCGATTTGGACATTCATAGCCGGTGTCCTGGCCTTTCTCCTGATCTGTGGCTACACGGGTTTGCTCATCTATGCCACATATGCGCAGTGTGATCCCTTGGAGACGAAGCTGGCCCAGAGGAATGATCAGTTGCTGCCGCTTTTGGTAATGGAAACTCTGGGGGCTTACCCTGGTCTACCCGGGGTCTTTGTTGCCGGTGTCTTTAGTGCCGCTCTGTCGTCTCTATCCACCGGGTTGAACTCTCTCTCGGCGGTGGTGCTGGAGGATTTTGTAAAGACCTTCAGGAAGAGTCCTTTGAGCGAAGGACAAACGGCCTTTGTGATGCGCAGCGTGGTGGTGGTCTTTGGCATTCTATTTGTGGTGTTGGTCTTTGCCGTGGAGAAGCTGGGAGCTGTGTTGCAGCTAACGATCACCCTCTCCTCGGTGGCCAATGGTCCGCTGTTGGGTATCTTCACCGCTGGGGTGATGCTGCCGTGGGTAAACTCAAAGGGTGCACTCCTCGGGGGCTTCAGTTCCCTGCTGGTCATGGCCTGGATGTGTGTGAGTGCCCAGCGAGATCTGGTCACTGGGGATTTGGTGTACAAGCGGAAGCCCTACTCCACAATGGGTTGTAACTACACCTTTGCGGGGGAGCCGAGGGAGTTTGCCAGTCTCTCAGGAGGAGTGGGGGGATTAGGAGGAGCTGCTGCCATCAGGTAAGGGGATCTTAGAGAGTAATTTTAATTATTTCCTATTTATATTTCTGCTCTTTGCGTTTCAGTCCTGCTCCCTTCCAGCTGTACCGCATCTCTTATTTATACTTCACGCTGTTTGGCGCCCTGGTCACCATAGTGGTGGCATTGGTCACCAGCCTGCTCCTTCGGGAAACCGATCTGGATGCAGTGGATACCCGTCTGCTGACGCCCTTCGTCCGGCGCTGGCTGGAGCGGCGTCGTCATCGTCTGCGCTCCCAGGTGCCAGATCCTGGCCAGCACAAGAAGCATAAAGTGGAGACCGCCACGTGACAGGAGAGAATGGAAGGATGCTTATCCTGGCCATGTTCCATGATGTTCCTTGCGTTAGCCTAGCAAATATATATAAAATACATATACTATAAAAACAAAAAAAAGAAATCTAAAAAATAAAAGAAAATTCATAATTATTTCGGGGGGGCTCTGAGAGATGTGGGTTCAAAGCCTTTGCCTGGGTCTCTGCCTTCTCTGTAATTAGAAAAATGCCCGCAGCTCCGGGGGAGTCCCCGAACCTGACCCGAACCTAGAAATCAAAGCAACGGCTGCCCAAATAGAGAGAAAATCACAGGGGGGTGAAAAAAGCAACTCAAGGGTTAAGGCTTACGAGAAAAAGAAGAGGTTAATACTCTTTTTATGGGGAAATTGAAGGGAAAATTTGGGTATACATTTCATTTTACTTCTTATATAATTATGAAAATGAAAAATACTTGAAACTAAATTAAAAATTAATCAGAATTTTAATTATAAAACAAGAACTTATTAATAAAATTGTGTTAATTCTTGTATACCTTGTTTTATCGATAATTGATTAGTATTAAGTTAATTTCAGGTTTTACTTATTTATTTTTATATCTAGAAGACTTAGGGATGTATATTTTATACTATATGTACTGCATATATTTATATATAATTAATTTATGTTTTATTTATATATTTCGTACATCTTTTATACATTTTATACTCTATTTAGAATATTTTCTCAACTTATTTCTCTTTTATTTCAAGGTTATTTTGTGTATAATATTTACAATTAATAATATTCCATGAGACAGTCCCCTTAGTAAACCCATCCGATCACTATACCCCCTGGAGAGGGTATTAAATAATGAAATAAATGGGAAAAAAGGCTCTGAACTACAGAGAATCCGTACCCGTACCCGTACCCCTACACCCAACCCTTGGGTCCGAAAAAAGTCCCAGGCTGAGGGCGAAGGGTGGCCCGCTTTCAAGTGCCAGTCAGGCACAAGTGATTGGGCACTGTCTGGGGTCCAAGGTCAATCCGTGGGGGAGGAGAAGGAGCAGGAGCAGCAGGAGCTACCCCCACAAAGGGTTGCGTTTTCACATTTAGTTTTCCGTCCGTTAATTGAATATTTACTGCTTTTCATGTGTGTGCCGGTGGCCGGTGGTCAGTCTGCAACTATTTCCCGGTGAGGAGGTACACATATTTGTATGTTTAGGTCGTTTATGCAGCAAATTGAATTGTTAATGAGCTGGCAAATGTTTGCGAAATTAGTTTGTTTCTTTTGCCTCTAGAACTCATCTCTAGTACTCATCGATGACGAAGGCAAAACCCAAAGGCAGCAAAGGCAGAGACATATGTCCTTAGTGCCACAACTATTTCTCTCTTAATTAGCCGCCAGAAAAAACAATTTTTAACACAAAAGGCAGAGAGACAGAGGGAGAAACTACGGCGAAATGTCATCAGAATGCATAATAATAACAGTTTCCGGTCAGTGTGTGTGTGTGTGTGGCTTTTTGTGGAAAATCTGAACAAAAGCAGAGAAACAGGTGCGCCACCTCGCGGCAGTTACGGAAAAAGGGGGTGAACAAGCGGTGAAATGGGAACAACTGGTGCCAGGGGGAAGGGAGAAAGGCAGGGGTTGGGAAGGTACTCGGGACAGTTGTCATATGGGTGGATTGTATTCCTTTTGTTTTTTTTTCCTTTTTTTTTTTTTTGGGAGAAAACAGGAAACGGAAACGGAAGCTGGAAGCAGCGCTAACGTGCCAAACTGCCAACCTGCCACTAACAGCAACTACACAATTAGTACAACAACAACTACTAGAATAACAACAACAAAAGGAAACTAGAAAAATTTACTACAAAAGCAAACAACAACCAAAACTCTTCGCTCTGTTAACTTGTTTATGTCGCCGTGTTTGTGCTTTTGTATTACTTTTTATCCCAAAATATAATTTGCTCACCCTTTTGCTCCCTCATTACCCTTACATTTTGAAGGGGTATATGTATTTAGTTAAGGAACCTATAAAGTTAAGATGGATAACGCCAAACAACTAGAGGGGGAAAAAAAAGAGAAAACTAAAACTTATTTTCTTTTTATAAATATTTTAATTGTATTATTTATTTGATTGATTTTTAGAGAACATTTATTTGATAGATCTTCTTATATGATATTTTTAACAAGTAAATGGATTTAGGAAAAGATCTCATACGGTGTAAGATGCGTAACGCCAGAAAAAAACTAATAGAAGCCCTGAAAATAAAACTTAAAATTCTTGTTTAATTTGTTTATTTGTATTTATTTATTTGTTTAAAATTATATAGAACTCTCTTCTGACATTTTTAATAAGTACTTGGATTTAGGAAACAGTTTTAAAGCATATAAGATGCGTAACGCCAAACCAAACCCAACCTTATTTATTTATTGCTTTAATTTTTATACTTTTACATTTTATTTTTCAATGTTCTCTTGATTCATGTTATAAATAATTATTTTTTAGGGTATTAATGGCATAATCTTGACATTTTTATGAAAACCCAAACCCTCTGCCTTACCACATTTTTTGTAGACATTTTTTGAAAGCCTGGCGGTCATATAAATGCCAGTGACAATTTGCAACGGAGGTTAACCCACAGCGAACTTAACCCCTCATCAGCATCCCCCTAGCCAGAAGTACCATTTTTGATTGTTTTCATGAAAATGAGCATAGAAAAATTATAATTAAAATTCATATGGAAATTGTCGAAAAAACGAGCCACTACAAAATGGAGGCGAGAACAATGGTTCTTCGTGTTGTTCTTGTTGCTGTCGTTGTTGTTGTTGTTGACCAAAAGATTTCATCTAAAAGAGACCCAAGAAATGCAGTGGCCAAAAGGGGTTAAGGGGGTTAAGGGAGTTTAAGGGGGTTTAAGGGGGTTAAGGGGTGCAGGCTGAGCTCTGCGGGTTTATTGTTTGCGGGGAACATGTGTTCATTCCACCGGCTCTTTGGCCCGCCTCAATCTTTTTGCCTGCCAAAACAATGTCAGCTTACAGAATTAGAAGGGCAACGAGTTGGTGGGCAACAAGGGGTTAAAAGGGGCCAGCCAGCAGCCAGGGCTTAGAAGGCACAGGCGGGGGTGGGGGTACACTACCTGGGCAGCAAATGTAAAAAATGCACAAAGGAAAATGGAAGTTTATAAATTATAAAGGTTTTTGGAAAGCAAATAACAGAAAAATATATTTTTAAGCAAATTTCAAACTTAAATAATATAATAATATTAAAATTTAATAAAATAATTTATGTATTATGTATTTAATTTTCTCTGAAGTCTTTCAGTGCCTTGAAAGCACAATGGTTTTGCCGGAGCCAGTAGGAAAAACGCATGCCGGCTGCTCACTTTTCTTGTTGTCGTTTCATTTTTGGCACTTTTATGCGATAAAATATTTAATTATATTCGGCAGCTTCGTTTGTGCATTGTGCGGTGGCTTTTCTCTGTTTTTAGTTTTTTTTTCTCCCCCCATTCATTTTTTAGCCCATTTCAGCCCATTTTACATCACCTTGGGGAGTGGGCGTGGCGAGATTGCATTTCGAGTGTCTGACCAAAAATATGCAATGATTTTGGTAGCTAAAAGCTGAGTGCTTAACAGTGTTAATATTTATTTGTATTATTTTATTGTTACATTTTACACTAGATTTATTTTTATTATTTATGTTTAAATATTCTATAATATATAATAAATCTAATATGATATTAATTTACACTCTTATGTAATGGTACAGTACACTTTCTTTTATAATCAGTTTGTCAAATATTTGAGGAACATTTACTTTTTAACCTGTGGTTAAGGTAAACCTTATAACTAAATAATATATAAATATTTGGATAATATTCCAAAAATATTAGCAACAGAATTAAAGGCCTTTTCTCTGTTTAATTAACTTTATATTTACATTTTTTAAAGATGTTTTAAAGACTTATAGTCCACGATTCTTAATATGTAAAATCATATTGCTCTTTAGCTTGGAGTTAAATCCATTTGTATATTATTCAAAGAATAAAAATAAAAAACCCAATCTTAACCTGAGGTTAAACAAATGTTGTAAATAAATAAATCAAATGCCAAAGATGTTCCTTTTTTAAGGGTACACAATATTTAAAGATCTCCTTAACATGCGGTTCAAAATATTAATAATGCTGAATAATTATATTTCTCGCTTTTTTTTCTGTTTACCGGATATTTCAAAGGTTATAATTTTCCAAGGGATATAATTTTGCCCTTTGTCCTAAGGTTAAATCCACTTTAAATGTTATTTATATTCCAAAGAAAATTCAACTTTAACCTGAGGTTAAACAAACTTAAATAAATAGTTTGTTATCGTGTCAAAAAGGGTGATTTTTTTAAGGGCCTCTATAACCTCAGGTTAAATAATTTTTATATATTTTATTAATTTTTATTTTTATTTAATGTTCAAAAACTGATTCGAATTCTTTTATCCCGTAGCCACTGTGGTCGCCAGCGTGGTGGCCCTGGTCGTTGTCGTGGTCGTCGTGGTGGTCGTCGTTGTGGTCGTCGTTGTGGTGCCCAGGGGTCGCTTGATGATGGTAATCCGAATGCAACCAGCATGATCCGGATGCTCACCAATGGGCGCCGCACTGCCCAGAGGGAGCAGGCACTCCAACACAATCAGCAGGACGAACAGGTGAGAAAAGGTGAGAAAATGGGCAGCCATTTCTTGTGATTTTCCTGTGAAAACACGCGTCGATCCTCGTCGGCTTTGAGCAACTGACTAAAGCACCTCAGCATCGGCCGATCTATAAATATTTATAGATACATGTGAATAAGTATATATACATATATACGGAGACACTTCTTGCAGTTCCATTCAATTGGCAACAATAATAAAAACACGATTTATGTGCTGTATCAACAAATGCGATTGCAAATTGCAGCCTCACCTCGCCGCGGTCACGGGTCACGCACCTATTATTTACCCTAAATATATATGTAATCATATATAAATGCTTATATATATTTCTATTCCGCTGCATCAGATAGCCCTAATTTCCAGGGTTTTCCCTTGACTTTTGGCGCATTAATGCCGATACAAATCGGTCATTCATTTATTAAATTCAATGGAAGTTGGGGAAAAAACACTTGAGCTGTGAACAAATTAAGCTATTTGTTAAAGCAGATTTTGTCAAGTTAATAGTTTGATATTAGGAATAGTTTAATGTGCATTTTTTAAGTTAATTATTTCATTAGTCAGTGAGTTTTAAATAGAGAAAATAAGCATTTGTTAGCCTTGAAAAAAGTGCAATTAAACTAAAACAATGAGTTTAATTTCCTTGAATTATTTAAGAATATTACAACAAAAATTTGTATGTTAGTCAATAAAATATTTTCATGAATGCTAAAAATTACTGCTAATGTATTTTTGCTTTTAAGCGTTTTTTTTTGGTTTTTAATTTTGAATATTTAATTCATACATTTAAGCTCTATTTGATGAGCCGATGAACCTAAAATTCAATCTTTAAATATTGCTTTTAAAGATTCCTCCGAAATACTCTTATTATACTTTAATTTTTTCACTTTAAAATACTAAAAAAAAACTGTTTAATTGTATGTTTAATATTCTCTTTTGGGTTTTTCTTTTCCCATAAAAAGCGGCTTTATAAATTAATTTATTGTAAATTAAAAGTTATCAAGTTTTCACCCATATTATTTGTTATAATTTAATTTTTGGCCCTTCAACTATATATTAAATATTAAACTTTATATTAAATATAATTTTTTGGTGCTCGATTTTCCCTTAGAAAGTACATTTTCATTTTAGCTTGCTGGAAAACGTGACTTTATTGAAAGGAGCTGAAAAACTACATAGGAATACGGTTCACATTGGGGTTCGTTTCGGGGGTAAATCAATGGGTATCCTTGGAAGAACTTTGTCCTGGCATTATCCCGATGAACTGGCCGTCGTGGAGGGTGGTGGTGGTGGTGGAGCCCCCCTTGGCGGCCCAGTGGAGTTGCGATGATGACCGGCAGCCTCCAGGCCACGAATCATATTCACTCCAGCCGTGGAGAGGTGCTTAAAAATATTAATATTTAATATTTTCATTAGCTTTATAATATATGTATAGGTTTCCAAATCATTTAAAGGTTTTTTGATAATTTTAATAATACTTTCAGTGTGCTGAAAAATGTATAATAATATTGAACGCGATTTTAAAATGTATTTAAATGCATTTAACTAGTTTGAAATGCTTTAAACAAATAAAAAATTATATTTCTTAAGGCCGCTTAGAACACAGATTAATATTTATTTGCAATTTATGATTTTTAAATATTTTACAGGCGTTAAAAAATTCTGTTTTATATTTTTATTGATTTTTCAATATTTTAAAATGTTTTTAGGCCTTTCTCTGATTTTTAAAACATTTACATTACAATTTAGATTAATATACAAAATTGATTTCATCATATCATCATTCATCATCAAAAAGGCATCTCTTTTTTTAAAATTGATATTTGAATAGATTTTTTGGTATTTTAAATTATTCACAGTTTTTTAAAAGGGTTTTTCTAATTTTAAAAATATTTTAAACATGTTATTTGTGTGCTAAACATTCTTTTAATTCGTATTTTTATAGATTTTTTAATATTATATTGAATTAAAAAAATTTTTAAATTATTTAAGAGGCGTCTCTATTTTTAAAAATATTTTAAACATTACGAAAAATTCCGTTTAGTCTTTAATTTTACTTTAAATAATTCTTAGCTTAATTTATATTTTCCGAAAGGTAATTATATTAAAATCCTAAAAGGAACCAAAAAAATTGTTCCAAAACAGCTCTAAAATATCTTAGAACCAATCCTGTATAGGGGATGGGATATATTTTCACTCACCAGCAGGGCACAGCTCAGGGCGAAAAATAAGAGCAGATAGAAACGCATCTTGATGTCGAGTGTCTGACATTGGCCCCGAAAGGCCCGCTTTTATGGCTCCGCTTTGTTTACCCCGGACAGGAACTATATATTATATAAAGATATATATGTTCGTATCAGGCAGGTGGCTCTGTAATTGCCACGGCAATTGCCGTGTCACATTAAATATCAAATTAAGGTGTTGATTTTGTAATAATATTATTTCAAAACTCGCCGGCAATTATCATGTGCACTGAGGGTGGATCTAGTTTCCGATTAGGAAGACTCGTTTATATATATTTTGTGTTTATACATTTTCGTTTTCTGCTCACAGCAGAATCACGTGCCAATAAATAGTGCCTTTCGTATGTGTGTGAAGCTGAAGCTGAAGTACCTTTAAGGGCACGTTCCGGGTGCCTGAAAGCAACTCCCCCCATCCGTCAGATTAATCCCAAAAGCCACTCAAGATTGCGACACTCGTGACCTGTCGCCAGATATTTGATGAACTGCCATGGGTTGTGGATATATATTCGGATGGGCATTGATCCCAGCATCCAGATATGGGCATAGATGTGTTGCCCAACTTTTATTGCCAGTTGCTTTTACCTTTGAATCGAACCTGTGATGTGGGAACATCTTCCCCATCGAACTGGGGGACACTGAAATTCAAGGATTTTATGTATATAATTTATATGTTAATTAAGATATTTTATAATATATTATAAGTAGTTTATATTTATATTATATTTATGAATATATTATATTTATATATGTATATGTTTATACATTTTTATATTTATTGAAGCCTTCATAAATTAAAAAAATGTTTATAGTAAATTTCTTTAGAAAATCTTATTTTTTAAAAACTAATTATATGTAGTATTTTTACTTAATTTAGTTAGTTCCTATTATACATATTTTTCCTTGACAATTAGTCAATTCTAAACATTATTTTTGGTTATTTTTTTGTGCTTTATATTATTTTAAAAAATTGCTAAGTCTTTATTTTTATTTATATTTTCTTTTATTTTATAAATAACATATATATATATTTCTCCCTGTGCACCATAAACGACATAATACCAGAAAAAAATGAAGAAGTCGGCGGGGAATCATAAAAGTCACCGCAAAAACCCTCGGTTTATTGGATTTTTACGATAAGCCTCGCAAAGCAGGCAGAATTTTTCGCTCCGATTTTTATTTGCAGCCCGAGAATGATTCCTGGGGATGAGGCTGAATACCGATGATGACTCGAAAAGCACTTTCCTTTTGCAAATTGCAGCTGTTATCGCTGATCAAAGTGCGGGGGCGGGGGGGAAAATCCCCATTTATACTGTTGGATATATACCCCAAGATATATAACCAAAATGTGGCTAGTGTCTCCGGTCCGAGGAGAATGCAAATCAAACAAACAATAAATTGAATCAGGACATTGTTGAATGTAACAGATAGCAGCGAGAACAATGGCTGGACCGATGCTGGGCCGCTCGCATATCCTGCAGACATTAAGGATATCCTTGAGTAGATGCAATTTTCTAACCAATATAATTCATAAATTTATTTTCAATCCTTTCCGCACATAAATTCTCATATTATGCACGCACACACACACGAACATTTTTGTGTTGAGCCTTGAGCCTATTGTCCAGCCATGTCCTGTGTCCAGTGTCCTGCGTCCTGCTGCCTGCCTGCCTGCTGCCTGCGTTGGTGTGCATTATTATTTGTCGTCGTGCTTGTCATTATTTATATGGGCAGGCGAGAGATAAGTTGCTGCTCCCCCTTTTGAGGGGGGGGAACAGGATGCAGTGCTGCTCCTGGCAATTACACAAGCACAGAGTGAGAGAGAGATGTCCTTCGCTGCAGGTTGTTGGCCCAAAATTTTGATTTATAAATGCCAACACCGAGCAGGTTGTCTAAAATGCCATCCATCCCTACCTTCGCCCATCTCCCACCCCCCCATTATCCTGCCATCCTGCCTGCCGGCTGCCTGCCCCCGGAAGTTGCAGTTACTTTTGCTGACAAACGTCCCCAGGACCTGCAAGGCGGCAAGGAGTGCAACTCAAGTGGCCATTAATATATCAGTTCAATTCATATTTGAAATTTTGCATTTCCCCAGCAGGAGAGAACGAGGACGAGGACGAGGACGAGCCACAGAGATCCTTGTCCAGCTGGCACCTAGAAATGCATTCCCTCCCAAGCTCCTTCGACTCACTCCTGCATTCGGAACGATTATGATTTGTGTCTTACTTAATGCACAGAGAGAGTCCTGCGAGTTTCAAGACACAGAGCGAAATAATAAAAGGTCTAAACAAGGACTAAAACAAGGTTAAATAATAAATCAAGTCATTATTTAAATCAAAATAATATTAACAAACAAATTAATAAATATATAAAATCAAACAAGAAAGGCAGCTAACTTCAGCACACCGAAGTTTGTATAAACTCCCGAAAGGAGTTTAAAAATTTAAATATTTATTCTCCTTAATTTTGGGCAAATTAAAGCTTAAAAATTTAATAACTAGGCTTAAAATACATTAATTTCAATTCGGAAAACTGTTCTGAGTTAGTTTTTACAAGGCTAATTGAACTGCATTCTGAATTTCAATTCATTTTAAAATTGATTTTTTTTTTAAATTTATTTTTACAATTTTTAAAATTTACCCCTTAAAAATTTCGGAAAAAATTTTAAATTTTTTTATTCTACCAAACACGGCTAGATCGACTCGGTTGTTAATGCTGATCAAGAATATATATGGTTTATGGGATCGGAAACGACTCCTTCACTGAGTTCTGTTCCTCTGACTGAAATTATAATTGCAGGGTGCAAGGTTATAAAAAACTGACTGACAAAGTTAGCTTTAGATTATAAATATAATAATAATTATAATAAAGATTATTATTATGTTAATAAATGTTGGGGAGATCCCCACAGAGATTGAGGCACTGCGACCGAAAGATCTTCTGTGCCTAAAGCTTTAAATATAATTAAGGCCTTGTAAATATTATAATAATACATATTAGTAATAAATATGTACCAATTAAAAGAGCTAATTAAATTAATAGAATTTAATAGTTTCTACAATATATAATTAAGTATTTTTAATTATTTAATTATTTTTAAAATATATTTACTTTGAACTAAGGTGATGTACTTATAGTTTTAGTACCAATTGTCCACTCAAAAACCCCCCCGAAAGCGCTCGAAACCATTCAAAAATTCCCCTATTAAACACCCAACCGATTTCGCTCAGTGCACAGTCCGGTGTCCAACGGCACAGAACCAAACTGGTAAATGGTAGATGGTAGATGGTTGCTGGTAGATGGCAGACGACGGCGGCCGAGTGGAGCTGGGCGCCCGGGCCCGGCGTCGTCTCAATCTGATTGATTTAGAATTCCAATTGAGACTGCATGAAATATGTTTGCTTCGTGTCTGGGGCTTCTGCTGTGAGTCCAGCGAGTCCTTCCTGGCCGTGCCAGCATTTATGCATGGGCATATCCTTTTGCGAAATTTGCATTTTCGAACAATTGCAAACGGCAGCAGGAGCAGCAGAAGGAGCAGCAGCAGGACGACGACTACGACTCCGACGACGACGACGACTTATTGGTATTTCATTGATTTATGACACTTGTGAAACAATTTGGAAAATCACAGATTAGCAGTGGAGGGAAGGGGCTGGCAGGGGCACGGCACTAATTATACCCTATGCCTCATCGGGCCAGCACAGCACCTTGGCCCGGTTTGACTTTGTCATGTAAATCGCTGTAATTGCAGACCCCAAAAGGCAGCACTAACTACAGGACACTAAAATCGCTACTTAAAATAAAAGCTGGCCAACATTTTATTTTATTTTATTTTGTTTTAATTGCATTTTCACACAAAAGATGTTCTCTTTGGGTTTTCTTTGGGAAAATGTAAATTCAGACAAAAACTGGTGGGAATTTTTCGTTTTTCTTTAGGTGAAGAGGTTGCTTTGACAATTTTTAAAAAATATTTGAGATGTTTTTGTTTAATATATTTTTATTTTAATTTTATGTTAATTTAATATAAATTTGTTATTTATTTTTATTTTATTTTTATATATATTTTTTATGTATTTAAAATATATTTTTATCTGTTTATATAAATGCTGAAAAGTGACGTGGTTTATGGTACTAGAAAACTTTATATAAAATGTATTTTTTATTATAAAAAATATAACATTAATTTTGTATATTATATAAAGAGCATATATTTATTAAAGTTCTGGAAACCATTTTTGTTTTAATTTTTTATGTATCATTTATATTTTTTAAATATTAAACAAAAATATATGTACTGAAACAGTTGTTGCTACTAGAAAACTTTCTAGAAAACCTTATTTAGAACTTTGTAAAAATTCGATAAATTATAAAATACATTTTGTAAATTATAGTACTAGCTTAAATATTTAAATCTGTTTTTTTCTCTATATTATATATATTTCTGATACCCTTTTTCTTATCCTTTTCCAGGGTATTCCCCAAGTCCTGTGAGTCTCTTTGGCTGAGTTAATCCAAGCGCATCAGCTCCTTCAGGCTGATCGTCTTCCTCTGGGCTCTGGCCCTGGGTTCTGGTCTCTGCCTTCTCCCCAACAATTGAACTTTTGGCCCCTTAACCCGTCACTGCCTAAGCTGCCTCCCTTAACCCCACAAGCACACCCAGAGACACGCACACACACGACCAGGCAAAGGCACTTTCTCTGCAATTCCTGCTGGCATCGTCTTTGCCAACTGCGACTCCAACTGAGATTTATATATGTCAAGTGTGGTGGGATGAGGAGGAGGTGGAGGAGTAGGAGAAGGGTTAACCCCTCGCCCCCGTTTAACCCCTGGCTGCCCTCGTCGGAGGACGTGCAGTGATTAGGCCACCAGTCTACAAGCGATTTGTTGCATGTTGTTGCAATTGATTGTTGCAATTTCAATTTTGAATTATGAGCCCTGCCTCCCTGGCATCCTGGCTTCCGTTTCCTGTCCTCTCTTTCTCTCTCTGTCCCACTCTCTCTCCTCTCCCTCTGTGTTGCAGGATCACAGGACATTGTGTCTGCATGTGTTGCAAGTTGCATTGGCAGCGTCATTCAAGTGTTTAGTGATTTATTGAATGCTCCTGCATCTGCAACTCTGCCTCTGCCTCTGCCACTGCCTCTGCAATTTCCCCGGCATTGTTTTGGCCAGGGCCAGGCCCTGAGATTAGCACAATGGCTTTGAGCACTTTTGACAGCTAAGATTTGTTTATGCCGAGAGACGGCCCCAGTGCCAGCTCCTTATCGGTGGATCGGGGCATCGGGGTGGCACTCTCGGTGATTCATGTCCTTGCATATTGGTAACAAATTTCCGGTAATTGATTCGAAATTGATTAATTAAGTCTCACTCTAAGCAAGGGCTCTGAATGCTGCTGGCTTTAAGAATTTTATTTAATTTATTTGAGGTTAAAAAAATAGAATTTGGATTTATATTTCCAAGGAAATTCACTTGCTACGCCTTAAAATTGTTTAACATAAATTTAAGTTCTGGGTAATCCAGGGAAATTCATCATTAAATAATAACAAGTTATGTAAATTTATTTATTAATTCAATTCAATTTAGTTTTTAATAAAAAATATTTATATCTTTAAATTATATATTTTCCTAGTTTGCAAATTTGTATTTAATTCCTTTGATGGTGTATTAATTTGGCAAACCTCAAAAATCAAACATTGAAGCTAATTTTCCGCACTCACTCACTCTCTCCCTTCCTCCCTCTCCCCATCTCGCTGTTGGCCTGGCTTTAACCACATTTTGCAGCCACAAATGGCGGCAGCATCAGCTGCCTGCCCCCAACTCTTAACCCTTTGGTGGCCCCGACAGCACTTGGTACTACGAACTTGGGCTTGTTTTGAACGTTATCGACACGATTTTGACATATTGAATGGCAAGTGAAATGTGTTTTGGCAGCCAGACAACATGACAGACAGACTGAGGCTGGCTGGCACAGTCTGTGGCAGGTTATATCGATGGATGGGCGACGGGGGAAGCCACAATCCATACCAAAATATCCTCTGAGAGGGGGAACAGTCCTCGCAACGAAATCCTGTGGCAGCTCCACTGGCGCGCATGTTTGTGGCCAGAATTTTGGCATTCAGCTGCCTGCCAAATGGTGCACATGCAAAAATATGCCAAAATTCATTCAACCATCGAGGCAGGCATCGAGCCAGGCATCCATCCTTGTTGACACATGGCCTGTGCTCCTGCTGCTCCCGCTGCTCCTGCCACTCCTCCTGCCTTTTCCTGGGTGTTAACACACATCAAATATTGACAGTTTGCTCTCAGCTCTCACCCTGCCCCGAAATCGAAGCCTCTCCCCCAGATGCTGATGGAGTTTTGGGGCTTTCATTTAAGGGATTTCAAAGGATACCAAACTGTTGCATTGATCAAGCAAAATATTTATACTAAACTAAGACTGAAAAGGGTTTAGTTAAGAAGCTCATAGAACTGGCCAGGGTTTTCCCCCCAAAAAAAAACCTTATACATATCTTAAAATTTGCAACTTTTGCTCTGGAAAACCCTGGGAAAAGTCTCTGATTAATCAAAAATTGAAGTCAATTCCAAACTGTTGAGTATTTTCCTTTGCCCTATTTTTCAAAAAGGAAATAAATCCAAGGCTTGTCCTTTTCGTGGTTATGATTTATCAATGCTTTTAACTGCAGGACGAAAAAGGACATGATTTGCATAAGCAGTTCTCAGGGGAAGGAGAAAATAGGAAATAGAAAATAGAGAGGGGAAAAGCGAGCAGGTTTCCCTGCAAAATGGGAAATGGAAAATGTCAATTGGGGTACTGCACTTGAGTGTTTGTGTCCTGCCCTGAAGGATGTCCTGATTAATGGCTGTGATTTTTTCACATTATCTTTTCTTTTCCCTCTCTCTTTTGCTGGAAATTGTAATTTAATTTAGCGACAGTTGGAAAATCCAGGGAAAATGCAAATGAGCCAAGAAGCTGCTTTGCTGTTTTAAGCCGAAGGGAAGCGCCAAGTTCGAGCCTCGTCAATTGCATATCCTTTTCGCATTAATATTTCATTAACAACATTTGCCGGAAGTTTGATCTTCTGCATCAATGGCTTGTAAAATTGACTTGGCAACAAAAAAAAAAATAAAACACAAAAGTTACAACAAAAAAAAAAATGCTGCCTGTTGCCTTATTACATTAATTTCATTTGAGTTTTATTCTCTGAATCATCCTCCTGTTGATTCCAGCCCTAATCTCCCGCCACACCCCTCCCTTGCGGGGTTATGCAAATTTTTTGGCAACCCCCCAAAGAGCTCTACTTTCAATTTGGCTGAGCAGTTCCCGACCCCGAGTCGGGCGTAATTTTCATTATTTATATTTTTTCCATTTTACTGATTATGATTTAAGGCCGCGCCGCGCTGCCACTCTGATTGCCGCGTATCAATTTCGCCAGCGGTTTGCCAATTTTTCAAAATACAAAAAGAAAAAAAAAAAATGGAAAGTATAAAGTGGAAAGTAGCTGCGCCGAGCATCCGCGGCCTTTTTAAATAAGCCATTAACCGCAGTCGGGCGCCGGGGTCCTGCTCGTCCTTGGGCCCGCGGTCGCCAATGTTCAATACATCAAAGGCAGCGAGGGTTTACTTAGAATATTTTCCTTTGCGTTTATATAGCAAGGAAATTATTTAGTTATTTATTATTAAATTTTAGGAGCAATTTTGAATTTTATAAGAGAGTATATGGTAAATATTTTGTTTTCTTTTTTAAATTGTTTTTAATATTTTATAAATATTCAAGCTACAAAAAAAGTAATTAAACATTTTATGCTATTTAGTCATATGAATAAGATTTTGCAAAGTATAAGCTGAATATTATAATAATTTAGTTTTATGTTTCAAATCAAGTTAAGTATAAGTATAAATTATTTTTAAAAATTATATTGTCTTTATACTTTTATTAATTTAACATTTATTAATTTATTTAAATTAAAAAGAATTGAAAAACTATTGTTTCGAAATTTTTGAAAAGCTTTTAAATAGTTGTTCTCTTTTTTTTAATATTTTTGAGTTAAAAATATATTATTTAAATGATTCTATACAAAAATCGTAATATTAATATTCATTTTTTATTTTAACTTTACTATAAGAGTATATATTTTCATGATTAAAAAGAATATAATTAGTTTAAAGTTATTCTCACATAAAACCTGACTTCGTTAGCACAATTCCCTATAAGCCTTTATTTTCTTCCATAATTTCTTATCCCACTGTTTATTTTTATTTTTCCCTTATCCTTAAGGACCTCCCCAATGTTTCCAGGAACTGCTAGAGCAACCCTCGCTGGCTGTTGGCAACATGACTGATATTTGCATGATGCCCGCTAACTACGCCTGTCAAGTGGGATTTTGTGCGATTTTTCTTGTAAACGAGCTGCGCGACCCCCGCTAATCGAACGCTACCAATCCCACCGCCCACCCCCCTAAAGCGACCTTGGGTGGTGTTCCAAGGGGCGATGATGTTGGTGGTGGTGGTGCTGCTGCTGCGGCGGCATGCATGCCGAAAATTGCGTTGTTTTGCGTGTAACCGCGCGTGGTAATCAAACACGCAGTGCGGCCCGCGATCCACCACAAGCGAAAGCGAAAAAAGGAATAAAAAATAAATAAAGAGGGGTGCCAGGGGGTTGCAGGGGGTAGTCTGTGGGTGGCTGGGGGCAGCCCGTGGGCACTGCCTTCAGCCCGCAGTCTTGGCTTTGGCGTGCCGTCGTCAATGTTGCTGCCTTTCATTTTTCAAGTTGGCGAAAAAGTACCCCTTACTTTGTAAGGGGTATGTTGGAATAGGGGTTGTTATAAGTCTAAAATTATTTCCAGCAAAGCACTAATTTTCTTTACAGTTTAAGTTTTAATTTTCAATTGGAATATATTTTTATGTATTTTTTTTTAAGCTTAACTAAGCAAAGTTTTAATTTTAATTTACCTTTTGACTTCCCTTTAAAGACATTTTAAGGCATAGGAAATTATTTTCTGCTGCTGCAGTGACTCTTTATTTAGAAGTCGACTTTTAAATTAATTTAATTTAATGAAAATACATTTAATTAATTATTTTCCATAAATTTTTAAGTTTAAATAAAGCTGTTTCAACATTTTTTAAAATTATTCCTCCTTCTAGACCTAAAGATATCTCCTAAAATATTTCCCCTTACCTTCTAAAGGGTATCATCTGTGTCGTTAGCATTTTTCATAAGATCCTTTCGCTATTCGCGAAGCTCTTTTTTTTTTATTTTGTCTCGCATATGCCGCGGGGCTTTTCAGAAAAAATAAAAATCCAAAAAAGAGCGAGGCAGGCTGTTGGCAAATATGTTGCCAATTCGGCGGCGCATTGACGTTTGCCTTTTGTTTGACGACGCCGCCCCCTTGATTTCCCGTCCGATTTTCATCTTGGCATCTATATATATATAGAGAATATATATATACATATCAACAGCTCGACTTAAGTTGCTAACGAGCTGCTGTGTGCGCGGCTTTTCGCCATCGGCGGCTGCCGCAACATTAATAAAAATAAAAGGCAAGGAAGGCGGAGAAATTTTGCTTTCTTTTTTTTCATATTTTCCCTCTCTGTTGCTGTTGTTGTTTTTTGTCGTTCTTGTAATTTTTCAAATATTGTTCAATTTGCAAAAGCGCGCTTAACGATGTGTGCGTAATTTAAGTGCCGCTGCAGGGTCCTTTCAGGATTCACTTTGATGCTGTTCAATTCGACATTCGGTGCAATCATCATCCTCGTCCTCGGTGCCCCGTCAATCGAAAATATGATTTAATTAATTTGTTTGCCATTTTTTTCGTCCTTTTTTCTGTGTGCTGAATTTTATTGATGGCCCGGAATCAAAGGTTGCGATAATAAAAGGGTAAAGTGGGTGCCACAAAAAAAATGAATAACTTCTGGGGTTGGGGAATATATGAAAGAAAGATTTGGTTTAGCCTTTAATTGGATTTAATTTTAATTTATTAAAGTTTAAACTTCCTAATATTAATATTAATATTAATATAGATACATATTTATGAATTTATTCGTTATATTTATTTTATTTTATTTATTATTATATAAAAATGCTCAATATTTGTAGACATCCAAGTTAATATTATTATTTTTATTTCTTTTAGGTGCATCCCTAAATGTAAACCAATTGCATTGTGGATCGTGGAAGATGAACGCAAGCCAAAGCTGTGAATTGGAATTAGAAAAGTCCACCGTATCTCTCTCTCTCTCTCTCTCGCCACCCGCCTCTTGCCAATCCTCCACTCGTCTCTCACCGCCTCTCACCGCCCGTCTCTGACCACTCGCCTCTTACCTCCCGCCTCTCACCTCTTGCCAAAACTTCGCCGCCTTCCAGTACCTTCCAGTACCACTGAGCGACCTTGCAAATCATTTCCCTCTAGTGCCGCCGGGGAGGAGGAACGTAAAACGAAAAGGTCTCCATGCAGAGATCGACGCTGCGGTTAACGGTAAACTACGGAGTGGGGAAAAACAAGTGGCGAGTGCGGAAAACAAGTGCACAGTACGGAAAAACAAGTCGCGAGTACGGAAAATCTGTGAAATGTGAGTGTGAGTGTGAGTGAAGTGGGGGCTAAGGCCGGAGTACCCCAAATCAAAAGCCGGGCCGCTGTTTTGCTCTTTTTTTTTTCAAGTTGCTACATACAAGCACACAATACTAATGCGTCGTTGGATCTGCCGCAACAATATAAACGGGTGAGTGAAACAAAAAGCGATTATCTATTTGCCTTTATCTTCTTCTTTCTTCGCCTGTCTTCTGTCTTCGCCTTCGCCATTTTTTTTCTCTTTCCCTTTAGTATTCATTTCGTATAAACGCCGTAGCAAGTGCCGTTACAAGCTTTCTCAGCTCTCGCACTGGAAAGTGGAACTTAAAAGAGGGAGAGAGAGCTTTGACGATCCTCTCTTTTCCTTGTGAATTTTACGATTTAGAGATCTGCTTGCCTTTGCTTACTTATTTCATCTTGGTAATTAAAATCTTTAAAAATTTGCATATTAAAAAATAAGCCTAAAGGCTAATAAGACCTAATAAAATTAAATCTAAATAATTATTTATGCCGCTTTCGATGTTTGTTTACAAGATTTTAAGGCTGGTCCGTCCGTATTAACCCTTTTATCCCCCATTCACCGGTCCGATAGCATGCAAACTTATAATTAAATTACTTTACATACATAGATTCTCAACTATTATTAATTATAAATTTCCTTTGGAAATAGAGATTTTAAAGGCAAAAGCTTGTAGGTTTCTGGTAAAGTTAAAAAATTATTTGGAACATTCTTTAAGAATACATATTTTATGTAGGAAAACTTATTTTGTTAACTATAATTCCTTCATTGTCCGCCACAAACTTAATCAATTTTTATTTAGTAAATAGAATTTTTTTTGTATATAATAATCCTGTAAATTGCACTTTAACCCTTAGACATGTGACTTTATTTCGAACTTTCTGCCTCGTTTTTACCCTCTTTTTTTGTGCCCAAAATCCGTTTTGGCTAACCACTTAAATAGTTTTTTATCTTGTAATTACCGCCATCGTCAGTAGACGGCGCATCCTGCCTTTGGATCTCCTCCTCCTGCTCGTCCCTGCTCCCCCCTGCCTTTTGCAGCTTCCTGGCTTGGAAGCTGATTTGTTCCATGTGACAGCCCCCCTCAGGGGGGGTGGGGGCGTGGCCAGACCAGAGAGAAGTGTCCACCAACTGCCTGGGCATTGCGTGTGTATTACAATAATTTTTAATTACCGGCGTAAACGTAATTATGAATTTTTATTTCGCATTTCAGTTCTGCTCGCAAATTTGCCTTTTTTCTGCTCTTTCTTGGTTACCCACACATACATTTTCTTCTCCTTTTTTTGTATTACTTTATATATATATTTCATATATATATATATATATTTTATTTTGTTTTATTTTGTTCTCTGTGTGACGTTGGCCTTTTTCTACTGCCTGATCCGGTTGCCTGATATGCACAAAGGGGCTTCAGATGTGTGGGGCACCGGAAGGAGGCGGCGGCGGTGTGGCCAGATTTTTGCGAGTTTCTTAGAAATGGTGTAAACGGGGTGAGGGGGCGGTGGTAGGGCGGAAAATATAGAGGAAAAATACAGAGGTGGGGGGAAAGTAAGGAAAAAGCATGAGGGAAAAGCGGGTAGCGATGTCACAATCACAAGGCGCGACCGGTTGCACGCAATTATCACAAGTGACGTGGAGCGGATATGCTGGGCCAGCAGTCTCCAGGACCTCAGCCAGGACCCAGGATCCTTCCCCCATCCCCTCTCCGCCACCCTACCCCTCTGCACTTTTTCTTCAGCGAATAAAACAATAAGTGCTGCATGCTTTCAGGCGCCACTGCGCCAAATGCTTCACGGCAGCCAAATGGCCAACGAAAGGGGGGGAAGGTTTTTTTTGGTCGAAGGTTGGGTTGGGTCTAGAGGAGGGTAGGGAAGAGGGGGTAGTTCAGAGATTTTTATGGTTGCCCGCAGCGTTGGGCGCCTCATTACTGGCTACTGGAGCAATGTGGGTGGCGACTGGGGCACATTGGTGTTAAGAGGGAAAGGGGGGAACGGAGCGACGTGCAAGTCGGGGACTCATCAGCCTTAACCCTTTTCCGCCGGCCGGCTAAAATGCCTTCTCCACGCGGACATTGCACCGCAAGAAACTAGGGATAATAAATCATAAAATGTATAGTGAAAATAAATATAAGAAATTATAGAGAGAGAGAAAATTCCAAAATTCTAAAAGGAAATATATAAAGAGAAAATATTCTAAATGAAAATATGAGAAGAGATACATGTGAGGCAGGAAAGGAAGGAAATACATGTGAGAGAAAAAAAATATTGCTTTCAGAATTTTGACTTGAAGTAACTTAATTTAAACTAGGGAAACTGTGAGTCGCGAGAAAGACAAACAGAGGGAGAGATAGAGAAAGAGCGAACGTGAGCGAGAGAGAGCCATCGTGAGAGCTCTTTCTTTTCTTCACGAAAAGCAATCGGTAAGCATAACAAAGTCCTGAAGTAGCTCTATCACATACAACAAAAGTGCCTTAGAATTCCCAGCAGGTTCTAGCGCTGAAGTCTTGATATGCGCGCGGAATATAGTGACGAGGAAGTTTAATTTCCGGTGGAAAACACTTGTCTATTTAGTCATTATTTGCTATAAGGTTTTTAAGCTTCAAATATATTTCTATTGTTTATTATTTTGCTCGCAAAATATTTTCCCACATTTTCCCAATCTCTATACTCTCCTTTTTTCTAGTGTTCCCTCTCTTTCCATTCCCCTCCTATATATAATTTTTTTTTTGTAGTTTAAGCTGACGCTGCCGCGTTGCATTTTTAGCTTCTTCATTGCGCTTAAGGACTTTTGACTTTTGTTTTATTAGTAGTGACCCCATCCCCAGCCCGGTTCGCCCCCTTAACCCCTGACCTCTTACTCCCGCTCAACCCTAATGAGGTGGAGAGGAGGAGGCGGACTTCTTACTTAACCAACTCGACGGGTTTTTTCTTTCTATATATTCATTTTTTTTTCGTTCCGCGAACTCAGTGTGTGTGCCGCTGTCTTTCCCTCTCTCTCTCTCTCTCTCTCTCTCTCACCCCCGCCTGTATTGCCATCTCTGCCTGGCGTAGTATTTCTCATATTTTTAATTTCTGCACTTTGTCCCTATTTATCCTGGCGTTGGCAGTTTTTAATTTCTCTGCTTTTCCGGTGCAAAGTTAATGAATAATTGTGCGCACTTTTGCGGCAAAAAACGGCGACGGCGACAACTCTGGCGCTCGGCGGTGTGCATGAGTGCAACAGAGATGGACACAGCGGGGTTAAGGAAAGCGGTAGAGAGGGGGATGGATGGGGTGGGAGATGGAGGTGGGCTATATAGTGGAGATAGAGTGGCGCGCTGAATGGCGCAAAGTGTGATTGCATCCGGCGCCTTAATGAGTTCTTGATTTAATTCTTTTTCAGCTGCCTTTCGTTTGGTTTCCTCTTCCTTTCTACTGCCCTCGCTCCTTCCCCCTTTTCCACTCCCTTCTCCTATTTTTCTCCACTATTTTTCCTAGTATTTCCCAGTCCGGCTTTAACCCCTCAAAACCCCGCCCGTGAAATGACGTTGATTTCTTGCCATTTTCAGCAGCAGCGTCCAGTGCCGATGTCGCCTTTCAGTGTCATTGTGACTGGAAATTGGTTGACACGGGAAAATGTGGCGGGGAATTTTCCCAGGAAAAGGAAGAGGGAGGAAGAAGAGTTTTGGAAGGAGTGGAAAAGCTCAACTTAAGCGTAAGCTTAAATAAGTCAGCCACGTTCCTTTCTACAAAAATAAATAAAGAAATATAAAAATCAATACACAAAAATCGATCAAAATTCTAAACAAAAGTGCCGAAAAAATACTGAAAATGTCTAAATATCTAGATATAAACAAGGATACTTTCTCAAGGAAGTTTCCAAAGGAAAAAAGAGCGAAAGGCAGAAAGGACAAGTTCAAGCGGAATCAGGAATAAGACAGCTCTCTTTCTCTTTTCAATATAAATAAATAAATTAATAAAAAGTTCTAGCCAAAAATTGATTCAAATTAATAAATAATACTACAAAACATCAAAAATACCGAAATAAAACTAAAAATATCGGGGAATAAGGAAAATTTTCTATATTTGATGTCATTTTTCTGTTATAAAGTATTATAAACCCCGAAATTCAACCTCACCCAACAACACCTCAGCATCCAAAAAGTGCAACTGCTTGGACACTAATTTGTCTTCAATGAAGTACTAAATGAGCCGCTCAAGTGGCCTGGGCTTTTCCCCTAGAGCCACTTTCCACTTGACTTGGACTCGGACTTATGCTCGGAAAAGTGCGTGACCAAAAAGGCAGGACAGCACGGGACAACAAAGGGTGGCAGGACAATGGACACAACGGCAGGCGACAAAACCAAATCCGAGAACAACTCCCAAAAACTCCTTGAAAAGTTCTCCTGGGAATGCAGCGGAATCAAACTGAAGTGCCAAAAAAAAGGACAACGGAATAGAACAAGGGAATGCCGTGGGATTGGACCAAAAAAATAATATAGAAAAGAAGCAAAAGGAGTCTTGGGGAAAAGTCGGGACAAAGCCAATGCGTAATCAAAGTGCTCGAAGTGGCGGTCTTTTACTCTCACTCCTATTTCGAATTCAGACCAAAAATACACTGAAAAAACGGCAGGAAAAATATATTCTTTAAGCTATATATGAAATAGATTTTTACTATGATTCTTCACTTGATTTTTCTTTATATTTTCCCCTTGAATTATGAACTAAGACTAAAAGAAATCATAATTAACTTGAGGTTGAATCCCAAAATATTCTCTATGTGGCAAGCAGACGACGCCACATCGTCGTCTTCTTAGGTGGATCAGCCTAGGCATCGGCTATAGCCAGGACTATATATATATATACGTATATATATAGATCGGGGGAGTGGGCTGGAGGCTGACGAGCTAGGAGTCCCGGGGAAGCCCCTGCATGGGTCCGTTCTGGCGTTCGTCTGCCTGTCAGACACAATGAGCATCATTGTGTTTTAAGTGCGTTTGTTGTCCTGCCTCGGAGTCCTTTTCCCAGCTTGGTCGGTCGTCCTGACCACCCCAGTCGTCTCCTGCCTGCCCTGGTCTGTGCCTGCCTGTGCCTGTGCCCGATCCTTGCTTCCTTGTCGGTTGTTTATTTATTCTTTTTCCTGGCCACCATCCCACCAAGCAACATTTTTGGCATCGGCTTGCCAGGGACTTCCGTTTGTCCTTTTTTGGCGAAGAAAGACACTTTACTTTTGCCCATTGTCTCCGTGTCTCCAACTGACTATCCCCCTCTCCCCCCTCTTTGAATGGTCCAAATGAAAAGCGTTTTCAAATTAATTGATTAAAGTCCATTACAAGTTGCTGCCAAATGACAGTGGCAATTGTATGAGAAATGACTGCCAAGGGACAAGGACTTTCGCTTGGACATTGGAGATGTGGGGAGGAAAACGAGGAAAACGGGGGAAAACTCTGAGGGATTACACATATGGCAGGGCTCATTGGTTACTGGACAGGCAAAGGATAAGAGCTTTTGAGTAGGTGTAGCTTATACTCTTAGATTAAAAAGCAATTTAAATATATAAATAAATGTAGAAATATGTAGTTTATTTTATTAACAATTTCATATAATTACAGATTATTGAAATCTGTGTCAAAAATATATAAATAAATAAGAAACACCCAAGTAAATATTAAAAATATATAAATCAAAATCTAAGAAATATTCTTTCTTATTGAACTTTCTTTAAGAAAAAGTAATTTAAGACTTTCTAGCTGCTGTTTTCCTTTTAGATTTTCTTTAATTAATTTTCTAAACAAATATTTAATTGTTTTATTGTTTTTCTGATTATAAAATAATTAAAATTAAGAGCTATGGAGATAATTTCATCCCCAAAACATTGACCAAACTTAACCACTAAATCGCTCAATCACAGCCCCGTCCGAAAAGCCATACGGAATTTCCTCATTTGACCAGCTAAGTGGCCAAGTCGAACAGCGGAATTTTCCGTAGAAGAAAAGACACCTCCTGGAAAAGCGGAAGAGACGCAAGCTGGGCATCCACGGGCCTTATTTATGTACGGCTGGCCAGAAGAATGTCCGGCCATTTCTCAGGCCAGGCGAACGGTGAGTGACTGTCACGGGGCAGGTCCTGCCAGCGGAAAAAGGAAGTGGAAGTGGTGGGGTTGGGTGCTGGGATGTACAAGGATTGCTCGATGGTCGGTCGTGCACGGCGAACAAATCAAACTTGTAAATTAGCAATACTCATTGACAAATATTTCATTCAGACAGTCGGTCTGCCATCTGCCGGGGCTCCATGATCCTCTCCTCGTCCCTTTGTGCAATATTTCAAACACGAACTTTGCGCGCCAAAGATTAATTAACTTATGTCAAAGTAATTTTCAACGTTCGTTAAGGCGACACGAGCCTGTCCTTTGGCATCCAGGACTCTTGCCTCCTTGGCGAGGAGTCTGCAGCCAGGCGAAATTGATTGTCAGTCATTCAAAGACATTTTTTCCCATTTGGCCAGGGCTTTTCTTAGAGGCAGAGACAGCGGCGGCGGCGGCGACATTGGCTGGGGTGGGGGTTGGCCCAAAGATATTGGCTTTTAATGGGGGTTGGCCGGCAGTAGTCGCCTTGCGGCTTACCAAAGGTCAGGAGGCGGGGAATATTGTTAGTTATTTGGGGAGCAGCAGCAGGAGCGGGAGCGGGAGCAGGAGCAGGAGCAGACACAGTCAATAAGTAAATAAATGAATGTAATTACAAGCTAAATAAACACCAATGCGATTAATGGGGATTTTTCCCGCACACACACACACATAAGGGGCGAAAAAATACAAATAAAACACACCAAAATTTGTCGCTAAAGCGGCTTTAACTTGGGGTTTAACTTGAACTTTAACTGATACCTGAGGTACCATTGTTGTTTTAGATTTAGTTGAATTTTATGGTGGCAACAACAGTGTAGAATTTAAGTATTTTGAAGTTTAACCCTAAGTCTAACAGCTACCCTTAACATGTACCTAAATTATCCATATATTCTTTCTGTTAGATTTTTTTAATTTTTAATGTACAAAA
Source organism: Drosophila aff. chauvacae BK-2020 (assembly GCA_018903765.1). Taxonomy (NCBI): domain Eukaryota; kingdom Metazoa; phylum Arthropoda; class Insecta; order Diptera; family Drosophilidae; genus Drosophila; species Drosophila aff. chauvacae BK-2020. Next base: position 8,030,227 of record JAEIGO010000395.1, on the reverse strand, counting down.
GAAAAAACGTTTTCTTTATTTAAGTATTTTCTAAATATATTCTCCGTTGTGATAAAATTATATTAAAGCATGTTAAGCTTAGGGCTCACCTCTAACATATTCCCAGGTTCTTCAAAGACATATTCCACGTGTTGTTTCCTTTTTTCTTGTAATTTTTCTGTATTTTCTTTTTTTGTATTTTGGGCAAAGGACAAATATGCTAAGAAGTCGCGGCCGCAGCCTTCGCATAAAGTAGAAATTTACACATTCTTAGCAAAATAAATACGCAGCACAAAGCCAGAAAAAAAGGAGTACGAAAAATGCGAAATAAAATAAAAGGGATAACGTGAAATGTTGGAAAAACGGCAAAGGAAAACATGCAGATCTTCTGGCGAATGTGGGAAAAAATCCGCGCCAAAGTAACCAACTTGAGTGAAAATTCTTATAATTTTTACAACCTCCTCGCACACTCACACATTTCCACAAAGTAACTCAGGTCAGGCGACGCTGGCAGGGGTTTTTTTTTTGTATTTTTCGGCTAAAGGCTTAACAAAAAGGAGTTGGGGGTGGGCAGGGGCAGAGGTAGAGCCAGCAGGTTAAGAAAACGCTGGAAAAAAAGAAAAGCGAACATAAAGAAGATTTCAGCTCGTCATTTATGCGTTTATCTGCGGCCGCCAACAAACGCGCAATGTGGTAAGTTCCCCTTTTTCCTGCCTCGCTTTTCCAGCCAGTGGGGTGAGTGTGTTGTGTGTGCTAAGTGTGTGTGCAGGTGTAGGGTGCAGGGTGTTTGGGCTGTGCCCTTGTGACTGCACGCAGCCAGTTGGTGAAGGTTTCTTAGTTTACTTGCTTGTCCTCTAAATTATTGCAAGATAAAAATATTAAAAAAAAATAAATAAAAAAAAGTGAGTTTGGGTGAGTTTGCTCAGTTTAGCGTGACATTTCCGACCCTATAAACCATCGTCAAAATTGTTAAAAATTTGACAAAAATTAGAAATCGAGTTTTGAATGCAGAAAAGTTCTCCTTTTAAAACTAAGAAGAAATAACGAAGACTGAATTATGTTGAGTTTAAGCCAAGTTATGATCAAAAAACTATTGAAGGTTTATTTAAAAATATTTATTTATGAATACATATTTATTTAAGAATGAAACAATGAGATTAGTATGAAGAAGCCTACAAAAGCTTTTTATTTTTGGTTTAGAATATAAGAAATATATAAAAATTAATTGAAGTAAAATAAACAATTTAATACATAAATATGTACTTTGCAATTTATATAAATTTAAAATTGTATAATCATATAAATTAATTTATTTTTTAGTTTGAAAACTAGAAGGAGAAAGCCAGCCAAGGTTTTTGTGTCTTTTTGGCTAAAAGCATCTTTCCTTTTTAATTTTTTTCTTGAAACCACTTTATTTTATTTCAAAAAAATCTATAAATTATTTAATAAAATGCATATTTCGTATATTTTTGCCACTTTTTGGCTGTCTTCCTGGCCGAAACAGAGCCTCTCCTCTCCGCTAAGTGACAACTTCCGACAGATGCCCAAAATTATGCAACTGCAGGCGGCTGAAAGGAAGCTGGAAAAGGACATGTGCGACCGCTTGCAAATCTTTGCTTTTCTCTGCTGCTGCTTTTGCTTTTCTCCCTCTTTTTTTTTTTGTTTTTTGTTTTGGGTAACAAACAAAAGCAAAAACAGGCAAAAATTATATTTAAGAAGATGACATTTTGCAGGCACAAAGCCGCCGCGGCTTCAGCTGCGGTTCGCCGTGTGCGTGTGAGCCGTGTTTTTCCCGGGTGTTTTCCCTGGCTCCTTGCACATTGTTTGCCCGGCCGTCTGGGCCCAAAGAAGAACGCTGCCCAATTAGCCCAAGATTTGGCCAAGAGAGAGAAGCGCCTCTTAATTAGGAGTGTTTATGTTTATTTGCCAAAGGATTTGGCCACAAAAAAAAGAAGGAAAAAAGCGGCGAAGGACTGCACTAAGCTGCGTGTCTTGGCCGAAAATCTTCTAAGCCCAAACAACTGTTGTATGTATGTTGTATTATTTTGCATGTCCCGGTGTGTAAGTGTGTGTGTGCTGCTCCTTTTTAATTAACATTTAACACCCCCTGCCTCTGAAGTGGCGAAAAATGACATACTACATCAAAGGCCAAAAAAAAAGCAGGTGGGAGAAGGTGCGGAGGTGAGCAGGTGAGGGCGAAGCGAGACAGATTAGGACAGTGGGCGGCTAGTGAGGGGGCGTGGCAGCCATTACACGCGTTAATTTCATTAAAATTAAACACATGCCTGGCCAAAAACAAAGGCCGCCATGGGTTAAGTAGCCCTTTTGCTGGCTAATATAAAAATAACATTAGCAGAGCCCCCCATGTACTCTTTATATTTTATTTTATATTCCACCTTAAAAAATAGACAAGAACTTGGGGTGTCTGTCAGTGTGTGTGTGTTTTACCTTTCTGTGTATTTTTTTTTTTAATTTATTTATATTTTTTCTGGGCGACAATGAGCTGCGTTCTACGTGTGCATCCTTGCGGCGCTGCCCCTTCTGGCTGCGCTTTTTTGTCTCTCGCCGGCTGTCAAACGTGGACTGCATACTTTTAGGCTGCCACTGTTTTTCCACCACTCCCCTCCTTACCACCCCTCACTCACTCTGTGTGTGTTATATTTTCGCTGTTTTCCCAGGGCTTTTCCCATGGATTTGTCGCCGCCACAAATGAAATGCGGAACAGGATTACACGGCCTTAGAGAGCCTGCCAGGCAGGTTGTCTATAAGTGAGTGAGGGTCCTTGGCAGGCCAAGTGTCCAAGTGCATTCCGTTGGCTACAGTAAACTCTGGCAGGGAGGGAAAATGTAGGAAAAACTGTGCAACAAAATGTAAAAAAAGAGGGAAAATATTTAGTAAATAAATAACCTTATTTTAGTTGCGGAATCTTAAATGGAAGGTCCTTTCAAGTTCTCTTAAGCTTTTGAATATTTTCTTTGTGTATTTTTTGGTAAAAAACAAGACTTTAATATTAAATTTATATGAATTTAGGTTTAGTTAATTTAATACAATTAATTACACAATTAACAGGCTTTAAATAGAGCTTGAATAAATAATTTAACCAGAGGAAAAAACATAATAAATAAATAATCATAACTTTTGGAAACAGAAAAGAAAAGGCATCATTCCAATATGTTTATTGTTTTTTTTTTTGGTTAAACTATTCTATTATAATCTTTTATTAAATTGTTAAAAGAATTGAATAGTAATTAACTTTAATTAAACTCTTTTAGTCATACGACATTTTATTAAACCATTTCCGGCCTTCGACAGGAGCCTGAAACAACTTTAAATAATTCCCTTGACCTAGCTTTCCTCCCATAAGCCGAAAATTAAAAAAATTAAACTTTAATTAAGCTTTATTAAAGTCTAGTAAATAATAGAAATTTTCTTAAACAAGTTTAGGACTTTAAAAGAACCTTGAAAGAGGCTTTAAATAATTCTCTTTGTCTTAAATTTCCTACCAAAAACCGCAGAAAACCCCACACATGCCGATTCCGATTCCCCAAATCAAACTAGGAAAATGGGAAATCAGGAAAATGGCATTGGGAAATGGGCAAAAACTTTAAAGCAATCAATCCCGCACCCGGTTGATCCCGAGCCCAAGACCATTGAAATCCACAAAACAAATACAAGTGAAAACAGTGGGAAAGCGGAGGGAAAACGGGGGGGAAAGCAGTTCGGAGAAGGCGGAAAACTAAGGCTAAACGCGTCGCGTTTTCTGCCTGGCAAAAATTAAAAGCAGCTGTCAAATGCATTTGATAGTTTTTAACCCTATACCGGCCCCCATCCTTTAGCCCGCAAAACAACAAATAGAAAATTATGCTTCAATAAATAAATTTGCCTATGAAATCAACTGTGTGCGTGTGTATGTGTGTGTGTGTGTAAGGGGTTTTTCGAGTAGTTTTCCTGAGTTTTCCACACACAGTTTTGATTTTGAAGGGATTTTGGGGAAAATGGGAAACGCGGAGTGCCAGTGTCTGTGTGCGGAAAAGGTGCGATTAATTGAAGAGATTCCGATGGAGAAAGGGCCAGGACTAGACCGCAGAAATGTTTTTTCCGAGGACCAAGTCCTTTTTGGATGCTCTATTTTATATTATTTATATGCTGTTTACTTGTTTAGATATAATACATATTTTTAAGGGAATTTATAAGGCATGAATTGGAAAAGAAAATACATTTTCAAAATAAATACTAAGAACCAGGAGAGAAAAATAGAAAAAGGGAGATTGAGAAACTAAATTAAATTAAAATTCGCTGAAATACAGTCAGGGTATTTTAAGTTGGGAAAACTGAAGGGAAAACTAAAAGGACGCTGGATAACTGGTAGACTGACAGCAAAGACGGCTAGTTTTTTGTTTACTCAAAAGCCCACACATGTGCCTTCTATTTTCATTGATAATAAAAGGATAATAATAAAGTGCGCGTCGCGGCAAATATTTGGCCTCCAACGGTGCATATACACATGTGCATATACATATATATCTGTATATATCTTTATATATATATATATATTTAAAATAAGAACTGGCATCGGAATCAGACAGTCGACCCTTTCATCTGAGTGCTCACGAAAGTGTGGTGTGGTGACGTTTGTGTGTGAGTTCCCTTTTGGTATTTATTGTTTTCGACATATTTGTGGCTCTGTTTATTTGGCGCAGGATATTTTGTTCCTTTTGGGAATCGGGTTGAAGGTTTCCCTGTGAAATCTCCCATGAAACCTCTTCGGTTTTGGGGGCAAGGCATTTTGCTTAATTAACGTGAACTCAATTGCATCTGGCGGCGGGACTTCGATGGATCTTAAGTCAAGGAATAGAAAGAGGTTAGGGCCAAATATTCTGAGGCAAATTGGGATAAAGATTTTGATATGGATTTGGTTTTAGCCTCGGGAGAGGCAGCCAAGGACAAAGGCTAGGTCCAAGAACAGCTTCTAAGAATGACATTTAGATTAAATATATTATGGCTTAGGGTTCCTTGTATTTTAGTTATATTTTTAAATATATATTTATATATATTTACATATTTTTTAACATATTTTCAACTATATCTTCTTCTATATTTTCTTCTGAACATATTTAAGTCAAAGATTTCCCCTATCCCTATCCTGCATTTCTCCTTGATCCATCTCCTGGTATACCTCGATGCCTCTCTGCCACCTGTCCCGCCTTCTCCAGCCCATCCTGGCTTCCTTTGAGTCCAAAACTAACCTCTGGTTAACCCCAGACTTCGACTGGCATCCTTATTCGGAGCTCGACAGGAAGTAAAACGGAGCGTTGACAGTGGACAACATAAATTAACCAAAGTTGTATTTAAATCGAAAGGCGAGATTGCCATCTACAAGCGATGATTAGGCCTCTGCGGCTTCTTCTACACCGGTTTTTTGACCCATTTTTGGGCTTCAACCTCTGGTTTTTGCCTTGTTTCCTTTTTTTCTTATTGTTTTACCATTGTTTTTATTCCGTTTTTTTCCTTAGCTTTTGCCTATCGCAAATGTGCGATGCTGCGGCCTTTTCTGGTCGCAGAAAACTCAACTGCAGGCAAAGAAAACGTTAAAAATAAACCTAACATACTGGGAAATTATGGAAATAATTGGGAAAATATATTTATCATTTATTAAGATCAAAAAAATATATTTTTATTTAACATTAAGGCCAAATAATTGAAAATTAAGTACATTTAATTAACTGAAATGAACTCGTTGACTAAGTAAAACCTCTAGCAAAACCTTTAGCATATCTTTCATATTTAATACATTTTATTTGAAGCCTGTTAAACCCCCAAGTGCACTTTTCTCTGTGCATCTTTAAGGCAACATCTATCAGCCGCGCACAAACATAATTTGCCATTTATGACAAATTGATAATCGTTAACAAGTTTTGTTCGGGGCACGCACCAAGCCTCTCTCCCGCTCTCTGTCTCTCTGTCTGCAAAAATATGGCTAATTTGCATACAATGGCCAAAAGCCACGAGCCTTTGGTCGGATCGGGATTGTACGCACTTTTGGCCACATCGATAAGCGCCACTTGTCGCGGGTTAAAGTTCGGCAGAAAATGCACAGGCCAAGACAGGGATCAACTCTGTGCAGAGTTTGTTTAGTTTTAGTGCCTAAAAAAGTTAAGACCCTTGGCAAAATATATAATATTTAATGGGAAACTAGTTTAACAAAAAATATACAAAGTAAAGAAAACGTACTTTATTCCAATAAGACATAAGTTGGAAGCTAAAAAAACTGAAGTCAATTCTGAAGGCATAGAAATGGTTATAAAATATTTTTAAATGAGCTAAAAATTTGTGTGCAGTTAAAGTACTTAGTGTAATAATTATAATAATTAAATCAATATGTGTATTTTACAGTTTATAGAGCCAAGTTCCAATCTTATCAATTTTAAATTCATTTTTCACGCTGAAAGTTTTTAAATAATTGAAAATCCCATTTTAAAATGAACTATGCATTAGAAGAGTAGGAAAATCACTTAAATATGCTTTTAATAGTTAATAGGAAAACTAACTTTTTTAAAGTTTATGGAACCAAGTTCTTAGCTAAACAAATTTAAATTAACTTTGCAAGGCAGCAAAAGCCAAAAATGTATTAAAATATAATTTAAAAATTTGCTCTAAAATAAAAACAATTGTCAAAGTAGCTAAATATATTTACCATAATTAAAGAAATAATATTTGATTTGGTTATTTGATATTAATCAAACAAATAAAACTTGTTTTTAAATAAATTTTGCAAGGAATTAGGTGGGCAAAGCCATATTAATTATCTCTTCTGGCTAAGATATGTATTTTCTAGTTTATGCATTGAAAATATTAAAAAAAAATACCCACAATATAAATTAATAATAAGTGTAATTTTAATATTATATTTTAAGATCTTATTTGTTTTCTTTGCTAAAAAATAAACCCCAAAGCTGGTTCCTTCGTCATTTCCAGCACAAAAATGTATCTTCCTTTATTAGAAATATATGATTACTGCTTTATTTAATGTTTCAATGAGTGACTCAGTTTCTTGAATATACTCGCTCTCACGCATTCGCGACACTCACTCGACACACTCACTCGCTCCGGGGACACTTCCCCTCTTTGAGCGAAAAAGCCAGCCGGAGCGGACTTTTCGAACCAAGCGAGGGGAAATCTAGTTCGAAAATGCTTTTTCACTCAATGAGACAGAGAAAACAAAAGGGAGAAAGACAGGGAAAGCAACAGGGAGGGTGAGAGAAAGGCGTGGAGAGACAGAGAGCAAGTGGGGAGGGCGACGAGTGAACTGAGAAAGGGGAAATCCCCGAGTGGCTGAGTCACATATTAAGCACAGAAATGAGTTTGTTTTGGAAAAAAATAGTTAAAGAAGTCTTACTTACGGTATATATATTAAACAAATACCTAAAATAAATAAGAAAATAATTAATTAAGACTTTAATTAGTTTTTAAATATTTTTATATATTTTTTTATAGTTTATTTTATGTATTTTCAAGAACAAGTTTACTCAATAACTAAAAATCACTTTATTTCCGTTTTGTATTCAATTTATAAAGTAAAATACCTTGAGGAACTTAGTTTTTTAATTTAATTTAATCAGCTTAAATTAATTCGACTTTTGTGGAATTTTGTTCCACCAACTTAACCAACTTTTAAGCCAATTTAAGCGCCCAAACAAGGCCCACAGCCGGGCGCCAGTTCATCAGAAAGGCGTCAGCGGGCGATTGGCACACATATGGAGCCGGAGACAAGGACACACTGGACAGGCTACCAGAGCAATATGCACTCCTGTTTTCGGGGGAATCATCCAGTCCTGGATGAGGGACAATGGCGACAACAGGACTCCGCCAAAGGATGCGCGACATCATTTGTCAAAAGCAACTTTTTGACATTTGCCGCGTTTCGCAGCGAAAGTGCGTGGCGGCCTTCAAGGTCCACCCCGCACTCCTTGCTGTTGTGTGTGTGTGTGTGTGGTAGTGTGCGTGTGTGTTTGTGTGCGGGAGTGTGTCTGTGTCTGTGTGGCAAACAACAAAAATAGCCACTCGATTGTCCTCGACTGACCGGAGCGATGTTTATCATTATTATCGCCACTCGCGTCCACTCAGCGAGCCAAAATCATAGGCCTGAGTTGACTTACCGCTATTTGCCTTTGACGCCGACCTGGGCACACTCTATCTGCTTTAATTTAAGCTATAATTCCCAAGTGATAAGTTAGCGAAAGGGGGAAAACGATAATTTAAGAGGCCTGCGTAAGGTTCTTAATATATGTATATTGGAATGGTAATATTAATAATAAATAAAACTTACTTTTTAAATTATACTATTACATTTATATATTTAATTTTCATTTTATTTACCATATAATATTATATACTCATTCCGAAAAAAGAGCATTTAGTGTTTGCTTTTGATCCTAGTTTCAGCCTCTGCTTGGCATCTTCCGTTGATTTTGGCAACTGATTGTGGTTAAGGCTTCACCAATAAGTGCCAGGACCTCCCACTGTTCTGCTGGCTCCTCGTTTTACGCTCCTCCCCCTTCTCCAGAGAGAACACTTTCATTTAATTTCATAATTATCAGGCGAAATTAAAGGGCACGGGGCAGGAGCTAACCGAAAACCACCATGCGATATTGTGACACACCAAAGAGGGGTCTCTGGGTTCTCCAGATATGTATAAATATGTCTGAATTTAGACATACATATATACCAGTATATATATATATATACGTAGGTATTAAATATATAAACCTTTGCAGTTGCCCTTCAGAACACTCGTGACTGAAAAATAGAAGCTGAAAAAAAAGAAAGCAAACCGTTGAGTTCAGTTTTTGTTTAGTTTTGGTTCGAGTTGTTGCCTCATCTCCCAACTATGCGCAGTTATGGACACGTACAGGGATTAACCCAGAAGGCCACAGAGGAAGGCATAAAAAACTAGTAAATTTTTGGTTTCAAATACGTTTTTAAGTTTTTGATATACTTTGATACTTTTTTATATTTGTATAGTGTTATATTTTGTATTTTTGTAGGTATATATATTTATATTTTTTATATGATTTATATTTTTTTGATATTTTTTAATATTTTGTGATATTTTTGATGTTTTTGATATTTTCGATATTTTTAATATTTTTAATTTTCTTGACATTTTTTTATATTTTTTAATATTTTTGGATGTTTTGACAAAAATATACTTTTTATATTTGTTATTTGTTATTTTTTATTTTTGTATATCTTTTTATATTTTGAACATTTTAATTTTTGGTATTTTTTATATATATTTTATAACAATATTCTGCAAAAAACTATATAGAAATTGTTAAAAAATAATATACTATAATTAAACCCCTCCACTTAATGGGTTAAGAGTGCCTTAGTGGGGGGGTTAAGGCTGCTGTATGTGGGGTTGTCCACTCGTGCAAATTATTGTGAAATACACAAGGAAGTGTGCCCAGAGAGAGCGTGGGGAGAGCGAGAAAAATAAGAGAAGCCATTGCATACTTTACTGAAAAATGAAGTCATCGAGCAGGAGATGTTCCCAGAGAGAGGGAGGAGAGTCTCCTCAGTCTGTGTGTGTCCAACTAGTGTGTGTGTGTGTGTGTGTGTGTGCATGGAACCCTTAATTAAATAAATTCAATATGCGCAACGGGCAGCCAAGAGCCACCCGAAAGCAGAAAACTGAAAACCCAAATATCGTCCTCCTACTCCTTTCTGGACCAACTACGAAATTATATGGCGAGAATGCTTGGGAAATCGTCATGGATTTTAATATTTAAAAGCGTTTTCAAAAATTGTCCCCAGCAGCGAGACGGAGACAGGGACTCAGAGGGAGAGGGAGAAACTGGGTGAGAGAGAAGGAGGGGTTGGCTTTGAGGGAAAAGGGTTGGCAGGACATTGGCTGCTGGCTGGCTGACCAACAGGGTCCCAGTTCAGAGGGCAAACGCATCGACTCGGACTCGGACACCGAGTCCTGCTCCGTTGTGTCCCAAAAGTCGACCCGAGTCCAGGGCCCAAACCCCAAGGACCTTCCCCGTTCGACAGGCAGCGGCAACATTTTGATAAGCGCCGCATGGCCAGCACACGCCTCCTTCTCCTGCTCCAAAAGGACACCCCGTAAAGAGGGAAATAAAAAAGTAACAGCCTCGCCCAGGACACTCCACTGCCAAAGAGTGGTTCGTCGCCAAAAAAGGATATTATTTAATGAGCTACACTTTAAGCATTGGACATGGGGCTGTGGCATCGAGGATGTGGGATCTGGATTCTGGGTTCTGGGTTCTGGTAACTGGTAACTGGGATGTGGCCGAGAGCCTGCTCCTCCTCTCCTGGAATGGCTTTGACCAAATTGAGTTGACCCCTTCGTGCACTGGAAATGTCTTTAATTAATATAAATTATTTAATTAATATAAGCCACAGATATTTATATTAATTTGAGACTTTCAAGGAAGCAAAAACTAAAAACTAAACTAAGGCTAGAAGCTTTCTCTATGATTTTACATCATTTTTAGCATAAAAACAACTCTTTTTTAATGGGAAATATTTTATTTGTAATTATACCCAAGTTATATATGAAATATTAACCACAACAAATATAAGGATTAATAAGAATTATTTAACAAATACAAGTAACAAAGTAAAAACTATTCAATACATAAATTATGAAATAAGAATTTGAATAAATAAATATATTAAGAAGTATAATAAACTGTAAAATAATTAAAAAATAAAGAAACGAAAACTACTATTATTCCTTGAGAACTTCTTAACGGAAGTTCATTTTATTTTCTTAAGAATTTACTAATTACTTACCCTTAATAACACGAACTTGTTCTCTAAGATTCTAAATACTTTTCTTTATAAATTTGAATTTTATTTAATAATTTATAATACTCTCTCAGTTATATATAAATATTAAACCCAAGTGAACATATATTTCAAATGGAAAACTTACCTTAAAACCATAATATTCACAGCCCGCTATATAATAAGTGAAATAATTTAAATTTTTTAATAATGTTTATATATTTTCTTATTCTTCTTTAAATATTTCATCGACTAATATTACATTTCTCTCAGTGCTGCTATTCCGGTAGTTTGGTGCATAGTTTTGCCGGACTCAGTCGCTTGGCTTGCATATTGAATGGGAGGCTTGGCTCCTGGCCCCAGCTCCTTGTTCCTTCCCCCATGTCCTACCAGGGTTCACGGGGTTCGGGAGTGTGTGTGTGATTAAAAATTCAATACCGAAACGAATGTGGAATTGAACGGTAAATTAAATGAGCCAAAAAAAGGATGCAAAAAGTAAAGTAAAATACAAGCAAGGATTCAATGGGTGAGCTTCATAAGAGAGCTTGCAAATTTCAATTCGTTTTGAAGGATAATAAATTTAATAGATTAATTTTTTTAGCTCCAACTAATATTAAATTAAATTTTAAATAAAGTATTCATATATTTTTAGAGCTCCTTAGCCTAGACTTCCCCCTTTTAGAGTTCTCTCCAGCACCTTGAGAGAGCTTAGCCTCTGCAAATGATGAGTGGCTAAGGCAGCAGTGGGTTAAGACCGGGGGCTCTTATCGTAATGCCCACCTTGGCAGTGCCATCATCAACAGTCTGGAATGTTTACATAAATTCATAAAATTATTGCCATAATCAACATTATGCATTTGAAACAAACAAAAAACCAGAAGCCGCAAAAGAGTTTTCCCTCTTCTGTGCTGGGAGGGGGTGGAAAAGCGGCTGCAGCTTCGTAATTATGCTCGCTTGATTTGCCCAGCAACATTTTCTTTTTAATTATTTATATTTGGGGATTTTTAGGCAGTCGGAAAAAGGCGATTCAAAGGCTTTTCCCAAGTCCTTTAGCCCCGCCTCGCATGTGTGTTAGGGATGGTATTTGCATACATCAGAGACTGCCAGACTGCCAGACTGCGAGACTGCCAGACTGAATGACTGAGGGAATGACTGAGAGAATGACTGACTGACTGACTGACTGACTGACTGACTGCCTCCCCGACCGACTGACAATATCTTTTTATGCTTTGGCAGCCACCCCTCGGCATTGGTTCGCTTTCTGGCCATGTGTTTTATTAGGCATGTTAATTAAAAGACATGAAATGAAAATAATTAAAAATATGTATAAAAAAAAACATACATACATTGGAGTGAGTGTGGAGTGTGTGTGTGCGGCTTATGTGCCTCATAAACTGTTTTTATAGAGAGAAGTAGCTAAGGTTCATAGGCTCTCAAGGCTGGGTTTTGCATTTTAAAATCGTTTGCTGACTCTAAAATATTTTAACAATATATGTATATACCATTAAATATAGTAAATATATTAAATATAATTTATATTATATTTAAGGGAGGCTTTAGCATTTGATAAATAATATTTGCTATATGAAGAGCCACCCTCACTCAACCCTTTATCAAAATAAATTCCACATATGTGAGCATGTGTAAATTACCTTGAACAAAAAAAATCCAAAAACAGGTTAAGTTCAAGAAAGGAGTGATAAAAGAGAAAGACAGATATACAAAAAGAAAGATAAACCTACTAAAGCTAAGCCACATCTATTTTCCTTGCGCCTTATTAACTCATTGCTGCGGTGTCAATTTTCACAACAACAACAACTGGTGAAAACAAAAGGAAACAAAGCTTAAATATGGCAACATTATCTACCCACCCCTGTCCCTTCCATTGTCTCAAATTTCGGGGGTCTTAAGTGTGGCTAATAACGCCTACAACTGAGGCTACAAAAAACAGCTGCGGGGTCAAGGCAGCCTGAGTCTGAGGAGGAGGTCCTGCTTGAGCGACACTTTTAAGAAATTGCAAAGTTTTCCCTAACAAAAGGAGCCAGCAAGGCAAAGGGGGGAGGTGGTGGTGGTGGTGGACTTGAACAATACTTTGATGCGATTTTGCGGATATTAGGTGTTAATTTTTCAAAGGAGCCAAACGACATTGTACGCCCCTCCCTTTGCCTCCTTTCAGCCAGCCTCCTTTACAGCCTTTATTGGGCGGCATTGCCATGGCATCGCCCGTTTGCCTTTTGTAATTTTAACTGCTTTTGGTTAACACTTTTACGCATTGCCAACTGTACCCCCAACCCTCCCTAAGGAGCACCACCCATCCACCCACAGCAGGCACTCCCTCCTCATACCCTTAACCCTTAACATTGCCATCGATATCCACATGGAAAGGAGCTGCACGCAAAACTGGGGCGGGGGCCCGTCATCGATGGGAAAACTTTTTGGCAACTTTTTCTTGGCCACCTTCTTGTGTGTGTGTGTGTTTATATATATATTAATTGCCCCCCAAGGGGGGATTTTCCAGGGGTGGGGTTGGGGTGAAAACAAGTCTTAAGTTACCGTTTCTCGCCCCCCTCTGTCAACACAAAGGAAAGACCAGGACAAGGGGGGCACATTTATTGAGCATTTCAGCCTTTCATCGATGCTTTCAGCTGAAATTATTTTGCTCATTTTAATTATTATAACCGCCAAGTACTACAGGCAGGAGGGGGAGCTGAGGGAGCCACAGGACAAGGAGCCACAGGAGCAGGACCAGAAGCAACAATGGAACAATGCCATTCAAAGGGGGGAATGGTGAAGGCCAGGCACCATTTGCAAGTGCCGCAAAAACACAAATTTTAACGGTTATGCTCAGGCGAAAAAGGGTCCACAAAACACAGAGAGGGTTAAGGGAGTTAATAGGGTTTCGGGAGGGGGGTAAGAGAGGGGTGATTTTAGCCCCTATTCGCGGTGGCTCTTGGTGGCCACAAAAGGGAAAGTGGTCCCCCTAAACTTAGGGGCTATAAATACTCTCAAAATAAATATTTTAGACAGAAGTAAATGAAAAATATAACTTGAAACTAAGATTAATAATTAATTATAAAATATATTTATAACAGAAAAATGGTTAAATAGTTAAATGTTAAAACTAGACTTCAATATCACTAGAAAAAATACCCCATCATAGGGACGACAACTGGCACCTGGTGACAAAGCCTGAAGATCCTCCTGGCGATCACTTGGAGTTTCCAGGACGAAATCCTATTGAAGGCCAGCACTTAGTGCGAAGTTTGACTAATCCAAACTTGTGGCTCAAAAAAATAGAACAAAAAAAGGAAAACCAACAAGAAAACAAACTAGCATTAGATAGCCGGCAGAGTTTTTGGTGTTTTATTACCAGAAACATTTGCATTCGCTCCTCTCTTTCTCTCTCCTCTCTTCCCGTGGTTACTATAATTAACTGAATATTTATTACTGCGGTAGATAAAATGTTATGCGGCTATTATTTTAGTTTTACGGCCAACCAAGAAGCCAACAGGCAAACAGGGAGCTCCGGCTAACGCTGAGCTTAAGCCTCAGACGGAACATGAACATGGCAGGCAACCAAAGTGGAAAGTGGCGGCGGTTGTACATGAATATGCAATCCGAGCCAAAATGCAGTCAGCTCCCCTTTTTGGCCACCTGGAAAACACTCCTGAGACACACACAGAGGGGAGCAAACCCAGAACAGATACAAGCCATTGAACAGTCGACGGCGACAATTAGGATCGAGCCACGGGATCAACACAATGAATTTTATTCTATACAAGAAAAATGATGAAATATACATCAAAACTCTCCAACTTTGTTGTTGAATTTATTCGTGAATTTCGCAAGAAAAACTCTTGGAAAGTCTTTTTCTAATTTTCGTTATAGATATTTAGCATATTTTGATAGATGTTAAGCATTATTAAACTTTACTGTTGAATGCATTGGTGAACTGTGAAAAATAATTCTTAAGATGAGCGCTTTCTTATATATTTTTTTTATATTTTTGGCATTGGGGAACTTTATTGCTCATCTCATTGGTGAAATTTTATAGAACAATTATTGAGTACATTTTCAACCTTTTTTTATTTCATTTGTGAATTCTATTAGTTAAATTGTTGTTGTATTTTTTAAGAAAACCTTGGTAACCTTGATTATTAGTTGTTTTGGTGAACATTAGTGTTGAATTCATTGGTGACTTTTTAAATCCGAATTCAAAAGTAGATTCTTTTCTTACTTTGTTATTGTTGAATTCATTGGTGAGCCTTGGGGAACATTGTCTTGAATTCATTGTTGACTTTAAAAGTCCCCAAAAATAGAAAAATAATATTTATGGAAGCCCAAAATTACATTTGTTAGCCTTTTTCAATATCTTTTAATACAACCTTTCGAATAAAAGCCATAATACAGCCAAAGCTGGCAACACAGAGACCCTGCGACCCCCCGACCACGGTTTCTAAGGATTCTCCAACGCGGATTGAGGGCTGGAGGGGAGGTAAAACAATCGCTAATTGTTTTAGGACCTTCGCTCCAGATGCGAAGGCAATAAGGTGTGAAATTCCAGCCAGTGTTTCGACTTTTGCTCGCGGCAAGAAAAGTTTTTAAGCCAGCCAAGCGCAAATTACGTATACGCCGCGTTGTCTTACAAGAAGCGGTCTGGGGCGCGGAATATAACTCATACGCCACGTAGCAGCTGCCGGGTAATTATAATCATTTAATGAAGAGCACGGCCACGGCTGTGAAGCAGGGAAATGGGAACTGGAAACTGGAACTGCTGGCAAGTGGAAAAAATGACGCCAAATCTAGACAGCATTCAGCAATTGATCTATAATGATTTAATACAAGCGTAGATACAGTTGGATTCGAAATTTAATTGGGGTGGCAAACACGGCACAAACAATTTCCCCCAATTATCACACCACACACACGGCGGCTAAAAACTTAATTCTAAAAACTAAACTAAAGTATAATTGCGACGGTAATGACCGCGATAGACACGCTCCAGCGCCTCGAATGGGTTGGACTATAAAAGCGGAAGCTGGCACCACAGCCAGCCACAGTTCACTTCCGGACGAAAGATGCATCTGAACCTCAGCTACTTCGTGGGCCTGCTGCTGGTGCTGCTGTGCAGTGCCTTTGTGGTAAATAGTTGAACTTAATTATTTATAGAGTTAATTATTTATTGGATTAATTCATTAAATTGATTTTCCATTAATCTCTGTGTCCCTGGTAGAGCTCTATGCCTCAGGGTCCTTGCGGACCACCTCCCACTGGCACCCCGCCGCCGGGCACTCGGCCTCCAGGCCCACCGCCTGGTGGCATGATGTGTCCCCCGCCCACCACGGCCAAGTCCGGCTGAGAGGCTTCCCAAGAATGATTACGATCCCCAGGCTACCGAAGCTCCTGCATGTGAAAAATCCTTTAGCTAAGTCTCCCTTTTTTTTGTTCGCTGTAAAATATTAAAAATATTAAATGTGTGTATAATTGCAAAAAACATAGGATTTTATTTAAGGTTCAAAGGATCAATTAAAGAGCAATGGTACAACTTTCCTTTTTTTCTTAACGATGGAGAGGGGGTTTTTTTTTTGAGGATCTTCCAAATTCTGTTTCCTTTTCTTAAAGTTTTTCAAGGAACATCCGGGGCAAAGGTAACACTTCCCCTGTACCTCTTAATAACCTCGTGCTTGCACTCGAGATAAAATAAAACGGCCATCGCAAAAAAGTAAAGGCTTAAAACTAAAAACAATATAAATATATTAAGAAAATTATAAACAAATTGGGAGATATAAGGAAAATTTAAGGGAATATAAGGGAAATATATAGGATATATATAGGGAATATATCGGAAATATATATTAAATATATGAAAATATATAGGAAATATTTCGGAAATATATAGGATATATTTGGGGAGTATACAGAAAATAAATGGGAAAATATATTTGAAATATGTAGGAAATATCAGAGAATTACATAGGAAATATATAGAATATATGTAGGAAATATACAGGAAATATATTAAATTTATAGGAAATATGTAGGAAATAAATTGGTAATACATTGGAAAAATATGGGAATAATATAGAAAATATATTGGATATATATATTAAATATTTAGGGAGTATTAGGACTTACTTTCGCCGGCAATGCCAATGCTTGTATCTATGAGATTTGGGCTCCAAAATGTTTGTTCCATGTTCAACCACAAAAAAAACGGCAGCAATAAAATGTGCAGAGTAAACGTGATCAGAAAGAGAAGTACTAGTCCCGAGTCTCTCTGGAAATATGCAGGAAATAGTTTCCATGTAATATAAACAATGTAACGGGATATTTCCCCCTTGAAAAACTCACTACAAAGGAGGCTAAAAAGAGCACCAAGCAGCCCAGGGTGTGAATTAAATTCAAGATCCTATAGGCCATGGCCAGGCGGCCTCCAAGACTGTCCTGGGGACCCGGATTACGCAGGGGCGGAGCAATCGCTTCGAAGAAAAGCAGGATCAGGGATATAATCAAACAGCCCCTGCCCAGGGGCAGCACAAAGCAGCAGGCTTTCGGGCGAAATTTCATAGTAAAAAAAAGAAAGTAACTCAAATGAGAGATAAAGCAAAGGTAATTAGTTTAGATAAATTGTAGAAAATATGAATAATTATAATAATAATACCTTGCGAAATGAATTAGGTTTGATGCTAAAGTATGGCTATATTTTGCATCCACAATTTTCCCTCTGTATCCCTGGCGTATTCCCCAGTCAATATATAAAATATTATATATAAGCAACTCAGACTCTCTCATCGAGGCTGAGGAATTTCCCGCCCGGCTTTCCCTTAGCTCATCTATTTTGCATATTTTGCCAAACTTTTCCAGCTAGTTGTGCTTGTAAAATATTACACGAGGAGCGCCACCCACCCAACCACCCACCACCAGTCGATATTAAAAAAGATAAAGTTTTATTAGTTCTGCGGTGAAAATGGTGAAAATTGAAGGGGGGTGGGCCTGGGGTCTGGGCGGTATAATAAAAGTAATAAAAGAAAATATGCAATGGCGGCGCTGGAAAATGAAGATGCAGATGAAGTTGAAATGTAAATTTTCTGTCCGAATGGAAGTTCCGTTTCAATGATTGCAAACGGAAAACGGAAAATGGTAAATGTGCGAAAATGGAAAATGGAAAACCCAAAACCCCTCCACACCCCTGGAGAGCAGGGGTACGCAAGTAAATACGATAAATAAATGTTTAAATAAATAAGTAAATAAATATGTGGACAGCCAGTGGCGGCGACCCCAAAAGGGGGCAGCGCGCAGATGAGGCAGATGAGGGGGCGGGCCCTGCTGAGGGGTCCGAAAACTCCAAAATGTAATAATTAAATTGCATTTTGCGTCTGCGGCCAAACAAAATGGCGGCCAGCGTTCGAATAAGTGAGTCGGGAGGGTGTACTAGACGCGGTGGATACCCTTTGAAGAGGCGGGAAAATTATACAAATAACTTAAATGGTAATTATGGTTAAAGAAGCAAGAAAAGTAATTAAAATATTAATAAATATGAAAATGTATAAAAAGAATAGGTAGATAAAAGGGAAACTTTTACAAATATACAGTCAATAATACAGTCAATTCCCAACCATTTTAAGCTGGAGATAACAACTCTAAATATAACTAGAATACTGATGAGAAAGCAAGTATTTTTGGTACCTTTCTTTTCCCACACCTCCATCTTGCTTACTTATTTGTTAAATTTTTAAATATATTTTAAATACACAAATTGTACACAATACAAAATATATTATATGCTTTTTATTCAAACCCTACCCTATAGTCCATACAACCCTTCTCGATGACTGCCCCAGCGAGCCCTGTATAAATATTTATATGCCTTGGCCACAATCATTGGTTCGCTTAAACACACACCCACACACACACTCGCTGGCGTACATAAATGTGATTTTTATATTTATTTTTATTCCCCTTTATTTTTTTGTAGAGATTTTCCATAGGTCTTTGTTGCTTCCTTCTCCAGATTCCATTACGTTCGCCGTAATTTACGCTACTGATGATGGCGCGCATCAATTGTGCCCGGGGAGGGGCTAGGGCAAGGGCTTACATTTATTTATCATTCAATTAAATATTTAAAATACCAAAAAATGCTTTCACCGCCGGCTGCCAACTTATTTAAATTTTCGCCGCCCACACACACACGCACACACTCCCCCACACACACACACCTTTAATATTGAAATTGAAATCATAAATAAATGAGAAAATTTGCACTGCGTTTTCCGAGCGGGCTTTTCCAACCAACCCGTACATTTTATTGTTATATATTTATACATACGTACTATATACATATGTATATATTTTTTCGCCCTCGCAGCAATGTTTGTAAAATTAATTGACATTTTATTTGTTAATTAATTGTTATGGCCCGTGTGTGTTGTTCTTCGGTTGGCCAGGCCAGGCTCCGAGGCCCAGTTCAGGGGCCAAAACTGGCCAAATGGCCAAATGGCTTTTCATTATTGTTATTACAAATGCCGCGGTCATTATTATTTGCTCGTTAAAAGAGCAATGCATTTGTAATTTAGTTTTGTAGTTTTAATTGCGAAATCTGTTCATTTTCTAATAATTTATTTATGCTATTTATTTATGTTTAGCGCGGGCATAAATTTGGATTAATTGGAAATGGGGCGAAGGTGTGGCTTCAGGTTAGGAATTGGGTGGGTTTTGTTTTTGAATGCTATTTAAAACGTGTTAACAATATTTGTAAAATTTATTTAAGAAATGTTCAAGGTTTATTTTAATTTATATATTTATTTATTATATTTCATATTTTTTGAGGCACTTTGCAAGATAATCCTAATTTCAAGACTGAAACTTATCGAGTTGCTTTTTAAAGAGACTCACAAATTTGTTAAAAATTTAAAATTGACAATTTTTTTTAATATATTCGTTTATCTATGTATTTTTTTGTATTTTTATATATTGTTTTTATTTTATGTATGAAATTTTGCAAATCTTTTTTTGGCACTTTGTAAATAATTGTAATTTCAGTTTAAAACCAATACAGTTTCCTTTAAGCAAGCTTTACAAATATTTGAAGAATTTCTAAACTTGAAAATATTTTTATAAAATCTAAATATCCCAAAAAAACACATTCATTTGTATATATAGGCATGTATTTTTGTTTAAAATTTTAGCTCAATAATCTCCCCAGCTGCAGTTGCCGTAAAAAAGGAGCTTGCTGGGAGACAGTGAGATTTTCTAGGCGCGCGGACAGAACCCTGATTCCCGTGGCAGAGAACCATCAATTTTTACAACTTTAAATACCAGCAGGAAGTAACTTAGGCATTCCTCCCCCCTGTACCCTGTACCCCCTCTTCTCTGGCAGGATCACGAGCAGGAGCTCCCCTAGAGCAACATTTCGAATGCGTTGGCAATAAGAAAAAAGTCATAACAAAATTTTACGACAACTTTGGCGGCGTTGCTGCTGCTTTTGCTGGTAGTTCCTTCAGGACAGGATGGGGTGGGGGAGGGGGATAAGGATACAGGATACGGATGGATGGACCGATGCAAAATGCAAAACAAAAGGAAAATTACAAAACCTGCGAGAGGTGGAGAGAGAGAGTGCGCCAGACGAGGCGAAGAAGCGGCATTCTAATGGCCGCCATCCCGCTGCTTTCTCCTCTTTTTTATTCTTTTCTCTGGGGGGTGGAGGAGGGAGTGTGGGGGCATATAATAATCATCTATATTCATGGATTAGGATTCAATTTTTATGCCACACGAGCGAAGGTGAAAAGCAAGGACCTTCGAGAGAGAAGGCGAGCGGTCGAGGGAAGGCAACAATGAGGGTTAAATTGAAAATAAAGCGTTACCCAAAGAAGACACAGACACCAGGAGCAGGACAGCGAGGGGGCAGGGGGATAGGAAAATGCACTGAAAAATAACTTATAAAATAACCATTTAATACCCTGCAGGGGTATTATAATTTCAGTCAGAAGCACAGAACTCAGTGAAGGAGTTGTTTCCGACCCTATAAGTCATACATATTCTTGATCAGCATCTAAAGAAGAGTCGATCTAGCCGTGTCTGGTGAAATTTTTTAATTTTTTCAAAATTTTTAAGGTTACATTTTTCAACGTATAGAAAACTTTAAAAAAGTTTTTCCTTCATCAAACTTCTGAAAAGAATATTTTATATTTCAATGTAATAATTCTAGTATAATAATTACCCCCTCATATATTTCTCCTATTTTTTTTCAGTGTCTCTCAGTTGAGAAAAAAACGAAATTATTCAAAAATTTATGCAAGAAAATATTACCAAAGAGCTAATAATTTTCCCCATCCAAGCCGCGACGCGCTCCGAAAAGGTGGCAAAGGCGCCGCGTGGGGGGCTGCCCGGGTGGATTGGGTGGTTCAGAGGTTCAGTGGGTGGCTTCCCCGGTTCCACGGGTTTTGTATTAATGAATAATATCGCGGCTAAGGCGAAGGCAAAACGCGTTTTGTATTTTGTATTTTATATTTTCGTTTTTCTTTTTTTTTTCTGTGGCACGCCACAGGGGTTAATAAGTAATCTGCATTTTTTGACATTTATTTATGTCTTCAAATATGTGCGAGGGAAAACCCCGCCCCTCGAACCATTTTCCATTTCCCTCGCTCTCTCTCTGTTTTTCTCTGTGTTTTTTGTCGCCAGAGAAATCTAACAGCTGTTCAAAGTGTCATTAGAGCAAAATATGCCCGCAATGTGGAGATATTCGGGAGAATTTCCCCCCCTCTTTCATTTTCCTCAAATGCTGTGGCCATGGAAAATGTGAATTATATGCCGAGATATATTTATTCCTTATCCCACTTATCCCACACAGCTCAATCTATATTGTTGTCATTTGATTAGCCAGGAATGTGGGGGAAATGTATAAGGAATAATAGAAATAAATCTCTAAATAGAAAATATTAAAATATAACATAACTTATACTTATCTATATATATTTAAATATATTTATTTCTTTTGGAAGTAGAATATATATTTTTTCTATATATATAAAATACGTATTATAACATTTTGAAGTTCTCTTTTAATTTTTCCAAGAGATGATCGTTATCGAGCATGTTATTGCAAGAAATTGAAGTATGCTTACAAGTAGGAAATCAAATATCTAAATTAGTAAATAATAATTACATATTACAACATATTTTGTAAATATACATTAAAAAAATAATTAAACTATTAATTTTCCCTGTTTTCCTCTTCATTTAATATGTACTTTATCTTAACTTCGTGTCTCTGCACAAATCTATATTTACGATTATGGAGGCCTTAGCCTGTGGCTCCCATTGACGTTTTAGTGTCATTCTGCGCTGGGCAGTAAATGTCCTGCTCTGCTCCTGCACCCTCCCCCGCTACTGTTACCAAAAAGCAGGGGTGCCCAGGCAGGCCTAATGACAAATGCCTAATACGGCAATGGTCACACACGCAAGGACCTGCCGCCTTTTCGCTTTTCGGGTGAAAGTGAAATTGTCATAAAAAGTGAAAGGCAACTGGGGGATGCCTCCCAAGGAGTATTGTGGGGGTGGGGTACGCGGTAGTAACCATGGGGGTAACTGAGGGGTAACCGAGGGGGTGGTGCTCACATGTCAAGGTAATTTGGGGGCACTTTTTGCACTCGCCTTTCAGGGTTTTTATGGGCGAATTCAAATAGTGTTCCTGCCACGCCCACACGCACACACACACACATATGTAATTACTTAGTTTATTATATTGCAAGTATCCAAGTGGACGTCCCCCTGTCCCTTGCAGGACCCTTCCCTCTTTTATAGTTTGGCAAATCGTAAAAACTTTTACAACATTTACATGCAGGGCAGAAGGAGAATTTAGAGGCGGCAGGCGAGGGGGGAGGAGGAGGAGCAACCAGGGTTGTCGCCACCGAAAGTTTGCACTAGAGTTGCGCTCTCCGTATTTGTCTTTATCCCCCACCTCCTCCTCCTGCCTCTCCCCTCCTGAGGCTTTTTCAATTACTCAGCTCAGAGGAGAAAAATCAAGAGTCCGTCTGTCGTCCGTCCGGCAAAAAAAAAAAAAAAATACAAAAAATCATTAACTATTTTAATTTCAGTTCGCAAATTCCATGCAATTTAAATGCACTTTCGGCCGGCAAAATGCTCGGCAAATACAATTAAAGCCTTGGCAACACGAAAAAAGCCAATAATTAAAAATGCACAAAACCAAAAGTGCTCCGGCGGCGGCGGCTGCCCTTCAAAAAGAAAAGCTGAAGGCTGCAGAGATTGGCGGGGAAAATCCGGTCTCAGAGGGGGCGGGAGGGAGAAAGGGGAGAGCACTGGAGAGGGGAAATGTGAAAGGAAGTCCAAAGTAAACTCATTTGTTGGCTTAGCTGGAAGTTCGAAAACTCTGCAAGTGCTCCACAGACTTTAAATAGAATTTCAATTCCGATTTCAGACAAATTGGAAGCTTCTTAAGTATTTTTTAAATGGATAATAGTACGGCTTTTAAGCCAAGCTGATAAGCTTCCTTAGTACTTATGAAAGTTCTTCAAAATTAAAAAAAAAAAATCACTTAGTATCTTTATGTAAGCCAATAGTAAGTTATTGCCATGTTTTAGGTTTGTTTAAAGAACCTCCATATAATATTTGTAAAATTAAAGAAATAATTACATGCAAGTTAAGTTCTAATCTTTTTTAAGAGCCCTTTAAAATAATAATAAAATAAAATCAATCATTAGCTTTCTTCCATTCTCTTTACTGCCTTTTCCTCCTCCTATTCCCTATCTTTTTTTCAAATTCTCCGAGTAACCTAATCGAAGCCTGCCCATCGACGATTTTCCCCTGAATGGAGGCGGAAAAGGACACGGCATATTTTCCAAGCAGTTACTTGCGTTAATTTCCATGGCCAAGCCAACGGCAAACAAGAGGAAAATAGACAAGAAAAAATTAAAAGAGGCGGGGGCGTGGAAAAGCGTGGAAAAAGGGTCGTCGTTGGCTTCCGTTTTGTCTCACGCGGACTGTGTCCTGTCTCCTGTCTACCTTTTTTTTTTTTGTATACATTTTTTTTTATTTACTCGGCGCGTTTTTCTCATTATTTTGGTCAGGTGGCTTGAGGTTTTCAATCCTTTTTTCCAGCTATTTTTATGTTGCATACTTTCCGGTGCGGTTAGCTGGAGGGTCACAGATATAAATATGTATATATAATATACATATATATACACGACACCGGAAACGCCAAACCCGAATGGTAATAATTTAAAATTAAAATTTTCTTCTCTGTTTCTGTCTCTCTGGGCTTCTGTCCCTGCTTAATCGGATAATGCGAATTTTTGTAATCGAAGTTTTTTGGTGGAGTCCTTGTAGTTGAGCTTGTCTTTGTCCCGGAAGGAATGCCCTTTCAAGGAGTTGTCTTGCTTGTACATAAATTATAATATTTATATTTATTATTTAGGTATTTATTTATATTTATTAACATTTATTTATATACATATTTTAATGTATTCATTTATTTTTCCAATATTTTTTGACCTACAAATGTTTTACTATAAAAATATATTCATTAAAATGTTCTTTATAATTTTCTTGCACTTGAAATTAATTATAAAATTAGTATTAAGTAGTAACTATTTTATTTAGAATTTATTTCGTAATTAGAGTATAAGCCACATCGGCTTGCTGGCCCTTAACCCTCCATCCACCTCCGCTGAAGTTTACTTTGGTGTACATGACTTGAGTCAATATATGCAGTATTTTATGGAAAGTTAACCCTTTTCCTTCATTTGCATGCCGTCGCCGGGCAGACGACCCCCGAAACCACCCGTCGTCGTCGTCGCCCGACTTTTGTTTTAATGTCAGCAACGTCGCTGCTCAATTGTCTAACATTATCTGATTTAGCGTTTAATGCTTAACCCTTGCCGACACACGTTCCCGCAACGAAAAAAAAGAAGAAGAGTTGGAAGAAAAAAAAAAACAACAAGGAGCCGAGGCGCAAGGATAACGAATTAAAAAATTAAAAATCGAAAGGCAGCGACGACGACAACAAAAGGTGGAAAAAGGCGACACACACACACAGGCGAAAGGGGTGAAATGTGATTAGGTTGCGGTGCTCGGGGGGAGGGGGTTGGGGTTAGATGTCCTTGGGTGGTGGTGGGTGGCGGGTGCTGCTGCCGCTGATTAGGCAGCGCTTCGGGGCGTAAAAAAAAATAATCTACGGGGAGGGGGCAGGGAAAAGCATAATTAAAACTCGCAGCGCCGTGTAATAAATGCCAAGGCAGGCACAGCCAATAAATAGCAACAAGAAAGGACGAAGGACAACCGCGAGCAACCCTTTTGCCACCACCCAGGGGGTTGGAATAAAAGAAACAATCGAATTTTAATCAATTCGCATTTGCATTTTGCATTTCTGACGGCTTTTTGTCTCCAGGCAACCAAGCATCCCAGGAACTTGAGAACTTCAATAACAGGAACAGGCACAGAAACAGAAACAGGAACAGGAACTCCTTTCGGGGACTGGAGGGGGCATCTGGCGCACTCAAGGACCCCGGCCAATCCACCAATGGATCTAATTTCGATGGCTTCACGCTCTTGAGAAGCCTTCAAGGATCTCTCCTAGAACCTCTTTAGAAAACCATGGAGCTCTAATTGGGAACAAAAAAATTAAATATATTCAAGATATTTGAAGGGAAATCTGTGGGGAAAAAGGAAGAGATAAATCAGTCTGATTTTATAAAAATGAAGTCAAGAAATTATGAACCTAATTTTCCTTGCTTTTTTAACCCCCTCCTCCTGGAAATATCTATCCTCACACCTACATAAATTTCCTATTATTTCCCTGGCTGGAACGTAGTTGAGTTTGCCTTTGGCCTGAGTCCTGTTGCGGGCCATTTGCTTTGGCAATTTCTATTCATTGCCAGCCATCAGTTGGACTTCTCCTCCGTCTGCATATTGCACCTGCTTTCTTTTGGGGAACCCCCTCACCATCCCCTGCCATATATATTGTTGGTATATATATAGAGGGAGAGTTCCTGATTCCCGGGAAGGACTTTTCACCTTTCTCCCATCAGAGTGTGCGGCTCATCATCTTTTGGCCGGTCATTCTTCTCGGCCATGCCTAGTACCATTGCCATTCCCATTTCCATTTCCATTTCCACTTCCTCGTTGTGTTTTCCATTCTCCATTTTCCATTTTCCATTGCTGCTGCTGCTGCTGCTGCTGCTCGTTGCTGCTGTTATTTATAATTTTCGTTTATTTGCATTCGCATCCAATTTGTTTGTTCTCGTACCTGGTCGGTGGCCTCCTCCTAGTGTTCCTCCTGGCCCCAGCCAAGGACCCAGCTCTGTCGTTTTTTATTTGGCTTCAGTGCTGCATTTTCCCCCACATTTCCACTAGTTTCGACTTGGATTTCCCTCACTTCCCGGCTTCTGTCTGCCTTCAACCATTTTACGCCATTATCAACGTCATCGTTGCTCTCGTTCCCATTCGTTGGCATCTTCTGTTTGCGTTTTGTGGATCGTCTGCACTTTGAGATAATTTTGAGGCCAAACAGGGATTTTGGGACTTCAAAATTGGGGAATTTATTTATATTTTTATTTTATTTTTTCTTACTTTAAAATATTATTTAAAAGTTGTATTATTAAAATATGTGTAAGTAGCTTTTTGAATTAATATTCGATTTTCATGACCTTCTTGTCTTGTAATTATATTTTTAACTAATTCTTTTTGTTGATTTAAAAATAATTTCTATGTTAAATAATATTTTGTTAAAGAACTCTCGCAAATCTAGGACTTTCTCCATGTTTTTAGATCTTTACACTATTTTTTTTCTTGGCCTGGAAATCGTTGTAAAACAATGATTCGGGGAAGCATAATTATGGCATTACAAGGACCTTCTCCTTATTTTTAAACATAATTTCTTGACTTAAAAATGTCGTAATAAATTCTCTAAAATATTTAATCCACAAACCTCTCAACCAAGGACTTCCTCCGTATTTTTGGGCAGTGCCTTGAGCCCGGCATTGTTGGGGCTTGGCTTCGGCTCACCTTTGCCGGTTGTTGTCCCATTGTTGTCGCAGTCCCTCCTCCTCCTCCTCCGCCTGGGCTCCCCGGGAACTGCCTGTCCAGCTGTCAGAGCATATTATTGGTGTGCGGAAAATGTTCGCGTAATTGGAATGTTGACATTCGCATTTTCAGAGGTGGAGGGCCTGTCTTGGCTCACCTCCCCTTTGGAAATTTGACTGACATGACGACTCCTATCAAAGTGCATCCAATGACGCCCAGGAACAAGGATATGGCCGCGAGGCCAGCCAAGGATAAGAGATGAATTCCTGTTGACTTGCACCCTGTGCCGTGTCCGTGTCCGTATCCATAACCGTGTCCTTGTCGGTGTCCTGCTTCGACAACTTGTCAAATTAGACCTTGAGCCACCCCTGGGCACGCTTGTCAATATTTAAAATTGAAAAATCCAACCCCGATTTGAATATAGCATATATATATACATTATATTCCACATCATTTCCATATCATATCGCTCTGTTAATGTGCAAAGACAAAGAGCCGGAGCCGGAGAGAGAGCCCAGTCAATGAAAGCCAAAGATTTTGATGATTTTGGTGTGGTCTGGCTTCCTTGATACCCTAGAAATGTGGGACAGCAGTAAGGTTGTGAAATAAACTCGCTTTAAGGTCTACATTTGTTTTAGAAAAGTGTGTAAATAATTTAGGGTTTAGTATTTTCAATAGAAAACTCTTCCTTTGGGAAGAAGTTTCTATTTAATTTATATTTCAATATATTTATTTTTAAATGTAAAATGCATGTGATTCCCTGGCATTAGCTGAGTTCAAGGGGAAGGAAGCTGGTGCGGCTCTGGAAGACTTGCCAAGGACAACGTTGACGACAATCGGAAGACACCCTTAGACACGGAGTCACCAGAGTCACCGGAGTCACCGGGGGTAACCATTAAGGATATATCCACCCATCCATCCATCCACCCATCCATCCATCCACCCATCCATCCATCCATTCATGCAGCCATTCATCCGCCGTGCGTCTATCTGTCGCATGTATATTTCATATGGATTGGGATTGGGATTGGCTTCGCGTTTGGGTGTGGGTGTGGGTGTGGGCTCGGGGAGGCGTCTTAGCATTTCCCAATGTACTCGAAAACGATTTATTAAAAAATATCTTTGGCACGGGCGAAAACAACAAGCGAGCTTATTAAAAATTTATTACCAAGCTTAAAAAATGTTACCCCAGTCGTTGTCGTCGTCGTCGTCGTCGTCATCGCCAGCATAGGTATCCTTGTGGCCCTGTACCTTTATCCCGTACATATTTGCTCCTTGGGACCCGCAGGGCACTTCCTTTTCGGGTGGAAGTTTCACCTTCGACGACGGCGATGACGATGACGACAGAGCGGAAACGGAAAATCACCGGGGGCGGAGATATTGAAAGGTATTTTGGCTGATTTGTTTGAGTTGGAAATTTAATTTACAACTGTAAATGGTTTTAAGCGGGCCACCACCATCCGAGTTTTGTGAGTGGGGGGAGAAGCGAAATGGAAAAGCCCTGAAGGCGGAAAACTTTCAAGGCAACAGGCAGATCCCAAAAACACACCTGGCAGGTGAAGGGGAATAGCTTAGGGTTTTTTAGTAATTAATATTATTATTTTTTTGATATTTTTGAGGGGGCCTTTGTTGAGATATTTATTGTCATATGTTGTAAAATATATGTTAACAATGAAATATATATAAAAATGATATCAAATATTTAGAGAAATATTCAAAGAAATATAAATTTACTTAAATATGTATCAGTAGATATGTACAAATATTTTAATATTCAAAAATACGTATCAGTAAATATAAACTAAATATTTAATATAATAATATGTATTTCAATATTGAATATGATATTATTTTATAAACTTATTTGTCACTAAAAGAAAACAATGATAAATAGTCCAGTATCGCCTTCATAAATCCTAATGACCAGAGAACCATCTCAAAGGGGATTCCTTCCGGCAGTCTCTATACATATATTTAATAAATAATATATAAAATATATATGTATATATCCATGCACCTCCCCAGGACACTAACTGACATATCAGTGGCTGTCTGTAGCTGTAACCTTTTGGTTTGTATTTTTTTTTCCTTCTCCTGGCCATTGGTCATCATCATCATTAGTAATGAGCGAAACCCGAAATTGAGCCAACAACAGCAGCACCACCACCACCAACACTTGCACCACTCGCACCACCCTGGCACCGCTGATTGTGATTCCGAATCCGAATCCGTAGCCGAATCCAAGATGACAAATGATCAAATGTCACACATGGAATTTAAAGTAGCTGCAGCTGTGCGGCGACTCGAGTGGAATTTCCCAGCGATAAGGAATGGGTTGACCAGAAGGGGAAGGGGATGAGCATGGGGTTGGGCAGGGGCTAAGCATGAGGTGGTCATGGGTTTGGGCAGGGGGTGTGCTCAAGCGGTGTTCATGGGGTTATTAGCCGGGGGTTGTCTGCCACTATTTATATATATATATCTTCTTTTTTTTTTTTTTGTTGATAACTGAAACTCATCAGCGACGTTGTGTCATCATTTTTATGATGAAACGAAACGAAGGCCCACGAAGGCTTAAGTGTCGAAGGCAGGCAGGAGCACCACAGGATACATACAGCACACACACCACACACATGTGCTGGCCACTAAGCTCCTCCTCGGCAGTTTTCAATATTTGACAGTGTTCCAGTTACACACAGACACACACTCACAGACGGTGTCTCTGGGCCTATGAAAAATGGCAACTTTGACAGCTTGACACTTGAGCCGCACACACAAACACACACATGAGACCCAGCCAGCAGCGGCAGAAGCAGCAGCTTCGGGAATATTTTAATTTAAACCCCCTTTTTGGGAGCTGCTCTCCGTCTCCTTGGCCCCTGCTAATGTATTAACCCCCCACTGCCGGCGATTGGCTGATATTTTGACAGCCAAACGTCAGGACTGACAGCTGAATCATTTGTCAGGCCAAGAGTCCTGCGAGAAGAGCCTTTAATTAGTCGTGGCGGTGGGATATTAAGATGTTCAACGCGTTGAGAAAGTGGGGAAGTAAGGAAGTCAGTTAACTTGAGAAAAATGCTAGAATTTGCCATTTTAATTGTTCCAAAAAATACTAGATAATGTCCCTATTCCTTTTCTATATATTATATATACCTGTAAAGAGCTTCGCAGCAGCAGCAGCTAGCATCTTGTATCAACTCATTAATTTCTATTTCTGTTTGTCTTCTGGGGGCCCAGCGAGTGCAACGTGCTGTGGCCCCTCCAGAGCCGCCCTCTGCCCCTTCTAAACCCCTCTACCCTCTCTCTACCCTCTTCCAAAACCCTTTTCTAAGGGCCAGACCCCACACCCACCTCCTCTTGGGCTCGTGCTACTACACATATCTGAAATTATACTTTGTCCTTTCTATAACAATAATTATTATTTTGCTTCAAGCATCAGCTACAGCTACAGCCAGGACCAAGGACCCAGTACCCAGCACCCAGCACCCCAGCCCCCAAAAGGGGGTTTAGGGGGAGTCGGCCCGAACAATCAGAATGCTCTCTGGGCAACAACACACATAAAAAAAAAAGAAAATGCAGGGCGGCGGCAGGGGTCCGGGTGTCGGAGAGCCAGCAAACACTTAAAAATGCTAAATAAAACATATTCCACTTACACACACACACAGATAGAGAGAGAGAGAGAGTATGAGGGGGCACTGTAGGGTTAAGAGGGGGCCAGCTAGGAAGGCTGGCAACAGGGGGTTAGGTGCCAGCTCACAGGTGCCGCTTGTTAAGAAGCAACTCAGGCAGGCACTGTAAGAAAATTAGGAATTTTCTGTTGAAAATTACTTTACATGGCTTAAACTTTCATTTTTAATACACAAAAATATATTTAACAATAAAATAAATTATATATATTAATCAGAAAATGGTAAAACGTAAAACAATAGTATTTTTTATAGGAAAAAAACTTTAGAAAAACACTGATAACCACTAAGTATGTTTACTTACTCACCTTTTCTTCAATTTTAGTTTTTAAAAAATAATAAATAATAACATAAATAATATATATTAATAAGCAAATTATAAAATGTAAAAGAAAAGTATTTTTTATAAAGAAAAATCTCTGGAAAAGCATTTGTATTCACCAAGTATCTTTAGGATACTCTTACTCTGTTCCAGAGTTTACTTTTTGTATTCTAACTGATTTTAAGCTGCTTTCATTAGCAAAAATTTGTAGAATTAATTATTTCAAATACTTGGCTTATACATAATTTTCTCTGTGTAGGCCCCCCCCCCCAAAGAAAAAAAAAGGAAAGAGACTGGGAGCTTGGGTTGGCTTCGTTTTTCGTAGGGGGCCCGGGCTTGGGTTATTTGCAATTCATATACGGCAGACGTTGCACACACACACACACGCAGTGAAAAAAATAATTTGCAAAAGTAGCGTCGTGTGACAATTGCCGAGCCTCAGACCCCGGCCAGAAATCTTGAGCCTGGGACGGAGGAAGGGAGATGCTTTTCGTGCCCAACTATAGATGCCGTTCTTCTTGTTGTTGTTGCTGTTGCTGTTGTTGCTATTTGAATTTTGAGGACATTGTGATGAGGCTTTAGTTTGCAAATCTCCTGTACACACACACACATGGCACATGGCCCTTTTTTCCAACCCAGCACCCATTTCCCTCTGACGCTACTTCAACGCTTGATATCACATAGCCATGGCCAGAATGGCAGCATCTCCCAGCCATTTCTCCCAGCCATTTCTCTTAGCCATTTCTCCCTACCATTCCGTCACTTGCCTCTGCCCCGCCTACCTTTTTTTCCCTCTCTTTAGTCTGCACTTGTCGTTGCATACTTTCGAGGGCTTGCCAAGATGAAATCAACAGAAAGTCGGAATATGTTTTATAATATCCCATCCTTTCTCTCTCTATCTCTATTTATCTAGCCAATTATTGGTTTTCCAGGATGGAATATATTTATAAATCTATATTTATTTTGTATATGTTTAAATGCATTTATTTTATTTCGATTTTAAATCAAATAAAACCTTCTAAAAAGTAGCTATCTAATTTTATCACTTGTAGAATTATATATGAGCATATTTTTACTATATACATATATTATATTATATATCAATATTTATACCCCCCATCAATCACATTTTTATGAACCAACTCTAAGGATTTTCCCGAGAAAAGCTCATTAGCTTCTGGGGGAAACCTCTCCCTACTCTCCCTCTCTCTCTCTCTGCTTCTCTCTAATTCCTTAGACATTCTGCAATATTTTTTATAATAATAATTTTTCGCCCGTCTTACTGCGCAGTCAAGGGGAGCGAAAGGGAGCAAGGTGTGAGGGGGGTGGCCAGAGCAAGGGGGAGGGGGCATAGGTGCAAGTGCCAGGTGAGGTGGTTGCATCATCAACGCTGGTGCAGGTGTCACGCCCAGTCCGGACTGTCGAGTGCGCTTATGGCTGTCATGACGCCCATAACATTGTCATCAACATTAGTTTTCCCTGCCTCTCTGTGTGTGTGAGAGTGTGTGTGTGTGCTTCTGTGAGTGTGTGTGTGTGGAGTGCGTGGAATGGCCGCCAGGTGGCGGGGAGCAACCCCGTTTGGCACGCTTGCCTTTGCTGCTGTTGACATCGTCACAAAAATTGGTGCAAAACGCTTCAGTTTTCTGCTGGTTTGTACTTGGCTACACTAAGCGAAAAGAGAGGGATGGAACTCAGGGAAATTCTGTAGTAATTCCTGTAGTAATTCTCCATGGAAGGGTTTTTGCCTTAAAAATTGTTAACAACTTCATTGTTTTTATGATCATAACTCGGCTAAAACTTAACCAAATTCAGTCTAGTTTGGTTTTTTCTTGGCCTTTGTAGGAGAACTTTTCTGCATTTAAATCTCGATTTCTAATTTTTTGATGATTTTTGACCATTTTTGTGATGTATCAAAAAAAATTTAGATTTTCGTTTTGTTTAATTTTAAAGTCATTTAAAAGTGATCTTAAAACCATTTATAAAAATGAAAGACATTCAAGGATTGGGCTTTATTGAGCCAAGTTATGAATATTTTTAGTAAACAGATTTCTTACCTTATTTGGGGTTTCCCAATGTGGCGGTAAGAAAGCTTTTAAAAATAGAAAAGGCATTATTTTATCTTAATTTATAATTACAAAATGTTTTTAATTTTAAAAAATATTCAATGCTTATTTCTTCAGTGTTTCTTGGCCATCTTGGCTTGTATTACGGCTTCGCACTATTTATTGGTAGCAGCACAAAAGTAGGCTATGCTCGCCAGCGTTGGTGTACTGTAGAGTGGACCACGACAGGGGAAACCTTACAAAAATTTTATATTTATATTATTAAAAAAATAGTTTACTAAATAAATATTAATAACTTTTAAAATAAACAAGCTTTTCTCTTGGGAAATAAGAATTTTCCTATAGTACAACAGTGCGTATGAGTAATGTAAGAAATAATAACAAACAACAAAGTAGGTATACAATTTTTAAAAGTATTTAAATATCAAAACAAAATACTCAAAAAATAAAGAGCTATGAAATATAGCTTATTGTGGCTTTGTTTAGATTTATATATATTTCTCTTTAACATATATCTTTCATATATTTTCAGGGGACAACTCTTGATAGTTGTCCTTTGGGTTTAGCATTTATCTTCGGTCCTTCCTAAGCCCACACACACATACACTATACACACGCTCTCCCATAATTAAGCGTTGACTATTTGTAATTTTTAATAAGACAGCCAAGGGTTCTGCTCTGTTTTTTAGCCCCTTTCCACATTGTTTTATTATTTTTTATTATTATTTTCTTTTTTAACGACAAAGCAGCGCCCATACACAATATAAAATAAGCATGAATAATTAGAATATGTTAAGTGTTTGGTGGGTGGCGGCGGCCTAGCACCGCATATTGTATATTTATATACAGTCAGTCACACACACACACACTGGCACACACACACATGTGGGGAAAAAATACAGGTGCTTGAGTGGTGGCCCACCTGACTTTTTGTCATTCAAATGAAAACTGTACATACGTTGTCGTCATCGTTCTCGGATTCTTTGTCGTCACAGTCATCATCAACAGCTCAACACACACAAGCAGAGCACACACCTATAGCTCACACACACACATGCAGAGCACACACCTATACCTCACACACACACAGAGGCACCTGCTCTGATTGCTTTGTTCAGCGCGTTTTTTTTCCTTATTTCTTATTTCGCTCACAATTCCTTTTCTCTGTTTCAGTTTCTGCATCTTTTTGCATTGCATACACTTAGGCGCGACTTGTGAGAGTGTGTGTGTGTGTGTTTGCTGATTTTTTACTGTGTGCAAGAGCTAGCTGTGTCTGTGTGTGTGTGTGTGTGTGCTGCATAGAAAAATTTACAATGCAATTGAGTATGCAAATATTGCCTACTTGTCATGTAGACAAATACACAGTCAGCGCCTTTCTCCTCAGTCTCGTTCTCCGTCTCAGTCTATCTCTTTCTTGGTGGAAAAACTGCATACATATGCATGTTGAGTGTGTATGTGTGTGTGTGTCCCACTGTGTATTTGTTATTGTTGGAGGCGTTGCATTGTGATTGTCGCAATTTTCCAAATTAAAATAACAATATGGCTAAATCTTGGCGAGCACAACTGTACTGAGATGAGATTCTTAAAAAATAGGTAAAAGAAAATAGGAAAAATAGAAAAAAGATGAATGAATCCCTTCTTCTGAGAAGGATATTTATAATTTACAGCACAAAAACAATGCTTTAAAATTAATATAATAATAAAAATAAATACATACAATACAAAATTTTGAATAATTTTTTTACCAATTTATGGATATTCTGTTTAGAATGATTATTATTTAAGCTAAATTATTACAATTTATATTGTTTTTTCTTATATTATAAATTATCTTCGTATTTATTGGTATTTCATTGGTATTTTACTCTTGATGCTGATAAAAACAACAACTGAATAAAACTCAAATACTAGCAATGCAGAAATTCTTGAAATAATATTAATATAAGAATTTTAAAAATATAAAAATATTCTTAAAAATGTTAAGTGCTTTAAACTTAATAATAAAGATAGTAGCTAATTATTTAAAACTATAATAAAGATTATTCTGCTCTTAAAACTACTTAAATAATGCCTTATTCATATTTATAATATTTTAATAAAAACTTTAAGGCATTAAGTGAATTTTAGAAATTATGTTTAAGCCATAGCCTTATTTGTAAGTAAATATATATATATTAATTCTTATATTTTCTAAATTTTCGCATAGAATATATCTTTATTGGATATATACCTTCCCCCCTATTACAGCATCCCCTGTTCCCCGGGCTCAACTCCGCGTTTAGCATCCTGTCGCGTCTGACATTTATGTTGCTGCCATTTATTTATTACAAATTGTTTGATATTAAAAATGTATGCCAGCGAAACTTTTCGCAGCGAGTAAATCATTATTTCCGGGCAGGAACAATGGGGAACAATGGTTATATTTGTTATTTTTTCCTGGGGGGGATGGCCTTCATATATGCATATAGAATGTCAGGAAATTAATGGCACTTGGCGGAATTTATGGGCCCTCTGATATTTATGCGTCTTCTTCGTGAGAGGTCCTTGGAGACCGCGGCTCGATATGCTCGATTCAAAGACTTTTGCCAGTCAGTCAACCCACCCACCAACCCAGCAACCCCATTCATTAATGGCCTTGTTAGGGCTCCTCCCGTCCCCCTGTCAAAAAAAAGAACTCTTTGTTTCTTTTCCTTGCAAAATAAATTCAATTTGCCAAATGCCTGGGCCTCTACCCTACACACATAATGCAATCTATTCGGACTCGTAATAAAAATTAATAACGAAAACGTGTCGGAGCCCCAAAAAAGAGTTCTTCGGGCCACTAATATGACTTGGCACAAACGGCAAAAAATAATAATAATAATGGAGAGAAGGGTTTGCCGGCCTCACATACTATACTATCTTCCATCTAATAAAAATCAAACAAATTATGCCAACACAAACTAGATTTCATGGCTTCTTTTTATGCGTTCCCTTGTCGCCCGGTGATTTGCTCAATAACCCTTGTAATATAAACACAAAGCCCACATGGACTCTGGCTCTGACTCGGACTGGGACTGGGACTGGGACTCGGACTTGGACTCTGCCTCCCGCCATGACATGACTTCTTTTTTGGCAGCAGTCCATCAGGGTGCAAACAGCAAACACCGATGGAAAAAAGGACATGACTTGGAAATCACTTAATCTACTTGGTCAGGACGGGGCAGGCAGGAGGACAAACAAAGAAACCGAGAACTGAGAACTGAAACCGAGAGTGAAACCGAAACCCTTTCGACTTAAGGGTCCTTGCGCCGGTTCCCCCCAAGAAAAGGCCAAGAAAAAAGTCTAAAAAGGCAGACACATGCGGGGCTGCACTGGGAAATATAAATTATACATAAAAAAGAGTTAATTTTGATTGGGAAAAGCCAAAGTTTAACTTCATTTAATTTGAATTTTCTATTTTAAAATATTTAATATTAAAATACTTGTTAAAGGATCTCAAGAAAGAGCAAGAAACCCTTTAAAAACCTTTTCAAATACCTTATAATAATAAGCTGTGTAACTTAGCTTGCCTTAAAGAAGAAAAAAAGAAGCTCTGTGGCATTACTTTTCTTAAATATTACACTCTCTTTCACTTTTCTTACAAAAATACTCGCCAACATAATATGAAACATAGTAAACATATTTTTTGCAGTGCCTCCCTTTGAGTGGGTTAAGACTTCCACTGGGGGGGTAGCTTAGCCAAAGGACATCCGCATCCGCACTGAATAAACAAACCATGACAACGGCATATTTCACATATATGGGCATCGAAATTATTGCAAATCACTAAAACCAACAACGAACAAGGCAGAAAAAAGGCCGAAAGGGGTTGGCGTCGTAATTGAATTCAATCAAAATTGTTTGGTCCATCAAACAGACAATTACAAGCGATACATTCTGGGGAATTCGCAGGGATATAAAGGATATATATAGCCATCATCATCCCTCCCCCGCAGGAGTTGTCAGTAGTCCGCACACGAACCAAGGAACACACACGTAGACAAGCAATTTGTCAATCGCTCGATTTGATGGGCTTCTCGGGGATATATTTATGCGATATATATATATGGTTATAGCACAACCCTCGCGGGCAAAGAGTTGCAATTTATTGGCGGGGTGTGTCGTTCGAGGAGGGTGGGGAACTTAACCATATCCGATTTGGTGGGTTCTGCGATCTATAGGGGATTTTACAGAGAGATGGATTATGGATTTCCTGGAACCCAAGTGAAGTCCAAGAAGAAAGCTTTGCACTACTTTTGAAGGGTTTTCTAGTGTATTTTTTAGGGGTTCTTTGGCAGATATTGCAGGAACTTTTTGTTATATCTCTTAATATTTAGAAAATATAGCTCTCAACTATGCAAGTTGTATTTATTATTGTTTTCTTATAGTTCCTTTGCAGATCTTGCAAGATCTTCCTGCTAAATCTTATAAATAAACATCAAATAAACATTGAATAGCTTTGTGTTAGCCTAAGGCCACACTCTTTTTTGGATTTTTTAGGATACTTTCGTAGAGTTTATCTGCAGATCCTTGAGAATGCAGGAAGATCCCATATCTATATGTTTTATATTAAAATTTTCACTGTCCCAATTGTATTTATTAATGTTTATTATTGTTTTCCTTGCCGCTTGACCTGCTGCCCTTCTACCAATTTCCTTCGCCTGACCTATGAGTCCTTCCCACTCCCCTTTCCCTCACATCCCTTTGCTGCTGGGGTCCCTTTTTTTTGTGCAAAATCACTTGACCAATTTGTCAAGTGGCACTAAAAGCGGGGTTGCGTCTGCCTCTACGTTACTTTTTTGTGGATATTTTCTTCTTCACTTTTTTTTCGGGGGTTGCCGCGTGCTACTTTGTCGTCATAGAAGTCGTCTTTTCGTCCTGTTTGCGGTGGTCTTTTGAGAGTTTGCCATTATCCTTGTTACAATTTGCATGCATTGTGGTGCCAGTGGTTAAGCCACACCCCCCGAAGTCATTTTTTTATAAAGGGGAAGAAATTCTAGGCTTGAAAATGAGAAAATATTTAGCAAATCGAGGAAAATGTAAGAAAACCTAGAAATTGTTCAGGATTTTGGGGGATTTTATAGTCACAATAACGTGCTAAGAAAGCTTTCTTTAAAATTTTAGAAGTATTGAGATATAAATTAAGGAAAAAGAGTAGGTATTCAAAGTATTTGATTTGGAAATAGTTAAGAATAAGTTTAAAAACAAATTTTATGCATACAACTAAGTGATAAAAAAGGCGGATTGAATGTTGAAATTAAGTAAAGATATAGGTAATTTGATTGATTACTATTTTCTCTCAGTGTACCCATATCCGGCCATAAGAAAAATCCAAAGAAAAACGAGCAAGCCATTCATCCATACATCCATTCCATTCCTTTTTATTTTATTCCATTCCTTGGCCCAATCTCACCGACAGAGAGAGGCTAGTGATAAAAAATCCACTTGTCATGGCTGCGTCACCCTTAACCCCTGCCTGTCTCCCCTTCCCCCTTAACCTCAGTCCCCGCCTTATTTTGGCCACTTATGCCCAGCTATTTGCTTATTTTTTATGATTTTATTAGCTGCAAAAACAAGCAATCCTGCAACAATGTTTATTGGTTATATAGTGTTCTCCAAGGAACGGGGTTCGGGCTCGTCCTGCTCCTGCTCCTGGTCTTTGATGTGCCCTTAAAAATCATAAGCGTGAGTTATGCTTTATGCCCACGATTTCTCCGGGGTTGTTGGCCTATGTTCATATATCCTGGATATCCCATATCCCATATAAAAATATATGTGCATATCTTTGGGCAAATTGCTAGAGCGATTTGGCCTGATTTGTGTGATTTGATTCCATTTGATTGTGCAAAGTAATGTAATACGGGGAAAGTGAGCTGATATCCTGATTTTGGATAAATTTGATCCCCAATTGAGGCAATCTGGAAGCTATTGATTGAAGGGATTGGAAATTGGTGGCGTGAAAGGGTGAAAATAGAGGGAAATCAAGTAGGATGACCTTCTTTTTGATTAAATTAAAAGGTAAACGGATATATTACATATAAATCTTTTAGTTTATTGAAATATCTTGAAGGTAAGCAATGTGAATAAAATGTAAAGTATTGAATATTATTACTATTCTATAAGTAAACAAATACCAATACAAAATAAATATTTAAAGGCTTCAAGGCTTTAATAAATATTATATTCAGATCCTCAACAGCAGCTGAGACGCATCTTGAAGACATATTCAGGGCGGGAGAATTTAATTGCTTTGTGACCAGAGCTCCGGCTCGGTTCAATTTTCTCTCTGCTCCCCCCGTTCGACGTTTCCTGTTTTTCCAAGTCTCGCCCCTCCCCCTTCAAAAACAAAAAAAATAAGACCAGAATTCATTTGAGCCATGGCCATTTCATTAACTGGCCAAATGGCGAACCGAAAACGCTGCGGCGATTAGTTCACAGTCATAACACACGGCTGATTCGCAGTTGCTGACCCCCTCGACCCTCACCCCCGCGAAACTATAAAATTTTATGACTTTCTACAGGCTGGCCACACTCACTCACTCACTCAGCAGGACCAGGCACACACACACACTCGGCACGGGCACACACTCACGCTCAATTGGTTTCTGGTTTTTTCCATGTTTGCAGGTAGTTTAAGCCCCATTCTCACTCCCCCTTGGGTGGCCTTTGTTGGCCAAATTGCGCAAAATGTTAACAAGCAATTGAGCAGACAAACAAACAACTGTTGCCCTCCGGGATGGGTGGAAAATTGCAGGCTGGGGCCAGGCCAGGCCAGGACATGCCGAGGCAGGACCAGGGGGTGGTGCCTGCCGCGTTGATTAGTTTAACGCGTCCAACGTAGCGGAAAGTTGCGACGTCTGCTCATTAAATTGAACCGGCCTTATTAGTTTGAATGTCCTTGCCGCCGTTGCCCCTCGTTGGGAGCTATAAAATGTAATTTTATATTGAGCAGAGCTACTTCATCGGCAGTTCCCCGGTCGTTTTGTCCGTGTGCGGTTTTTATGGCCTTCGAGGCGATCAAGTACAGTCCAGTCACACGGAGAAAAAATTAGCCTCGTTTATGCAGACTCTTTAAATTAATGCCATATCGGCAATATAGCTAAATATGCATTTCTTTCGGTGGAGTGGCAACACTCTTTAATGTAATATATTAATTTAAATACAAATGAATTACTTAAAAATAGTTTAAAATAAGGAAAAATAGTTTAAGGATACAATTTTATACCGACGCTGTAAGTGTTATAATTCCCGACAGGCTTGCTTTAATTTCAGAATTAAAAAGAATAGCAGAAATATATTTTCATTAAAATTACCATCAATTTCCATATTTAATTAAATGACCTAAAATGCTTACATTTAAAGGTGTGGCAATACTTTTAGAGCAAGTTCAAGCTATAATTCACAACTGGTTTGCCACGGAGAAAGAAATAGTAATAACAATTTCAATTTAACAACAATATCGATCGTTTTACATATTAGTTTGAAATAATTCATATAAACTGCTCACTGTACATTTAATTTTAAACTATAATTCCCAACCGGTTCGCGACAGAAACGGATATAAATAGAAAGCGACTCCGTCAAGTGATGGATAAGGGAAGACAGCGAGCTTAACTTTCAATATTGACACAAGTTTCGGCGCTCCGTCTTCAGTTTATCCACCCGCTGGCGCATAATAACTGTCAAAAATCTTTCAAATTTTAATCAACTTTATTTTTAGCTCAGACACAGCCCCAGTTGAAACTTTGTTGGCTTCTTCTCCCCTTTTTTTTTGCCTTTATTTTTGGTAAACAAACAAACACACATGAACATTAATGTAAATGTGCGAGGCAGGATGCCAGGATATGCCGTCGCCTTGCTCCCTTCTGGCTGGAAAAGTATTAAAGACGCATTTAATTAAGTTGAAATTGTTGGCTGAGGCGGCTTCCTTGGGCGGCGTTTGTGGTGGTTAAACAATCAGCCAAGTTTTCTGGCCAGGTAATCAGGGAAGCCCAAGTCGCCTTGATTTTTCCTCATCATTTTCATCATTTTGGATAACGGTTATAGGGTTTATGTTACCCATATCTCTGTGACACAACTTCGTTTGCAATTTCTAAATTTTTCTATAAATCTCTATGCTTAGCTTTTGGTCCAAACTGTACCCTCTGCAACGTTCTGGCTTAGCCCGAGACCCTCCTCGCCAGAGCAATTACAATAAGGCATCTATCTCCCGGGGCCCCCCATGACAGAGAACTTTGATATATTGTCAACTATGTTTGCCCAGCGCTTAGGACAACGTCCACAGGACCAGGACCCAAGACCACCTCCTATAGATATACATTCCCCACCGATTCTGCCGCTACTTTGTCTTGTGCATGCCAACAATAATTTTTGATTAAAGATGAATTTTTAATTTAATGTATCTCGCAGATAGAGACGCGCAACCGTTGGCCGCCGCCGCCGTATCCGTATCCGTGGTAAAAGCACGATGGAAAAACATCAGGGAAATGAGGGAAAAAACGCACGAAAATGTTTTTTAATCTCAACGGCAAACGGAAGCGGAAATCAAACGACCAGAACAGCGGCCGAAAAAGCTAAAAAAAAAGAGAAAAAAAAACAGAGGAAAGTCAGAGAGAAGCCAGAGTTGGAGTTGGAATCGGTGTCGGTGGGCGGGGGTTCAGGTTTGGAGGCGACGACCAAAGTATCAAACAAAATTTTTAATGTCTTCTTCGTCCGAGTCTCGTTTTTGGTGTCTTCTGCCTGGGCGCCTTGTTAAAAAGCCCGCGAAATTCCGTCCCCCGCCTTCCCATTTCCGCGTTTCCCAATCCATCGAGCCGCGGCACACACACCACCCAAGCACCCACCACCCATTTACCCCCTCAAACCTTGACCCAAGCCACCCCCAACTCCTCGGAAAACGGCCTTTGATTTTTTCCGAAGTTTTTTCACTTTTTTTCGCTGGGCATTTTTCGTGTTCTTACACGACGAGTAATCGTAGGACATAAGGGTATATAGAATGGTTTCAATTCTGATTCCTGAACTAATTTAAATAGGACAAAATATAAAATAATTAAAAAGGGAGCAAATA
The DNA here is from genome assembly GCA_018903765.1 of Drosophila aff. chauvacae BK-2020. NCBI lineage: Eukaryota > Metazoa > Arthropoda > Insecta > Diptera > Drosophilidae > Drosophila > Drosophila aff. chauvacae BK-2020. Next base: position 7,988,242 of record JAEIGO010000395.1, on the reverse strand, counting down.
TTTTATAATATATAAAATATTATATATTAAATAAAATAGTTTATTTATCATTTTTGAAGGGTATATAATATGTAAAATATTTTATTCGTGGATTTATTATAAAACTCTTGGTGTTCGAAAATATAAAAGACACAAAAACGAAGTTGCTTATAAATGTAAATAATTATAAATAATTATAAATACATACCAAAATCCATATAAGAGGTATTCCCAAGTCGAGTTCTTTAATCCAAACCTTGTCTAGTTGTCTGTTTTTTTTTTTTGCGCTGTGCCTTGGCTCATTAGGAATTTTTCTTCGCCAGTTTTTGTTGGAAAAGCGATAAAAATTTGAAAGGCCCAACCCCCCAGCGCCTGCCAAATGGTGTTTAATGATTTATGAATAATCGCCATTTTGCATTTGAGTATTTTGAGTATTTGTGAGTCCCAGTGAGTCCCTGTGAGTGGTGGTAAGTCAGTCAGTCAACGCACCCAAAAGTCCATTTACACGTTTCGCTGGCAAAGGTGAGGGCTACTTTCTGCTCTCAAGGAGGCGGGAGATGGGGCGTTATCAGTGCTTTTCTGGGCGGTTTGTCTACATTTTCTTTTGATAATTTTTACACCAAAATTTGTTGTGTTTTCCGCTGACAATTTTCCACTTGCGCATTAAATTTATACATTTTTTTTCTTGACAAACACGCGCCGTTTTCCGACAGGCTGTGGTGGGGGTAAGGAAAATGGATCGTTTGGCAATTAAGAACTTCTGGTAATTGAATTTTCAGGCTGGGAAATTTTATTTTAAGAAAATATTATGCAACAAGTATTAAATATTTTAGCAATCATTTTTAAATAATAAAAAACAAAGCATATGCAAGAAAAATATTAAAGAAATGCTTATATAAAAATAAATACTTTTAAGACGGTTCTATAAACCTATTACCTATGTTGTTTTTCCCATTAATATTCCATTTAAGTCCTATATTTTTGAAGGGTAGAAAATCCCCCGTATTGCTTACCCTTAGCTCCTCCGCTTAACCCATCAATTAACCCCCGCCAACCAAAGTTTCCACACAGATAAAGCGATCAATTCCGTTTCGAATCAAAAGTCAGCTGCCATTTAACTTTCTGACAGTAACGCGACTTTGCCATGGGAAGGAACAAAAAAAAAACAGAAAAACCAGCGTAATAAAAGTATTAAGAAAAACACACACCCGTCCAAACACACATACCCATCCAGCACTCACACACACTCCTCTCGCATTGTAAGAAAGCATTTGCCTATCAAAAAGTTTTGATCTTTGATTGTCTGGCTTGGCTTTTTAACTAATTTGCGGCACCAAGGCAGTCACCTTGCCACACACACGCCCCACACACCCCACATACACCCACACCACACATACAGCAGCTCAAACGCTTGGAAAACGCGCTTAAACCGCATGCAAAACGCGTCACATGCAGTCACTAGGGAATTAACACCCCACACACACTCCTCTACACTCAGAGAAAAAAAGGGAGAAGAAAACGGTGACAAATTAAAAAGTGATTTGTCAAAGTTAAGGTTTAAAAACTATATCTGTTAAATATTAGTACAAAGAAGGAAGTATTGTCTATAGTAAAAGAAAATATTCAACAAGTGTTGTTAACAATTTTAAAAATATATATATATATATCAATATATCTAAATCAAATTTACTATTTGGTTTAGATATTTCTAAAATTAATCATTTTATTTTTAATTTTGACCTATTTTAAATTTATTCAATAACAAGAAATTTATATTCATTGAGCATATTAATTTTTGGTAGTAAATATCCTAGTAAGAAGGCAACGTATTTCTAGTTTATTTCGGTAAGCAGTTACTCAACAGACCTTATACAAATTTAAAAATATTATCAAATATGTCAAGACAATTATTTCGCTCAGTGCAGCTCGCACTTAACCCCCCTATTCGAATATTTTGCATACGTTCGCCCCGCTTAAGCTGGTGGAAATCCTCAGCCCAGGAGCACGGCCCATCGCCTAAGACACACCCTCCGGCCGCTGGCTTTATTTGCGCAATATTTTTCTGATAATAACAAATTCGCGAATATGTTTATCTGCGTTTTCATTGCCGTCTGTTTTTTTCCGCCGTCTGCCCGACGAATTTTCCCCCGCTCTTCCTCTCTCTCTCTCTCTGCTTTTTTTTTGTATATTTCTGCGGGGTTTTCATTTGGATTTGTCCTTTCTGCATGTCTTTGCCGCCTTGGTTTTTCCTTTTTTCTTGTTCTTCTTTTTTTTGAGCTTGCCACTAATTCCATTTGAGACGTAACGAAAACGAAAATGACATCAATTTATTTGTGTATTGTTGTTTACATCTTCCTCCTTGGCTTTCCCTCTGTACCCCGGCGCTTTTCATTGGCCGGGACCGCCCTGGGCTTTTCATTTTCTTGGTGACAATATCTTGAGGGGCGTCGCTTAAAAAGGAGGAGGGTATCATTATTCCCTTTCCCTTTTTTTTTTGCCAATTGTTTGCCAAAGTCAGTTAATTGTGTTTCCTCGGTTTAGCAGAGTTGGGATAAAATATATTCATATATATATATAATATATACAGGTTCGGGATGAGCCCAATCAGTTGGAAGGAATGGGGGAATGAGGAAAAGTGGAGGCTTCTTAATTTCTTATTTTTTAAATCTGTGATAATGGATAAATGGATAAATATTTCAAGTTGAATATTTCTTTCTTTCTGTCAGTCAGGAGCACAGAACTCAGTAAAGGAGTTAGTTCCCAAATTTTTCGAAATTTTTAAGGGGTTACATTTTTAAATTTGTAAAAAAAAATTGAAAAAAAATAATTTTAAAATAAAATTATAAAAACTAACTCAGAACAGTTTTCCGAATTTAAATTAATGCATTTTTAGCTTAGTTTTTATATATTTAAGCTTTAGTTTGCCAAAAACTGTCCTTTAGAATGTTCTTCAACATATTTGTATCTGCTCATATATACATTATATTACTTCAGAATTTCGGTTTTAAAAAATTAAAGCTTTCCATCTTGTTATATTTATTTTGAGTTGAAATATTACAAGGATTCATTCATGATTCCTTAAAAAATAACCCAGCTTATCGAGCAATTCTGGGATCAATATTTATATTTATTTATTTATATATACCAGGCTTTTAACAAGACTTTATTTATAGAAAATATATATTATATATCCCCTCTACATATAGTATATCCAATAGTATATCCTCTAGAGCTTCCTCTACCCAATTTATTTTTTCCTCTCCCCATCTTAGAGATTTTTCCCATTGGCCGGCATAGCTTTCGGGGTTTTAAAATGCAAACAATAACAACAATTACACCCAAAGGATCAGTTGAAAAGTCAATAAACTGCCGCCGCGGACAGGATGTATTGGGGAAAATGGGAAATGGGGAAAAGGCGCCAAAAAGCGAGACCGCAAAATAACCGCAAAAAGTAAACAACATTCTGGCGGAGAGCTTTGCGCCCTTCAAGCCTTTTCCCCCTCGTCTGCCCCGTGGCGCAACCTTTCTCTCCTTTTTTTGTTGTATTTATTTATTTTTTGTTATTTACAAAAACCATAAATCAATTGGACACGCCACACACACACACCCACAGACAGAGCAAACAAATGCAAATCTATTTTTAAATGCGAAATAATACGGAGAAGGAAGACGGCGGCAGAAGACAACCCCTAAGGGCCATGCGTTGAAAATCGCGCGCCGAATAAAATCCAAGTGAAAAAGGGCAACAAAAAATGTACAAAGGACGTCGGGCAGAAAAGGTGGCAAAGGGGTCGAAGATACCAAGGGCGGGAGTGGGTCTGAGGGGGCGGACATTGGGCAAAAGCCACGCGGGAAAAGCCGCTGATACCGACATGTGGGAAAAGTCGAAAAGTCAGCGGCCAAGAAAACACAAGTTATTAAATCCCTTTAAAAAATATGGAGAAAAATTAATAATAAACTTAAATGAAATAATTTTAGCTAAAAAATGTAATAGTTACAATTTTTAAAAATATTTTAAAATAATTTTATAATTATTATGTAATTTTCAAGACCCCATAAAAAACACAAATCGAAGGCTGAAAGCCAAGCACAAGCTATTATGCTTTAAAAATGTGAAGAAAAATTAAGATTAATCTGAAAAATTTACCAGTTTAGTTATTTATATATAATTTAAAATTATAATTTATTATTTAAGGACACAAACTTTGTACATTTAAACCCCAGGAGAATCACAGATCGAAGGCTGAAGATGCGCCGTCGCCGCCGCCCGCTGGCAATAAAAGCAAAAACCCCAAAAAAAAAAAAAAATAATACCGAAAAAAACCCAACACGAACAATAAAAATGTTACATTTTTTAGTGTGGGAAAAGCGGTGGGCTTTCCGCCCTTCACCCCCCGGAAAAGGGCTGCTCTGGGCTGCCCATAAAATGACACACTTTAAGGTCGAGTTGCGGTCTGCCGCGAGACAAGAAAAGAAATATAATAAAATAAATAAAATAGCACGAGTCCAGATCAGATTTGCCTAGAAAAGCGGCAAGGGAAAGCCCAAGGAAAAGGGGCAACCACATTAGTTTTGATAGACTTGCACGCATGTCCCTCGGCCAATCCTTGGACGTCGTCGTCCTTTTGTTATGCAAACAAATCAAGCGCAAGAAATGCCAGACACAAATCTGATTTCCGTTTGACGTTAACCCCCACCAGCCTGGCCACATCTGCATACCTTTTAACCCATGCCGACACCCTTTTGGGTGGCAAAGTGGCCGGCTTATTGGCTTCCGGAAAAAAGGGTTCTTAGTCCTTCGGGTTCTTCTTGCACACAAGACACTCCCCCATAGTTGGGGATGAGAGTTCCTGTTTATTGTCTATTTATATTTGTTAGGTTACTAAATAGTTTAAGTATTTATTTTACATCTTATTTGTCGTCTTAGTAATATTTTTAAATGGTTTAAATACTATTTTCTATTTTATTTCCTAACTTTTTGGATACAAACTTAGAAGTTTAGTTACTAAATTGAGGAAAAATTCTGGCAAGGAAAAGTACAAAAAATCAGGTGACAAAAGTTGCTACAAAACCAAGAAAAACCTGGAGAAAAAGTCACGGAAAAAACTATAGTAGATGGTGCGCACTTATTAACATAAATCAAAAGAATTTTCCCAGGCAGAGAAATGCAAGAGAAAGCCGCCAAGGGATGGAGAGCAAAATGCTGGAAAAGCTAGGGGTGTCTAAGAGAGTTTTAAGTTTTTCAAAAAATATAAATAAATTATTTGAAATAAATCTAAATCTATAAAGAGTTTAGTACAATTTTTTTTGTTTTAATTTCTGAGAGCCTTGGAAAATTCTGCCTGAGTGTAGCTTTTCCTCGCTTCCGCCGCTGGCACTGCCTCTCCCTCTCTCTCTCTTTGAATTTTTTGCGATTTTTCATCTTCATCTCTGTTTGCTTTTTGCGTTTTTCCGCTGCTGTTCACACCTTTTGCGGCTTCGCTTCATTCGCCGTCGCATTTTCATTTCCATTTCCATTGCCACTTCCGCTTCCGTTGATTTGTTGCTGCCGCCCCCTGCCTCGTGGCGGAGGGCGTGGCAGGAAGTGGCTGCTTAAAAACGACGCACGCAGCAAAAAACTCACTTTTTTTAAACTAAAAAAGAAAGAGTAAAAAATGTAAGAACTCGGCAGCGTCAGCTTATGCTGCACATAATTTGTAACCATTTTCCCAGCATTTCCCCCCGTTTCCCCCGCATAGGTGAGTTTCCTTGGCACGAGGGGGCTGGGACTTGTCCAAATTGCTCCAAATTTAAAATAAACCAAAACGGCAGCCAGAGCCCCTCCCATTTAAAAAAAAAAAAAAAAAAATGTCCCTCAAACTTTATCACATTTCCCTACCCCACCTCCCTCTCTATCCCTCCCCCTCTTGGCCATTCTTCTTCTAGCATTTTCTTGTGAATATTTTCTCCCTTCTCCCATTTTTTTTGGTCGTCACTTTTTCGTATATATGCGAATATAAATGAAATTTTTGTTGTTTGGACGTGACACATTTAGTTTGAATATATGGCAACTCAGTCAGTCAGACGAGCATCGGAATGGTGGAGATGCTTTTCCGGGGAGGGGGGCGGTGGAAAATGGAAAATGGGAACTGCTGATGACGTAAACGCAATTTGGTTTACAAAACACAGAAGAAAAAGCCAACCGAAAGCTGTCAGCAACTGAAGATGTCGATGGTTTTTGCTCAAGCTCAGGTGCGGTTTTTAAATCAAACTAAAATACGAGAACTTCTTGGTGAATTCTTCTATTTGGTATATTTTAATTACAAAATTCATATTGTATTTATATGATACAGCTTGATGAGGTTTTGAAAATGTCAAACTCATACATTGGCTTACACAACAATGACAAGAACATTTTTACAACAACAATATTTGTACAACAACAAAACATTTTTACAACCAAATCATTTGCACTTTAAATAAAATTGTAAATTGTCTGTTTCTCCATTTCAATAACAACCTTAGTTAACTACAACTATTTATACAACAACAAAATCATTACAATAAAATAACAACATCAGACATTTTTGCAAAAACAAAGTTTCAACAACTACAGTATTTCTTTTAAATTTGCCAAAAATCTAGGAATAATTGTTTTATTTTCTGAACAAAAAGAAATATATATACAAATTTGCCAGATTTTGTACTAATTTCCTGTCAAAATTTTCCTTTTGGCCAACAAATGTTGCACCTTCTGTCACGGCCTCCAAACCCCATGCCCCAACTCCAAAGTCCAACCCCTAACCCCACGAAACTCCTTCTAAGCCCCGCAAGGGATACCCATTCTCCTGGCATATTTGGCGCTTGTTTTTGGCAGGCAATGGCAGAAAGAAGTGGCAAAAATCCAACATAAATCACAAGCACTCAATGTCAACTCAATGAACTGCTCATGCATGCAAAGACCCTTTCCCTTGCCCGAGTCCTGCCACCCCCTCCCACACGCTGCTTTTCCAAAAGGAAAGTCGAGTGCAAGTGGAGCTGGCATCGCGTTATTTGCGGAATTTCCTCGAGTACATTTCGATGATAAGGAGCACACATGCGGTGGGTGGGGGGCGGAAAGCGAGGAAATGCGGGAAAAGCGGGCTTTCCACTGCGCTTTCTTAGCAATTTGTCATGCATGGAGCGCCAAATATGCCGAAAGAGAGAAAAATGTATTAAAAGCAGCTGCGAGTCCTGCGTGGAGGAAGAAGTCCCAGAAATGCCACAAATAAATCATTTCTTTTTCGCCATCTTCAGATCAGAGGAGTGTGTGCGTGTACACAGATAGCAGATAGCATACAGGAGAGGTCATGAAAATAGCAAACTTTGATTAATTCCATTATTTATTAAATTATGTTTCGAAATTTTAAGTTTTCTGCAGATAAATGTAAAATAAGATTAAAGTTGTAGTCTTATTGTACGCTAAAGTATTTGTACAAAATGTTTATAAATTATAATTCCTCTTAGAACTATTTATAATTAATAATAGTATTCTATTCTATAAATTTAAATATGTATTTTAAATTAAGCTCTAAAGACCAAGAAATATTATTTTTTGGGCTCAGAGAAGCTAAGGTAAATATTTATATACTATTCTTTGACTTCTTGTTGAGGATTGTTAAATGCTTTTTAATTAAGCCCTTATAAATATCTAAGCATAATTTACTTAATACTTTAAATTATTTGTATTTTTAATTTTAAAACTCTAAACAGAACACCTTGCTATAGTATTTACCCCAATTGTACCTAGGTGTGAGGTGCAAGCAAAAATGGGTTGCTGACTGTCTAAGTAGTTTCGGTTACCAATTCGAAATATTTTCACGTGTCCTGAACAAATGTCAAATGCACACAGAAGGACTTCGACTTGTCTAACAAAACATAAATCAAAATTTGCAAAAAAAGAACGAAACAAACCTAAAGAAAGGGGGAAGCCCAGTCAGGAATGTATTGAAATGTAACGCATTTATTTTCATTACAGGCCTCGGGCCCGCCAAAGTATGCTATGCAAAAATGTAAGGATGCGTTGCTAATGTGACAGGGAAAAAAATATATAAAAGGGGGAAAGGAAAAGCCAGGCTGGGAAAGAGGAAAACCCATGGGTGTGGGCTAAAGCCACCGTTGCGATATAAGCACTTTATTGGATCATCAGACTTATTTTGATATGTGACCAAATAAATATGGGAAAAGGGAGGGGACATAGGAGGGGGACAACTGGAGGGGAAGGGAGATAGAGAGCAGGAGCAGCAGCAGGATTCGGCATTGACATTTTGCAGGCAAGACGAGGCCCATAAATTCTTGTCAGGGGAGGAAAACATCAACTTTGCTCAAGTTATTTTCATTTGTGTAACATTTTTGCATACTTTACGGCGCATCTAGAGCACGTCTGTCTGGGAGAGTGTGTGTAGTGTCTGTGTGTGTAGTATCTGTGTGCGTGTGCTATGTGTGTCCCTGCAAGGATGCTCCTTTGGCCGGCTACTTTTTGACAAATCTACTTAGGCATTTCTTTGGGTTTTGGTTTGTTTATTTATGTTTATTTGTGATTTATTTCGATAACATAATAAATATCCCAGAGCGAGAATGTGTGTGTGCGATAATGGCATTGTGTGTGTGCGTGTCCTGAGTCCTGTCGAGCGGTGAATTCAGCTGTTTGAATATTCAAATCAACTTCCAAAAAGGGAAACCAAAAAGAAGGCCTACAGTTTCCTACACTTTCTATAAATGCTTAAGAAACTAAAAAATAATTTAAATACATAAACAAATTAATTAACTTATTTTAAGAACTATCTTCATCTATCAAAAACCTTTCTTAAAATTATAAAATGTACCCCAAAATATCTTACAAGAAATATGGTTGGGTATTTCTCTTAATTTGCATATCAATTGCTGCCCAGAAAATACATTAAAAATTACACTCTAATAGGGGAAAATCAAGTTAAGCAGGACATCAACTTATCTGGGACTCTGGCCGGGGGCGGGACGGTTTTTCCCGGCTTTTCCATTTGCATGCTTCATTAGCGCGGTCCAAGGCGCTCGGCGAATTAAAAGTAATGTTAATTGCGCCCACGGTCCACGGCGGCTGCGTTCATCCATAATCAATTTTAGCCAAAGGCCCTCACCAAAAAAATACATATATATATAATATATAGAAGAAGGAAAAAAGAGAAGGAAAATAAGTAAAAAAAAAAAAAAAAACGAAAGAGAGAAGAAATGCGGGAAAATATGACATAAAAATTTTTCATTTCCTTCATGGAAGAGCCAAGCGACGCCTCGCCTCGCGTATTCCCAGCGGACGACGAACTTTGGCAATGAAGTAGAAAATGAAGTAGCGCCACGCCCACTTTGCCCACTTTGCCCACTCTGAATGTATTCATCAATGCAACGCATTTGCATATTTTGAGCGTAAAAATTAATCACTAATTTTAATACGCAGCGGGGAGAAAGTAAGTCAAAAAAAAAGTAAGTCGAGAAACAAAAAATACTCAGAGGCAGGGAAAGCCATCGCCCTCTCTCTCTCCCTCTGTGGAGCTTGGGAAAACCTTGTTAAGTGGGCAACACTAATGTAGCAATTTTGGAATTGATGAAAATAAGAAAAGCAAAAGGAAAACCAAAAGGAAACGCTCAGGGATGCTGGGCAAATGTAAGGTAAACAAATTGCGCGATGAGGCGTTGTCATTTATAAGACCGAAGGATATTTCCTCTCTCCCCGCCTCATAATAATAAAAAGTAAATAAATGGAAAATGAGAAAAACGCCAGCTCGAACATAAAAATGACCAGCAGGGTGTTGGGGGGGAGGTACGATTTCCCGGGGGCGGGAAATTGTCTATCGAGAATCGCTGGCCGCCGCCGTCGTCGCATTTCACCTGCAGCGCTTTTGATAGCTGCTCCGCTGCTCCTCCATTAAAACTAATGGGAAATCTGCTATAATTTGATTCCGCGAGTGCCGGTGGAAAATGGAATGCCACCACTGGCACTGGGCACTGGGAAATTGCCCGAGATTTGATTAATGGCGGAATTGGAAATGGCAATTGGGCACGCAAATCAATCCCGAATTAATTGGCAGGCAAATTGCAACTGGTTCTAGGGGGAAAAGCCAAGGGAAAACTGGTTTAATCCGAAAGTAAATTATGTCAAGGATGGAAATTATTTTAGTTATTAAATAATCAAGTGGTTTATATACTTGAAATATATTTAAAAATAAATAAAGACAGTTTTTAAAGACAGGCTTATAAAATGTGAGATAAAAAATGCTTATGTATTTGCTTTAAATAAGTTATTCAATTTAAATATAATAATATTTATTAACTAACAAATGCAGAGTCATAACCCCTTAAGTTATATTACTTATTTTATTTCTGTTCAGGCATCTTTTACTTATTTTCAAATTAAAAAATCCCCATTTTTGGAGCAACCTTTTCCGAGCATTAATCAATCGCGTGAGAGAGAGAGAGAGTGAGGGAGCGACTTGGCTTCTTGGCCAATTCCAGAGCAAGCCAATTACCCCGCGTTATTCGGGGCCACGTCGAGAGCTCCCACTAGAGGGGGAGGGAGAGGGGAGTTGGCCCCAGCTAAGAGGGTCACGAGGGGGCTCCGAGGGGGCGGCAACTTGAGGCTGGAGGGCCAAGAAACACGCGCCTGCACATGCGAAATGAGAAAACTTTTCGACCACAACATCGACGCGGTGGCAAAAGCGTTAACAGCCGGCGGGCTACAACTACAACTGGCGATGCACAGGGCAAAAACAAATACAAACACGAAGCACACACACAGACTAACCCCCCTTACTAAAACCCCCCTTAAAACCCCCCTGCATTGCCTGTGTTGTCTGCCCGCAAAAGATTGCTTTTAGAAATTTATAGTTTCAATAATGTGGCGACCGCGTTCCGCGAACCGTTGCAGTGCCTCCAAGGGTGGGGAAAATGCGCGAGGAAAGCCGGAAAAATCGCAGTGTGTATGTGTTTGTGTGTGTGTGTGCATTCTCATGTGTATTTTCAATTTACGCGTCCATAACTTCAAGTTCTGCAAGTTTACCTACCTACGAGCTGCCGAGCAGCCCAAACACCCGAAGGAGCAAGTTGTCGACGGGCCGCATATCGAACACTCGAGCTATATGTATATATATTAATATATATATATATAAACGTGCTTGAATATATATATTTACATATGTTTACGGCGCTGCAGCTAAAATCGGAGCTGAGAATGAAGCTGAGCCACCAAGGGACTTACACATTGGGAAAATAAAAAGATAAAAATACTTAAACTAGATTTCAACTGAAAAAACTACTTTTAAAGGGGAAAAATATATAAAATAATATTTTTTCTTAAATCAATTAACCAAAATAATAATGCTTTAATTTATTTTAGTAATTAAACAAGTGTAGGAGTGTAAAAAGTGATTTAAAACCCTAAAAAAATACATAAACCTAAGGAATATAGAAAAAATTTAGAAGTAAAAGGAAATCATATAAAGTGAAATAAAAAATACAGCTCCTTAATTTTATTTATTTCCTTTAATATTTATTTCAACATTTAAATATAATTTAAGAATTAATAAAATTTTTTAAAGTTAAAAATAAAAATGTAAGCAACCAGTTTTTTTCGAAATTTAAAGGAAATCATAAGGAATGTGAAGCAAATATAATTAAAAAACCTTTTGCATTCGAAATTGTAAAATGTAAAGATATCACATTTACAATATATTAAACTTTACTTCAAAAAAATCACCGAATTGTATTTCTGAACTAATTTAAAAGTTCTTTTAAATCTACAAAATATCATTAAAAAATGTATTTATATTACTTATTAAACTAGAAGTAGCTTTTTTTTTCGTGTAGTGCATAATCTGAAGATGGGACTTGGGACTAAGACTCAGGCTGAGGCTGAGGCTGAGGCTGCAACTGAAGCAGTTGCCGTTTCCGCAATTACAAAACTTCCGCAAAAATAACAAAACACTTGCGCGGCAAACACCGCTGCTTTGGGGGCGGAGAGGAGGGGAGGAGGCGGAGCAGAACAGGAAAATCTAGGAGAGAAAAGTGGGTGGTAGTGACATGGTGGAAAAGCCGGCAGCAGGCACCACATGTGCAGAGCCAAAACGCTTTTCCCTGCACATTTTTTCTAGGGCAGATTTTAATTTCTTAATGCAGCAAAGGACATGCAGCAAAGGGCACAGGCATAAGGGGGTTAAGCTGGTGTGGGATGGCAGTACCCAGCGAAGGGTTAAACGGCGCCTGGACAGAACTTTGTCTTTGTGCATTCGCAATGAGACAACGGTCGCAGCTGCAAGTCAATTTCCCTCCATCCCAAAAAAAAAAATATACACAAAAATAAAAATTAAAGCCAGAAAAGAAGCTGTGATGGAGAGGTTTCCTCTTGATTTTCCTCTGGACTTTTTCCCGGCTGCCATTAGCCTCGTTATCCCGGCTCAATTTCCCTCATTACCTTTCATATTTCCACGCACACGAGACACACACATCCCGTGGCATCAAAAGAAATTGATAATCTCTTAATAAGCCGACCGGCAAACTCCGTCTAAGTATGGATATTTTTCTTAGCCCAAAGACCAACAGACATCAAAAGGAGTGTGTGCTTGTGTGTGTCCAAGGACCCCATCTCTCCATCTCCCCATCTCCTGGACGAACCCAGACTGGACTCCCTTTTGGCACGCACACAAATCACTTGATTCAATCATCTCGAAAATTGATAACATGCCATTTACAAATGACATCACTGACAAAAAGCAAACTCATTGAGCAGCGTCTGCCGCAAATTATTTATAGGCAACGAAAAAAAAATGAAGGAATACAACACAAAAAACCAGATACCCCTCAATATAGTACAGGGAAGAATACAATTAGGGCACGTGCCGCCGGTTGACCAGCCTCTTGGGCCACGCCCCTTCTGTGCGGGTGAAAGCTGCAGTGAAAGTGGCCGAGGAAGTGAAAGTGAAACCTTCTAACCGCACACGGCACGCACCCAAAAAAAAAAAAAAAAAAAAAGGGCAGAGAAAAAACAGAAGCCAGGAGATGAAATATAAAGAAATGTAATGACCCCGAGATACCCTTTATTATTTAACAGAATAAATAAAATAAGGTTTGGTATTTCGTATAATAATATTAATAAATTCAAAAACATGTATAAATTATAATGTTTACCTCACATTTTGAGGATTTCACCTGTGCCACATATGGTTTTTATTTTTATTTTTCTCTTGTAGAGAAAATATTTTAGGAACCAGGCTATAATGTGCTCTGCAAATTATAAAAATATATTTACAAATGCATTTGTTACATCTTAAAATAATATCTGAATAACTATGTGTGTTTTAATTTTATATTAATAAATTCAAGAGATATATATTTTGTTCTCACAATTTAAGTTTAGAGGGTTGTGAGACAGGGACAAACATGTTTTTTATTAGTGTGACCTTGCCTTACAAATGCCTCACAAAATTGGATATAGTGTCATAATTGCATAAATGAGTTTAAATATTTTCTTACATTAAAGAGAATACTTTTTAAAGGGTTCTTTTTTAAAATTAAATTAAGGTAAAGCTGCAAACTAGCTTAAAATACAGTGTTATAGCAGATTAATAGAGATTAAATTTGTAATTATAATTAAACTGTATATAAAACATCTCAAAATTTACTTGTTGAAGATAAGAAATAATGGGAAAGAGAGTTAATATTATTAAATACCATAAATAAATTAATAATTAAAACAATAATACAACACTTCCCACCACAATATTCCCCCATATATCCCACACTCAATATACCCTGTTCAATAAAATAAAAACCAAAGGGAAACGAGGAAAGTGAGGAAAACGGAAGCGGCTGGGAAATTCCAGCAACAACACTCCCCCCTCTATCACTGCCTCATTTGTGATGCGATGCACGCTGAGCTTTTCATTTCAATTTGAACGCATTTTTTGCGGCCAAAGACAAGGCTCTATAAAAAAAGAGAAAAAACACGGAGTATAGAGGGGGGCAATCTGAACAATCGGCGCAATCGGACAATTGATTCGAACGCATTTGCGTGTTTGCCCCGAATAACTGCAAATTATTTCCAGTGGCTCTCCTTTGTTGTGGGGATGTGCCGCTGCCCGGGGATTCCCCATTGTGCCATCAGCCTCATCAGGGCCCGGAATGGGGGGCGGTCATGGAATCAAGTTAAGTGATTCGCTACGTGATGCTCTTTTGGGTCCGTAAAAAGGTACCCAGAACGTGTTTAGCTAAAAAAGAAAACACATTGAGCAGTGTAAAATCAAGGATACTCGAGAAAAACTATGGCAAAAACCAAGCAAATATTAATCATTAGCTGCGGGTAATCAAGTTTAAAATGTAAGTGAAAGAGAAAGGTTACAAGTATACAAGTTTGCGTTTTCAATATACATATATATATGTATATATGGCTATGACCCCAGGCTGACCGATCCATTGAGCACTAAACAGTTGGCCAAACTTTAATTAAGAGCCGAGAACACAGAGCGCACAAAAGCGGCTAAACAAAACCCAAAACAAAGAAAGAACTGACCGAAAAGTCAGCAACACTTGAGCCAAATGTCAAATACACAAATAACACAGAATAGTTGGGGAGATGGAAATGGCAATGGAAATGGAAATGGCAATGGCAATGGCAACGTAAATGAAAATGAAAATGAAAATGCCCTCCGGGGTGCATTTGCTGTGCCGACTCGATTGAATAGAAACTATAACGAGACAAACAATAACTGGCAAAGGGCCCGGAAAAGGTTAACTCCCGACTCTCTGGCCAGGACCTTCCCTAGGACCTAACCCACCGATATTGATAGCACACAAAAAACGGACACAGAAGAGTTGAAAGTGACAATAACAAGCACAAAATGGACACCACTGATGATGACAATGGGGTCCCGGGTACCCGGGTACCGGAGACTTGGACATCGGACATCGGACATCGGACCTCTGCTCCTTGGACGCTGACTTGGGGACACTGCAAACATCCTTGGACTTGACATCCGGCATAAATGTCAAACGCCAACTTTGACCGCAAACTATGCTGCTGGGAAACACGTCCTCTTTATATATATGTGTATATATATCGATGTCCGGCATCCGGGGCAGGGGCCTGCAAATATATTCATGGCCAGTCAGTCAGTCACTCACTCAGTCCATCAGTCCATCAGTCGCCTTTTAAAGCACATCTCACATCCGGCTTCCTTTTCCCCTACCCATTCCCTTACTCAATCCCTTACCCATTCCCTTCCCCTTACCCATTCCCCTGCTCTTTCCCATACACATTCCCTTTCCCCTTCCGCTTTCACATCCAAATCCAACCAAGTGCGTCGCTTAATTACAAAACGAACAACGCATAAAAACCAACAGAGACAGGGTTCGTCGATGGGCCACCACCTCCTCCTCCTCTTCTGCCACAGCCTTGAGCGGCCCCCCCAAGAAGGCAGGACACTATTGTCTAACGGGACTCATGACCCTACACTGGGCGCCACTTATAGTCAATCTTAAAACGAAATAAATAAATAAATTAAAAGAATTCAAAAATTAATTAAATAAATGCAATGCATTCGAAAAAAAACAAATTACAAAGGAATAGTTTTGTGCAGAAAAATATAATTCATATATATTTTATATATTTTTTATTTTGCTAAACTAAAAAATGCATTTCCTTATACAAATACATCTTAAATCTTAAGAGATTTGTTTCTTCAATTAAATATATTTTATGAGGCTCCTTCATTCCTGTTCCGTTCAAAAAATATTTCACATTTATTTTAAAAGTCTTATAATTCCCAAGTATTTTTTTTTGCAAAAAAAAACGCATAAAATATGTTAAAATAACACCTCATTAGTAAGTTTATTAGTTTTTTCTCAAGAATAAAAATTATGTATTTTCTATATTTTAAATATTTACGCATTTCCAAACCATTATAATTCCCAAGTCCGTATTTGGCGCAGTGCACCATCCTCCGAATTCCTTCTCCATTTGCGATATTTGACATTCAAGTAAAGGCATAAATTCGAGTTTAATAAAATAGAAGTCGTCTGTGTGTGTGTGTGTGTGTGTGTGTGTCCGCACCATACTGCCCATGTCCTGTGGCAGGACCCCCCTTCGATGGCCATTAGGCGGCCAACCACAGCGACAGCTGGCCACAGGACCCACCAGGCATTAGATACAACCAGTATATTGAATAGAACACAGAATTAAACGGAACGGCATGTCATTTGTGGTGGTGTCAGGATCCACAGATCCTTCTGACGAGTGACGCAGGACCAGGACTCGTCTCTGGCGGCATTTGCGAGCTGAAATGGTCGCGGATTGTATCGATAAAGCCACGGCGAGCTGAAAGAACTGTAGGGGTCTGGGTTTAGGTTAGGTTTACCCTTGGGTTATATGTATAAGTACATCCTGGAACCAAAGGACTTGCCATCAGAGGTAAAGATTTGATCAGTTGGGAAATAGGAGCAGACACAGGCTAAGAATGAAATCAAATTACGAGAAGAGCTCAGGGATCGGTAACAATAATCTATCAACTTATAAAATGACTAGCAGGATATGAAAAATATACAATAAATAAAAATAAATATATATAAAAGTGCGGAAAAATGATCTACAATACACACATATAATACTGTAATAGTGGCAGGCAAAGATTTGCAATTAAAAACTTGAAATCTGTGCGGCGAAGGCAAATAAAATGCAATTAGCAGGATTTGAATTAATTAAGTAGTAAGTACAGTCGTCACCGGCTACAAGGGCAAACATTACCAGTTGATATGGAAACCCCAGCCTCGAAGTTTTACTCTTTTGCTCTTTATTAAGTGTAGTTGGGGAAAACTCTGCTGGAAAACTGCTGCTGCTGGAGAGAGCGAAGACATGTGCCAGACACGGGCACACGTGGAGTCGAGTTCTGTGTGTGTCTTTTGTTTATCTTGGGCACAGACACTGGGGAAAGTGGGTGGAAAATAAAGGAAAAGCTGGTAGTTAACTGCCAACTCTTTCTTTCTTTCTCCACCGGCAAGGACGACTCGAAGGAGCAGCAACGGAAGCCGAGGAGCCAACAACAGCAAAGTGCAATTATCGCAAAATACCTTAAGGTTTACATCGTCGAGAAAGGGGCCAAGCGGGAGGAGGGACAGGAAAGGAAAATAGGAAAATTCGGGGCAGGTCTACAGGTGTGCCGAGTACCCCTCCCCCCTGTCTGGTGTGTGTGTGTGTGGGGTGTGTGGGTGTGGGGGAGTGTGTGTTTACCCAAGTGCTTTGTATTGAAGTGCATTTCGGCATGTAATTTGTTGTAGTTCTTTGCTGTTTGATTTTTTCCCCCCGTGGATTTCCTTTTCCTTTGAGTAATTTTAAAGATTTAAATTTATTTAGTATATTAATTAAATAGTTTTGCTTTTAGTTTTTAGTTTATTTAAATATATACAAAAATAACTAACTTAAAAACTGAGATGGGAACTAAATAAGGAAATAAGTAACCAAGTAATCAAGAAAACGAATAACTAAAAATATATTTAACTAAAAAATAACTAAGATATGAACTGGATAGCTTTGTTTCAAATCCTTTTATCTCTAAATAAATAAATAAATAAATAAATAATTAACTAATTAGGTAACTAACTAAACCTGAACTCCTCCCCTGCTCCTCTTTATATAAAACCAATAATCGGACAGAGTTTCCCAGGCTGAGAGGCCGAGAGAGGAGGGTCCTTTGATGTTCGATAATTGCAAATTCCTTGTGCATGTTTCAACTCGCATCAAATCGCCGCGCAATGATCGGATTTAAATCAGCGGCGACTCCGGCGCAACTAAATTGATCTTTTATCGCTTCAACGACGACGATGCTCGATGCTCAGGGTATCCGATCGGATTGGATTGGATGGGAGGGGGTATTGGAGGGGCCATGGGAGAGGAGACTGGGAACGGGAATGGGTTCCTCCTCGAGCCGCCTCTGGTAGCCGGCGCGTAAAAGCTTACAAAATACGACAACGCACAGAAGCGCATAACTCAGCAGATGGACCAAGGAGGCAGGGCACTGAGAGAAATATATTATACTTATATAAAATATTAATTATAATAGTTAAATTACAAATAATTAATATACAATTAAGAAACTTATCAAAAGGCAAGCAATATGTGGAAATTATATATGGAAAATATTTACAAAAACTAAAATTCTAAGAATATTCCAAGAATAATATAATTAAAATATTTGTTATACACATTTAAATTTGAAATAATATTTATTTACCCAATTTCTAGAACTTCATCATATTTTAATTGAATTTTCAACTTCCTATTTTGCAGCACCAAAAAATAAATGGCAGTGCCTTCGTCTTGGGATTGGGACATAAGGATGAGGATCGACGACAACGACAACGTTCACGCGCTGGGATTAAATCGGAAGTTATGCGAATGTCAAAAGCTCTCGTCTCTTGATTGGTGTGGAAGCCGAGGGAATCTTGGCCAGAGAGTCCAGAGGCCCAGGCCAGAGATGGCCAGAGTGATGAGGTAAAAAATTGTTACCGTATCGAATGCGGATTAAAATCAGCTAAACAAGTTGCCAGTCGTCGTCTGTCGATCCCAGCTGCCATGGGATTTGGATTTGCAGAAAGGTTTGAACTCATTTTTATTACCTCTTAAAACTATCAGAGCGAATTAATGGCGAATCGATAACGAATTAATTAGGGAGTAGGGTATTTATAAGTATTTCTAGAAACTTCTACGTACTCCTTTAGATTTCTTAGGATTTCTAAGGACTTCTGGGCCATTTAAGGGAATTTTCAAGAATACTAAAAGATTTCTAGGATTTCTAGAACTTGTGGAAAAATGAATAAATGCCAAGAAATGAAGCTCATCCAATTTCAGGCACTCCTTCCGGCTGCCTTCTCTCTAATCAGCAACATTTCAAGTGGCCTGGCTGGGGCCGGGGGCGGGAGGATAAATAAAAAGAAATCGGTTGAAAATGAAAAGGATTAAACAAATAAATCACTTGGCTACGTTTTCAGGACATTTTTCTGTTACAAAAAAAATGGAAAGGAAACTCGAGAGAAAAGGGTTGCGCCCACACCAATTAATGAGTTAAAAATTGTGCAGCATTGAATGAATTGGAAAGGATAAGGGAGGGAGTCAGAGGCAGTCAGAGGCAATCCCAAGGATGTCCCGCAGCAAAAGAGCAAAATTAATGAAGATATTTCACTGTCCTCGACGACGGCTGGCAGAAAAAATCATTTGATTTTTAATTACGCTGATTTTTTATATTAGAACGGAAACAGCTTGGAATAGCAAACACCTTGGAAATTAACACGAACCCCCGGCAGGACTTGACGGGGCCACTTGGAGTCGAAGAAGGACCAGAGCCAGAGCCAGGATCTGGTGGCACGCACGAAAGGGTTTCAACTTAATTAAACCATTTCGTTTTCTCCTTTTTTTTTGTGTTTCGGTGGGTTTCTCTTTTTTATATTCCCTATTTTTCGCCTTCGCCGGCTGGCATTTGATGGAAGCTCGAAAGGACTGTCATCGGTCCTGGGCACAAATTGACATCTAAAGTGCTTAAAATTTTCTTTAATTAAGTGTGACAAACTGTGGGCAAAATAACAAAAAGAAAGAAAAGGCAGGGGCAAAGCCAGGCAAAAAAATGGTAACATAAATTGATAGGTGATTAGCTAACTTTTTAACTTAAAATTAATTTAAAAACTGCTCAAAATAAACCAGTTTCGAAAAGGAAACTGGAAAGAGAAACTGGAAACTGGAACTGACTGAGAATCTGCCCACGCTGGGACACTCAATGGAAGTCATTTGCAGCTCGTAAATAAGCAAAAAGCAGCATTAATAGTTGCTGATTAAGCAGAGCGCCTACGGAAATTAAAATTAAGTAATTTAAGTGGGCAGGAGACCTCAGAGGAAGCTGAAGCTGGAGCTGAAGCCAAAGCCCAAGTCGCAGGCTCATCCAGTAAACCGGTTTTCGCACTCACCAAATGACTTCCAAACAAGACATCTTCCTTTTGTGATAATCCCTAATCACACTGCAAAATATTTTCATATTTATTTAAAGACAGGTTTTTAGTTAATATTACTTTTAGGATCAATTAAATTATTTAGTATTAATAGACACCATAGAATATATAGTAACAATCTTAGCCGACTCTATAATGCCAAACTAACTTTCAGGGGAATTTTTTCAGAACTGATTTAGACTTGAAAATTTTTTTTTATTTATTTAAAAAATAAATAAATACAATAAGACTTTCATAACTTTATAGAATATAACTTTAAAACCCATTTTAAGAATTCTATTGAAAAAGATAAATATCATTTAAATAAATATATCATGAAGCTTATAAAATATTATTTTAAGGCCTATTTAAGTCCGTTTTCATTAAATAAAGAATTCCTTAAATATTACAAGTATAAATCCCAATTAAGATAACTATCTAAATCGTTTTTACAACATCTTCTCTTACGAAATTCCCTCCTACTGCCAGACAATTCGCCATGAAAATATAGAAATCTAAAGCAAATTTAAGCCTAATTTTGCAGAAAATAAAACTACTTGAATATTATAAATATCAATTCCAACTTAAAGAACTAACTAAATGGTTTTCCCAACATTTATTTTCCCCTCCTGCCGCCACTGCAAAGGCGGCCAGACAATTAGCCAGGATAATATAGAAGGCAGTGCCTGGCCGACATAAATAATAATCAATTTGATATCAAATCGGCAAATGTCCTTGCCGAAAGCCCAAAAAGAAAGCACACACACACACGAAAAAAAAGAGAGAGTGAAGGGAAACAGGAATCAGAATTGATGATTATTGCTTTTTGACAGAGATTCGCCAAGGCGACAATAAAAACGAGGCGAAATCCCCACGAAAAATTCACTCCATGTCCTTTTAATGGGGGCGTGTGTGTGTGTTTGTGTTAGTATCAATAAAATAGCCACACACACACAGACACAAACATATACACACGTATAAATGGGGAAAAATATTTATGTGCATGTTATAGTAAGTGCAAAATAATAGCCACTGGTCGAGGAGGGACCCCGAGACACGTAGCACGCAGACTGGCACTAAAAATGTTTCAACAATTACCGGGGAAGATGATATGAGCATATGTGTGTGAGCGGGTGTGTGGTTGTGCGAGTGTGCGAGTGTGTGTGTGCGGCAATAATGCACTCGACACTTTTATTTCTTTTTCATTAGCCAAAAAGCGACGATTCTCCCTCGACTTTCTCCGTCACAACGACCTTTGGCGGCCTGACCTTCACATGAGAGCAACCCCCAGGAAAGGAAATGTATATCTCGATATCTGGGGAATATTTGTGGGATTTTGAGAATATCTAAAGAAATTCCTTAAAAAGATGTATTTATTATAATAATATAATAAAAAAACTTATCAACATTTCACACAAAATAAAAGCTTACCTTCAGTAAGTGCAAGATGACGTAAAAAGAGGTAGGAATAAGTAAAATATAGAAATATAAATGAATAAAATATGATATACATATATAATTCAGGACTGCTAGAAGAGAGATTTTACTAGTGCCACAAAAAAAATATCTGAAAGTCTTACATCAGATATATAAGCTACAATAAATAATATGTAAATTCCAAAAGAAATGCCTTCAGCGGTAAAATAAATAAAATATATTTAATGAGGAAGCTAATATCTGGAAAATATATGAAAGATTTGCAGCAGATATAATTAATATAATTTAAATAACAATAAGTAAATACCCATTCCAGAGGTAGGCCATTGCAGGCCATTCTCTTAATCAATAAGTTAGCTGTTAGTTTATAACCAATTGTTAGCTTTGTATAAATAAATAGTTTTTTTGCGCCGATCGGTTATATTAACTTTATATTCAGGATATAGGATAAAAGTCTTGCTGCTGCTCCCCCCCCAATAACCGATCTCCCCCCGACTTGCAAGTCGGCTGGACCAGCTCTTTTATTGGGCACTTTATGGCCGCCTATTTGTGACTTCCGGAGATACACACACACACCCACGCTTCTATCTTCATATATATAGTAAATATATATGGCTATATGCCACAAAGTTGCCGCCTCCCCGAAGACGTCTCTCAATAAATTCCAGGATTTACAGGGCCTGGGCCGGGGCCCTGTCATAATTTCTAATACCTCCCAAGAACCGAAATCGGACATCACCATAACCCTACTTTATGGTGCCATAAAGGGGGGGTGTTAGAGTGTCCTGTGTGTGTGTGTGTGTCCTGGTGTGTGTTATAGTGTGTGCTAGTGTCCTGCGTCCCAATAGTTTGCAATTAGCTGGCGGACCAATAAAACTGGCAATCAACATAAAAATAATCGAGGAAAATCGGCCTCCTCACTTCCGAACCCAGCCTGGGATTTAATTCCAAGACAACTGCGCACATTTCCCAGGCCTCGAAGAAAACGCGCAAAATGTGGAAATCTATTAAAAATTTCTTTTTTCTTTTGGGGGGAAAAGTAGCCCAAAAAACACAGGGGAAAAATGTTTCGGTGTGCGCGTTGTAACGTACAAATTATGTAAACATCGAGGGGGTTCGGACCCGGGTTTGGGGGTAAAAAATTATGAACCTTGAGGCGGGATTGAAGGACAGGCAGCAGCAGCAGGGACAACTCGCGGGCCCAGATGAAAAATTCGACCCAGGGCAATATTTACAATTAAAAAATTAACGTAAAACAGAACGAAGAAGGTTCTACGGAGGAGGAGGGTTCGGGTTTTCCTTTTTTATTTTCTGGGGAAAAAACTGTGAAAAAGCCCTAAAATCAATAGGAAAAAACCTCAAGTGGGGTGGGGCGGTGAAATAACTGACAATGTGAAATTTCTGCAAATAAACACTGAGAGAAAAGGGTATTAACTGCGAGCTAAACCAAGCCAAAAATGTATGGGAATAAAATTTGTATGGGACCACCAGATAAAAATAAAATAAGAAAGACAAAAAAATTACCAGGAGCAAAGCATATTTAACATTAATTGAATATATTTTTTAAGGTATTTGTTATTATTAGTAAATATAATAAACATTTAAGTAAAAGAAGCAAGAAATTTAGTTGTTACTACATTTTATTTAAACTAAACCCAAAGTTAAAAAATAAAAAATAAATTTATAAGGAATTAAGCAAACTTGATTTGAATTTAATTTATATTTTTATGTTTTTTTTTATTAAATTAAAAATTAAATTAAAAAAATAATCAATCAAAGGAAACAATAAATGCAATGATTAATTCATAGTATTTAAGCTCAAACCTTACGTTTTTCTTAAATAATAATTTTTTCTTCTGATTTTCTTAGTCTTTTTCAGTTTCACAAAATACAAATTACACTTTCCCTTTGCTTTAGATATTTTAGTACTATTTTATTTTTCGCTCAGTGCACCTGTTTATGGATAAGAAGAAGTATGAATGTGGTTCGAGGGGATTTTCCGCGAGGCCTAATGGAAATTGTATTTATCTCGTTTGAAGTTTGCCTCGTTCCACCACCAATGTTACGCCGCTCATGTCTCGCACCTTCACCGCCTCCGAACCCTCCCCCACCTCCTCCTCCCACCACCACCAGGCGACACTTGGCCTCACCTTGGCACCCCCCACACCCACCGCCTCAAGCGTTTTTTATAAATTAACAAACGAAGAGGCAAAAAGAGAGGAAAAATTATCAGAAAAGTGGGGGAAAAAAAAGTGAAATGAATATTTTTTTCTGGTAATTTCTCTGCCATTTTCCATCCTCAGTTTGCGGCTGTCAAAAACGCGCCGCCGGAAAATGTTTAAAATATTTCCATAGGTAGTTCGCCGCTGCTGCTGGTGGTGGTGGTGGCAGCCACTTTTCCGGGGGTTGGGATATCTTCTGATCCTTGGTGTTTTTTTGGACTAATTTAAGCGTTAAACCGAAGCTAAAAAAAAAAGTAGGAAATCCAAAAAAAAAAGGTGAAGCTGCAAAATGAACAGTTGGCTGAGTGATTGGGCGGATTTTTCAGGTAAGAGCTAGGGCAGGAGTGAGGCCACCAGAACTGATTATTCAAATCCACCGGAAAAGTCTCCCTTTCAAAGGAAAGCTAATGTATTGATAAAGTGTCTCGATTCGGCCAATGTTTTTGGCTTTTTAAAATTCAAATTAAACCTTTTTTGCATGGAAGAGAAATTAAAAATAATATTTTAGTTTGTTAGTATTTATATACATTTATAAATATGTATAAATACTTCTTAAAACATTTATTTAGATTAATTACCTTTAATTGCAAGGTGACTTCTAATCAAAAGACTTTTAAATATTATCTTTATTCCTCAAAAACGTCATACAAACACTATATATCTTTTTATTTATTTAAATTTAATATATTTGTAATTAAAAATATGAAGTTCATTGTATTTTAAAGATATTCCCTTAAAAAACTCTCCAATAATCTCCATAAACAATAACTCAAAGCGACACAAAGTAATTATGTATGCATTCACGTGGCAACGCTTGCCAGAAATGCTCTCAAAAATGGCCAATAAAGTTTTGGCCAAAAATACACACACACACACACACACACACACCTGCTAGATAGTTGGGAGTCTGAGTATTTATAATGGATATATTCCCATTCACAATCGGACACGTAACACGTAACCGTAACACGTAAAGGGTGGTGTGGAAACGTGCGTTGTTTGGCCAATTGCCGCTTGCGCTTCGATGATGGGAAAACTTTTTCGATAATACTCAAAAATAAGTGCGAAAATTGTTGAATATTGCACAATTGCACACACACACACACACAAGTGCGCACACACACATAGAGCATTAGATTTTATTGTTGCCTACTTTGCGGAGGCAAAACTCAAATGGAACTCCGGCCAAAAACTGCAACTTGTTGCTATTAAAGTGCTTGGGGAAAATGTTTAAAATATATATGCGTGTATAGTATATATGTAGTATATATATTTAAGGCATTGCTGGGCATAACCCTTTTCACAATTTTTGGCAGACATCTGCGCCACATGACGTCATTGATTTTCAATAAGGAAGCTGAGTCGTCGAGTGGCGCACATCCTTACCCCCTTTGAGTTTCCTTCCATTTGCCCAATAATCCCTCAACACTTTCACTGGGTACACGATGAGAAAAGGGAAGAGTTTGGGGATTTTTAAGGAGAAAATACAAGAAGAAAATAATAAATAATAAACAATATAAAAAGCAAAGTTCGCTACCTAATTGTAAGATAAGCAAAAGCCTTCTTACCTTAAAATTTATTATCAAATATTTTTTACTACCTAAATAAATATATTTAAAATGTTATATATTTTTGTAATGACTACACTTTCCGCTCAGTGTAAACCATAAACTCCAAACTCCAGACACTGGCAGTGTGAGCCCAAGAAGGGGAGCCTTGCCTCGCCTTGCCATGCCTCTTTTCTTAAATGTGCGCTTCCGCTTCCGCTTCGACTGCTGACATTTGCATTTTCCGCGGGGCGGGAAAATCGGAAATCGGGAGGAGGCCTGTCAAATTTTATGATAGCGCCAAACATAACTCATTGACAGCTTTGCATTTTCACAGGCGCCGCAGGAGGGCTGTGGGGTGCCTTCTGCATATTGCACAAAGTTATGAGCCGCGAATGATAAACGGCCTTGAGAGTTTTCCGCCCGGAAATGTGGTGGGTGTAAAAAAGTATTAATAAAATAAATGAGGTGTGAGGAGGAAGGCGAAATTATTGATTTTCCAGTTTACCATATTTCTTCAATATTTTAAAAGGCAAGAAACTGGCTTTAAGCCTTACAGTGTTCAATTTCCATTAGTTCAAGTCTCTAAAAAATGTATTCATATTGTTTTTTAATGTTTTAAGTACTGTTAAAAATCTACTTTACTTAACTTGTCTTTATTTAAGAGCTTCTTAATGCTCCCAATATTTTTTAAACTTATTTTTTAATCTCGCCTCCCCTTAATTAAAGCTTTAACACGACATTTCCAATTTCACGTCCTTAAAATATGTATTTAAATATTTTTGAATATGTTTTAAATATTGTTAAAATAAAGTTTAAGCATTTTGTCTTTATTTAAGAGCTCCTTAATGCTCTCAATATTATTTAAGCTAAAACTTTTAACCTCGACTCCCCTTAATTGAAGCTTTAACCTGACATTTTTCAATTTCCATTAGTTTGCTTTCGGTTCGAGCTCATCAGCGGCGAGTTTGTTTTGTCATCAGGCTAATTAATTAATTAGCAGCCAGCGCAGCGCAAGTGGTGTGAAAAATCGCCGGCACCCGGACACACCTCGAGCACACACAAACACACACACACAGTGTGCAATAAAAGTGTGTCCCCAGTCTAATTAGATGTGTAGTTGAATGCGTGTAATTCATCAAATGTCAAAGCCAAAAGCCAACTGACATCGACTGCACCTTTTGGGCGTGTGTTGTTTTATTATTACCAACCCGATTGCCCCTCTAATTTTCACCTCACAAAAAATTGGTAAAATAATGTAGCCGAAATGGCCTCAAATGACACGGAATAGACGAAATATGTGGGGGTTTAATGGGTTTAATTTGTGAGAACAAAAAATGATGTCTGGAGGTCTACCTAAACATGTGCTTAGAGTCTAAGCAATTTGGGAAGGTGTAAAAGTTATTAAATTATTAAAATTATATGCTTATTCATAAATTAAATCAATATAATTAATATGTTAATACATAAAATAAATTCTAATTTTTGCTTAAATTTGATGGCACTTCCCTAATTATTAAACCCTTAATTTAATAGCTTAATATATTAACTTGTTCCTCTTCTTGTTATTCCAATAAATCCAGTTCCCAGCTAACATATTCCAGGGAGTGGAAGCTATATCCTTAGAGATGACTTCATCTCGACTTAAATATGCAATCAATCTGGAGCAGATTGTCGAATGCCCAACCCTTTCCGATACGCAAAAAAGGACCCCTTTTCGTGTGTGTGTGTGTGTGTGTGTGTGTAGAGTCCTTGAAGGCGAATCCAGACAAGCCGCAAAATGCTGTTAAATCTCTCGCTCTTTTCGGCGATTTCCGGCTTTATGTAGATAGCATATTCTCATATATCCGGATCCGGAGTTGTCGCCAATTCATTTTTATTGCCTCGCCGCCGGGTATTTCTTTATATTTTTTATAGACGTTTATAGTTCTTTATGTGGCATAAATTTCATTGTCAGTGGCGGCAGCACAAAGGGGTAGTTTATGGGGGTTCCCTTTATATTTTATACATTTTCATTTTTTGCTGATAACTTTCGGTTTTTGGGGCATTTTTGTCAATTTCGATATTAGCGCGTGCGCCAAAAAATATGCAATAACAATTGTCATGCATGCAAATGACTTCATTTGTTGGCAATATTTTCGTCATGCCTCCAACCCCTGTCTTCCCCTTAGTTTTTCCGCTGTTCCGCTTTTCTTGTTTGTATATATATATATATTTTTTTTTCTATAGTTCGTTTGCCACTTTGCATGATTGAACCGTACCGAAGCGAACTCTCATTTGATTCCTTTGCTCGCTCGCCGCTCGGAGCTGTTTTTATGAATTCTTGCATACTCTCAGGCGCTGCGGCCCCCGTCCTTGGAGTCCTTCCGAAGGGGGCAGAAGCCGAGTTATGTATGCAGATTGCGTGGCGCACGTAAATTTATTTAATTGTATTATTTGCAACGGCTTATAGAGCGGGCAAAATGTGTGAGCCCGGAAAATGGAGCAGACGAAGGGGATTAGATTGAGTCATTGGGATCGCAGCGGAAATTTTAAGTTTATAGTTTTTTCCAGGGCCTCAAAAATAGACAGGCTGCAGAGGAAAATAATCGGAATATCTTAGTGACTTCTTTTTTTAATTTTAAAATACATTTTTCTCAGCATTTTTAGAAGTGCTAAGTGTAGGTGTAGGAAGTGTTACATCCTTAAAGTAGGGTAATATTCAAATAAATGAAATCAATTGAAATAAAGTAAATTTTGTGGAAAAATCAAAAGCGTAAAAAAGCCACAACTAAGCCAAAAATACAACATTTTGAAACAATTTGTAAATTTTGTTTCTCCCAGAAAATAAATTTATAGGGTCGGAAATTATTTCTTCACGTAGTTTGAAGCCTTTAAAAGAATGAAAGACACACAGTAAGTGAAAGCCTGAATGCAGTGTCATAAAGTTTTATTATAATTTTATGAATGCAGATAAGCTGTATATTTATAAATATTTCTACTAAAAAGCCTGAAACAAGTATATTCATGCGCTAAGACAGCAAAGAGACATTCATTAAGTGAAAAAAGAAGACAGTGCCATAATGCCATAGCTTTTGTAACTAACATTTTATTGATACTAATTTTTCTTTATAAGATTCTAATTTATAACAACAAAAATAAGATCCTGGTCTAGTAATTGTTTTTGTTTAAAAAGCCCCCTTGTTTTGGCCTGATTTGTACCACTTGGCTTAACCCTTGTCGAAGGGCTCTCCCCTTGGATTTTTGTGAACATAACAGAGTGGGGGTTAAGGCTACAGCTATGGCTTTCGCTTTGGCTATGGCTATGGCTCTATATCTGCCCCGTTTCATCGCGCTTCATTCATCATCCAAATCGACTTCCGTTCCTGTTCCGTTCCGACGCGACGCGATGCAAACTATCGATAAGGGCCGCTTCGGCTGTGGCGCTGCTTTAATGGCAATTTTATCGATAATGTTCGTGCTGAATTTTCGATTTTGTTTGCTTGCATGTCCTGCGAAAGCCGAAAGCGAATTATGAGCGATCGACACGCCAACACATGGCTCCCCAGGATACCAAGAACCAGTGCAAATTCCCTGTAAATAGGGAAATACACAAAAATATATACAAATATATAGTAAAAGAGTGAGACGGAGGCGGAGGCGGAGGCGGAGAGAACTGACCCTCGAAGTAGCAACCCCTTTGATTTAGTAATTTAGCACACAATGTGTTTGTGGATTTTCCACGGGGCCCTTATTTTATTTTTCTTGTAGTTTTTTCCCAGCTCAAATTATGAGCACGCGAATATATCGAACGCTTTGGGTGGGCGTGCCCGCCCTATCAATTAGAACTGGCGACCGAACATCTTGATAAGGAGTTTCCCCCAGCCCGGCCAAAGGGACTCCCCATAAAATAAATAAAAATAAAGTGCCAACAACGAAATGCGCTTCAAATGGTCATTAAAATCGCTCGCCTTTGGCCGGTTCCTGAAAGCCTGCACCGCTAATTGCCACATAAATAATAAGCCCAAACCAGGATCTGAATCGGGAATCACAGAGACCAGTTCGGAATTTATAGAAAGTGGGGGGGTTGGGGAGAAGAGTCATTATAATTTATCGAGATGAGATTATCGATGTGTCTGGGCATATATCATGGCCAGTAATTATTGGCATGATCTTCTAGGGTGCTGGAATTAGCTTCGGGGGTTCGTTTGGAGTTCTTTTTAGAGTTTTATTTCTTTAAGTCGAATATTTTCCATTTACAATAAAATAAAATAAGTTAAGCATTGATATTTATCGACAGTTTCAGTTTCAGTCTATTTTAGGTACTAATATTTTTTGAAATAGTAAATAAGGGTTTGATAGGATTTTTTAAACCTTTAAAAAAAAGTTTCAATGTTCTGTTTGACTTTACATTTAAAGTTTATGCTTTTCTAAGAACCAATTTAATTTCTAAACACTTTATTACTTTACTTGACTATATATTTATTGTTCAAATTTTTACATGTTAAAAAGTAACTATTGAACCCTTTTTATTTAAAATCCTTATATCCCTTCCTATATTTGATCCTTTATCCTTTACTTTTGTACTGCCAAAAATCAGAGAAACTGTACATCCTTTTTGGCCATTTGGTGGCGGTGTCTATGTCGCATTAAGTTCAATTTTGGCTACCAGAGATCAGAATTTATGACATTGACGAAACGATAAAACTGTTAGACACATAAATGTGCATTACGGGAGCTGGAAGAGCAGGAAGAGCAGCAGCAGCAGGAGCAGGAGCAGGAAAAACCAAGAAAATGAAATGCGATGCTGCTGCTGCTGCTCCTGCCTGAGGACGAAAGCCTAAAACTATTAATTTCAACGTACAACAAACCGGGGGAGAAATCTATATTTACGATTATTGAAGTTTATGACGAAACGTTTTCGTATCATTCTGCGTCGTCACATAAAGACAGAGTGGCCAGGCCCATGTCCGTGTCCATGTCCATGTCCCCCTGCCAGCGCGTGTGTCCTGTGGGGTGGGAATTTCATAAATGTTTTTGCACGCAAGCTGCTAATAACATTCTTGGGACAGGGACTGACAGTCAGAGAAAAATGTGTATGGATTATATTAATTATTTTCTTATTATTAATAATTGTCTAAATTTAAAATTTATATTTTTAAGTATCAGAAATTTGTGGAAATTTATTTTACAAGCTTGGTTTCTTAGAAATAAATCAATGAAAGTGTATATTAATTATTATAACACCATTTAAACGTTCAAATATTTTTAAGACGAAAGAAAAACATTTTAAAATATGTTATTTATTTTTTGTATATTGTATATACATAATTTATATGTATATTATAATGTATTTTATATTTAAGTTGAAAGCTTATTTAGCTCACTTTAAATATTTTTGTTTATGAATAAATAACTTAGAGTGAAGGTAAAGATCTCTTTAATATTTTTAATTAATTTTTATTACTGAATTTTAAGCTTATATTTCTTGAAAACTACAAGCACCTAGCCTGGGCTAACCTTTATATTTATAATTATTTTCTCACACTCTTTCGCTCAGTGTACGCCCACACAATCGTTTGGTGGACAGGTGGCACAGCCTCCAGTAAACAGTTACAGTTACCGCTTCGGTTATTCGGCCGTTCGTCCGTCCGTTCGGTTATTGTGGGATAGTTTTTCGGGGTTGCTGATGAGCCTGCGAGGCTGTCCTGCTCCCGTCCTGCTCCCGTCCTGCTTCCATCCTGATGCCCTGTGATGTCCTGATGTCCTGAATCCCGATGATGGCCGCAAAAGTGCAGCACGCTCGTAAAACCAATGGGCAAATAGCCACTGGCGAAATGCCCAAAACTAAGAATGTTGTGTAATTACGTTGCGTTACGCACAGATAGGCGGTGGCAGGACTCTGGGGGGGGTGGGGGTGAGTCCTACGCCCTCCCCCACCCCGGGGTGGGGGTGAGTCCTACGCCCTCCCCCACCCCGGAAAAAGGACCACCACCCCTCGATAATAACCTCCCAAGGCTGTTTTGACCGCTGTCAGTTTGGAGAAATCATAATTAGCCTGCCTTCGGATACGTATCTCCATAGCCAGACCCATAGGCATAGCCGTAGCCGTAACCTTAACCGTATCTGTATCTGTTAGTTGTATCTGTATCTATGTATCTGTGAATTTGTATCTGCCCATGTGGGGGTCTTCCTTTTATTGTTTTAATGAACACACGAGTGCAATCTTCGCCTTTTCCAGCCGGACTTTGCCAAAGGGGGTTGTCCATATACACAGCGTATATAGTACATACATATATAGATTTATATATCCCCAAGTCGCTGTGTCGATATGAAACAATTTGAGACACGAAACGGCTTTGTCTCGGTCCAAATAATTAACATCTGAGGGGGTTGACAGCAGGAATAATAAATAACTAACTTAAATAAGCCTTAAAAACTAAGATAATTATTAATAAGTAATTTAATAAGGCTAGCAAAATATTACAACATCAATAAGTTTACAACAATATATATGGTACAACAACATCCGTATTTTTCTTTAATTTCCTGAAAATTGCCGAGTAATAGGTGGAAATAATGAATAATCATAAAGTGAATTTTATGAATTCTGTACTGAAAATGTCTAGATTGAGGTCTTATTTTTACTTACACAACAACAACTACAACAACAGTTTTACAACAACAATTACTCTGTCTTTCCTTCCCTCTTCTTCAATTATTATTTAATAATTACCAAAGAATTACCCTGAAAACAAGAAAAGTCCTGTAAATGTAATCACATTTTGTCCTGTTATTCACAAAAAAAATATATAAAATCCCCTCAAATCCCGTGGCCCACAGTTGGGGGAGGGACAATAACAATGCAGCGATAACATTTAAGCGAAATCGCTTTAAAATCAATTAACCGTAAAATCATTCGCCTATCGAGGGGCTGGGAGCAGTGGGGGGGTCAAAGGTCCCGCGGGCCCAAATGGCCGGCCATCCAATGCGGTGGCAATAACATTAGCCCACCCCGTGCTACGCCGATGCAGATGCCAACCCCAATTTAACCCTTTGGCTGCGATGCTGCACTCGTGCTGGACCCCCATGCCACCGGCAGGACGTGCTGCCAGGTATTAACCTCCATTTAATGTTAAACAAAGCCGCGTTACACGGGCCACAAATACAAAAAAAGAGGAGAAAACACACATAAATGAGAGCGAAAAAAATGCGGCGAAATAATTCCCATATATGTATGGACATGGACGTAGATACGCCCCCCATTCAGGCCGCCAAACATTTCGATTAACATACGCAAACACACGGGGTCCGAGCGAGCGAAAGAAAAGCGCGGCGTCGGAAAACGTGGGAAAAGCGTGTAGGGGGGGTGTGGGTGCAGGCGAGGGAGTAGGTGAGGGTGTGCCGGGGTAAAAAATTGTGAAAATGAAAATGGGCAAGGGGAAAAGCCGGCAAATTGAATTGCTCGCAAACAAGCAGCTCCTGCAGGAAGTGCAAAAAAAATATATATAAACACATATACAGGACACAGAAAAAGGATAGCCAAGGGGCAGGGAATGCCCTGTAAAAAGGGGTAATTTAACATGGGAAATTGTTAACAAATATTTGTATGATGATTATTAAATGATATTTATTTCTATTTTATTTATATACATTTTTCAAATGAGTTTAGAACAAGTTTCAGCTTGTTACTATTTATTTTTGTACATTTATTCATACTTTAAATAATAGAATGACTCAAAATAATTAAAAATACATAATCAAGACATTCAGTAGGGTATTTGAAGTTCCTTAAAACCCACAAAGGACCCCTTGTATATGCATTTATCTGAATATGCACACGTTCTTCATGCGAAGAACATGAGAATCATCATCAGCTCCATGGTCATCAGAATCATTTTAAACAAAACGGACTAATTAAGCGCACGTTGGAGGTCCTTGAGTGGCTCAGTGGCTGGGTGGCTGGGTGGCTCAGATACAGGTGGCTCAGGTACAGGTGGGTGGTGGCAAAGGGCTGCCAGCCAAGGGCGTCGTCAGGTGTTTTGGGTGTGAACTGGCTTATTAATGGCGAGCTGAAAAGACGAGACACTCAATTGGCAGGCCACTAAAGGATATTCTCTGCAGAGTCTCCTCGTTCCCCCACCCCCCATTTTCCCCTGCACTGAATTTTCCTATTAATGAAAATGGCACAAGCCAAGAGAGACCGAGAAAAATCGCTTTTTGAGCAGTCCGGGAAAACTGTGTGCACTTAAGACGCTTTGATGTATGTGTGTCAGAGTCTCCGGCGAATCCAAATCCAAATCCATTCGCCACCAAATCCGCCTTTGAATAATGATGCCGTTGATAGCCGGGATTATGGCGGGCAAAATATATATATATATTATACTATATGTGGGAGACCATTTATTTATTATGCCACAATATTCAATGACCCTTAATGGCATTTCGTAATAAAAATATTGGATTAGTTTGTTAGTTTTTGCCAGAGCCAGAGCCCACCATCATCATCATCATCAGCAGCAGCAGCGAAGCAGCAGCAGCAACCACCGCCGGGGGCAGCACCAGCTGTGGGCTGGAAAAACCCACCCAGAAAACCACCCACTCACGTCACTTTATCAACGCACATTACATATTCCATTAAACGACTAATGAGCCCATTGTGCAGGAATCGGAATTGGGCATTGGGGCGGGATGTGTGGTCCAGGTATCCCAGAGATCAAAGGGAAAAGAGAATAAGGGATCTATCTTTTAGGTTCTCCTTCGCTCTATGTATTTATTATCTATTCGAGTTGATAAATAAATTAAAAATGAAACTGCAAACTACAAACAGGACTCTGACCCCGGTCAAAGTTCAAAACTAGTTAGCATTGCGCAGCCCCCGATTGAACATTTCGACTGGAACTCAAACTCGAGTTGGCCTATTAAAATATTAAAAACAGTTGGCCCGAAACTTCTTGGCCTGGCCTGGTCCGGCACGTAGGTCCGAGGTCCGAGGACCTCCTGCCACGAGCCACGGACCTGGGTAACCGGATCCGAGGCCGCATCCGCATCCGAGTCCGCATCCGGAGTCCAAGTTCGAGTCCGTGCATGCATGTGACATAATAAATATTAATGACAGCTGAACTCCCACTGATGATGATGGGTGGTGTGTGTATGTGAGAGGTGTGTGTGTGTGTGTGTGTGCAGGAAGGGATGCTCCTCATTTTGCTACTCAGCGTTTGACGTTGACACACATTCGACATGTGACAGATAAATTATGGCAATTGGAGGAAGGCCGGGACGCACCTTCCATAGAGATGTGTCCAAGCCAAGGATATGTCGATAAAATATCGATAAAATGTAAAACGATTTTCTAAACTTTCAAGCAAATATATTTTCTACAAAATATACAATTAAATATAATATAATATTTTCTATAAAGGAAATAACAGTTTCATAAATAACAATAATTTATTTAGGATTTATATATCAAAACCATCATCCATATTAGTAATTTTAATCTGTAATATTTTTCGATATTTTCTAGATATTTTTTCGATATTTAAAAAGGTTTCCCAAAGACTTTCCCAAGACTTCCAACATGCAAACAACATTAATGTATGGATATAAATACTTGATTTAATTTACTATATATATATATAGAAAACCATCATCCTTATATGATCCTGTGGTATTATACGATATTTTATTTAGGGTATCTATATTTCCAATAATTAATTTATATTTTACATAAGGTTTTTTTATACATTATATTATTTATTTATGATGTATTTGCTGTATATAAAAACACCAGCTTGCACACTTATAAACAATAATAATATATTTCATATAAAACTTGCATCCCTTGGCGTATCCTGCCCTCCCTCCCCGCCCCATATGAGATCATTTTTCATTTTTTTTCCCCCGCCCTCAGGGAGGGTGACATATGCGAGTTGTCCTTGCCCAGAAGGAGAGAGAGAGAGAGAGAGAGAGAGCGAGGCTTACTGCTAATAGTTTTTCCTTATTCCGAAAAACGCACAAAGGTGTGGGTCCTGGCTGGGTCCAGGACCCACTCACTATCAATAAACGTCGCTCCGTAATCGACATATATTTAAAAGTGACCCGGGGTCCTCTCCGTTGCCATTTCCATTTCCATGTCCATTTCGATTTCCACTGCGATTGATGACAGGCAGGCAGAAGTCACCCATTCCAGGGAGTCATTAAGCAGCCAGGTCCTGCGTGTTGACTTTCATTAGAGGCCATCGTCCAGGGTCATTGTCAGGGCAATATCTCAACCTCAACCTCAAGCTCAACCTCGGGCTCAACCTACCGAAGACAAATGCGAGGTCATCAATATGGAGGGGAATAAGTCAGCGAATGCATATGGAAAGTTGTCCTGGACCCTTAGTAGATCCCCAGCCAGGTAGATTACATATGAAAGAACATATTTAGAAGCTAATTTTAAGCTGATTTGAATATTAAATGGTGACATAATGTCACCATATATCTATCTTTATATTATCTTTATATTAAATATTATATAACAAGAATTTAAACTGTCTACTAGGCTGCTTATAACACCCCTAAACCAAGGTTTATTCAAAATTAAATATAGTTTAATCAGCCAAACGAAGACCCATTTTCTTGCAGTGCCTTTGCCCAATAATGTTAAAAAAAAGATGAAAATTAAAATCGCGGCAATACAAAAGCGTCTCAGATTTATTTACAAGCAACGGGCTTAAAGCCAATTTCAAAAGAATGGCAAAGCATAAAGGAAGCCCCCAGCGAGCGGCAAACAAATAGATCTCCCCCTCCCCCTACCACTACCCCTCCCCCAACCAACTCCCAACTCCAATCCCCAATTCCAATGTTATATCTGGGGTGAAAGGAGCCCGGGTAATACGCGTAAGAGAATCAAAAATCTAGATTTTGATTTCAGATACTCCCACCCCTCTCGAGGGGGACCTCGGATGGGGGCAGAAGTCAAGTGGCGCTTAGCATCCGCATCCGCATCCGCTGGGTCCGCTTCCATGGCCAAGGTCCACCGGAGTCTCTCAAGTCCGGGGCTTCCTATGAATTCCACTTCAATGAATTGAAAAATTGCCTCGAACAAATTTGATGCGCTCTCGGTCTCAGCGTCAGGCGGCTGCTTTGCATTTCCAGATACGCGAGATGCTGCTCCAGATACCAGACCACTGTCAGGGGTTTCCACGAAAACAAAGCAAGCAAAGAATAAAATAAAATAAATTACAACAACAAGAAATATATAAAAATAAAAGGGAAAGGGAACGGGAACGGGAACGGGGAGGCACGGGAGAGCTCACCGAACATGACATTTGACATTTGATAATGTCATTTGCCGCGTAATTGTTTTTTGATTTGATGCTTCGCTTTGCTTACTTTAAATTTTCCATTTCTTATTATTTTTTGTTCTATATTTTCCGTTGATTGTTTTGCCAGAGGTCTGCCCTGGGCTTGCACTGTAAATAAATAAATAAATAAATTAAATTTATATTAAATACAATGAGTTAAGGGGGGGTCTGGGTTTGAAGGCAGAAAATAACAGGTTTTTTTAAATTTTTTTTTGGGCGTACCGGGAAAGTAAATTTTTTTTCTGATTATTGTACGTTAAAGAGTATACATTGAACTATATTCTGTGAAATATTGGTTGAAAAATATTAAAAATTGACCGAATGGCAGCAATTTTTCGCAGGCGTCAAAAAAAAAAAGCAAATTTTTGCGGTGCACACCATACCTCAGCACTGGATCATGTGAAATGAAACAACCAAAGTTTTTCCATCAATTTAAATGTCTCTCTAGGTATTGACGTCGAGTTTTTATTTTTTTGTAATTTTTTGAATTTTTTACAAGACTTGAAAGTGAAAATACCACATTTTTGGCCAAAATTCATGACTATTGTTGTTAATAATAAAAAAAAAAAACAAAAAACAAAAAAACTCGACGTCAATACCTCATGAATTATGTAAGGAAATACTGTAAAAAATTTGAGAACGATCGGTTGAATAGATTTTGAGATACGGTGTGCACCGACTCAAAAAACATCGATTTGAGAAAAACGCGTTTAAAGTTTTTCGTAGCGGTAAGACCCTGGTAAAACTCGCCTACTTCCAAAACTATATCTTTGTGAGTTTTGCTCCGATTGACTTCATATTTACAGACAACATTCTTGAGATACTATATTTTCATAATATGCAATAAAAAAAATCACTTTTTTTTAACCCTCAAAACCAGACCCCCCCTTAAGTAAGAGCTTACGTTCAGACAGGTTTATCTTCAGTTTTAAGTGGTTTATGTTTACCATTATTTTTCCTATGACTAACAAAAGCTTTAATATATTAAATATAAATAATAATATAAGTAAACAATATAAATACAATTGGAACTGTTATTTTCGCATAATATAAAAGGCTTAATTTTAAACCCTAATATTAATTTCCATTAGTTTTCCCATTTTTGCTATGATAAACTAATTCCCACCGACTTATATACTAACTTTAGGGTTTATATTATTGAAATATTGTTGCAGTTAGATTTTAACATACATATTTATATTTTTATTTGGTGGTTAACATATATAATGTAAGAAAGTAAAAATCAAATTCAAAAATGTATCCAGAGATAAAGATAAAGTATCCCAATTAATTGGTTCTATAAAGAAAAAATAGCCAATAAATATAATTAGAAATATATACAATAAATATATACAATATATACAATATATAGTACAATATATACAATATATACAATATATACAATATATACAATATATACAATATATACAAT
Source organism: Drosophila aff. chauvacae BK-2020 (assembly GCA_018903765.1). Classification (NCBI taxonomy): domain Eukaryota; kingdom Metazoa; phylum Arthropoda; class Insecta; order Diptera; family Drosophilidae; genus Drosophila; species Drosophila aff. chauvacae BK-2020. Next base: position 7,950,288 of record JAEIGO010000395.1, on the reverse strand, counting down.
ATATACAATATATACAATATATACAATATATACAATATATACAATATATACAATATATACAATATATACAATATATACAATATATACAATATATACAATATATACTAAATAATATAATAAATATTTGTATATTAAGGTAACAATCCTTATTTAATCCCTGCACAAATCCGTACCTATTTATTCCTCCTCTTCATGCAGGGTATCAAAGTTCCCTCTCGGTTTCTGCTGCGATAGGCAGGGTAAGTGGCAGAGACTCCCGCTATAGCTTCTGCTCCTGCCACAGCTCCTGCTCCAGTTCCTGCTCCAGCTCCTCCTCCTGATGCTCCTCCTGATCCTCCTCCTGATCCTCCTGCTGCTCCTTCTCCTCCCCACTTCTGGTGATGACGCTTTCCCGGCACAATCGTAATGCGAGTTGGAGCTGGGAAAAAAGAAACCATCATAATCATTGATTAAGACTCATTTTATGAACAAAATAATAAACAAAAACTCTCACGCGATGGCGTCGTCATATTGAAGAGATTCTCCAGCATGGTCCTCTGCTGCCTGCTCTCCTTCCTCTTGTTGGCCGGCCAATCGGTATTGGGGTCCAGCAGCTGCTCCAGATCCTTGGAGGGTTTGCTGGCCGCCTGCTGGCGTTGGCCCTCGGGCGAGCAGGGGCGTGTGGTCGGTGTCAGGGTCGCCGTGTCCGAGGAGGACGAGGTGCTCTCACGGCCCCGGCTGCGACGCGTGGGCAATGGCAATTTGGAGGCATCGGAGTAGTCGGCACGGGACAGGTGTTCCCTGATCACGTCCAAGGTGCGGCCAGCGGCACAGGCGTCACAGGCTGCGGGGAAATTCATATGGCAAAATTAGAAATAGATTTTAATTATTTTAGTTAAAAGAAATATTAAGATTTTAATTATTATACTCAAAAAAAATTGTATAAAATATTATTATTAGTTGTAGTACCTTTTTTAATAACTTTTCTACTATTTTTATATATTTTTAGATCCCCAAGAATGCTTCTCCCTCTGTAAAAACATGGTTAAAACTATCGACAGCTCAATTCTGGTGAGTTACTTTAAAGTTAAAGAGCGTTATCATTAAATAAATTACACTCACAATAGTGTTAGTATTTTTTAAATATTTTAAAAATCATTATCTGTCAGTAGAACCCTTAATTTGTATAATTAATTAATTTGAGGCATTAAATGGTTAAAAGTCTCTAAAATAAATCTTCAATATTAAAATGGGGGAAAAAAAATTAATTATAATGCATTTGAGAAATTATTTTAAGGGTTTTTAAAAAATTAAAACCAAAATGGACACTAATTTGTAACTATACTTTTTTTTTTAATTTTTAATTTTAATTTAGTATGTATTATTATTAACCCACTAAAAACAGCAAATCTTTCCGAATTGAAAACAATGCATTTTTGACTTAGTTATTGATTTCAAATTATCGAAGTTAACTTCTTTTCCTTTTTTTTTTCATTTCATGCATTTATCAAACGTAGAATATATGTTTTAAATTTTATTTTTGTTGCGAATCGGGGTATATTGGAGTACATATGAAGTTTATCAAGAAAAGTTAGATACATGGTTAAGACAAAAAATAGATTTTTAAAGGTTATATTGTTTATATTGTTTTGAGCTTTTCTTTTGCTTTTATAGTTCTTTTTTCATACACATTTTCCCCCTTTTCTCATTGGTTTCTTCTCTAATTTTCCCCCCTTCCTTCTGGTGCTAATTATCCCCACTGGAGATCTTAGCCACCCTTGTAATCCTGGCCCTCGTGGGGCAGCCTTGGGTTGAACTGCTAGTTGTTGGTAGGTTTTGGCTTAGCGGAAGCCTCTTCGATTTTCTTCTCCTCCTGAGCTTGCTCTTTCTTCTTCCTAAATGCCTCCCAAAGCTTCTCCTGCTCCGGATCCTTGTCATCGAAATAGTAGTGGGACCCACCTCGAATTCTGTTGGCGCGAAACTCCTCGATCTGGTCCATGCAGAACTCGTAGTCCATGTCATACTCCACTTCCTGCTCCATGTAGGTTTTCTTCGGGGGCTTGCCCTCTGGAGAGTAATTAATTCATGAATTTTGAATTATTATAAATTATTTGTAATAAGAAGAACTATAAGAGAAAGAACCTACTAGACTGACTGCGCGGCTTGGCGACCGATTTGTCACGGTTTCCCTTGGGGGCAGCCCGAATCTCGCTATTGGCCGCGCGGACCTTGGGTATGGCTCCCGTGGAGGGCTTCACAGGGCCTTCGGGGGCCTCCTCTTTGGACTTCAGGGGTAGTGGCCCGAAATGATCCATTTGGAGAACCAAACTGTCTACCAGGGTCAAAATATCTACACCAGGGGAAGCAGTAAAAAAAATAAATCAATTAAAATAAGTGAAATTTCAAGGTTATGGTGAACTCTGTGTGTAGTGTGACCAGCCAGACTCACAGTTGACGCGACTCTGCTGATTCTTGGCTATGAACTCGGGGTAGAGGAAGGGCGGATCGTAGCCCTGGCCAAAGGTCTTGGGCGGCGTGCACTTGCCCACCCGCAGAACCGGTGGCACACCCCCGCCGACTGCACGGGGATAGCTGTTGAGGCCGTTGAGGTGCGTGCACGTGCGCGGCGGCAGGAATGGCGGAGGCAGTGACTCCTCCAGCGAAGGCTGCGGCGAGGAGGACAGTAGGACCAGCGGCGGCGGTGGCGGTAGCTTCAGTGGAGCAAACGACGGTTTTTTGTTCACCTGGTCGGCAAAGGTGACGTGTTTGAAACGGTTCTCCAGCGGCTGCGGCTGCGCAGACAGTTCCTCCGGGATTTCAAGCTGAACAGGGAGAAGATTGCCAAAAACTTAGCCAACTAGCACTACTTTTCTGAGGTCAAAAATTGGGGAAGGAAGCGGTTTTAACAGAGATTTAAGTTCAGCAAGAGTTTCGAGTAGTAAGAACTTTAAAATGAAGCAAAAGCCTTGTCGATTTTCGGGGAATTGAACCAGTTCAGCGAACTTTGGTGTTGCCAGCTCGTTTTTAGAGCTCGGGCTGGCCCTGCCATCTTGTTTTCTTTTCTCCCCTTTAAAGCTGTCAACCTTTTCTCGAACTAGTTCAAATTGAAAAGCAAATAAATGATGAAAGAAAATTCCCTTTCAACTCACCGACAACTTCAACGACTCCAGGTCCGTGAATACATCCGTATCCTGCTCATGGTCACAATCCTCCGGATCTGGATCGTAGCCACTCTCCGCCCCCTGATCCTCCTCGTTGGGCGAACGGCGCATGAGCATCTCCTGCAGGGTCTGCTGCTCCTCCAGCAGCTTGTCCAGATGCTTCTGATGCTCCTCCGGCGTGGCGGGTCTGGCCCGTAGACGAGCCCTGCTCTGGATCTTCTGCTGGGCCTTTGACAGTGCAAATTGTTCGCTATTTGACATTGCTCCGCCTACGAGATAAAAATATTTATTTATATGTATCTAGATATTCCTTATCAGGTATTGGCTATTGGTTATTGAGTATTGGTTATCGATTGATTCGGTGGACAGGCGCAGTAGCAGCCCGAAGGCGGTTCCCTACGGGCAGAGAGTCTGATTCCCGAGTCCTAGTCCGAGTCTGAGTCCTCCCTTCTCTCTTGGCTGTAAATTTAATCAAACATCCAAAAGAAGCATATACAAATCGTATATTGCCAGTACATCAGCTTGTACATCGGGTTGTACATCACAATGTGGTGAGAAAAAAAAAAAAGAAGGGCAAAAGTCAACTATAGGATATTCTTTAATTGATTTCAAATACTTATAGTTTTATAATATTTTTACCTAAAAGTTCCCAAAAACTAATTAAACATATATTTGTTTCTTTAAGCTATTTTCATAGCTTTTCGTATTAGCTAATAGCCCCCACAAGGCCTTTAGCTACAGGGTATTCGAACAACTCAATGTGCAAAATGGGGGAAAAAATTGAAGAAAAATAGGAGCAAAATACGAAAATATAGGAGAAAAGTGGGGGGAAAAATAGGAGAATACAAAAATTGGGAAAAAATAGGTGAAGAAAAACAAGAGCACCAGGAGAAGATTGTTCTGCGCGATGAGAGCGCAGTGTGAACAAAAGAGAGAGAGCATGGCATGAAATTGGCAGTGCCTCCTCCCTACCTTTACCCTGTAGCTCCCACCACGAATCACCATTAACCCCCTACCCCGAAAATTGCTTTACATTTTTATTTAGTTTTTGTTTTTCGGGTTCAACCAGCCGATGTCAATTTTAGACGCTGCAATTGCTGGACAGTTTTGCTTATATACCATTTATACAGTGTGACCAGAATACAGAGACTGTTTCAGAGTGAACAACAGCCACACTGTTTAGTTAGATGTTCCTTGAGTTTAAAGCAAATTAAGAAGCTTTATTGATTCTATTTGCTTCTTTTCTATGAATTTAATGATTTATAACTATCTTTTTTTTTGGAGGAGACAGTTTCCTTTTCCCTCTTCTCCCTTGCTCTCCTCTCACTCTCCCCCTCTTCGTTTATCAGTGTTTCCGCTTCCATCGCTTCTCGGAATACTATTATATTTTTTTTCGAGTGCTGAACTAGACATTTATCGCCGCTCTCGTGTTCACTCAACCCGCAGAGCCGAGACCCCTCCTCGGACTAATAACTAACGTGGCCAGCTCAGCTAGTACCCCCCTTTTTTTTTCGTGTATTTTTTGAGAACCCCCCCTCAGCCCCTGCGCCACATCAATTCTCCCTAGACACTATCAAGCCCCACCCGACAAAGTTAGTTTACGGCCAAAGTTTAACATACAAAAAAAAAAATTCGTAAAAAAAAGTATCACAAAAAATCGGAATAGAAAAAAATTGCAAAAAAAAAAGATATCATAAAAAATTGTGTGCTAAAAAAAACCAAAAAGGGAGCGAAATTTTTCGGTCAAAAGCTAGTCAGGAACCGTGCAGGGAATCATGGGAAAAGCTGTGCCGAAAAAAAGCGGAGATTGGGGAAGAAAAAGCGCAGTGAGAGGAAAAAAATTGGTTTGCAATGCATTTTTTTTCACGCCAAGCTTTTCATTTGGCGCTGGCAGCCATTAGAGCAAAAATCAGCAGCAGCAGCAGGAGGAGAAGGGATGGGAAAAGCTAGGTGGAAAAGCGACCCATACGTATGTTGTTCTTGCTGCTGCTGCTGCTGCTGCCGCACCACACATGTGGAAATTGTGCGCGTTTTGCAGTTTTTTAATTGACCAACAAATTTATTTGATTCGTTAACAACGCGAATATATTCTTCCACTGCCATGGCTCTCACCTTGCCCGACCCCAAAGCCTCCTTGAATTTATATCTACGTCCATGTTTTCCAGCAGACAAAAGGAGGATATATGTTGGCTCCTCGAAATGGCGGGGCAGAGAACTTTAGCGATCATTTCATTTTAAATTGTTGTTAAATCGGTGAACGATAAGGGAATATATCAATTCATATCATAGATAGGAGAATATATTGCTTGGTTTTATAGAGACACTGTATTAAGGAGCTTGTAACCTGTCTCGAAAGCTGAGTAACTCATTTAAAGTCTGTCTCTGCGAACGAGAGAGTTTTTATTTAGTTTCTGCTCTTTGTGCTCTTTCTATGGAGTCCTGGATATATCCACAGACAGCGGCTTAAAGCCAAAGCCCCTGCCAATACCCCTATTTTCCAGGGTAATTGAAATTCAAGGCGGCGTTACTTCAAGTCCCACAGAGTCAGTCCACCGTCCAAAGCCCTCCCCCAGACCCAGACCCAGGCACGAGACACCGACAACAAGGATACGCACATAGGGCACTGGCAGCGGCAGAGGACGAACAGACAGCAGTCTTGTTGTTTCTAAGGATTACATATTGGTAAACAACGATTACAACAACCAAGGAGGGCCCTCTTCTAACGACAACTTATTGTGCTACAAATTGGTTTGTTTGCCCGATTTTGGACTTCGGAACAGCGGCCGGGGGGTTTATTTGATTTGATTGTTGACTTTATTGGTCAACGGCGGCCTTTTGGGTGTTGTTCTTTGGCCTTAGCCGGGGCTCTGGCTGTGGCTCATTGGGGCTTGTTGTTTTACGATATTTAATCTATGATTAAAATCAATTAAATGCTACACTTGACTTAATTTATTGTCGCTGACCAAAATCAGACAAGAGGAGAAACGGAGTGAGGTTTGGGTTTGGGTTTCAGTTTCAGTTTCTGGTTTTGGTTTTGGTTTCAGTTGCGTAGACAAGTAGCCACTTTGCTTAGGTTATATGGGAGCACTGAAGAAATTTATTCAAAATTATTAATTACAAAAAATACTTGATACATTTCGGTTTTAAAATGGTTTTTTTTTTTGAAAGTTTAAGAAAGTTAATAGGATATTTTTTGGGCTGTTGGAAACGGGTTTGTTTTTTTAAACTTTTCATATTAATTTTATAATTTTGTAGACAAGGAAAATGAGTGTTCAAATATATATACCTACATAATCATGAATTTATTTATATATAAATATAATTCATTATTTATATTAACTTTTAAATAATGATTTATTCAGGAATGTATATTATTCGTGGTTTAAAATTATTTACTAGCTTTTAAAGCAGAGTTTTTTGTGTAATTTATATATTTTCCTTTATTTTTATTTAATTTTTTGTATACATAAAAATAGTTCATTATTTATATTAACTATTATAAATTTATTTATTAAAGAATTTATATTTCGTGATATACTAGCTCCTAAAGCTTATTTTTCTGTGTACAAACGATATCACCAAGCTGGCTCATAAAAATCAAATTGTTCCCTATATATCTCCCTCTCTCTCTCTCTGTTTCCATCTTGCTATCTCTTTCTGCCAATATAAGTCTGCCTGCAAAATCTACAACAAAAAAAAGTCGGAAACACTTTGTCGGTGTGGCTTTTTGCTTGTGTTTTTTCTGTTCTTTTGGCTTTTGTTATTGGTTTTATTTTCTGTTCAGTCAGGAGTTATCTTTATGACTTGATCTGGTCTCGGATTTAACCCCTCCCCCTCCCAATGCTCCTCTCTCTGCCTCACAGTATTTCTTTCGGCATTTTTCAAGCCTCAGATATCACTGGCAAGTAGGTAATTGTCCAACGGGAATCGAAATCTGAATCGGAATCGGCATCGGCATCGGCATCGGAATCCGTTTTAAGCAAAGGCAAAATAAGAGATAAAAAAAATAAATATACATACATATATATGGTAGGTAAATAAATTTGTATATTTGTATAAAGATATATTTAGTGAATGCGGGGTAAGGAGGGAGAGATACCCTTTAAGAAATAATTATATATTTTGGGTTTTTAAAAGCTAAAATATTTCAAATATTTGTACTTAGCCTAGACATCATTTGATGATTTTTTTTTAAATAAACAAAACCTTTAAGAAAACTCACCTTAAGACATATTAGAATTATTTTAAGTTTGCAAATTTATTAAAACTAAAGTAAAATATATTTTTTATAATTTAACCAGCTCATCAGCAAGTAGAAATACTTTCTAAACCAAAGGGTGAAGCCCCCTTAAATGCTTGCCAGCGCTTGGAATCTGTAAGCCCGATTTGCTGGATTGTTTCAAACATCTGATATATATAGGTATATAAAATAATACTACAAAATGCAATGAACTGCAGGCAGGCGGCCTTGAAATTGCAAAATACTCTCTCTAAGCCCCGCTTCAATATCAATCAAAAGGCAAGGAAAACTCAATCACCGACCAGAATGCAAATGAAAAGCGAATGGGAAAGCCATCAAAAATTCCGTTTAATGATGCAATTCGAATTTGATGAGTTGGAAAACTGAAGCACATATCTCTCTCACTCTCGCACTCAACATGAAACGCAATCAATGCAGGGACACTTGCCGGCCGCGAGGATACACGGGGACACGACCGACGCCGCCAGGTAAATTGCAACCAATAATAATGAATAATTGAAAATCCAATCAAACACCAAATGAAAACGGAGGCCGGCCTGGCCCCCAAAACATTGCCCATATCCATATCCATTTCCCATAGCCTATACACAGTGGAGCCTGGCTAAAGGGAACTCTTTAAGGACCGAAATAAATGAATCTGAAAGGAAATTCATTTGAAATTCATTTTAAAATAAATCTAAATTCATTTTATATTCGTTTAAAATGTAATTAAAATTCATTTTAAAATCCGTTTATTTTTCTTTTAAATTCATTTTTAGTTCAATTCAAATTCATTTAAAATGCATTTCAAATACATTTAAAGTCTATTTAAAATCCATTTTAAATTCCGTTTAAATTAAATTTAAATTCATTTTAAATTCCTTTTAATTTCCATTTTATTAATTTCCATTTTAATAATTCCTTAAAAATAAATCTTTATAAATCCTTATACATTTTTTAATAATATTTCTTTATCCTTTTATTTATAGCAAACGAAAATCCTTTGTAAAGAGCTTCCCCTGTACCGCAGACAGTGTGAGTGTGTGTCCTTTGGCGGCTGGTGTTGATTTTGCCGGCTTTATCGAAGGACATTAGCAAACGGTCGTTGGGTTTTCGCCTGCAAATGCAATCACAGGCAAAGGCAGGGGCTCAGGAGCAGGGACACAGGAGCCGGCACAGGAGCAGGAGCCGGCACAGGAGCTGGCAGGAAGGATAAACCAAAGCAACCTGCATAGATGACACCCCAGGGACATGGCCGAAAGTCAATGAATGGTAATAGGTGTCGACATGGCCTTCTCACACACATACGCACACCACACCCACAGAGAGAGAGCGTGTGTCCTTTATTCGTGTTGTTTTTGCTGATTGCCACTTTCGGCAATGGATCGAATGCCGAGTCCTGGACCCAGTCCAGTCCTGAGTCCCAGAGTCTGCTATTGGACAGGGGCAAATCGGAGCGGACTTCGACTTGGGCCCACATTAATTGCCTGTTAAATTGGGTCTGACTGCTGATTTAGGAGCCATCAAACGTGGCCGAACTTCGATTTCAAATTGATGTTCTTGCGGTTATATTGGGAGGAGCTCATATTCCCATTTATTGAACTTCTTAATAGATATTATTATAGCCAGGTTAATCTTTTTAATTTGTTATTTACGAAAAAATTAATCTAAAGACTGGTTTAATTGTATTTTTATTTTTTTTTAACAAAACTGCAAGCTTCCGGAAAAACTATTCCGAAAAGTCATAAATCCGAAACTGTTGAAACTTTCCCTACTTCTTCCTTGAGTTTCTTCTATAAATAATCGTGTTTTCTTCACCTGCCAGGAACCCCTTATGGAGGAATACACCATTGCGGCCCAGGTGTGGAAGCTCAGCTCCTGCGACATGTGCAAGTTGGCCAGGAACAGTGTGATGATGAGCGGCTTTCCCCATCCCGTGAGTTTTTGATTCTCTGCTAACAGTAATAGTGACCGTAACACTAACGTTTATCCTTCTCCTCACCAGATAAAGCAACAGTGGCTGGGGCCCGTCTACTATGAAGACGGAATCATGGGCAACGACATCACCCGCACCAATGTCCCCGAAATTCGGGTGGCCTACCGCTACGAGACCCTGCTGGACGAGCTGTCCAATATTTTCAAGGTGAACCAGACATGCGGCGCCGCCAGCGAGCCTTCCTAGGCAGCTGCAGCTGCAGCTGCAGCTGAGTCCCGGCTTCCTGGGCCAACTACCAACCTATATATGCGGAAATAGCTAAGGATTAAACGGATATGTACGCTAGTTATATAAATATAAACAAATATTATAATTGTTTCTGTTCTAATCCAAAAACCACAAAATGTAAACGCGGCAGACCAAAACAAATTTTCAATAAATATACAAAACTTGTGTACCGAAAGACCACTGATTATTTTGCAATGCCGCAAAGTTTTCCCCATCAAATATCCATGAAATCTGCGAGCAAATTGACTGTTTTCCGGTTTGGGGTAACAGGCGAACAGAAAGCAGTAGTAAGCAACTGGAAACTGTTATAAACTGTTATAAAAACTTTAATTAATAAAACACCCCAAAAGTATGCAATACAAAAACTGAGAAATTTCACCAAAAAACTTGTTGTGTGTAGCATACTTTTGGGGTGCGGTATTTTTGTGTAGCATACTTTTGGGGTGTTTTATTAATTAAAGTTTTTATAACAGTTTATAACAGTTTCCAGTTGCTTACTACTGCATTCTGTTCGCCTGTTACCCCAAACCAAGAAATTGTTAAATTTGTACTGAAATGGCATCTTACCTACCACCAGAGATGCCCATTTAGCTGTGTTGCAATATTGGGACAAAATGGCATCTTACTAGCTGCCAGAGATGCCCATTTAGCTGTGTTGCCATTTTGTCCCAATATTGCAACACAGCTAAATGGGCATCTCTGGCAGCTAGTAAGATGCCATTACTTGCCGTCAGAGATGCCATTTTGTCCCAATATTGCAACACAGCTAAATGGGCATCTCTGGCAGCTAGTAAGATGCCATTACTTGCCGTCAGAGATGCCATTTTGTCCCAATATTGCAACACAGCTAAATGGGCATCTCTGGCAGCTAGTAAGATGCCATTACTTGCCGTCAGAGATGCCATTTTGTCCCAATATTACAACACAGCTAAATGGGCATCTCTGGCAGCTAGTAAGATGCCATTACTTGCCGTCAGAGATGCCATTTTGTCCCAATATTACAACACAGCTAAATGGGCATCTCTGGCAGCTAGTAAGATGCCATTACTTGCCGTCAGAGATGCCATTTTGTCCCAAAATTGCAACACAGCTAAATGGGCATCTCTGGCAGCTAGTAAGATGCCATTACTTGCCGTCAGAGATGCCATTTTGTCCCAATATTGCAACACAGCTAAATGGGCATCTCTGGCAGCTAGTAAGATGCCATTTTGTCCCAATATTGCAACACAGCAAATGGGCATCTCTGGCAGCAGTAAGATGCCATTTTGTCCCAATATTGCAACACAGCTAAATGGGCATCTCTGGCAGCTAGTAAGATGCCATTTTGTCCCAATATTGCAACACAGCTAAATGGGCATCTCTGGTGGTAGGTAAGATGCCATTTCAGTACAAATTTAACAATTTTTGGTTTGGGGTAACAGGCAGCAGAATGCAGTAGTAAGCAACTGGAAACTGTTATAAACTGTTATAAAACTTTAATTAATAAAACACCCCAAAAGTATGCTACACAAAAATACCGCACCCCAAAAGTATGCTACACACAACAAGTTTTTTGGTGAAATTTCTCAGTTTTTGTATTGCATACTTTTGGGGTGTTTTATTAATTAAAGTTTTTATAACAGTTTATAACAGTTTCCAGTTGCTTACTACTGCTTTCTGTTCGCCTGTTACCCCAAACCGGAAAACAGTCAATTTGCTCGCAGATTTCATGGAAATTTGATGGGGAAAACTTTGCGGCATTGCAAAATAATCAGTGGTCTTTCGGTACACAAGTTTTGTATATTTATTGAAAATTTGTTTTGGTCTGCCGCGTTTACATTTTGTGGTTTTTGGATAAGAAGAAAAAACCAAACCAAACCAATCAAATATAAATATGAATAAGCAACTTAAGTATAAATATATCGAAATATACACAGGAAAGTTTCAACAGTTTCGGATTTATGACTTTTCGGATTAGTTTTTCCGGAAGCTTGCAGTTCTGTTAAAAAAAAAATAAAAATACAATTAAACCAGTCTTTAGATTAATTTTTTCGTAAATTACAAATTAAAATGATAAACCTGGCTATAATAATATCTATAGAAATTCACATAATGGCAATATAAGCTCCTGGAACTCCTCTCAATATAACCCCAAGAACATCAATTTGAAATCGAAGTTCGGCCACATTTGATTTGTAGATCTTTTTCAAAGCATTACAAAACCCAAATGCCAAAGTTATTATAAATATGCTTTCCTTTTTTATTTAAAATTCATTTTACATGTTATTTTAAAGTTATTTTTAAATTTTGCTTTTGCCCAACAAAAATTTCATCGATAAATATTGAATTAAAGTTTTTGCGTTTTTTTCCAAATATCAATCATATTTTCAGCCTTCCTCTATATTTTTTTGGCATTGTTTGTGTTCATAATTTGATGCTTACCCTTGAAAAAGAAGCATAAAATATAAACATAAAAAAGAATAAACAAACAAAGCGATAAGGAATGGTTGGGGAAATGCGCTGGCATATTGAAAGTGCCCACGGCGGAAACGTTTTCGCAACTTTTTCCGCCCGAATTCCCCCGCACACCACACACCAGCACACACACATATTTTCGATAGATGTAATTACAAGCAAATATGCTGGGAAAACTCACCTCAAATTGAGTTTCCGCGTCTGTTTTTGGGCGTTTCAGTTTCGGTTTCGGTTTCAGCTTCGCGTCGAATGTTGTTCAATTAACGTGGCTGCCTCCGCCACCGCCACCGCCATCGCCTCCGCCGTTTGTTGTTTGTTTTCGCTGTTGTCTCTGTCCCGGCCACGCCCCCTGTTGCCATTTGCCGCCCCCCCGACAACCGCGAGCGATTTCCGCTGACTGACTGAGAGTGTGATGGTGTGTGTGTGTGTGTGTGTGCGGCATCAACATGTTGCACAAATATAAACATAAATCAATTAACATTTTTCGGACGAGGAGAGGTCCTGTGACTGTGCCTGTCCCTGTTCCTGCTGCTGCTCTTTTGGTCCTGAAAATGCCGCGACTGCTCGCCTGCGGCATCCATTTTCATCCATCGACAGTTTGCCAAACACACACTCGCAGGATGTGTGTGTGTGAGGGGGAATCCCACGCCCCGGACTGCCTGCCTGTCTGCTGCCTACTTTTAGGCCACTAAATGACTTTCAGCCGATGAAATTTCAAGGATTTCAAGGATTTCCCCCCCATAAATCCCACAGAAAGTCAAGTGTTTAAAATCTGAAATTATTTTTAATACCATCCCAGACACAAATCCCCGTTTATTTGCATATAATTATCAGCATCCTTGATGATCCCTTCACTCCTTTTGCACTAATTATAAGTAGTTGCCTTTGCCGCCAATAAAAAAACAAAAGATTTTTCCGCAATTTGCCGCAGGGTCCCACAAAAAAAAAAAAAAAGGAATACAAAATACAACAGAAGCACCCAGAAAATGGTATAATCGGAGGGCCAAAAAGACACAGAGGATATATACATATATATATCTCGTGTATATATACACAAAAGGACTAAGGGACTACTCTATATAGAAAACGGAGACAATCGGGCACACATGCCGGCAATGCCAGATGGTAACCAACGGTGGCCGGAGGGGAGGAGAGCTGAGAGACACTCTGAGCGAAAAGCGAAAAACTTGTTTCATAAATTTCCCATTCAAAATGTAATTAAACCCTTGCGATGCTCTAGCTGCTCATCTAATTACAAAGGGCATCCTTCGAGGCAGGACGAGCGAGGACTACGCAATATACTCGATAATTGCCAACGGAAAATGGAAATGGAAATGGAGCTGAAGCTGAAGCTGGAACTGAAGCTCCGGCCTTTCCTTGGTCTATTTCCATAAATATCTTCAAAGTCATTAAATTTCACACATGTTGGCGGAATTGTTTTCTCTGTTTTAATTTTAAAATTATTGTCATTAATTGATTTTTGATACAGCCGCCCATAAATCTTCATGTGTGTGTAAATCTAAAAAGGAGGGTGGGTGCGCCGCCTCCCGAAAAACCAAAAAAAGGGGTAGCTCTGGGCTTTAATGGGCTCCCGGCTCTGGGCTCTTCCTTGATTATTGAGACCATTATTTTTGTTTAATTACGTTACGGGCGTTAATGTGCGGAGAGCACCAGCTCTTGTCGGCCAGAGCCGACTTTTCCGACAATTCCACAACTTTAACCAGAACCGCATTAATTTCGAAAGGACTTTCTCTTAATTGAATAACAGGTTTTTTCGTAGCAGAGCTGGCAAAGTTATGGCCATATTTATTTGGTTTTTGAAACAGTGTAAAAGCTGGTAAATAAATGGGGAAGGTTTAGTAGGGAAATGTTTCTGGAAATGCCTAAATATTTAAGATAGGTTTTGTATTCAAAATATTCTAGATCTTCCTGGATTTTTTAAGCTGTGTAAATTTTATTTTAAATATCATGCAATAACTTTTTTGTTGCATAAATATTTTCAACAGGACTTTCTCTTCAATGATTATTAATTTGTATTTGCAGAAGAGCTAGCAAAGTTCTAGTAATATTTATGTACTGTTGAAACATTGTACAATATTTTTAACATTGTATTAATGAATAAATATAAAGGGTTTATTCGGAAAATGTTTTTGAAATGAAACATATACAAATAAATATCCTTCAGCTTTAAAAATTCCCCAAAATAATACCCAAAACTATCTAAAATCTTAGAGAAACCCCTCAGTAAAGCCCCAACTTTTCATCTTCGATACCCAAAGGTTAATTCCCTGAGACACCCACATAACCAAAGGATAATCCCGCACTATTTTAAAACTAAGCCAAGGCAATCTGTGGCTCCCTGCTTTCGCGTTCCCCAGCTTTGCTTTTTTGCGTAGTTTTAGAGACCTGGTTTATGCATACAGATATATGTATATATACATATATATGTGACCATAATGGACCGCTTCGTAATCCCGGAAAGTGGGCGAACCGTACGCGCTGCCATTCCGATTCCGGCGGACAAATTTGCGACACGTTTCCGACACGTTTGCCATGTCGATTTTTCTTGAGCCAAGCGTTTGTCGTTTGCCGTTTGTCGTTTGTCGCTTCTACTCATATATATTTTATAACTGTAGACGACAAGGGCGATACATATCAGGAGTGGGGAGGGGGGTTGCCTGGAGGATGGGGATGCGGATGGGGGTGGGAGTGGGAGTGCGGTGGCTGCCTCTATATGCATACCTGTCTTCTCTCTACGATGGGCGGTGGTTGAAAGATAAACGTCGTTGCCGTTGACTCATACGCAAATTTTTACTCACACGAAGCAGGGGGTAGGGTATGCACAGAGAGAAAATAGGTGGTAAATAGATGCAAGAGAAGATATTTTAACAAATTTTGGTTGGTTTTTGATATGTAAAGAACGTATTCTGCTCATCTCATATTAATATTATTGGTATAAAAGAAGTAATGGGAGTTGTTCTGAAGTTCTTTCTTATTTCAGCTTCCTCTTATTTCTTTCCCTTTCAAACCTTTTCCTTCTTACTTTCCTCGTGTTTTTTTAAAACCTTATCTAGTTGGTATTCCATTTTTGGCTACTCGCTGTACTTTAAATGCTTTTCTTCTAGTTTCCTTTAGTTTTTCACAAAGTATTTTGTCAGTGTGACCGTGTGGAAGGTGGAAGAACTGTCCCCCGTCCCCATTGTTGTTAATGGTTTGATGGGTTTAAAGTCGTGTAGCTCCGCTTTGGCGAGGGGGTGCGTCAAAAATGTATCGTACATGTTCAGCCATATATATGCTATATACACATATATTTATATATATGTGGAAATATATGTGTGTATATATGTATATAATTTTTGTATTTTTTTCTTTTTTTGCATATGGACGCCCGACTGGTTGGGCATTGAGATTGGATTGCGGGCGCCCGTCCGCCTGGCTGTGCTTCTTATGGCTTTAATAACTTTAGTGCCGCTACGTGCCATTGATCCTTGATGTACGAGCCAGGATGTGGCCCATTTTGAGATGCCTATATAACTGGGATATCTGGGAGGGTATGCTTTTGGAGATAATGCTGGTATAAAGTAAGGGAATATGTAATATATATTTCTATTTAATTTCTATTCAAATATAAGTATTTAAATTACTTCTAAGAAAAAAAAGGAGTTTAAGTATTTCCAGCTCTAATTATTATGGGTTACTGTTTTTTATATATTTATTTATATATTTTATATGCAAGATATATTTATGAGATATATTTTCTTATATATTTCTTACACTGCCAGGGCATATCTGATTCGTTTTTAATTTTCCCTTGCCTCATCTCGAAGTCAAGGGCTCTTCATGGGAACAGTCCTTGCCACCCATCAATTCATACCAATTGCTCTTCCTAGTTTGAAATTTTCTTGCTGTTTTCCTTGCTTTTTTTTTTTTGTTGTATTTTTTTGAGTATTCCTCTTCAGTTTGTTGTTTTTATTGGGCGCTCTTTTGATGGGCCATTCGCCTGCTCGCTTTTCGGCATTATGCATAAATTTCATTTTCTCTCTATCGCCCCCGCGCTTATTGTTCACTTTTTGTGCATTTTGTATTTCCTTTTGTTATTTATTTACGAGTGTGTGTGTGTGTGTGCCGCTCTATGTTATTAATCTTCGTGGGAGTTATTGCTCTTCTCCGGGCATCATTTCCCACCCATAGTTCGGGGCCTGGGACTCGCGTTCATTTGTGTATGAAATTAAAATCACACCCATGAGATGTCCCAAAAAAATACAAGAATGCGTCTTTGGCGAACAAAAATATGAGCGACCCTTGGGCCAAGGAATGCCACTTGGTCAGAAGGAAACAACAAGAAAAAAATATATATACATAAGAAATAGAAATAAAAAATAGGCGGCATAAGAAAAATTAGCAGTAAGAAAAAAAAGATGCAGAAAACAAAAAGACGAAGCAAATATAACAACTGTAAATTGAGTTGTTGCCCTTTCGCCACCGAGAGCCAAACTTTGCCCACCGCCTAATTCATTCATGAAAACCGTTGCCCCGGCCCCGCCCCCTATTTTCCAAGGCCTCACCCCCCGTCGCCCGCCGCCCGCCGCCCGCTCTCCCCGGGTCCCCACCTGGTTGGTGGAAAAGCATTGCATTTGCTGCTTAGCATACAATTGCCACATTAACTTGCCAGCCCAAAGATAAATCGCATGGCCAGGCTGCAAATTGTTGCTGCACCAGCGAAATGCACAGCGAGAAAAATGCTATCATTCGAAAAGGTTACATTTTTGAAAGGGTTCTTGTGAGAATGGAATATATCTATTTTACAGTTCACAGATAACACAAGTATTGGTGAGACAGTAATTCATATGTTCCCTCCTTTACTAGAACCCCTCGAGAATCATAAGAGTAACGAGGGAAAATTTAGCAAAATGTTTATATTTGAATTTATTATTTATAATTTGACTTAAAATAATATTTTTAGCTGCTAATCGAAAGTCCTATTGATTTACATAAATTGTATATTTTACCATCTTAAATTTCCCTTAAATACCCGCTTAAATGTCCCTTAAAATATCCCTTTAAATACCTCTTGAATATTATAAGGTCACACTGCAATTATTATTATTATTTTCTAGTGTGTTTTAAATACAATTTGAAATTTCCTTGGAATTTTTAATGAACATACATTAATATCTTCAAAATAAATTCCTCAAATACTTCAAACACCTATTGCACTATTGTTTTCAGTGCATTGAGTGAACCGAACTGGCAAACTTGCTGGATATTTCGCACTAAAATCGCCGCGGGGCAGGCAGCGCACAAAAATCGAGACAAGTTTGGAGGAAATGCTTTTTTCGCAAAGTGCATTTGCGGCTTGAGGCTCAATTGGCAAAAGGCTGATTACTGACCAAACCTAACGACAAACTAATACCCTATAGTATTGTTCTGTATTATAAAATATATATAAATTATAATTCAGGAAGTTGCTTCAGTTCATTTATATTAAATTTATATTTTGAAAGCTGTTACAGTTTCAATTTTTTGCCTTATGGATGGGCTTTCTTTTCCCTTGAATCCTAGAGTATAATGCCAAACACTGATAGCAACAACAACAACAACAATAACAACCATGAAAACAAAAACAATTTAAGGCAGTTTTGAAGACAACCAACTACCAAGAGGAAGACGAAGGAAGAAGCAATTTTTAATGTGTTTGCGCCTTAGCCAAAAGTTGGCGTTGGGCCCATTTTTCTTAGCCTTGTTAGACGTTAGCAACCGAAACGAAACGAAAGGAGAGACGAGGGCAGAGGGAAAACCCAAGCACTTGGCTCAAAGGTTCCACAGAGCAGGCACTACACCAAGAGAAAATTTGAGTCGTTTCGTAGGAAAGGCATGGCTTAAAAGTTAAATTCGAAGCCTTAGAAGCCCTAAAAAAAATTATAATAAATTATATAAGTGTAATGTAGTATAATATAATATATGATCATATTATTTAAATAGTTTTCTGTCAGTGCAGCCTGGCAGTTGCAAGTGCAAGACATCTCGATGTGGCTGTTGTTGTCTAAGATACATCAGTTGTTGCAGTTGTCAGTCGAAGAAGTTGTAAGCAAGAGGCTTTGCCACAGTGGGGCAAAGACAGCAGTGAGACAGTGAAACAGTGGGACAAAAAAGTAAATAATACCAAATACCAGGTTATTTTTTTAATAAATTAATTAAGAATTAAAATACAGTGTAAACTGGTCTAAAAACAATCAATTTAATACCTCCTTATCCCCAGCACCTTCTAATTAACTATCTCCTCGTTTTATTTATTTTATTTAATTTAACCACAAACTCTAAACCACTTTTCTCTCAGTGCTTGCCAACTGGGAATGCAAATGCAACAGAAACCGACCTGAAAGCCAAGCAAAACGAAATCTGGTGATGGATTACGAGCTGCCTTTGGGCAACGGGAAGTGCCCAGTGCCTCTTCTTTATTTTTTCTTAAATTTTGTTCGTTTTTTTTTTTGTTTTGCGCATTTTGAAAATTCTGCGGAGGCTGAAACGGCTTGAAAAACCGCCTGGAATGGGAGACAATTCATTTATTAAACTGCACTTAACATCAACACCACATCATCATTAATATTAACCGGGCGGAATGGGACACGGCCAAGGTGTTAACACCGTTTGGGCCTTGTCGGGGATACCAGTTGACCATCAATTTGGTCTTACCAACAGCGATTTGTACGCGGAATAATAGGT
This sequence comes from Drosophila aff. chauvacae BK-2020, assembly GCA_018903765.1. Classification (NCBI taxonomy): domain Eukaryota; kingdom Metazoa; phylum Arthropoda; class Insecta; order Diptera; family Drosophilidae; genus Drosophila; species Drosophila aff. chauvacae BK-2020. The sequence continues at coordinate 7,931,507 of JAEIGO010000395.1, read as the reverse complement.
TGGGTACAAAATAAGGGAATACAACTAAAGAGTTAAGGTATTTTGGAAATAATAGTTTAGGGAATTAAGGGGTTTTTATTTTAGAGTACAACTAGGGGACAGAGAAAAGTTACTAGTCAAGAAAAATGAATTAATATATTAATAATTGAAAATACATATAGAAAATTAATTATAAACTTTAAAAATATGTATATTACCTAACAGAATAGAACCATAAATTAAGGTTAAGTCACCACAAAATAAGCTAAGAATTTAAAGCCCTCAAAGCCCAAAGTATGATATCTTTGCCTTCAAAATCGTTCTAGTTTTTCCCTAAATTATGCTCCACAGCTTAAGGAGAACTGGCACAAGGTCAGATCAAATCAATATGCTCCCCACTGCCCCCCCTTGAAACCGAACAAAATCCCGTCTTAACCCCTTGACGCCCCACAAGAGAGAGAGAGAGGGAGAGAGAAATGTCAAGAACTCATGTTCAAATGTCAAACTGAACCGACAAACCGTTAATTAGCAAATCAAAGATATGCCACGCCACAGACACACATCCGAGCAGCCACTGGGAGAGGGGTGGGGATGGCGGAGTTAGGGGGAGGGGAGGGGCGAGGCACCACAGGAGGATCCACAGTCTCGCTCACTGACAGCTCACAAAATCCGACAGTTGCGCACATTCGAAAAAAGATCAATGAGAATTGTGAAAGAAGCTGAAGAAATCCAGCAGACGGCGAGCAATTAAAAGGCGCGGGGCGGAAGCAGCTCAGGTGAGCTGTTGTGCACTGCCACAAAATTAGGGTATATAAAGCTGACAAAAATTTTTAGGCAATATTTTAAGCCTCTAGATATTTTTTTTGGCCATTTTAAAATGAGAAAATTAAGCGATTTTAAGGCCTGAAATGATGTGTTTATTCTTTATGAATTGAAATTAAATTTAGGACAATTTTATAAATAATGTTTATGATTATATTAAAGACTTGTACTCAAAATATAATTTTCTATTGCTTTATTTGTTTTCTTGTTGTATAGAAATGTATAAAAAAACTAAATAAACCAAGATCAAATTTCTACAAGAAAATATTAGGAAATATCTACAGTAGGAACGTTTTTTGTTTAGTTCTTTACGGAAAACTCCTAAAATTCGTTTTCTAAATTGAAATTCAAAAGAGAAACCCCTTACTTTTTTACGGTAAATATGTATAATAAATATATGAAATATATTATTAAGAAATATAATATTAGGAAATACATATAAGCTATTTTTGTTTAGTTATTTAAGGGAAAACTACTTAAATTTGTTTTCTAAAATGAAAATCACAACAGAAAACACTTAATTTTTAAGATAAAAATATTATAATAAATATAAATATTTTTATTTATATTCGTATATATTTTTCAGACATTTATTTCGAGTGCAGGGCGCGGAGTGGCGAGGGAGGCCACCGAAACGTTTAAAGCGCCCAAAGGCCGTCAAGCTGTCAGGGATTCGGACTCGGATACGGATTGGGATTCGCGGATCTCGGATCTCGGATCGCTTTTCAGTTCGGTTCGGATCAGTTTTTCTGCACTCGACCGGAGATAGGGATTGGGTTTAGGATTGGGGAATGCTTACAGCTTCGACTCAATCCCGGCATTGTCAATCATAAGCGAGGAGGTCCCTAAACCGAGAGCCACCACCACCACCAGACCAGGAAAAATCCAGGAAAACCAAAAACGAAGTAGATACAGAAAAGAGCCAAGGAAAAACGATCTAAGATCTTCTAACAGTCTCGAAGCTGGGGCTGCATCCCGAGCTGTAGTCGCATCTGTCGGATTTGCATTACCGCGTCTCCGTCTCCGACTTGCCTTGAAATTATGTGAAATTGATCAATTTCAACGTTGCCTCGTCCATGGCGGAGCACCGGCACCCAGCAACGGCCTAGGAGATCCGCGGACTTGCAGAGCATTTAATGTAAAATGTCAATCAAAAATCGCACAGAATGGCAAAGCAACTTTGAAAATTTAATTAGAAATGTGTACACGTACGTACGTACCGGGGTCCTGGGAAAACGGGCAAATGGAAAATCTCCAGTGACTGCGAGTCAATTGAAGAAGATTCTCGTCTGAGTCTGAGGATGGGAAAGTGTCGGGAAAGATGGACTAATTGTTGGTGGAAATGATGTGTAACCAATCGGGTGAGGGAAGGGGGTTAAATAACTCAGAGAGTTACCAGGAAATTGAAGCTTAAAATCCAATTCTAAAGACACCCCTTTATTTGAGCCTTCTTTGAATTTCTTTGGGCCTCTGTGTTACTTTAATGGCTATAAATTTATGCCCCAGTAGTTGCTCCATTCACTGGAAATTGTAAAATCTAACAACAACAAGAGATAATAATAATAATAGTTGTAAAAATAATCGTAAAGCGAAAAGCAAACCTCAACAAAAAAAAAAAAAAAAAAATGGTGAGAAAAGTGGCCATCAAAATATGGACTTCAAGAGTTGGTTTTTGTTTTGTATTTTTTTTTTTTATGGCGCTTCCCAATTAGAAATCCCGTCGGTTGACTTCAAAAACGAGCTAGTTTTGTGTATTAATTTGTCAACTCGCCAACAACAAAGAAGTTGTTGGATATATAAACCCCTAAAGCTGGAGTTATCAATGGGGCCTCAGACTCGGACTGAGCGAGACTCAGTTTCAGCCTCAGTTTGAGCTTTAACTTCATGCTAATTTAGTTATAAACATATTTTAGCCCGGCTCTCCATTCCGGCCATCATATATCATGCCATATTTCTTGTTTCGGTTTAATGCTTCATTTCTTTGAATTTCATAATTACACGGCTTTGACCGCTCTCAACGTGCCTGGATTTCTGCTGCCGGTAACTGTTTCGGTTTTTGTCATTGTCAGTTTTTCCTGAATGAACTTCGGCTTGGCTCCTCTGGGCCAACTGGTTTACTCTTTTTGTTTTTTTTTTTTTTTTGGCTTAATTAATTATTGTTGTATAATTTGTAGTTGCTGCCGGTGTTTGTTAGCCTCTGCTGGTAATAATTCACAAGAAGTGCTGAATGAATGAATGGCAGCAGCATTTTCACACACACACACACTTCCGGTACAGTTGGCCAGCGAAAATAGAGTCGAGCTTCTTTGGACTTTGGAGGAGTTCGACTTTGGGCTGGCCACAAAAAGGGCGTTGTGGGCAATGTCAATCAATTGGTTGGTTGGCCAGTCCGCGGACCCCAGTCTCCGGGGGGACCCTGGCGGGTCTCGCGAGCCAAGCAAAAATGGCAGCTGACTGACAGACAGATCGAAAATGCTGTTCCAGGGCTCTGGCTCTGGCTCTCTTGGCCCGGCCAACAGAGGCTGCTGCTACCAACAGCAACTGTGGCGGCTAACTGAAATTGGCCAGCAGCCAGTGATGGCCGCGTGGCACGAGTAATGGGATATTTAATGAACTAGCAGTAAATAAAGGAAATAAATAATGCAAACAAAATTTAACAAAAGAAAAAAACATAAATAAAATAAAACTGAATAACTAAAAAATCAGAGAAAAATTAAGAAAATGGGGAGGAAAACTTGTGAATAACCTAAAAGAGAGGTTTTTATAACTAATATCTAAAAGAACCACAAGTGACTCAATCCATTTAAAAGAAACCTAAACAATTTTGTAAGCTTTAACACGGCAAAGAACTAATTTATAGAGCCTGTAAAAATAATAATTTGTATATTTCTTATTATTTATAAATTGTATCAAGCTCAAAAGTGCCATCTCTAGGCCACCGATCTGCAACTGAAACTGGAAATCGGGGCGTCTGGGACTGCCACGATTCGCTGCCAGCCAAATCGATCGAACTGCCTTCATTAAACAGAAAACAGAGCGAAAAGTACGAACAGAAAAGTAAAGTAAAATAAAGTAAGGCAAAAAAAAAATAAATAAAAATAAAAATAAAGGTGGACTAAGGCAACCTCTATGGCGGCTATGGCCATCCCGCTCCGTCTTAATAACTCCTTTCCTGCCGCCGATTTGCCAGCAGCAGCAGCCAGAGCATCGCCAGTGCTGGCAGGTTGTCTCCTTTTCTCAAGAGAAAAGCGTGGTTAAGAGGGGGAATTTATATACAAATATTATAAATATAAATATTAAAAATATAAATAAGTTAAATATATTTTTAATAATTTTTTTTCTAGCTGTGGCAGATTAGAAATTGTATTTAAAAGTAATATTTAAAATCAAAATAAAGCGGCTATGACACTGCTTTTAAAGTGGTGTGACCTTGCCACTACCACAAAATGTTTAATTCATAATTTTTGAATACCTAATAAATGTCTTAACTTGCTTTTATTTTATAAATCTTATTTATTCAAAGGAATATTCCTATTTTACGCTAGTCATCTCTTTATTTTTTTGTTTTTTATTATTTTTTCAAGCAAAAAAATAGTCCCTTTGGCAACTCTGAAAAATCAGCAGCCAAAGGTAGCAACGACAGCAGCCGTGATCTCTTCTCCAACTCCGATCCGCGATCTGCGATCTCCGATCGCTCCATTGCTCCATTAATTTCCATGTTGGCCACAATTTGACTTCTGTTCGGCCCTCTCTCTTGCTATCTCTTTCCCTGGCCCTCGTGCCATCTCTTTCTGGTAGCTGGCTTATATATTTTTTTTTCCAGCAAATTTGCAAATTTGCGAACCGTGATTGCCAGGCACGCAATTTGCGCTTGAATGGGGAGGAACAAAGCAAAAAAAAAAAAAAAAAACAACACAACAAAAAAGAAAACAGAATCTGCAACAAATTGGAAGCCAATAATCAAATGTCAGTCAGGAGCGAGCCCCGCGATCTCTTTCGGGGTTCTGTCAGTCAGTCAGTCAGTCACTCGCTCAGTCATTCAGTCATTCATTCGGTCATTTAGTCAGTCATTCAGTCAGGACGGTCAGTGGAACTCCAAAGCTCATTACTCAAACTCAGCGCAGAGTCCCTTTCCCCTGGGCTTCTGCACTGCCGCGAAATATTTAAAAGTTTTATTAAAATAAGTGTCATTTTTATAAGGCTCTCTAAATCAAGTCCTTAGAGAATACAAGACTTGAAATATAAAAAATCGAATTATAAATAGTGTAAAAATTTGACAGAACTTAGAACTTAATTCAAACTGACTTTCTTCGCATAAGAAAATATTTAAGAATCTTTTTTAAATAAAACCCATAAATATTTAATATTTTTAAAAGGTCTCTGTGTTAAGTTCTTAGATGAAAGTACACTAGGAAAATATAGAACAAATTAAAAATAATATAAATATTTGCTTCAGAACTTAAGTCCAAGCTACTTTCCAGGCAATTAAATCTTTGCTTAATTTTGAGGTGAAAAATAAGCCAATAAAATATTTAAGAGTTTGATTAAAAAGTATCTAATAAATATTTCACAGCCTTTGAGGACCCATAAAAAAATTCCACAGAAAAAATAGAGAGTTAAAAACAGTAGAAATTTATTAAAAATAATACAAAAAGTTGTTTTCTTTTCTGAAAGTTATCTTTGTTTATCCTTGCTTAATTTTTTTGGGCCAAACTTCCCCAAGAAATTTTCTAAAATATTCAAGAGTTTAATTTAAATATTAGTAATAAATATTTAACATTTTTAATAGGTCTTTAAAATAATTCCCTAGAAAAAAGAGACCTAGGAAATATAGAAATGAACTCAAAACATGATAAAAGTCAGCTGCACAACTCTTTTCCAAGCTAGTTTTTTGCCTTTTTAAAAATCGGTTTTGACTTATTTTCTAACAGTGTAAAGCCCTGCATCTGTGCAAAACATGGAACTTGAAGCCTGTCCGATCCGGCTGTCTATTCATTTGAGCGATTTTCGTTTTTCTTGGCTTTTATTTGAATTCGATTTTGATTTGGTTTCGGTTTCACGCTTGCCCGCCTTTACTGATACTTTAATTAGTTGCCCAAATTAATTCCCCGTATTCCAATGAACCCAAAAAAAGCAGCAGAAAAACAACAGGAAAACAACAAAAGATTAACACCGAATTCCAATTGCGATGGCGATATTGTTTATTGGTTCCACATTACGCCCGCCGCGTATAATTAACAATAAAAAATTTCAAACACATTTTGACACAATTTTAATAGGCAATAAAGCTCAATGGGGAGCGTGAAGAAAGAGGGGGGTTTTTTTTTGGGAGGAGAGGGGGCCACAGAAACCCCCAAAACACACAGAACAATAAAGTGAAATATAAAATCATTTTCGCCGCCAATGTGGCCATTGTTCGAAATTGTTGCGCCGCTTATTGTTGTTGACAAATCGATAAACAGCTCAATTAGCATTTTTGATGCTCAATCGTTAAGGAACTCCGACTCCGATTCCGATTCCAACACCGACACCGAGGCTCGGCCTGGCAATCATAAATCAAACCATAAAAAATATATATACATCTGTACATGTACATGTTTAGGGTATATCGTGTGGCAGGGAATTCAATTCGGTTCAATAATCAATTCGTATGCGCCGCCCGTCGCTCCGCACAATTATGCAAAATGAGCTGTCAAACGAGTGAGTTTTTATGCCCCAAGCCCATACCCCTTGACTTTGATCTACAAACAAAAATATACATATAGATATCTAAGTATATGTGTATATGTAAAAAAGAGCTACATGTTTATTACTTGTTCGTACACGTGTTTGCTTAATTTTAAATTTATTTGCCAGAAATTGCAGGCCACAGGAGGCCCGGAAACTATTTAATGCTCAAATTAAGCGGCCATGACACTTGAGAGTATCACACAAAAATACTCCAAAGAAAGGAATGCATGTGGTTTAAAAACCGAGAGAAATTTTTTATTTAATCTTGTGCAGCTTTGACACTTGATTTTAAATAGTACTTGAGAAGTCATTACCAAATTATCAAATCAGTTGGAAGACAACAAAGATAAATATAAATAAAAAGAAATATAATTTTAAAAATATTGAAATCGGGAGAGAGTTACATAAAAGCTGCAGGCACAAGGCAAGTGATGTGAGAAAGCCAAAACGCTATCGCCCGCGAAGGCCCTTCCAGCGTTTAGTTGGAGATATTGCAGCCGACGTGTCAAATTAAAAATCATTTGGAAGACAAATAATTATAAGTAAATAAATATAAATATAATTTTAAAAATATTGAAACCGGGTGAGAGTTCTACAAAACCTGCGGGCCCAAAAATGTGGTGTGAAAAAGCCAAAACGCTATCGCCCTGGAACGGATGCCCTGCGCGAGATTCGTCGCTATTGCAAGTCCACGTGTCAGTTGGAAACCAAAAGACAAATTTAAAAAAATTATAAGTAAATAAATATAAATACAAAGAAAACAAATCGAAGACATTGCAATCGGGCGAAACATCTACAAAAGCTATTGCATTTGTGCTATCGCATTTTGTCAGCGAATCTGGGAATCAATTAAAGGGATACGACGGGTCCAAAATCAGAAGCAGGACTAAGACGAGGAGACTATTTGTGTTGTCGGTTTTTTTAGTCAAGCTTCTGCGGAAATGGCTCGGAAATGGCTAAATCAAAGTTTCAGGCAGTGGAGGAAGAGCTCCTCAAGTCATTTTAAACACATAAATTAAAATAAATATAAATCAAAATAAAATTAAATCAAAATAAATATAAATAATTGGAATATATTTGAAGATATATAATACGACTTCATTTCATAGCAGACTAAGCACTAGTTCAAAGCCAGAACCAGTTGGGAATTATGGGGAACAAGTGGAAGACAAGTTGGTGCCACAAAGTATACTTCGTTTTTTTTTCAGTAAAGCCAGGTGACAAAAACATCGCAAAAAATTGAAAACTTTCCCTAAACAATCCAAGTCTTAAATTTCTTGGTAGCGTTTCAATAAAGATTCCAATTAAATCTAAATAATATAATTTAGTAACTATTTCTTAATACAATTAATTTGCCAACAGTGTTCCAACTGCATTAAAGAGAAAACCAATAAAAGTGGGTATTCCTATAGATATTACAAATGAAATGAAAGCCAAATATAAATCTATATACTTTAATTAAAATGAGCACCATTCACCATGAACGTAAAATACGAGCTAGCTCCGCCTGTCCTTGGCTGGATCTCCAGCCCCCGGACTCCGTACAGCCCTCAGATAGTCCTCCAGGCAGAGGGCCTTGTCCTGGACATTCTTGAGGCTGGCCAGGAACTCTGCTATGCTGGCATAGTGCACGGATGCGCGGCGAACTTGGGGGTGGCTTGGCTCGTCCTCATTGCAGCTTGGCAGGAACTCATCCTTCTGCTTCCTCGACAGAGAAGGAGAAGGTTTGGCAGATGGGGCAGGATCCATTAACAAAAAAAAAAGTAACTAAAAAAACGAACAATTTTCTACGATTGTGAGTATTTTTAGGTCTTAAAGTGAAGTCTTTAAGAAGGCCAACTGGATTGGATTTTCAATATTATATATTTTGTTTAATTTATAAAATTCAAATTCCCCTATTTATATGCTTTATTTTATGCAGAAAATTAGGTAAACTTGTGAGCTAATTTCCTTTCAAATATTTGATTTCCCCTCTGTTTAAAAACCTCTAGTCTTCGGCCTGGCTCTAGCTCTGTTATGTCCCACACACCGGGACTGACTCTGTCTTTTCCACTGGCGGGTATTTCAATAATTCAATCACGTGGTATTCGTATCGAATAATTGAATAAGTCATCGTGTCGAGCGACACAAATTTCATTTCAATACGCAGAACGTTTAACCAGCGAAACGAAATGAAACGAAAAACGAAAAGCGAACTCAAAGGCGATCTGCCGATGATTGAACGCTCGAGGAAGGGATGGCCAGCCAAGGGTTAAGCGGTGGGGTTAAGGGGGGTACCCAGAGTACCCAGAGTACCCAGGGTACCCAGAGGGGACCTGAGACGGAACCAAATGGCAACGTGAGTGATTGTCGCAAAAGCTCAAAGGCGACGCACACACCAGCTCTTCGAATTGTACTGATTTTTATTTATTTTATGTTTGAACCGAAACGCTCACGGAATCCCAAATGAAATGCGACTGCGCTTTTTGTTCCAAGAGTGGTGAGGGAGGGGTTACCCCGCCGATATTGGGGTTCACAGTCCCCCCTCCACCCCACCTCAGTTCCCCCAACAAAATTGGTGTGGGAAAAATTAAAGGCGAGGCGTGGCGTGTTCACCTCGTGGCGATTTCAATCGAATTTTAATTGCCCGAAAGTGGATCTAACTGATTATTGGGAGAGTGGGTTGCGGGTTTATTTTATAATGAAAAATATCAGGGTTTAAGGGTTTATAATTACAAATGGGAGATTTTTAAAATAATTTTTAAGCCTTCGAGACTATTTTTGTATAGCTTTTGGTTCAAACATCTTTAAAAGTTCGTTAAACAAGTCCAAGTATTAACCAAAGCGCAGGTTTAATATATTTTTTTAATATAAAAAATCCAAAAATATTTAAATTTACAAGTTATATTTAAAACTATTTTTTAGCTGTAGAAACCTTTTTTTAAATTGGTTTTAAGTCAAAACATCTTAAAAGCCCTTTAATATAAGAAGGCCCTTGAATATTTATCAAAGCTTAGCCTCATTATTATTGTTATATTTGAAAAAAAAATTAATAATAACAAAATATAAACATACAAGATAAAGTTACATTTGTAAATTTTAAAATTCGAAACTTTATAAATATAAAACTATTTCAGAATTAGTTTTTAAACTCAATTGCTGTAATATCTTTTTTAAACAAGAACCCCTTCCTGACCCTACCATATTTTTTAAAACCCAATCGAAATCATGAATTAAATTAACATCAAACCCACTCATTATTTAACCAAGAAGCCCTACCCAAACCCCGCAAGAATCCCCGGCTGATTGCCTCACGTAAACTGGGTCGATAACTGACCTACAGAGAACCCAAAACCGGGAATGCAATCCATCGGACGACGACGACGACGACCTGTATCGATAATCGATGCCGCCCCGCTCCTCGATAGATTTTTGACATACTTTTGCTTTGTCGATCGACAGCGCACATTGAACTCCCTGCCATTCACACGCTCCGTGGGAGAAAAATGCAGCAAGATCGATTGGATCGGATCTTGGCCAAAAAACGAAAAGGGAAAACTGTGTGCAGTGTTAAACAAATCAATAAGAAATACAGAATACAAAAAAATATATAAAAAATACACAAAATAAGAAATAAAAAATCAAGAAAATACACAAAACGATGCAAATGGCAAATGGCATGTCAACAATGCCGGCGAGTAATTGGCAGTGCTTTCGGCTGATGACGCTCGCTCTGAAGTTGATGATTGCACATCGCTGGCTGTCCTGGGACTCGAACCTCGAACCCGAACCCGGAGCCTTGGAGCACTTGGAGCATTTGGAGCTTGGAACTCGGAACCTGGTGGAACTTGGTGCCTGTGCCTGGATCTGATTGCGATCGCTGGATCGCTGAATCGCTTCTTCTCCTCCTCAGCGGCTAAACATCTGGAGCAGGCCGAGAGTGTAGCGAGCCAGGGCAGCTCCACCCATCGGTTGCCCGATCAGTGATCTTTTGCCGCCATGGACAGAGAGAGAAAAGGGGGAGTCTATGCCCATAAGTGTATGAGAATATAAGAAAATATATAAGCCTAACTTTTCCTATATTTTTCTTTATCCCTTTAAAGCTTTCTCGAATTTTCAGGCAGCTTCATTGACTGCTTCTTAAATTTGGCTTATAATTCCCAAGTTGCTTTTTTTGTTACTCTAACAATACAATTATTAATACCCTTTGGTAAATATGTTGTGCAAAGTTTTTTTTTATAAATTATACGCTTCTGTTTTTTTAGTTTGTTATTTTCCTAAAAACTTATTTTACTTTATTTCATTAAAAATAATTTCTTTTTTACTCACTTTCCCCCCAAATGTACACATTTTCTCTGCCTGTACTTGATGTCTTTGATCTGTCACCGCTCGCCAATCGAATCACGGCAGACGCGAGCGGCGGCAGATAAAATTATTGAAATTACATTGGCAAGACGCCGTCGATTGGCATTAGGGGTACTTTGGGGGGGCATTCCGGGGAGGGGGATACAAATATATATATATATATATTTATATAGAAAGAACAGCTGCCGCTGTACACGATCGCCGACACTTACAGGCTCTTGCTCTCAGCTAAGGCCAATAATTATCGCTTTTAGCCTCGGTCCGGGCCTGTCAATGCGATTCGAAAAATGTCGTCAGTGTCGCCCAGTGCCGGGAGTAGTAGCTCATCATACCGAGGATACTGGGGATACAGGTAACCAGGGATCCATGGATTCAGATCCGATCCCGGGGATAGCCCCTTGATCGGCCCCGCCCTGCCCCCAGTGTATGTGTGTGTTATGTGTTTGTGATTTCCCATTCGATTTTGTGCCGTCGCCGTCGCCGTCGAGCTCGTTTTTAAAATGTAATCATCATTAAAATATTTATGGGTTACCTCTCGCTCTAACTGGTCGGCTTGTAATGACCATACATAGCAATTGGTTCTCACGTTCGGGCCACAAAAAAACAACAACAACAAGAATAACAAAAAAAAGAAGCAAGATACCAACTTGGCCAACGACCAGCGACCAGAAACGCGTTGCCAATTTGGCGTCATCGTTCGAGCTGAAGTCGAAGTCGGAGTCGGAGTTGAAGTTGCAGTTAAGGCTGAACTGCTGAAGTTGTCATTGTCATTGTCATCGTCACCTGTGCCTTTTAACAGATTTTCAGATTTGTTTCTTTCTTTTTTTGTAGCAACAGCAGCTGCTGGATATCTGCTATCTGCGAATCTGCTGGATGCCCAGATTGAAAGTCAATTAATTTGAAAGGGTTTCCAAGGGAAAAATATTGCAAGGGTAAATATATATATCTAAAAATATATTTAAAAAGGTAACTCTTGGGGAAAAACAAATAGGAATTAAAATTAAGATACTCTCAAGAGTTATTAGGGAAAGAATTCCAAGGAAAGTCATTTAATCAATGAATTTGCGAAGATTTCAAAGGGGAAATATAAATGAAATATTTTTAAAATATAAATAAATAATATATATAAGATTTAAACAAATATTTAAAATATATATAAGTTAGGTAGAAATTCAAAATTAATAAATGAAGATATATTTAAGAGATTCTTTGATGTTTTAAGGAAAGAAGACTTAGGATCATATCATATACATTTTAATTGAAAACCAACTAATTTGCAAAGGGTTTCAAGGGGAGTGTGAAAGGGGAAAATGTATATAAAATATATAAAAATTTCTGTATTCAAAGGGGGAAATAAATAATAATTAAAATTACAATTGAGATACTCTTGAAGAGCTTTAAATTGTTAAAGGTTGACAGGGGGAGAATGGAGAGGGAAAGTTAAATATAAACCTAACTATTTAAGGTTTAAGTTATTCATTTTTTCCTCATTTTTTGTAAGTGCCTTTTCTCTTCAATATTTCCTTTGAAAACCAATTTAAAATTGTGTGTTTTTCCCTTATTAAATTTTAAAAACTACCACAAATGAGTCCCTAATAATTTCCCATTTTCATTCTTTTCTTTCCCGATTTCCATCTAAATACCGGCTCCCTGTTCTTCGATTTGTGTGCTCGGCGAGGCGTGATCTGAGTGGCTGGGAGGTTCTTGAGATCGCCGCTGGGTCCACCCCTTGAAACTTGTAATTTTCTACTCGAATTTTTCCAAATGGAGGAGTTACTTGTGGTTGTGTGTGTATATATATATTTTTTTTTTTCTTAATTTTCCTCTGTGTCCGTTGTCGTTTATCAATTATGACAAATCTTTGCGCATGCGTGGCCAGCGGCATCGCCATCGTCGTCGTCGTCGTCATCGGAGCTATTTATAAACTTGGTAAAACTTGGTAAAAACTTCTTCCTCATATGTGTATGTGATGTGTCTGTCCCATTCCGTGTTTCATTTTAATTTGTAATTATTTCCTCAGCTGCCTTCAAACGATTCCGTGGACTCTCCTCGGCTCTGCCTTTGCATGTCGCTTTTTTCGAACTTCATTTGCGCTTCGGTTCGGTGACAAATAAATTAAGTGGCAGCCTCAACCAGAGAGGGAAGCCAGTCAGCTTCGAGAAAAAACATAGCAGATACAACAACAAATGACAAAAAAAAAAACACATAAGACATCATAAAAAACAAGGGGAAAAAACTAAAACAAGAAATGAAGAGTGGCCCAAGGCTTGGCCCTATTATTGCAATAGCAACAAGTGCGAATATTTGCTAAGTCAGGGAAAGGACTACGAAGTACTTATCATATTCACTTAACATAATTAATTAATTAAATTCATGCAAAATAAATGTGATCTAGCTGGTTTTAAAAATGTAATAAAATTACATTAAAATTGTAGTGTAACTTCACCAAAGAAAAATAATATTTTAATTAAGAGAGAGCACCTTGGGAATTATAAGCAAAATTCGGCAAACGTTTAACGGCAGCTCTCTCTGACTTCAAAGATGATTAAATCAATTTTAACAAAACAAAATATATATTTTACATATCTTAAATTTAAACCCGGATAATAAAATACATAAAAATGCAAGCTTGAATTTTTCCAATCACTCAAAGAAATCGCATTAAATATTGAGTGCTCCCAAAGGTAAAATATAATAATGATAAGAGGTTTTCTGAAAATATAAAGCCACACACACAAGGTCAATGAATACGAATATTATCGCCATAATGGTGGGGAAAATACAATGATTCCCTGAAACCCATATACCTTAATAGCCCCCGATAATACCCATGGGAATAATCACTTCAACTAGCGGCAATTAAGAGTAATTCACTGAGGCTTCTTAAAAAGACGTCCCTTGGGAGGTTTATTAAATTATGTCCAGTGATTGAAGGCAGATAATTAAGTTGGGTTTAAATAAATATATAAATTATTTAATATATATATTATTATTCATATAAATATATATGCTATTTTTTAATATTTCTAGTAAAGTTCCTCCTGCCTGCAAAGGACCTCACACATTTCAAGTGTCAAGTGTCCCTGAAAAACTACTTTCAACACGAAAGCCCACACACTCGTGCGGAAATTATAACAACTCATCCACTCAATCAGGGGACCAACCGATGGTAATGATGATAATAATGATGACGATGAAGGGGTGAGTCTCCAGACCCCGAAAATCAGCTGCTGCCAAGAATGCAAATCTTGGCCAAGTCGCTTATTAATTTGGCATGTGACAAATTGTGCGTTGGCCGGCAATTAAAACAAGTTTTGCGAGAATTGTCGCTGATTTAACAGCATTTCACAGCCGAGACACGTACAAAACGGCTTCGATTTTTTGGTATAGAGGACGAGGACGAAGTCGAGGACCAAAGACGAGGACGAGGAGCCTCAACCAGACGACAAGTGGCACTTTGGCGCATTAAGAAAATCTGTACAAGTGTCACTTTGGCACAAACAGGGAACCCCGGGGAAGAGGGAACCGAGAGAATCAGAAGCCAGACGGCGGAGGAGAAACTGTCAGCTGGAGGAGATCGGGATTGGAGGTGGGCCACAGACTCCGGCTCTGAATTATAACGCCAACGTTCCGCTGCTGCTGTCTCTGGAGGAGACCCCAGAGTCCAAGGCACCAACAAGGATTACGCTGCGCTTGTTTAATCACTTTTCATTCGAGTTTCAAGCAAAAAAAAAAAAAATAAATAAATATATATATATACGAAAAAAAAAAAATTTGTCCAGTCATCGGCATTATTTAATGAGTTGCCAACAGGTTGCCAACAGGCTCTGCCAACCCAAGCGGAAAATCATCGGCTTCGGCCTCGGCCTCGGCCTCGGGTTCAGGTTCAGCTCCAGCTCCAGGTCCAGCTTGGAGCTCCCAGCTCCATCTGCGCCGGATCCAGATGCAGATTCAGCTGAGTCAGCGCCGCAAACAGAAGCCAACAGCCAAGTCCCTCAGTCAGTCAGTCAAGCGGCCTACGCCCGGACCAAGGAGAAGGCTCAGACTGAGGCCCAGACCCAGACTCCAAGTCCAGAGCCAAGACCAAGTGCAGAGCCAAGTCCAAGGCCCAGGCAAGGCTCCAAGTAGACAGGAAAAAATATTGCCACATTTGTATATAGATAATCCTTTAGTGTGACCAGTTCATGGACATTTTCAGCAATATATATAGGGACTTTCTTTAGAGACTGGCCTCAATCAGAAAACCATGATAATTGCACATAATTAATAATATTTACTAGTACAAGGTAATTCAACATATTTCCATAAAAATGTTGTCCCGCAGTGTGGCCAGCTTTTAGAAAGTAATCTTCAGTAAACCAAACCTTGATAGTAATTTTTACAAAATTAATCATGACTAATAAATAAACATCAGCAATATCTAATTCCACATAATACCATCAAAATTCTTTCATTCAGTGTGACCAGCTCCTGTAAATGTCAAACAAAATGCAAAGACTTTCAGTATAAAGTAACCTTCATTATGAGGGATATTTTCCCGTAATTAATCATTAGTAATAAATAAACATCAGTAATAAATAATTCGAAATATTTATATAACAACCATTTCTCTCAGTGTAACCAGTTCATGTGCAAATGCAACTTGTTGGCAGCTCTGCCGACACTTGACTTGCCCTCTGCCAGCGTGGCAGTCGCGTCGCAGCGTGTAATGTCAATTTGACAGACAAACTGTCGACCGTTTGAAGCGTTTGCAGCTACTGTCTACCAGCCACCGATTATGATTTGTGGATTTGTGCGCTTTCGCAGGAACACCAGGGAGTATAGATTCTTACAAGAATTAACAAAAATGTACTCGAAGATTTAGTCGAGAATTTACTAGAAGATTTCGAATTATTTAAAAATTGCTGGGGACTTTGAATCATTCAAAAAGAATCCCAAAATTTTATTATATATTAATATAGTTTAAATAATAATTAAGGCATTCATTAAGGCTTTAATTTAAAAGGATTTCAAGGGCGTTTTAAATTAATAATTAACAACTTGAAGAATTGCTGGGGATCTCGAATCACTTAAAGCCTTTCTTCTTAAAGTATACTATATAATATTTAAGCTTATTAATATTAAACAACTAAATTTCAAAGGAAACAATGCTCTTTTTAAATTCAAAAATCAAATCAAATATTTGGAAATTAAAAACTAAAGAATTAAATATTTTAAATATAAATTAAATAAATATTTTAAATTCAAAATTTAATAATCAAATATATGGCAAAGGATATTCTTTAACTTCCCTGCCAAATACTCCTCCACACATTTGCCATTCGTGAACTTCGAGAGCTACTTGAAGCTACGAGAATTCCCAATAATCCAGCCCCCTTTCGGCGGAGATCTATTCCCGCAGCACTGCCTGTTGCTCCTCCTTCAGCTGGAGTGGCACTCGAAGTGCTACTTGGGCCTGGGGACTACAGGGGGAGTGTGAGAGGGATCCGATCCCGATCCCGATCCCCGTCTGGCGTTGGCATCCACAGCATTCAATAAAGAATGTTTGCGATTTTTATCTCGCAAACGCCGCGCGCGCGCCCTCGCGCTCGCTCTCTTGCGCACTCTCGCCCTTTCGCATTCGGCAGATCGCAGATACAAACTACAAGATACCAGATACAAAGATACACACGGCCCCGAGACGAAGTCCCTCCGAAAATCCCCAACAGCCGGCGGCAAGCAGCCCCTCGGCTTAATACTCATAATTGATTAAAAAGAAAATTTCCATGGCATTTATGCGTACCACGCCACTCATACACACAATGTCGAGTTGTTGACAGCCTCCGATGGAGTTTCTTAGGGGTCGGGGGTGCACTGAGAGAAACGCAGTCGGTCTTGGGTAACTAAATATTTCGAGATATTGTGGGTATAAAAGGGTATAAGCAAAACAGGAACGAAAAAAGGCTTAAATTATGAATTAATATTTAACAATTGTGTATATGTATATGTTTTAGTATAATTTTTACTTTTCTTAAAATTAAAATTAATGACTTTCACTGGTAAATCTTAATTTATTAAATAGTTTATTTTATTTTATTTTAAAATTCATATTTTATGACAGACTGATTAAATACCTTTAGTATTTTTGACTTTTTTTGCAAACATGACTTAAGGCGAAGGAAGGAAGCTAATTTTCGGAAGCCGAAGTATTTCTTTACTTTCTTGAAATAATTAATTGCACCCTCTTTCTCTCAGTGTAACCAAATGGAGCTGGTGCCGGGCCTCTTCTCTGTTTTGTTCTGCAGTTGGCACTGCTGTTTTGCGTTCGTTGGAAGTAGTTGTCGAAATGTTTTTATTTGTTATCGATTAATCGCTTGAATCAACAGCAACAGTGGTATTCAAACGCAGACTCATACTCGAATCCAAACTCAAACTCATACTGAAGCCCAGAGACCCAGGACGGTGGCAGCGATACTCGAGTGCTCTGCCGCTCTGGGAAATGTTGCTGTGTAATTGTTTTGAAGTCTCTCTGCTCTCGCAGATTGGTAGCAGACTGGCTGTCAGCCAACTCGGGGCCCGTTCCCAGTTCCCAATCCCAGTTCAGACTCGATTTGGCGGGGCTGTCAAATGCTGATTGATCGATTGCCTGCACACGTTTTTGTGAGCGCATTTATTGAGTATTTTATTAATATCAACTGATCGATGGGCCGGCCAGCCGCCGCCTGTTACAATTTCATTTCCCCAAATCAACTGCTGGTCTTTTTAATTGCGTGAAATTCACGGGATGGGGGCTCGGTAGTAATTAATTGGGATTAAATATATCTGTATCTGTTATGTACATATATGTATATTATTCTAAATGATTTTTTTTAGATGATTTTGTTAAGAGTTATTTACAGCCTGAGAAACTCCTCGAGACTTGAGTTCTAGCAGTCCTGAGACCATTACCCGCTTCCTATATCTCAAATATCGCCGAAACTTTCTACATTTTCAGTCCAATAAAATTGGCCAGTCATAAATTGTATATTAAATATATATTTAAAGATGTTTATAATTTTAAAAAATAAATACTAATAATGCTAATAAAAAATAGCTATGTTTTGAAGCCCATTGATGGATAATTATCTGGGACAACAGATCAAAAAACTTATTTGAAATTAAAATAAAAATAGTATTGGGTTAACTTTATATTTTTTATTCATTATGGGAGTATCCATATTTTCCCCACAACCTTCCACCTTGATATACCCCCGAAAAATACCCAGAAATCGCGGCCATATATGTAGGCTGACTTCCGCGAAGCGATTGATTGTGTGTGGCTTCCATTGAAAATCGGCTACCAAGTTGGCCAAACTAGATCACACCCATTACCATTAACCCATTACCAATCCCCTTCCCCTAGGCTAGACTCGTGTTGCGATTAAAGACTGAGATAACCGGCGGTTAGTCCAAGAAGAACCACCGGTTAGTGGGTTAAACTCGGCTCTCAAAAAAGGCCACATTGTCGCACCCGAAAAACCAAAAAAACAAAAAACAGAACGCGGAAAAAACGTATTAAATACAAATTTCCTGGTAATAAAACAGAGACCGAGACAGAGACCAAGCCAAAATAAAGAAATAAATCTTTACACCCCAAAAAAGAGTGACTAAGCTGGCTGCTGTTATTTTGTATCTGTATCTGCGTGTAAATCTCGCTCACATCCAGATGAAATACGGAGAGAGAGCCGGGCTCAAACAGAATTTTTATTGGAAATCTGTACGCAGAAATAGTCATCATCATCATCATCATTCGGTTCGGTTTGGTTCGGGATTGGGACTGGGATTGGGATTGGGATTGGGTTTGGTCTTGGGATCGCCTCACATCACATCGCATCGCATCTTTTTCTTGTTTCCAGAGAGACCTCAGATGCATATCGCTGTTCGCGCCGGGGCAATAAAAATATATATGAGCTGTTGATGACTGCATATAAAAATGATACAAAACGAAGGCTCGGGCTCGGATATAGCGTGATATATGCGATATGAGCGATATATGTGTGTCGGTAACTCCTGGAACAGGCCTCTGAATAATTCCCGAAAACAAGCGGATCGAAAATGTTCAGGGAATGAGGGTTTATAGCGAAAGAAAAGAGTCTCTCTTAAGGGGTTTAGTCAAATAACTCAGAAAATAACTACAAATAATCTATGAACTTATCTTGAAAAATATATTCAAAGGTTTATAGTGAAATAGCATGGATAAGAAAAATATCTTAAATTATTTCTGACCAAGAACTTAACTTGAAAAATATTTTAAAGGGTTCAATAACAAAAATATAATACATATTTTTTGTCTAGGAACTTGTCTAAAAATATATCTTAAAAGAGGACACTATAATAAATAAATATATTGATTAAAATTTTTAAGAATTAAATGCATTTAGAAGACAACAAAAAAAACCCTTAAAAAATCCAATAATCCCTTTTTTTCCAGCAAATTATTCAATAAGAAACGGCTGCCTCTTGGGAATTACTGATTAATCGGAAGTTTGTGCTCCCAGAAAAACCAACGTGGAAAGCCACTTGGAAACCTATCGAGTGACGGAAAATGTAGAGAGGAAAAAACCTGCGAGTTTTCGCAACAATCGCAACAGCAGAGACAGAGGCATCAGGTGGATCCAAGCCGAGAGCCAATCTGGACCTTGGTCAAATCAGACTCGTCTCGGGGATTGCATTTAATTGCTATAATTTTTCAATTGCAACAAAAGGCGGCCCCACACCGAGACAATGGCGGAGAGCGGAGACAAAAGGCTAAAATCGGAATTCAAAACCGAGATTGTGCTCGTATCTATACGTATCTAGGTACATAGGTGTGTGTATCTGTGCGAGTGCATTCAGGCAGGTGGCTGGAGATGGATTTCCTGAAATCAAATCTAGCAAATCAGACCAAAACCAAACACCGAAAACCAAACTAGGACCGATGTCTGTCTCTCTGGCGAAATGCTAAATGCTAGTTGTCAGCAGAAACTAAAATTTTAAATGCCCAGACAGAGTGCGGGTGGGGGTGCGGGTGGGAAAGTCGAGGAAAAGCCGGGCGTCGGGCGCCGGGCGACGGGCGACGGGCGACGGAGCGTGCCATCAATATGGCAAACGACGACAAACGCAAACTTGGCAACGACTGAGTGAATCGACGACGATGGCATTGAACAGAAGGCAGCTATCTATCCGAGAGATACACAGCTCCCCCCGGTGGGCCACCATAGTTACAGATACAGATACACATGTGCACTGAAAGAAAAGGGGAAATGTTAGGCTTTGAAAGCTTATTTTAAAGCGGGAGCGGAATAACCACTTCTAAGCTTGAGTATTGAGCTACTAAGATTTTTATTTTTTTAAATAATTTACAATATTAAAGTATAATTTACTAAGTTTAAAGAGGAATTTAATATTTAATTTTTGGGGATTTTAAAAACTAATTTTGGGTATTACAATCAATATATTTGCCAGAGATTTTTTTATTTATATAAAGTATTATATAAAAATATTATAAAATACATTTTATAATAAATATATTCCTTTATTTTATTAATATTTATATATACATATTTTGTTATATAATATTTATTAATATATTTTATTTGGTTTAATATTTATATGTTTTATTTTCTCTTCGTACTTTCCCTACTCCCAAAAGCCTTTTTAAATTCTTAAATAAACCTTAAACCCTTTTAACTTTAAATATAAAGAAAAACTCTTTTAAAATCTCCAAAAAAGTATTTAAAAGAAAAATATAATAAAATGCAGAACACATTCTTTTTTTCAGTGCCACCTTTGGATCGGCCTTGCTCCGCTCTGCTTTTGGCCAGGTCCGCCAGAGCCGCCAAGCTCTTGGCTGTTGGCTGCTGGCTCGGTGTACAATTACCTTAACGCATCGACAATTATACGAATGGCTGGCTGCCGCTGCCTGCTGCCTGCTGCCACTCGGAGATGGGGCCAAGGGTGGGGCGGTCTTGGCTGGTTTGGCTCTTGGCTCTTAGCTGTTAGCTGTTGCCTCTGAGCTGTTGGCTGTTGGCTGCCTTAGCCCTGCCTCGGACCAGCCCATCAGGTGCGATATGCGATACGCAGGCGACGCGTCGACGGTTGAGACAATTGCGCCACAAAACGGTTGCGACTGGATGCCCCCGAAGATTGCTCCCTTTTCAGGGTGCCCCACAGACATGTGGGGAGCCTAAGAACCAACGCCCCCTCAACAAAAAAAATTAAAGTAAACCTTAGGAAAATAAAATAAATACAAAAATAAAGCCACAGAATGAACTCACACACAAAAGTGTTCACTGAACTTGTACAAAAATAACTAACTTATTTTTAAATGACGTATTGTCTCCTTTTTAAAATATTTGTTTGCCATAGAAAGACTGTAATATCTATAGAAATAAATAAATAAATCAAATTCGTTAAGTAAAATCATTAAATTAAATAAAATTGGAAAAGTTGTACAAGAATGAACCCACACACATGATTTTTCAGTCAAATTGCCAAAGAAAGTTTAAATGCAGTTTTATAGTGTATACATATTTTTGTAGCAATGAAAATAAATCGAACTCCTTAAGTAAAATTAAATAAAATACAACAAAATGCTAAAGAAAACCCCAAATTAAAATTTAAGTAAAGTTCAACTTATTTTAAAAATATTTATAATAATAAAAATTATTTAAAATATATAAAAATCAATAAATAAATAAACTTAGTAAATAAGTTTATTAAATAGATATATAGATAGGTTTAATATAAAAATCTAGGTAAGAAAAATGTAAACACAAAGGAAATATATATATTTATGATTTAAACTAAAATGTTTAAATAAAAGTTTAAAGTAAATAAATAATTTAACTGATTTTGTGCTGATTTTGAGTTCATATATGTTGTAAATATGTTTAGTAGATAAATATATAGCAAGAAATTGTAAATAAGAAAATCTAGTCCGAGAAAATTTTAATATGAACAAATTATACAATGTACATATACAATAATATCTTTTTTTTTCAATTTCATAAATAAGTCAATTGATTTTAAGCCATGTTTTAATTCATATAAATTCAGTGAGTTTGTATATTATTAAATAAATATAATAGATATACCAAATATTGTTTAATAAATACCTTTTATACCCCATAATCGACAGCATCCCTTTTTGGGAAATAAAACCGAAATGATTGCCTGTGTCAAGGTGGAAAGAGTACCTGTGGCCTGCCCTTCGGTTTATTGCGGTTACCATGGCCATCTCCAACTCCAACTTACTATATTCGCCTCTCTATAAATCCTTTTCTCCATAAACATATCCCATCTATAACCCATCTCCATGATGCGGTTTCCCCCGAAAAACTGATTGAATTGAGCCGAGGCACTTGGGGCAATAATTCCAGAATTTATCCAAGGGGGCGGCTGGGGCGTGGCCACACCCTGGGGCACACATCCACATCCACATCCCCTGCCATATGTGTGCAGATTGAATTAAATTGTATTGAAAACTTTTGCGCGGCCCCGAAAAAGACAGGCGAAAAAGGATGCAGGCTCTATTTACTTTTTAATTGGCAAAATTAATGCAATGCAATGAAACGAAGCCAGATATGGGGATAAAGTATCCCAGATCAAATGGGAATATATATGTACATAAATGTATGTGCATACATATGTATTTATGCGAGTGAATCCCTTGTTTTCCCGACTGACATGCCAACGGCACTTTGTGGGGCTGCTCTTGCCGCTGTTTTTCAATTCTAAGAAATTCAATTTTCAACTTAAGGAATACAAAAACAGCTGAAGCAAGTGATTAAGTGAAAAGCAACAAAAGCAACAACAACAGGCAGAGCACATGCAAAAACAAAAACACACAGAGAGAAAAGTAAAGTAAATTCTCTCGAGTCGAGTGATCGATGTGGGAAATACTCTACAAATAAATGAAGAATAATTATTTAAGTATTTTATTTTGTTTTTAAACTAGTTTATTTAAATTGAAATACACTTTAAATAATTTCAGTATTTTATTGTATTATTTAAATAACTATTTTTTTCAGTGTTTAAAATAATTATGTTGCATTACACCATAAATAGTTATAGTATTTGATTTTGCATTTAGAATAAATTTTCAAGATTTATATACATGATAAATAATAATAACATTTAATTGTATTATTAAAATAATTATTTTAGTATTTTATTCACTGTTTAATAATAAATTATTATTATTATTAAATGATTATTTTATTATGTTTCATTTATTTGTTTATATTTATATTCACTGTAAATACTTGAAGTATTTTATTCGGTTTCATGTCTAAATATAAATATATAAACAAATATATATATATATATATATTTTTTTTTTTTTAATTATTTAACGTTTATACTACGCTTTTTGTATTAAATACCAGTTAATAAACATCAAAATATTAATTATAAGCCCTTTATAAATTAAAAATTCTTTGTTTTAGCTGAAAATGATTAAATTTAAATTGTATTAAAGAATTATAACAATTAAAATTTCTGCTAAAACAAACTCTGCTGTTTGTTTTTCAAGTAAATTTAGTTTCTAATAAAATTTCCAAGAAATAGATTTCATATGCTCTTTTTTAACTAAAATGCAAAAACAAATGTACAAATATTCATTAATATTCCCAAGAAATGTGCTAGGGCTTATTCTATTCTTTCTGGAATTTTGCATGCACTTTTCAATGCATTTTCCATGAATTTTCCCCTATTGTTTACCTCACATTCTCCCTTATCACATTCTTCCACTGGCCAAGTCAAGTTTCTTCTCCAATTCGCAATACCCAATGAGAGTTCTCAAAAAACAACCAAACACAAAAAGAAAAATGGAAAACAGAACACGCAAAATAAATAAATAAATAAATAAGCATTCGAGACTGAACTGAAACTGAAATGCTGTTTGGCGGCGTCGCGGTTTTTGATCCACTCGCATAATGATAATGAAGATCATGACGATGACGACGCTTTGGCTTTGGCATTGGCATTGCCCTGCGAGATCTCAGTCCATCTGTCCATCGGTCCATCTGTCCGTCCCTCAGTCAGTCAGTCATTCGAGCAAGTCAGTCACACATATTGAAATAATTATTATCTGCATTTTGAGATCGGCAGAGCACCGACTCCGACTCCGAGGAAGACTCCAACTCCGACGGAGGAGTTCGGCACGGCGAATTGAAGGCCATAAAAAATCAACGCATATTGCACACTGTCAATCCAAAAGCATCTCGGCCACATGTACTGGGAAAAGCAACACTCAGAGAAATTAGAGTTAATAAACGAACGAATTTACACATAATTAAAATGTTAAACATTTCGAAAAGGTATCCGAAAAGCAAGCTGTTTCGATAAAAAGACACTCCCGCCATTTTTCTATAATTCTTTTCAATTTGAACTAATCCTTAAAATTTAAAATATATAAAAAACTTGAAAATATATACTATAAAATAACAAAACTTCAATTTTATTGCGATTTTCTATCGTTTTTATAAATAAATTATTAAAAATAGCCTGTCTGTTGGCCAAGTAATCTTGTCTTTTGTTTGTTGTTTATGTTTTATTATATTTATGTTTAGTATTTGGTTTTTTATTATTAAACAAAAAATTATTAAATTAGTTTTTAAATTATCAACTATAAAATACCTAAAACAACATATAAAATAAGATTTTCTTTAATTTTTGTAAATTAATTTGAAAAAACTGTCTGTGTAACCTGCCTTAAAAAAATGCATTTTCCTTTATTTTATATATATAAATCAGAGATATAATCTTAAATTAAGTTCTATATAACAAAAATATATATTAAAAAACAACATTATTTCATATTATAAATAATTTAAGAAAAAGAAAAGAGGAGTAATATTTTATTAAATCCTTCCAAGTCTCCTAGTCTTTGCTGTATATATTATTCAATTTATGTTAAATTTATATATTTTTTACACTAGACAAAATTCTGGAAAAAGCTTTAAATAATTTACTTTAAGATACCTTAAACAAAATGCAAATAAAATTTGTCTTTAAGTTTAGAAATTCACTAAGAAAAAGGATCCAGCAATCCCTCTTAAAAACTCATTCCAAGCTATTTTCTTTGACTTTTATTTTATTAGATATCATATTTATACATTTTATTTCATGTAATTTAAATGCTTAACAAATTCCAAAATAAAATCTATGCTCTATTTATTTTTAGTACATATTTTCCCCATTTTTTTGCGAGTGCCCAGAGAGTCAGTTACGGGCACAGCTCATTAGCACCAGCCAAGCCGCACTCTCTCTCTCTCCCGGAATATATGTATGGTATATATCCCTTCGAAAGGAAGTGATAATCCTTTGACAAAAGCCTGCAGAAAAAAAAGACAGAATAAGAAGAACCTGAGGATTTCGCGCATTTCGAACGCCGCGTGAAGTGAACAAGAAAATCCGTGCAAAAAAGCAATTCGGGGGAGAGGTTTCCGAGCCTGGAGCTTGGAAATTCCCCAAAGAACCAAAACCAAACAGAAAACCGAACCGAAAACCGAACCGAATGACAACAAGCCTCTCCGCCTCTGTGTAATGCGACGTGTTTGCCTCAATTCGAGCATATGAAAACGGTTTATTTTGCTCGATTAAGTTGCCTTTTGAAATGCGATTCAAGGCGAAAGCAGAGCAAAAAAAAAACGCTGAATAAAATCAAAATCAAAAGGAAAAGGCAGGCGAAACAGGGCTGGAGGAGGAAAAATCGCAGGAAGCTGGGAAAAGCGCAGGACAGGAAGCAATAAAAGGGCGAGGGAGCCATCGGAAATGACGGGTCCAAGCTAATATGGCCAAGATATTGAAAGCCGCTTTCCGGTGAGAATAACAATAGGGCCAAGATGTGGCTAGGATTGGGCGGGAAACGTTCAGGGAAAGTTCAAGGAAAGTCCAAGGAAAAAACAAGGAAAATCAAAGGAAATAAATACATGAAAATATATAAAAAACCAACAATAAAATAATATAAATATTATAATATTAAAAGTAACTCTTCTTATGATTTCTTGGGATTTAGTACTCTGCTTAAGGAAGATACTTCTCCTTAAAAAATAACTATAAATACTATAAGCAGCTTACAAAAGGTATAATAAAGTAAATATAAATCAACAATAAGACAATATAAATATCATAATACAAATACATAACTCCCTTTATGGCTATATAAACCCTATCAAATACTAGGCAACATATAAAGTATTTTACTATACAGTAGCTTGACCCTGGCCAGATTAGATAACATCAAGGATAGGGTTTATGGCTTACCCCTTAGGGATGGGCAGTTACGAGCGTAACAAGCCATAAAACTTTCACCGATAATCCCGATAAAAATCAATGGGCGGCATAGCAGCCCTCAATGGGCGACAGGTAGTAACTCGATCCCGAACCCGATCGCCGATCGCCAGCGGCTTTACGATCGCACATAAAACGATCTGTTTGATGTGCAAAGGTTTCAATTGCGAGTACCGAGTTCGAAGTACTGACTATATGTATTTTGTATATCGATGCCTCCAGACACTGACAGTGACAGGGAAGGAGGAGAAGGTATCATCGATCGTCAGACAGTAGCCGCGGCGCCATAAAACTCTACTTGAGACTCGTAAAGCCGTGGGAAACTTTTACGAGGGCTAGATATATATATATATATTTTTATATATTTTACGACTTTATTATTATATGAAAAAGGAAATAGAGAGGAAAATAGAGCCTAGACAGGTGAAGAAAAAAAGGAAAGGAAAGAGGTAGCGCCTCTCCAAGGAAAAGTATGAGCAATTCTTCATAGAAAATTGTATACAAATTTGATAATTTCTATAGGAAATCAGTATAAAAATAATACATTTTAATAAATTATATATAAATTCAATTAGAATATTCCCTCAACCATCTCATTGCATAGAATCCAGGTATGTACATTTCCCCTTTCTCAGTTTTGCCTGTAAATCAAAATACCCTTCAGCCAATTTCCTGTCTCCCTCTGACGGCTCCTCCTACACCTCCAATATTTAGCCCATTACTGCCCCCTGATTTTTCTGCTCCTGCTGGATTTATATATATTTTCTTTCTTTTTTTTGTGATTCTTTCCGTGGGTCGCCCACACAAGGATCTCGCCGTACTTTTGTACTGAACTTTCGGTTCTGTCTCACAGGCGAAGGGGGGACAATATTTATAACTTTTCGCGGCGCGCGTCTCAATTCATTTGTCGTGTGTTCGAGTACCTCCCCCCCTTGCAACCCTCAGCACCCCCGATTTCTGCGAGTGTCTGCCACCTACGTAAGCGTATAATTCGTTTAGCGTCAAAAGGCAGCCAACAACAACGGCTACACAAACTTAATCAGTCACTTTAACACCCAGCAGCCGCCACTTGCACAGTGCCACACATGCACAGTCGGGGTCAAGGGGTTAATATCGATATTATATTCATTATTCCTGTATTCCTTATATCATTATTTATTTATTATAGTTTCAGGTTTTTTTCTTATACTTTTGAAGTTGATCAAAATTTTAATAATTTTAATTTTAATATTATTTAAAAATATAAAACTTATACCCAAAGCTAATTTCTAAATGATGATGCTATTATTACCTATAATTAAAAATATAAAGAAATACAAATATTAGAGTGGTAAATAATGTTTACAAATTAAAAACTGATCTTATAAAGCTTAATAAATATTTTCTATTTGTACAGCTTCAAAAAAATTATAAATTTAAGTCCAAATAATATTAAAAATGATAAAACAGTATACCCGGAAACTAGTTTTTAAGTCAGTTAATATTAGCAGCATGATACAGTAGTTTAAAATCAAAAACTGCTTGAAAAGATTTGTAAAATAATTGGCATTATTTATTATTTACTTAAATTCAAGTCTTAAAAGAATTGTAAAACCATAATAAATCAATATAAATAATATTATATTATATTATATATTAGTTTTCAACTCAGCTGCTATAATTTTGACCATCGCTGTGTGCCCCAAAGGTAAGTGAGGGAGAGCAAAAACGCGACAAAGAGAAAGAGAGAGAGAGAGCGGGGCCGCGAGAAGTGCGTGAGCGTGGAGAAAGAGACAGGACCGGGAGTCTGGAAGACTGGGAGACCGGGAGACTGGAAGACTGGAGACTGAAGGAGCGAAGAACTGCGTCTGTCATGGTCGATATTGCGTTGACACCAAATTTGCATTAAAATGCAATTGTGAACGCAGAACTCGCAAGGCGACGCGTCTCGTCTTAGTTTGCTTCGCTTCGGATCGATACACTGAGAGAAATTGCGACCAAATTAGAAAATGCAGTAATTTGAATTTAAGATTGATAATAAAGGATTTAAAACCATAAGAAAGCAAAGATTTAAAGCCAAAAGGCTTAGAGTCTTAGGATATCTATATGGAATTCAAATTGTCATTAAAATCTTTAAGAAAAATCGATAAATATCGATTAAAGGTCCTTAGAAAAATTTGCAAAATATATCACACAAATTCGATTTGTTTTTAAATTAAATATGTAGATTTATTAGTCTGATTAAAACGAACACAGGTCTTTTTTAAAGACATTTAATGGCAAAACAACAAGGAATTATAAAAAAGCATATTATTTAGTCATAAAAGCTTTGATTTTCTTTCAAAAATTATATCTATCGGTAATTATTTAATTTAATCGATTAAAATACATTTTAAAAATATTAGAGCCCAAACAGCGCATTAAAAAGTCGGCATTAACATTCATAAATACTACCTATTTGTAGCATTTATTGTAAGCCACAAGATTTCTCCCAGTGCCCGTACCCCCTCCAGTGGGTAATGCATCTTTAGTGTCTATTGAGCAGGACATTAGTCACGTGGCCATCCGTGGGCCGAACGGGGAACGATGGAGCCTGCCGAGGGCGACAGACACAACGCCGCGAAATATCAATTAAATCGCAGAAAATAGAAAGTGAATTCCCCGCGCTTTGATCTCTGCCTGGTTTACGATCTTCTCGAGAATCTGCAAAAGATCTTTGACTAACTGGAGACCGGCGACAAGCGACTGGCTACGACACCAATTAAAAATTGTTTTTGACACATCGCAAAGTCCGGGCGACAATTTCAGCAATAAATTAATTACAGCACAAAAAAAAAAGAAAAAAGAAATAATTTTTTTTACAGCCCAGGAGAAAGCCCTGAAATGCTTTTAGGGGATTTCTGATTTTCAAGATTTTATGAGATTGTATTTGCTGATTTTTTGCAGATTTTTGTTCGTCTTTCGGGTGGGCGTGTGTGTGCACACTAAAAAAAAAAAGAGAAAAAAAGAGGAGAAGAAAACCTTATGTGTGTGTGTGTGTGTGTGGGCGTCTTCTGTGAGTCGTCTACGTATCTCTTTCTTCGGGCTCTTTAACACCGCAGAAGAATTCAATGAGTGCACAGGCAGAAAAATATCATATACATTTCTGTTATTTAAGAAATGTTTTAGATATTGTTATGATTAATATTACGGTGTTTTATTGTAGTGTATAGACAAGGGCCTGTTCCTCTTCCTGGGTGATAGTCAAAGCCAGGGGGCAGTAGTCCCTGCCACAGAGGTGATCTCAAGGGGCTTTTTATGGAGTGTTTGCTAGCCTGTTGTTGGCAGACAACTCAGCCACTAGGCTTGAAAGTTGAAAGCTCCTACAGCAAGAGATATAACCAAAAAAAAAAAAAAAAAGGGGGGATAATATATAAATATGTATCTATATAGAAATAAATATATATATAAATATATACATATAAATATTCAAGAAAGAAACTGCAACCTGTTGCCGCTCTCAATTATTCACACATCATCAATGGACTGAAGATACAAAAACCAGATAAAAGATACAAATTCAGCTACCCAGCAAACTATATACATATATATACACCTCTTTTCCCTCTTTTATTTATTTATTAATTTTTTTTTTTGCTGCTGTTTATTTTTTATGTTAAACCCCCTTTGCGAACGTGTCTGCATATTGTTTCGTTCATGTCAAATTATTGACCCGCGCCAGGGCTTTTGAAATGTTTATGCCTTTTCATGACTGAGATGTGCAATTGATAAATCCTGGCACCGAAACTGGAAATTATGAATATGCAACGTGCCGGAGATGAAGATTCCTTCCAGCTTGGTTATGCCAAGTTCCCAAGTTCTCTGGGAGAAAGACTCGACACCGCCCGCTGACTTTGGTCGGCCAGGTCGGTAGCCAGGCACTAGACAGGGCCCAAATGTGTTTATGCGCCCCAAGAGAGAATCCCCAGAAAACGCTGCTCAAGTTTCCCCACTTTTATATTATTTATGCTTAGGAAATAGTTGAGTTCGAAGAACTGTTGTACTTTTAGGTATTTTAATTTTGAAGCTGGCATAAACCCTAGCAAGAACCTTCTGTTAGCTTGCTTTATCAGCTACAAGCAATCAATACAGCAGCAATCAATATGGTCAATAAAGTTCAGGGGTTTTTGTTTTTTGTGTTTTCGGGGTAAGAGGTAAGAGGGGAGGCGTCAGGCAATGAAGGAGTCAAGGGGGAGCCTCGAGCCGAACAAGGCAACGTGATGTACAGCGCTGAAACTGAAACCCAAGAAGCCTGCCTCACAGATCACACTAGCGCATATGCAAGTGGCCGGGCCGGGCCGCCTCAGGGGGGGTTAAGCTGCTGGCTTTTGGCTACAGGCTGCAGGGTGTTAAGAGCACAGTGGGTAGGGGGGTTATGGAGGGGGTTAAGACAGCGGGACATCGGGTCTTCGAGACATTGGGACGATCGGGCATGCCGTCACCGGCTCTTGTTGTCACTGTTGTTGTCGCTTGATCGCAAATTTGCCATGGCAAGCTTGACAACTGGCAAGGAGTCAGACCCAAAAGACACTGAGGGAAATTTAGGAAAATGTAAGAAATATATTAGAAAAACAAGGGATAGGATAAGCCTGAAATTAGAAACAATAAAAAAGATTACGTTGTAAATATTGAACATTTTCTTGACAACTTGCAAGGAGTCAGACCCAAAAAAAAACACTCCAGAAAAATGTGTGATAATTGATGGATTATAAAAAAAAGGTAAGGAAAATGTAAGCCTCAAAATTGAGACAAAAAAAAAGAAGATTTTTACCTTAGAGATAATAAAGACAATAATGCACATGTTTCTATTGGAAATCAAAGTTCTGTTGAGCAACTGAAATATTTAATTATGCATTCCCAGAAAAGAGATATACCTTAATTAATAGAGTTACACTAAATTTGTTGCAGTGCAAAAAGTTAAGAATTGCCAAGACAGAAGAGCAGGGAAGCCAGGAAGAGAGCGGGAAGGCAGAAAAGCACCAAAGCATGAAAGCAACTCAGCAAATGCAGTCGCAAAGCCGGCACCTTAAAATAATGTTACAAAACTTCTTCTTTTATTTTTTTTTTGGCATGTAAGCCAAAGTACGGCCCTGTAACCAATTCGAAGCAACGCCATGCCAGACCCAAAGCCCCCATCCCAACCCCAACCCAAGTTCCAACTCGCAACCCCAACACCGGACTGCGCGATCCTCCCGATCCTCGCAATCCTCTTGATTCTCCCGATCCTCCCAGCAAAACAACAAATTGGAGATCACGGTTTTCATGTACTACATGCAAATTCATTGCTACTGTGGCTCCTCGCTCGCTGGCAGCTACCGGAGGAGAGTGCCCATAACCATAAAGGCTGGGCACTGGTCGGAGGAGCCAGTGGCCAGTGGCAGCCGGAAGAGTAGCAAGTTAAATAAACAATCCGAAACCAAAACAACACAGAGACGGAGACGGAGACCCAACAACTCCTCTCGGGAGTCATTCACAAAATAAAAGAGAAGCCTATGTGATGCGCTACGCACCAGGTTTTGAGGTTACTCACTTACCCCAAGTCCAAGGAGGTTGCCTTTCCCAGGGGTTTCCTTATCACATTCGGCTGGAAAAATGCACACACAAAAGAGATGCCTCAGATGATCTGCAATGAAGGGGAAATTTGTAAATAAATAATGAGGAAATAGTAAACATTTTAGAGAGATATGTGGTAATTTGATAATGGAAGCATTATTCTGATTATTATGCAATTTTTTAGGAACTTTTTTACGCATTCATTCGAATCATTTTGAATCAATATACCTTGGCAAGTGCAGAGTACCTCCTTTTTGGCATTATGCTAAAGAGCTAGAATTGTTTGATCAGAGCCTGTTCAACTATCGAGTATTCGTCGCCTGCTTTTTTTTTATTGTTTTTTATGGGCACAGGAAATCGTAGACGCCACCTCGTCTTTGTCCATGTCCCGTGCCTTGTCCTCGTCCCTACTAAGCCATGCCTTTTTCCCTTCTCAACCCATGAACCCGGCATGCCTCATGCCCCCCTCCCTTCGCTAAGCAGGGAACAAAGCACGTGGCTAGATCTGGCGCCTGATCACTCTTCTATTTAGTATTAGATTTATGAAATCACGACCCACTGAAATAATTGGCCTCATCGATTGCCCATTTTTTTTTTGCGGAATCTGTGGCTTTAAGGGTATCGGATTTCAATGGCGCGTCTGCCAGCACACACTCACCATACAAATGACACAAATGTTTGTTTTCTTAACGTTAAATTCAGATTTTTTTTTTCAGTTTTTTTTTCTGCGTAAATACTTTTCACTCGCGATTGAAACTGGGACACTTGTCGGTGCCGAAGCCGGCTCCGTTCTATTTGGCTCAAGCCTTCGATTGACGGGGCATTGACAGCCGAAGTTTCGAGCCCCATCGATTGGCGAAAGCTGATATCGATAGTTAATTAATCATTATCGATTAGGTGAGGGTTGTCAGACGGGACAGAAACAAAAAGCTTTCCATTTGCAAAGGTAACGTCCGTTAAGAGAAATTAAATGCAAATTTAAATGAAATAAAATAGGAGCCAATGTATTTCATTTCTGTTATTAAAATGCATTACAAAATTAAATAAAATAAAATTTGAGCTACCTGAGGCATGATTTTTTAAGTAATTAAATTTTAATTTCTGCCCAAAGAGTGGCCAAATCATAGAAAGCCATTAAGCACGTTCAAGCCAAAAAAAAAACAACAAAAATGCAAGTGGCTCATCAATTAACCTCTTTTTACTCATTATTAAAAAGCTTCGAAGGACATGCTTATTTTATGTAGTAAGTCTTAATTTTTTTGCTCTGCTTTTTTTTATATTTTTTGTTTTTATTTATTTTTCGACCATAAATTTCTGCCGTTGGTTGTTTACACTCTCCGGAAACGCGAGCGGCAGGCAAGGGAAAATTTGTAACAACAGAAACCGAAACAGAAAAACAGCAAAAATAAGAGAAAAAAACAATTCAAACATTTCCTGTGGCCAGGTAGCTCTCCCGAGATTGGCCTTAAAAATTATTTATATATTTTTTGTTAGAAAATCAAACAATTAACCTCGAACTTGCCGCTGCCGGTGCCGGTGCCTCTGTCGCGCTTACAACATGTTTGAGACATAAAAATTTCCAATTAATTTTTGTTCACCGGCTTGTGTTTTGGTTTTTAGTGGCGGCCGGGCAGCAACTTCCACGGAAATAAAAAAAAAGAAGCTGAAAAAATTGTCACAGCCGCCGTTTACAAATAATTTCTGTGGCTGCTTGACTTCGTTTTTGTTTTTCGGCTCTTTGGGGCTTTCAATGGAAACGAAACACATAAAACATGGCCAAACAAGACCGGCCCAAAGCCAAACCGAATGACTGATGGACAAACTGACTAACTGATGGAATGGCCAACTGACGGATGCCATAAAATAATATAATTGACCTTTTCTGACCCTTTAAAAAATGCAAACGATAATTTTAAAATTATGCGGAAAAATTAAGCAAAATATTGTTTAGTTAATAATTGCTTTCTGGTCTTAAAAATATTTTTTTAGTTGTTTAAAATATCTGAATTTTAGAAGAAAATAATAATTATACATTTAAATGATGTGGGTAATTCATGTATTAATATTTAGCAAATATCAACCAAAATCAAGTTCATTTCGAGGGACCCCCCACACAAGAGACTCTTCTCCCAATTGATTTTCATTAGTTTCGAGGGCCGGCGAGCACTTTGGCCACTGAGGCGAATTAACCCACATGTTGGCCATGTGATGACAAAAGTTCATTAGCGCCGCCTCAGTGGGTTAAGCACACACTCGCACACACACACACACATCCGGTGAGGGGTTGATTTTCTTTATCTGGGATTTTCTTGAGCGCGCCTGCTGGGCTTTATTGCTAATAAATATTGGATCATAAATTCATAATTAATATTGTGGGGCGAATTCTTGGGACAGACAACGACTGCGACGACGACGACGACGACGACTGCGACGACGACTGTGGGTGTAATAATGCCCTGTCCTTAACCCCTTCCCAAAGGCCAAATGTAATTTAAGCAAATATTTTAATTGTTTTCGGTCCGAAGGAGAGCGCAGAACGACGGCACCTGGCCTCCTCCTGGCATCCGCCTGACATCCTCTCTCACATGTGGAGTCCTTGGATAAAATTTTATCGCTTGGAAATTTTTCAATTTTCAAATGAAACGACTATGGAAATGAAGATTTAAATGCCAGCAGCCAGGCATCCCTCTGAATATATATACAGATATATATGTACATATATATGTTTAAGGATATAAAAATAGGGAGTGAGCAAGTGAGCAGGACTCTTATTAGGGCTAACAACCCGCAACAAAGCGGCCATGTCGAACCCCTCAATCTTTTTCGGCAAGCTGCTCCTGCGTATCCTTCGAAAAAGGACATGTTCCACTTGAAAATAACAATTTCATTCAATTTTTGATCATTTGCTACCAGAAATGGCAAATCAAAAAGCCATAAAAACCGACAAACGACCGAAAAACCAAAAAACGGACAACCCGGCAAGTGTCCCGTTTTGTCGTCCTTCGGTGTGTAAGTGTGTAAGTGTGTGTGTGCCGTGTGCCTCCTTTAGCTCCTTGAAACGTTACACGGGGGCGGGTTTCGTGGCACCCTTCCTAGGCGAAGGGTTCTCGGTTTTTTACGGGAGGTTTGTCCAGCAAAAAGAAAAGTGTTTTAAAATGATTATAAATACACAGATATAAGATTAAAAATATAATATAAATGTATAATTAATATGTATTTTTTATAAATATACCCATATATAAGAGTTGAAACTATGTATATATTTAATTTATATTTTGTTGATCAGTTTTTAAATATTTAAAAAATAAATACAAGTGCCTACTACAGATTTATGTCTTTAATTAATATTTATAACTATTTAATATAATTTATTTATGTTTTTATAAATTTTTAAAAACAATTATTTAATATTCAATAATTAAATAAAGTTTAAGACCACGATTGGAAATTATAAATAATTAATACATATTTTTATGCGACATTTTCAGAAAATACATTCCCGAGAGAGTATACAAAAATTCTACCCTGGAGAAACTTTCCTAAATTTCTGGTACTTGTGGTTTTTTCAGTGCTATTTTTTTCTCTTCTTCTGTGGGTGGTGGAAGGGTCACGGGGTCGACGCTCTTTTGGTTTTAAAATTGAAATGATACACAACCAGACACACACAGCGCAGTCCACTTGCATGTGATTGAGTTTTCCTCGGCCTCAG
Organism: Drosophila aff. chauvacae BK-2020; assembly: GCA_018903765.1. Taxonomy (NCBI): domain Eukaryota; kingdom Metazoa; phylum Arthropoda; class Insecta; order Diptera; family Drosophilidae; genus Drosophila; species Drosophila aff. chauvacae BK-2020. Next base: position 7,896,058 of record JAEIGO010000395.1, on the reverse strand, counting down.
CCTCAACCCTCGGTTCCTGGTCCTGCCTTTCCTTTCCTTTTTTTTTTTTGGGCAAATCCTGCACGCAAAATTTATGTTGCATAAAATTTTCCAATGAATTTTATACCAGGAATTTGACTTGCTTTCTTTTCTTAAATTTTAAAACGACTTTTGTGCGCCTGCACGTGGCATATGGAGCGTAAAGGATTCGGAATTGGAATTGGAATTGGGTTGGGAATTGGGAAACACCCCAAGGATTCAAGGGAAAACACCACGAAATCGAAGGACGCTCTTTGGCCGAATGGGGCTTAAGATCTTAAAATATCTATTAAATGGTTACTACTAAACCCTGAACTTCCGTCAATGATTAGGGCATGGGAACACAAGGCAGTGGATAGTTTTTAAACCTAAAAGGTAGGAAAATCTTAAATAAAATAGAAAATATGAACTATTTTCTATGAATATCCGTTTTTCTAAGGGTAAATATTAATTCAAAAACTGTTGATTAATTAAAATAAATTATTTCGTGCGTTTTCAGCATGTAAATAAATATTTCCTAGGAACTATTAATATATCTTTTAACCAAGGCTTAATAAGATAAATAAATAAATATTAAATTATTTATTATAGTTTTTAAAATAATAATAAATATTTCTCATTTAAAATCCAAAATTCAGAGTTCAAATATATAATATTTAGAGCATCAGTCAGTAATAATATCTAAAAATGATTTAAAATTAGAATTCCTTAAAATATACTTGTAAATATTTGTGTAAAATGTTTACAGTTGCCTTTACAAATATATATAATTACTTTGTCAACTTTAAAATGTCACAAAAATATTAAATATTGATTTATAAACCCCAATTGTGGCCATCAACTTTTATTTAGTTATTAAATATTAAATAAATGTTTTAAACAATACATAACATTTGCCCGCAAAATGTAATAAATATTATTTAAAGTCATAAATCTGTAAATTTTACCTCTTTTTTGATTTTCCTAGTTTAAACATAATTATAAATAGTTCTCCCTTCTTTGCTGGGGTGCAGCTACAATTATTGCCTTTTCTTGTTGAACAATGGCCAGGACAAGTGGCCAGCATCCTGGCCTAGAAGGAGACTCTCCTCTCCCACCTCCCCCCACTCCTTCACCTACTCATCCTCCTGCCCCTCCACCACCACCTAGCAACTTGTAACAAATTTGTCGCTGTCTGTTTCCTCGCCTGTTGGCCAGTTAGTGGCTGTTGGCCAGAAGGTGTGAACACCGAGCAGGGTCTCTAAATATAGAAGGACACACAGCAGAGGCGCATCCACCAGATAAATCAAAATTTGAGGCATAAGAAAAAAAACAAAAACGAAAACTCACAACAAAATCAAAGAAAAAATAAAAGAAAAGAGGGGACCACCAGAGCGTCGGGATAAACAAGAGGGGAAAGAGCGACCACAGAATCGGGGGTATCCAGGGGTATGGGAAAACCAGACAGCCCAGGGATCGGTAGGGGGGGTTATTAGGTAGCCACATCACAGATCCCAGATCGATTTCCGAAACCGTAACTCAAAAAATTAGAAAGAAAAGAAAAACAACAAAGAAAACACTAGAGAGAGGCTAGTTCATCGATATCAAATCGATTTGCCAGCGATTTCTCACTAATTTGTTTGGGAAAATCTAGGCTATAGACTAGCTAGCCTAGTCTACACTACAAACAAATATATATACAACAGGCGGTTTTATTTACTTTATATATATATATTAAATAATAATAAATAATATACATATAAAGTATAGTACGGTATAATTCATTTACTTATTAATTCTTTTTTAAAAACTTAATATTTATCTCATGTTTTCCTCTCTTAAATATATTCAAAAAAGTTTATACAGTTATTTAAAATGTCTCTCTTATTCCTGACTAACAATTTCTGCCAGTGCAGACCCCGCACAGGTAAAGGATGCTCATTAGAAAGAAGAAAAGTGAAAGTGCGGCGCGCAGGAGAAGGTAGAGAGAGCTGGGCAGGCCATCAATAAGAACGGACAGGAAAATGGCTCAAAAAAGGAAAATTGGAAAAACAAAATAGTGGCAACACATTTTGACTTATTACAGGCGATTTGTCAGCATCGGACATGGCCTATCGCCATCCATCTTCAGCGCATATATCGCATATATAGTATAGGTATATATATCCATCTGAACGGATTCCATGAACTTTGGCTCCTTAATGTTCCCAAGACGTGATCCACAGGGGAGTCGAAGTCGGAATCGGAGTGGGAGGCGGAGTAGATCGAAGATAAATATCTGTGGGCCCCGTGATCTTTCAGCATTTGGTTCTGCCACAAAGTAATGAATCGTTTTGTCGGTTTTAAGACTGATTTTTGAGTTGCTTCGTGATCTTTAAAATTGTTGAAAAAAATTTAAGCAGAAAAAATACAAAAGAAGTGATTGTTAACAAGCAATTAGTGGGGTAATTATAATAAAATTAATCAGGAATGAGTAAAAGGCTTTGAAATATATAAATATATATACATAAAAGTATTTAAAATATAAGTAATATGATAAAATAGAAAATATATTCTAATATAAGCTTTATATAAAATGATATAATATGAAATATAATATAATACAGAATAAAATATCACAATATATAATATAATATTAATAAAATATTTAAATACTATCTGAAACTCATAAGTATATATTATAATAATATCCTAAAGGCCTCAGACGGCATAAATTGTATTTGTTATTAATTTAAAAGTAATCATAAAATATAATAATATTTTAATAACAACCTTGCCAAAGTTCGTTTCTGCAGTCTTTTAATTTCCGCAACACTTTGCACATATTCCATAATCTTTTCTTCACTTGTTTATCACTTTATATCACTTTATTTTCACTTATTTATTTTATTTACATTTTTTTTAGGAAGAAGAAAGAGAGTCCCCGATCCTCGAGGAGTTTCTCCCTCTCTCCCCCTCTCTTTCTGTTGCTTTCTCCTGCCGCTTACTCATTTTATGGCCGCCGCCAAATAAACAAATTACTTGTTTGATTTCTTTTGAACGAGCCCCGAATATTTACCGCAGCCTCAATAAATTTCTGCAGCCAGAAAATTCAACAAAAAATCATCGTATACATATGTGATATACATATATATACACAGAAAAAAATATCAGAAAGAGAGAGAGTGGGAGAGGAAGAGGGCGGCCGGCATCGTTTATTGAAACGTTGTCTTGTTTAGACAACAATTTCCATTGTTGACTTTACTTGTTATGTTAATGAGTGCCGAACCGAGTCCCGTTCCCGTTCCCGTTCCCCCTCCTCTTCCTCTTCCCATTCGTATCGGATCGTTTGTTGGAAAAGTGGGCGGGCCATGGTCATGGCAAGGGGAGGGGAATGGTTATGGGTATGGGGGCTAAATATTAAAGGGGGGGTTGCGTGGAGGTCTCCATATAAACTGCCATTGACGCGTGGCCATAGCCATCCATCCCGCCTGTTGACATTCCGTTTGACATTATTGACACACGAGTCAAGTAAGTAAGAAAGAAGGCACAGAGGGGAAAGGAAAGAAGACACTGAAAAAAAACGGGATTTTAAAGTGTACTACATAAGATATTCTTGCGGCATTACTTTAAAAGTCGGGAATTGATTCGAATTTGGCGGCGTGCGTGGGTTTTATTGATTACGATCGCAGGTGAAGAGAGGTACTAACTGCATGTAATTGAACATAGCTTAGGGAGAGCTCTTTGGGAAAGTTCTAGAGGACTGGAAGTTCAAAGGCAAAAGGCAGAGGGAGAGTGAGAGTGGGAGTGAGCGTGAGTGTGAGAGTAAGATTAAGAATGAGAGTGTGATTAGGTGTGTGATTAAGAGTGAGAGTGAGAGTAGGAGTAGGATTGAAAGTGAGAGTAGGAGTGGGAGTAGGAAGAAGAATGGGAGTGAGATCAGGAGAGAGTGCTTGAAATTTAAAAAATTCTAAAACAAGGCAAGAGTTAATTGGGTTGGAAACTGTGTTGCCTTATTAATAATATTCATTATAAAAATTCATAAAAAATGAACATCCTTAATATAAAATTTAGTGTTAAATATGGAAATGTATATTTATATTATTTTGGCTAATTATATTTATTTTTTGACTTGTAATATTCTCCAGTGTAACCCGTGCTTGGGTGCCTTAGCAGTCAGCTTTTGGGGCCGCTGCCAATTAGCCGTCGCAGAGTTAATTCATATTCACACGAACCCTGGAAGGGAGAGAGGGAGGCGAGGTGAGATGGAGAAGGAAAGGGAGAATGGTGAGAGGGAGAGTGGAACGTGGAGGATGGGGCGAGCAAGGAAAGCCCGAAGCTCGGCGATATCAAGATATTCAATAAGTTTATGACACCGAGAGAACACAGAGAGACAACAACAGCAACTAAAGCTAAGAAAAAATATAATTATAAAAGACGGCCTGCCGCCGTCTGCTGCGGCCTTAAATTGGGATCTGAGAAGGACTGAGGGGACTTATCTGCAATTTGGCGATCGTAACAGTTTTGACAAATCACATATACACACACATATAGAATATATGTACATATATCTGTGAAAAGGTAGTGCCTGGAATCGCTCTTGGCGGCTTTGGCTTTGAGCTTTATTTTGATTTCAATCTAAAACACACAAATCGTTCATTCTTCTGCCTGCTTCTGCGGCTTCTTCGCTGCGAGCTGAGCACAGTGGGCTGAATTAGTGGTGACTCTCACAAAAACAAAGATTTTCCATATAGATTTTCCAAAATAATTGATATACAAGTTTGTATCATAAATGGTTTATTTTGGATTAAATTATGAGACATAAAAAGCTTTAAAATCAATCTTTATTTCTACTTTTAATTTATAAACTGAATTAACAAAGGTTTCGATAACATATTGATTTCATTTATTTTTTAACATTGGTCTAAATTTTAAAATTAAGAATATATGTACATATATAAGATTTTCAAGGGCTTACTTACTTATATTAAACAAAAAAGTAAATAAACCAATATTTTGTGAAATTATATTTTTTTGACATGAAGTAAGTTTTCGATAATAAATCGATAAAGAAGATAACTTATATTTAAGTAAATTTATTTATGAAAAATAAATAAATTATATTTACCCACTTTTTTTTGTTTTAAAGAGAATATGAAATTAATTTTTAATAATAATTTCTTATGATATTTTTTATTCAAAGCTTATCGATATATTTTTCGATTGATATTTAAGAGGATTTTCGAAGGATATGTGATCGGTTTGCTTTCCCCACATCCCTGCGGCCACTTTGGAGTGACATTTTTATGATGCTGACGCGCGTTCCTCAACACGAGACAACGGACGAGAGCGTTCGTGATTTGCATGGTTAAGCAGCCGCCAGAAACGAGCTGGTTAGGCTCCAACTCCTGCTCCTCCTCCTTCTTCCCTAGAGGGGGAGAGGGGGTGAGTGGAGCAGGAGCAGGAGGTCTCCAAGAGGAGTGGCCTATAAGGGGTTCTTAACCGATCTCAGTTTAAAAGAGTAGCTCACCTTGAGGAAGTCTTTCACTGGCAGATACTTTTTAGACAAAAACTTTGTCAATTTCCAAATCGAAAGCTGATCGGCAGAGAACACAGTTCTGTGGGGGCGGAAATAAGGGAAAACTGGGAGAAAAGTGAGGGAAATATTAGAAAAAAAAGTGACTGAGTGAGGAAAAGATAAAAGGCAACGACTGGGACAAGGACTGACCACAACGAATTCGATTTGGTGATGGATGTCGTCGTCGTCGTCGTTGCTCTCGCGTAGAGCACGGGGACAAGGCAGGCACTGGGGGATTCCCCTTACCCATTCCCCTCGACAATAAACAATTTGCAGCGCCTGAATGCACAAATCTCGAGTCGTTAAAAATTAAGTGCAGACTCTGCGAGGAGGAGAAGAGCACCTCCTCTCGTTGCATAATTTGCATTTCGATTCGATTTTAGAGGCGCGTGTCCGCCGACACTTTTTCGTGATTTACCAGGCCGAAACCGAACCGAACTGAACTGGAGACCTGAAGACCGTTCTTCTGGCAGACTCTTCTCTCGGTTCTTCGGTTCTAGGAAATCACAATAAAAATTAACGTTGACGCTGCGAGTGAGATTCGTTCTAGGTAAGCTTTTTGGCTTCGACCAGGACCATGGCTCAGATCTCAACCCAATTCCACGTACGTGACACGATCGGCGGAACGCTCTTATTTGCCTTGGCCGCCCGATTTGATTTGCCTGGGCAGCAGAGTAGTGGACGGGGACGGGGACGGGGTCTTTGCGATTGATTCGACTATGGCAAATCTCTGGACGAGATTCGGGTTGCATCTCGGCCTGGGCCACGTCCAATTGTGATGACAAATCAATTGTCAGCGCCTGCGGTCGCTACGTGGGATGATCACAGATAGGATCGGAATGGATCGGAATCAAGGCAGGCACAGAGTGTTTGATTCTCTTAGGAAAATTAAAAATTATATATTATAAATAATAATAATACATTATATATAATAATAATATATTAAACATAATCCACATAAACACATTCTAAATATATATTTTCTAAATGATATAGTAAATAATTAATAGAAAACACTGAATACCTAATTAACTAAATAAATTGCCCAGTATTATCAAGCCCCATAATTTATTTAATATTTTTCCGAGTAAAACATTTATGTTCCATTAATTAAAAAAGCCCCCCCGAAAAAAAAGGACAAGTCAATCAATGACCTTTGCCCTTTTCAATCAGTTTCCGTGGCCATTAGGTCATGTGGTGGCTCTACCCCCCGCTCGGATCTATGTCAACCGGAACGGAAGCCAGCTCTAGTAATCCTTTCGTCCTGTTTCCCGACATTCAATTAGCCGAAATGAATTGAGTTATCGGCTAATAGGGCAACCGTTGCCATCATTAATAATGCTCAGGGGGGTGTGCACACACACAGTACACACAGCACACACTGTACACACACATTACCCCCGGCTTCTTTCGGTTTTTTTTTTTTTTTGGCCCACCAACAACCTGCTGGGGAGTCCCAGTCCGGCGTGGCCGATCGCCGTGGATTGAACAGATCAATTACCCTTGCCGGTTGATGCTTGGCCGCTTCCCTGCTTCCCTGCTTTCTGCTCCTCTGATTTTCTGTTTTTCTGCTTTTGGGCATTTATGCGGCGATGCCAACGTGCCGCCCTGTCAATACACAGGAACTAACAGGGGAAGTTCTTGGTGGGAAAATAATCAATCATTTAATATATAAATTATAAAACATAAATTAAGCATTATAAGCTTTATAATAAAATAATTTTAAATAGAAAATAAAAGCTTTATTTATTTATAATTTATTTGTTGGCATTCTTCCAGAGTTCCACAGTTCCACATCCCCCCAAAATTTCTCACCGTGTACCCTGCATAATCGGGCAACACTCCTGACGCCTTGGATTTCTTTTTCGGGATAAATCACGCGAGGTCCAAAAGGCTGCAAGCAGGAGCACAGCGGCAGCACGCCAGCCAGCAATAATCTATCACCTGTCAGCACCTGTCATTCAAGCGTCGCCGTTGCGATTGGCAGGCCGACATGCACCTACTGGAGATCTGGATGGGAACGAGGATGGGAATGGGAATGGGAATGGGATTGGGGATGAGGATGTACCCGGAGTTCGCCTCAAGTGTCAGCTTGACATCATTAATCATGCGATTAGTTAAGTGGGTGTTCGCTCATACGACTTTTGGGTGGGGTGGATAGGGAAGTGGGGGAACTGGAGATCGGGGAGTGAGGGAAAGGGGAGTGGGGTATAGGGGATTTGAGAAACGGGGGAGATCCGCCGCCGCTGCTGCTGTTGCCTGAAATCAGTTCCGAGCTGTTTAATTTGACATTTTGGACGCATGATTGCGTCTCCTCCGCAGACATCGGAAGTTGCTCTCCTGTCAAAATAATCACACGTACAATTAGCATGACGACGTGCCCATCAATTTCGGGGATTCACGGCAAACGCAGTGCTGGCACAGAGCCAGGTAAAGTGAATTGATTGGTAAATGGGGGGAAATTGTAGGTAGAAATAGAGGAATGTATATATTATATATTATGAGATGAAAAAACCAAACCAGCCTAAAAAAAAAAAACCCTTAATAAATACTCTTTTAGATAAATTCTTGATGCCTAAACGCTTTTGGTGACCCCGAGGAACCTAACCCTGGGCTCTCCAGGAACCCTGGTGTCTCCTGATCCCCCCTTTTCCCTGTACCCAAAACAAGCAACAGCATTCGGTGGCTGGCTGCCCATCAATTTTGCGCATCATCATCGGCATCAGCAGGCGCGTCCTCTAACGTGTGGACCACCAGCCAAGCCCAGGCAACACCTACAACGACACCTCATAGACCAGGCGGAGCGGCCCAGCATCCAAGCAGGGCGGTGCACAGCGAGAAATTAAGGGGACTATTCTTTAAATTATTAAAAATATTATAAATGTAATAAATATAATATAATTAATATAATAATTATTATATTTATTATAAATACAACAAAAATAATACTAAAAGAAAGAAAATATATAAAAAAAATCATCTCTATATTTTTTATCGTGATTTATTTAATTTTATTTAAAAAAAAATCAGTATTCCGAAATATTTATGAGTAGGTATACATATTTTTTATTATTAATTATATAAAAAAAAAAAAAAATGTTTAAAGAAAACTAGGAAACAAAAATCATTATCTATATATTTAAAAATAGTATATATTTTATTATAATAAACAATTTTATACCAGATAAATCCGCAACAGTTTGAAAGTAGAAATACCCCTGGTTGGAAATATAAGCTTGAAAAATAAATAATAAATTTATAATTTACTTTAGTTAAAGCGCCTTTTCTCCATGAGTATAGCTATATTAAATTCCTTTCAGTTTTCTTTATATTCACCCTCACGTTTCCTCTATCCCTTTTATTTTTTACCTCACCCCTTATTTCTCTCAGTGCCTCGCGGCAACATCGATGCCAGCGACTTGAGCGAGTATCAAGTGTGTAATTAATGTTTTATTAATACAAGCGACAAGCGATCGCTGCCCGAGAGCTTGGGCCCTCCGCTGGGTGAGACAGCAAGGGGCCGGCACGCATACCACCCCCCTGCCCACCTGTTGCACCTGCCCCTGCTCCCCACCTGTGGCAAGATGAACAGCAGTCGAATTGCAATCGATGCGATGCGATACAAGGCGGCAGCAAGCGGCCAAGATTCATATGCACAATGCCATAAAATATGTGCGACGACGACTGCTCTTTGGTCGGGGAGTGGAACTGGCAGAGGGGATGCAGGGGGATGCTGGGGGACACTGGAATACTTCCACTGGATAGCGGCTCAGTTTCCTGGGCTTAAATGAATTACCAGATTAATGGACGGCATAAATCACATTATCGCTTCGCTTGTGGACCAACTCTCCTGCGGTCGCATTTAGAAGCTGCTCATCGTGCCTTTGTGGGCGGCCACGGTCCACGGTCCATGGTCCACTGTACACTGTACACTTCTCCTGCTCCCAATACCTACTCCCCTCTCTCTCTCTCTCCCGTGCCTGGCCGTGTCCGTGTCCGTGTTTGTGTCCGCGGACGGTTAATGATGCTGCCAAGTGCGTTGGGAGCGAGGAGAATTTATTGAACCATTGCCTAAAAGTCCATTCAGCCGACACCAGCCGAAAGCCCAGAGACACAAGCAGATATACACTGTACGAAAATTACAGTTACTTGCAAAGAATGCTTACAAAATTGTAAATTATAAAAATGTTTTGAAATAAACTCCGTTTTCTAAAAGTAAATAATAGAACTTGTATGATGATTTTATTTTAACTATTATTAATAGAATTTTGTAAGTCTAATGTATTATTAATCTTGGAACTTAATCTTAATCTTAATCTTGGAATTTAAAGAAAGATTAAAGATTTAAAGAAAATTAAGCAAGAAAATGCATAGTCTTTCAATTTAAAATTCTTGAAAAATACGGTAAACACCTAGGGAAATTCTGTAGCCCTCGTGTGCTCTGCCATTTTGTTCCAAAATTTCCCTCAAAAAGTTCCAAATTCAATAAAAATATTGCCTTAAAAATATACAGAATATGAAACATAAATATGCTTTACATTTAAATTTAAATTTCTTGAATATGAATGAAAGTCTAGTTTTGTTCCATAATTTCCCTCAAAATGTCCCAAATTCAATGAAACATACATATAACCTAAGAAATTACCTACATTTCGTAAGAACGAATATATTTACCCTTTCATTCCCTTTTAAGTAAGCCTGAATAATACCTTAAAATAAATGTATTTATTTCTTAAAATTCATCATATTATTCCGAATTTCAACTCATATTTTTCTCTCAGTGCAGCGGAACTGCCTCTGCTGATGCATGATTCACTCAATAAAAAATAAATGCCAAGATCGGCGACCGCGACTGTGATCGGTACAAAGACAAATCACACCTTCTGCATTTGTTGAACAAAATAAATCTCGTAATGAGTTACGATAAGACGACGATTTCGACAGCTAAACAAATCACCTGCAATTGATCTTGTGTATGCAAATCCACAGAGAAAGAGAGTCGGAGTCGAAGAGGAATGCCTGCGATTTTGAATACTGGAGCAACAACGCCTTCAAGTCGAGTCTTCGAGACTTGGAGTCGAGTCGAGTCTTGGATTCTCTTGGAGTCTTGGAGAATTGTGGATTCTGGTTTCTGGCTTTGTCCCCTTTCGGGCCCATAGTGTGGACAATCAAGAACACAAACATGACATTTATTGACTGCTTGGCTGGTAAGTATAAATTACAAATGAGAAGGTGGGGGAGGTGGTGGATCGGATCGGATCGAACCCACCTGAACTCACAGCAGGACATTGGCCCAGTGCACGCGTCGCAGGCATAACTCACTTTCGCCTCCGAACAATTCATCCATAGGAGAGCTGAGCTGGGATGGGATCTCATCTCCCGGAGCTGGGACCAACCACGGCGATCTGGAGATGAGCTGGGATTACAGTGCGTGCCGTTGCCTGTTGCCTGTTGCCTGTTGCCTGTTGCCGTTTCTCGGTAGGCCGAATATATATTGCGATAATGATCATGACAGCCTATATAGTCGCTCGAAGGCTGCCAAATGACATTTGTCTCGAGAGTCCAGAGAGTCGAGTCCCTCTCACTCCTTCCTCGGCGACCCCTTGCTGGGCCTTTCTGTGCCTTCTCGCTGGGCAAAATCAAAACCAGTGGCTAAATTGCAATAATAAGCCACCTTTATAAATCGACCAGAGAGCGAGCGTGCTCTCCTCTGGCCACAATTCCTGTCTATTTGTCTATTGCCTGAGGGGGTGTGGGAGTGGGTTCAAGAGCTGCTCTTCCAGCTAGGACTCAGATTCGAACTTGAGGAGGTGAATTCCGAGCTGGTTCTAGGCGAGAAACGCCCTCAGTAGGTGGGCCGGCGACTACCGATGGCCACTCAAAGATCGGTGGCCGTACAGTGGCGGATCTCCTTGAATTTTTGCTATTTTTGGTAGCTATCTATTATATTAAAGTCTTATTTTTAATATATATTTTAAGAAGAATTAAATAAACTTAAATTATTAACAAACTCTGAAGGATTTGATATGTTTTTGAGGATTGAAATATTTGTTAAGCATATTTTAGGTATATTAAACCTCCTTTATACATAGAAACCCCAACAAAAAATAGCAAATAATATAAATAAATACTTAAGGTATATTAACCCCTCTCTCAACCCCAAAATCCGCTCCTGTTCTGTGGCTTCTGCTTCTGGCAGCAGCAGCTCGAACTATAAATTTTTGACAGTTGAAAAAAATGGGCATTCATTGTGACCCCTATTGTGTGTGTGCAGCCCGGCGATCGCTGATCATAGAACCTGGAGGCGAGAGGCTAAAGCCTGCAACCCAGAACCCAGAACCCAGAACCTGGAACTTGGACTCTGGCTGTAACACGAGCCAGAAGCCCGGCTCAGTCTCAGTTTGGCTTCAAATAATGGCACTTTTGGTGGCCAACGACAACGACAACGACGATGTCGTGGCTGCGGCTGTGGCTGTGCGTTGTTCAATAGAATTGTTTGCCAGGAATTATGCTTTATTGATGATGATAATGATGTCCTTTGGTGGCTCCTGCGGCCCACACCAGCAGCAGCAGCGATGGGGCGATACAAAGCCTGAAAAATTCCCGGAATGCCAGAGCTTATGGGGGGGGAAAACTCTACATGCTGCTGCTGCTGCTGCTGTTGGTTCTGGTAATAAAAATGCCATAAGTCAATATCAGAAAGGAGAGGGGGAAATGAGGATGAGAGAGGAGTGGGAAGAGGGGAGAGCTGAGGAGAAGACCCCGACTTCTGGGCTTAATGAGTTCCAAGACGGGCATTGTCTCTCTTTCTCTGCCGGGGTCAAGCTTGGACCAATGCAGCTGCCTCCAAGGCACTGAGGGAAATTTTAGGGGGGGAAATGAGTCATATAAAAAATATATACCAAATATTTAAGTATGTGAAAATAACACAAGAGTATTAAAAAATAAATACATAATAGAATTTGTATAGAAATTAAGGCTCAAAATGTGAAGGTTTGAGTAGAAAATGTGGCTTAAAGGTCTAAACCTTATGCTTACTTTTAACTACATAAATAATAAATATTTAAGGGGGAAAAATATATAAAAAATATTTAACTATGTAAAACATAACATAAGAGTATTTTTAAATAAATAAAGAATAACAATTGTATAGAAATTAAGACTTAAGAAAGAAAGGTACTTCAAAGGCTAACCTTACAAGTTAAAATAAGTAAATAAATAAGTAAATAAGTGAGTTATATGAAAAATAAATAAATTATGCCTTAATTTATTAAATAAATAAATTAAAGTAAATACAATTTGTATACTTTTCTCGCAGTGCTTCAACAAAAATGCGATAATGCGCCAATGCGCCGGGACACTTCGGTTACTTCGGTTTGATATCGTCAATTAATGCAAAGATCGACGCCTGAATTATGTTTGCCCAGCAGTTGGCTTTAATTGAAAGTGACATTTCAATAAATTGCGGGACTCTGTCATATGGATGATATGGCCCCAGTGGAGGGGAGGGGGTATCTCTTCTCTGGACTCATCCCATCTCATCTCGCTGGGTGTTAATGCGATCAACGGCAGCTCATCAGCATCCCAACTTTATTTGTTTTTTGTTGCGCCTCCTCCACTTCGATCGTGTGGCAAAAGGGCGTGTGAATGCTTCAATTCAATTGAAGGCGAGATGGAAATTTAACTCAATTGAAAATGTTTTCCATTTCCGTTGGGAGGAAGAGCAGGAGGAGGAGGAGGAGGCGGCTGGTCTCCACTTGTTAAGTGATCACTTGATCGCATCGGATGCCTGCGGATGCTGGATATTTGATTATGAGGATCAATTAGTGTTCCAACAGAAAAAAAAAAAAAACAGCTATCATATTTGACTTAATTGGATTATCTAGGCTTGGGATAGGGGATTTTTATGGAGGATTTTAATAATATTTTAGGGAGGAAGGTGGAATTACAAGATAAAACATGGGTTCTTTTGATGATTTCATATTTTTGACTTTGATTCTAATAATATTTCCTACAAGAATTTGTTTAAGAGAAAGTAAAAGCCACCCAAAAATGTCTTAAACTATTTATAAAATATTAAATTAAATACTAAATTAACTGAAATAAGAAAATATATTATATTTCCACTCTTTTTAATATATGATCACATTTTTTTTCTTATGAAACCCAAAAATTCCTTAAATATATTGAATCCCTTAAATTCATGAAAAAAAAACCCCCATAATTTATCCCCCCAATTAATTTCCCCTAAATCATCTAAACACTAATTAAATATTAACATATTTTCATAATAATCACAATAAAAACCAGCAGCAGCAGCTGCCTCAGGTTTATTCAGGTCAAGTATCGTTAAATTTTGACGGCTGCGATAATTTATCGATAATAAGTTCAGATCGGAACTCATTAGGTTGTGGGAGAGATCAACGAGGCGCTTAAATCTTCCCAAATTTTGTGGGGGGGTGGGAGGATGAAGGATGTATCTCATGGATGGCATGTATCTGATGCTTTGGATACTAAACTATTCGTATCCGATGGATGCGCCACCAAGGTGGTCCCAGAAGCAGCGGCTGCCACCGGGTGGTGCAACGCGGCTGCAATTTTTTATGATTGTTCCTCAGACCCCCTCCCCCTCTCCCCTCTTCTCTATATATTTTTTCTCTCTATTTTTTTTCTCTTATTTTATATGTTTATTTGTTGCTCTCGTTTTTGGTCTCCGTCTCCGTGCCCATCATTAACCCATTAAACTTCCGATTTGCCGACAGCGATAAACGCCGTGTGTGCGTCTATATATATACCCCCCTAAATATATATATACCTATATATATATATTTCTTTTGTGTGTTTTTGTGTTTTTTAATGACATATCGTAAAGATTTTGTTAAAAGCCGACAACACACAAAGATCGTTTTGGGAAAGACGTTGCGCTTCCTGCATTTCATGGGCTCAATTTCAGTTGATGCGTGAAAACGTATCGAGAGTCGGGCGGAGAAGATCCCATCTCTGGAGGGAAAATAAAAATCCAACAAAAAAAGAAAAGCAAAGCGGAAAAGCGGGGGAAAATTACTGGTACTTGCACTCGAAGTCAAGGGCCACCCGTGAGTTAAATTGATCAAATTTTCGCTATAAATTATGGACCGACAAATGCATAAGCGAAAAACTTCAAAATATTGAAACGTGATCGGATCGAACGGGCCCACCCCAGCGATGATTGACAGTGCGTTTCATGGGTATAAATATTAAAGGTAAATTCATATAAATAAATTAAATGTATATGAAATTAATAAGAACCAATTAAGATGTATTTAAAATTAAAGGGAAACGTTTTATAAAACACAACAAATATTTGATATAATTGTTAATTTCTTAGATAATAGATAATAGTAATAGTAGATCATAGTAACGTCTTAAATAAAACAATTCGAAAATTGCATAGATTATTTAAAAAGAATAACTCGATCTATAATTACACTGTACATTGTATGATAAATTATTTTCTTAAATAAAATAACAAGCTTTGAACTTCTAAATAATTTTTTAGGCTATACATTAGTTAAAACTTAAATTTAAAAATACCAAATAGTTGCCTGAATACTTATTTCAAATATTCATAATAGATTTCATCCAAATAATAAAGGTTTTCATATTTAAAATTTGTAAAATTATTTTTATTAGTCTTCTTATCGACTTTTTATTTTTATCGATAAATTTAAACTTTATAACAATTTTTTAACTCGCTTTCGACTTTATTTTATATCAGTTTTATATAACTTTTGAAACTTTCAAGAAATACCTAAAAATAATCATTCAAACTTTTTTTTAAGCCGTTTTATCGATTTTTGGTAATTATCTATAATTGGAACTTCGCTTTAAATTCTCTTAAAGATGCCATAATAATATCGTCCTACAATATCAATTTACAATAACTTATTTAACTCTTGGCTTTTACTTTGAACTTGTTTATAGTCTATATATATTCTATACAAAAGAAAGGCCGCCTTATGCCACTGACTTGCACTGTAGCCCAGACCACTGCGGCTTTTGGGCCACCGCAAGGCTGCAAAGTAATCAATTTCGGTTTCGGTTTCGTTTTCTTAGCCACATTTCCTCCAGTTCTGGCCACGACTTTTGATTGAAAATGGCAAATAAATTGTATAAGCGAAATGCAAATATTTGTGCTCGCATTTTGCGGTGGTCCAGCCGGTGGTTCAGTGGCTCGGTGGCCGGGCAATTGAGCAATTTGCCAACGCACATAATTGTGGCACGTTCGCCTTTAATGGGTTAAGGTGGAGTCGTGGAGCCACGGAGCCATGGATCCTTGGCTGATCTCCCTGGCTTCTCCCATGGGTTCTCGCTCTCATCCCTGGGCTCATTTCGGAAGCCAAACCGCAGAGATCCCATCGTGATTCTGAACATTCTGGCATTCCTCTTTAAATCGTCATAATTTCTATAATTCTCATGTGGAGTTGGGTTAATTTTGGATGGGGATTGCTCTTCTTCTTCGGTCAAGTGTTAGTGAATCGTTTAGCATTTGGTCTTTATAATGACTGCCACCGGTCTTTGGGTTGGGTTTTAATTTTTGCTGAGCAGTTCAAAGATCACCTTGCTTTTTGCCACTAGTTTGGACGCTTTAATTTCATTTCATTTCGCAGAGTTTAGTTACTAATTTTGGTTTTCTTTTTAAAACGGGTCAAATACTAACCTATGACTTTTTCAGAGAGAGAAAAAGATTTCTGTGTTAAAAAGAGGTACAAATTAGAAAGCTGACCAGTTAAAGCTTAGGAAAAAGGTTAAAAGGTAATTATTTCTGGGGGTTTTCTGGGACATTCTTAATTTAATATCACTAGAATATATATGTGTATGACTAGATGTCTCATACAAAATAATTTCGATAAATCCCTGATGGTTTCTGCAAGAATCTCTTTGGTCTAAACATTTTCACCAAGCTAAAAGCACTCGCCCTTATCACTACCTTTTTGTTCAATTATTTTTTATATTTTAAGTATTTAAAAATATATACATAGAATCCCCTAGCCACGCACCTATTGTGATCGGTGATCTGAGATATCTGATCTGTGATCACTGATCGCCGCTTGGGCTCCTTCCGCAAACGCAATCTGAGATCGCGGGAATTCCTCAAGCTTGAAAATCCGCCGAGCTACTTGGCCTATCCAACTGCCGATCTCTGACCCCCAACTCTCTCCACGGGAGGCGCCATCGGGGGCAGGTTTTATGTGATTTTTTACACACTCCCCAAGGGCCAGGGTTCGATGATGATCGCGGAATCGCGAACCCGAAACAAATGAAATGCAAACGAAATTAAATTAAAATGCCTCCGCAAAATGGTGGAAATGGGAATGGAAATGGGAATGGAAGTGTGCAAGGTGTACTGGAAGAGGGCAGGGAGAAAGAGAGAGAGCAGCGACCGCCTGCGAAAACAAAAGGCGACAGCGACAACGCTAACGATGACGACGACGGTGAGCGATCATCAGCGGCCACAGCTAGCACACAAGCACATAGAACCGATACATATTTAAGAATATTACACTGGGAAAAACTGTAATAAAAATTATTAAAAACCCTAAAACGGTTATGTAAAATATTTATAATATAAAATATCATGTTTAACAATATTAAAAACTATTAATAACCCACTTGAAGTGGGTTGAATAGTTAATAATAATATTGCTATAATAACTTTAATGTCTAGAAATTAAATACCTGAAGTATTAAAAGATATTTCCTTATTTCTTCACCTGTAATAAATATTTTAGCAGGCACAAATTGTAAATTATATACAATTAAAGCCACTGATTGTAATGAACGAAGTTATAAATTATGTTTTAAATTTATTCTTATGATTAATATATATCCTAAACATTTAAAATATATATTCCCTTATTTTTCCACCTGCAATATACATATTATATATCTTAACTTACTTTGAACCTTATATAATTTTTGGAAAATAGGCTTTTTTAAGATTTTTTTGTGGAATAACAAAAAACTTGTCTGAAACACTCAATGTATATTTATTTGTACACTTCTGAGATTCTTCATGAAATTTTCCAAAACAAAATATTTTTTTTGTAGTTGCTGTAGGCCATAATGCAAAAACACAATTTTCAAATATCGCCACGATAACGAAGGATGTGCTCATCTGAACTACAAAACAGAAAAAATGTATGTAGTTTACACCTTACGCTGTGTGGACGAAGGATTTTGCAAAACAAAATTTTTACGAAAATTATGATCGTTTTACTAAAAAACCGGTTTTGAACGTATACATTTTTGGTTTTTACATCAGGAAAAAAAAAGTTTTGCCTTAAATTCAAAATCCTTGTCCACCACTGGCCAACATTGTTGTTAATAAGCCTACAAAATTTCAGACTGACCGAGTCAACGGTTCTTTAGTAATCGTGGTCACAACCACACTTTTGAAAAAACAGTTTCGAGATAATCGCGTGTAAAGAATGATTCGCTGTTGACTCGTAGTGCAGATAGCGCAACCCAATCCGGTTCTAATGCTCAGAATTTTATGATTTTTGGGGAAAACATTCTCAAGACATGTACTTTCAGAAATGCAAAAAAATTTTTGACAAACGCAAGTGTATATAACCCCTTAACTAGAGCTCAAGTGTGGCAAAAGTCTTTAGGCAGAGCTTCAGTAGTTCCCGTTCCCTCCGTGTTAACCCCTTGTGAGATCGCTAGCCCCTCGCTTGACTTAACCCCCTGTGGGCCCTGAGTGTGTGTACCCGTGTGTACAGTGTGTGTGTGTGTGTGTGTGTGTGTGTGTGCACCCGTCGTCCCTCGGATGATAACTCGTATGTAACAGGAGACATGCTCTACTGAACATGAGGTTCGATTAAATGTTAATGTTGGTTAACTTTGGGGTTTTTTCTTTGGCTTGTTGTATTTTTTTTTCAACTCTCTTTGTTGTTGTAATGTTGTTGTATTGTTGTTGTTGTATTTGTAATGTTTTTGTACTGTTGTTGTATTGTTGTTGTAATGTTGTATTTTTGTTGTATTGTTTGTTGCTGTTGGTGTTTTATCATTGTTGTTGTTGTTGTTGGTGTCTAACTGACGGGGCATAGTGTTGTTACCATTGCCTTTTGTTGTGTGTTTGTGCATCTATTTAACTACCGAACTTGTCTACGTTCACACATAAAAATCGCATACATATCGGGGCCTCAGTTGCCTCTTTATTGTTGTATATATGGAGTATATATCTTTTTACTCCATTGTTGTTTTTTTTTATTTCTGTTTTTTTTTGGGTTTGCTGCTTGGTTGGCTGGCGCACTGAAACGTAATGGGCGACGACTCCGACTTCTTGCGACGGCGATGCGTAGCTCTCACTAGTTGCTATATGGTATAGTTAGGCAGTTAGCCAGTTAGTCACTTGGTTAGTTAGTAGGCAGGCCGAAAACGCATGAGAAACACCTTGCAGTGCACAGTGCACTGGGAGAAAAATGAAGGTAGCTCCTCGACTATTTATGAGTGTTTCATAATATTAGGATTTAAAATAAAAGATTATACAAATTATACATCAGAAAAAAATGTGAGATTTCATTTACTCTCAGTGTTTTATATTATTTTTATGAGCTTATTGCTCGCCAGTCATTAAAAAACAAAAAAAAAAAAAAAAAAAAAAAATTTTTACATCAATTAAAAAATTGGCATTTATTGAATATATATTTTGTTATTTTTTTAATATTTTTAAAAATGTTTTCATTTCTTAAACCATTTTTTTTATTTATATATTTTAGCTTTTTGTTTATTATAGTATATATTTTTTTTATTTTTAGTTTTTATATTTTGTATATTTATGTTATTTTATTAAATTATTTAAGTAAAATATTAGAATTAAATGCTGATAAAATAATCAAAATATTTAAATTTTGGTTGGTACCCAAAGTATAGCCCTTAATTTTTTCTAGTGCATTCCCTGTCGCCTGGCTCCCCCCCCTTACACCCTTTTGGCACCGCCCACGACTGCGCTTTCGTCTTTCGGCTGCGCAGGCGCAGGTGCTTCGGTGCCTCGATGCTTTGCTCGGTGCTTCGGCTGCTGATACCTTTATTTTTATTTTTATTTCCATTTTTTATTTGGAGAGTCATTGTTGTTACTATTGTTGCTGCTGCCGCTGCCGCTGCCGTGTGTTGTCTTTTGCACTTCACTTCACTTCAATTCCGCACCGCTTGGATGCTCCTCCGCCGCTCGGAGCTCGGTTCAAGCCCGGTTCAGGTTGCTGTTTCTGCTGTGGCTTTTCTTTGGCTTTTCTTTTCGGGGGAGTCTGCGGGTCGTAAATTTCCGTAGGCCTCGGCTGGGTAGTGCCTATTAAAGTGCGATTTGTTTAATGATTTTCAACAAACTCGCTGCATAAATTTCCCATTTCAAATTACATACGAAGATGTTCGGTTGGGTTTTTGGTTTTCTATTATTTCGCTTCTGTATTTTGTTGCTGTTGTTGTTTTTTTATTTTTGGGAAATGCTCATGGAAATTAAGTGTTTTATTATGCAAAAATCAGTCGGCGGGGGGAAAAAAAAAGCAACAACTACTAGTGCGCTGATTACGCTTATAGCCCGCATTTTCAATTTTTATCCAATGGTTAACTGAGTCACGGCTCTGGCTTTTGTGCTTTTCTGAACTTTGCCGTCCGTCTGGCTTTTAATTTCCATTTTTTGGCCCGGACTTCGGCTTCAGCTTAATTCGGTTCGGTTCGGTTTGGTTTAGTTGGTAATATTTAGTGGTTTTAATTAACGACTAGCAGCCCCTCATTTCCGTCCCGTCTCGCCGGAGTTTGTGTTTGTGTTTGTGTTGGGCAACGCCGCGATTTGCATTGAGTTCGCCATGAGAAATTGGCATTGCGTAGCTACACTTATATAACGCACTGTTGCCAAGCTGCGTTTCCAAATTGGAAGGCCAGCCATTGGAGCAGATTAATTGAATAATTATATTACAAAGAAAATAGTTTAAATAATTTGTTCTTTAAGTATTTATAGCTTTGTACATTAAGTTTATTTTGTTCTTATTTTCCTTTGCCAAATTGTACTTAAATCGGTCTATAAATACGGAAGTTATGGCAATTAAGTGGTAACTTTATAGTTCTAGCTCGCTCGCACTTAGTCCAGCCAAGAACCCTGGTTTCGAACTGGGGTTTTCTAAATTCAACATTTTGTCAATATTTTTTTTGTTTTTTTTGTTTATTTGGCTACCTGTATCTATAAACAAGCACTTGAGAAATCCCCTCCTACCCAAATCAGTCAAAACCCCGGCAAATCCCTCCACCCAGCCACGCCCACTGCCCCCGTGAAAATCTCACCTGTTCAGGTGAGGAGTTGTGCCAATTGCCGCTATTTACCACACACATTACACGATGCGAGCAAATCAAACAACGCCAATCCATATATTATATATATAAATATTTACGTGTATAGCCGACGCACTGATGATGATATATACTCGGAAATGGGCGGGTATATCGAAGATACATCTGGGGTCAGATGAATAGTATCTTTGGATGTGTATCTACAGATATAGTTTACATATGTTTATGTTGTTGTATTATTTAAAAATTAAATAGGAAAATATGTAGTATAAATATTAAATCATATTTTTATTCTTTACAAATTAAGTACAAATTGGGGAGTAACTATATTAAATATTCTATAAACATAATACACAAAATCCCTGCTATTTTTTAGCTATTGCTTTAACCGCAATTGTACCTATATATTTTCATTATTTAAAAACTAGAGAAGGAAATAGTCGTAAATATATAAAAAAAATTCTTGGAAATTTTACAATCAAAATCCTGAATTTAAGCTATATTTATAGCCACAATTTTAGGCATATATGTAGATTATTTATATATTTTTCCTATTTAAAAAATTAAATGTGAAATTGGAAGGTAAATATATTAAATATTCTAGAAAATATTACCTCGAAATCCCACAGTTTCTTAGGTATTTTTATAGCCACATTTGCAGGCATATAAATATACGTTTTTATTATTTAAAAATTAAATATAAGGGAAGAGAGTAAATATACTAAAAATACTTGAAAATATTCCCCAGAACCCTTCAGTTTCTTACCTATTTTTGTACCCACAATAGTGGGCATACATATATATATATATGGATATATTTGTATATATATCCCCCTATGTGGCGCTATGAGGCAGTTGGCAATCAAAGAACCGAAGCAAACAAGAAACAGCGCCAACATCGTCCAATGCTAATAATTCAAAATGCTGCACATGCGACGTGGCCCAGGAAAGGTGGGCATTCGGTTTATAAGAAAGTAAGGTGGCAACTTCTGATTTATGCCCGGGCCTCCCCCTACTCTACCCTCTATATAATGACTGAAAGCAATGGAGTATGCATTACATGGCCAAGGGAGAAATAAAGAACAGAAAAAAAGAAATATATATAGAAACTCTATAGAGCTCGAAGCTGGCAGTGTTCGAACCCCGGGCTTTCCTATAAACACGGAGCAGGAGGAGCTGGGATCCGAGGGAGCCGCCGATTCGCGTGATAGAACAATGTAAAAATTATGAATGTGTAAAATATATGGGCAAAAGTTGCCATATGTATGCCCCATAAATATGCATGGGATATATCCGCAGGGACTCAAGTGGATCGGAGTGGAATCTATGGCAATGGCGATGGCGATGACGATGATGATGAGACTTTTCTGCAAAATAATTGATAAGGCAGCCAGGGAGATCTTGCACTGCTACAAATTATACTTTAAATATAAATATATATTATATATTTATATATATTTTAAGTACAATAAAAGTGTAAAATTAAGGTAAACAAGTCATGAAAAGTGTTTTATTTTATTTTTATTATCCAACACATAAAAACAAACTGCAAGCTATAGTTTCTGTCTATGTTTTCAATACATTCGACCATTAATTTTATGTAAAATTACATCAGAAAAACCATAAAAAATTGATTAAATAAAATACAGACACTAAATCAGCTTCTAAATTTAAAAAAACACAATAGAAAAATGATTAAAAACCCCTAAGCCATTGTTAAAAATATATTATTAATATAACAAAAACCAGCGAACTAAGTTCTTTTCAAAGATTATATTTCATTTTAATTGTTTAACAAATAAGACAAACCGCAAAACTATAGTTTTAATTCGTATTAACTATTTCTTTTATGGGAAAATGCATCAGAAAACTCACAACAACAAATAAAACTATATTAAAATCCTTTTCAGTGTATATTTAGTCCCGTCTGGAAGCTATAGCTATATAGATTTCATTATGATTCAACTTAATAAGCTGCACGCCCGGGTGTTGATGTGGTTGAGTGGCTTGATTTAATGGCTCCCGCTTAGGGCCCCAAGAAGCACATAGATACTACACTCATAGTCCAGACCCATAAAACTGAACTCTGAAAACTGAAAAAACTAAAGACTGCAAACTAAAGCTACTAAAAAACAGAAAACTAAAAACCAAAAACTGAAAACCTTAGGCTCTGTGCCGGAAAGCGGAGCAAGTCATGCTGATGGATTGGAAATCAAGACTGTGGCCCGCGGATTTTGGCTTCGCATTCGTGGGAAGAACGCTGGGAAAGAGGTTTTTCCACACACACACACACACATTGCACTACACATATAATGATGGCAGACAATTGCAGAAAATCTGCCGGAACCACGAGGGGTTACGACTTGGGGAAAGCTTAGGCCCCCGCCTGAATTTAGTTGATATTAAATCCGATGGTATCTCTTGTTATTGATTTTTAAGGGAAATAAAATAAATTATATAATTATTAAACATATGTTTGTTAAATTTGAGACATATTTAGAAACCTTAGAAAGTATAGCCCCTTGACCCTGTTCTTTTAAAGGCCATCTTCAGGCCGCCTTAAATCCCATAAATATGCGTATTATATAGTATATATAGTAGTACAGTTTATATATAGTATTGTTTGCCTATAGAAGCCATTAAGTTAATTTCATTTGTTGGCATCTTAAAGCCATTTCCTGTTTGCCTTTCGCCCTTTTCTTGTAGAAATTCCCGCATTTCTTTGGATTTACTGAAACTGAACCGAACTGAACTGAAAATCTTTGTAGAACAATGGATCATAGATCATATTTTAATGTCGCTGTCGCCGGTGTTCTTTGGTACAATGAACTTTCGATATGAATATCTAATGTTGGCCACAAAAAAAAGTCGCACATTTTCATCATCATCATCATCATCATAATAATAATATTTTTGTTTGCGATGCGTTACCCATTTTTATTATTATATACTTTAGCTCTCGAAATCTTCTTTCTATAACCATCTCGGTCGCACTTTTTTGTTGTTGTTTTTGTTTGAATAATATTTTTTGTTGCCTTGTGTGTCTGCTGTATTTTTTTTTTTTTTTTTTTGGTTTTTTTTATTATTTTTATGGCTCACAACGATGGCGGCATCGTTGTCGACCACGGCGCGTCTTTTGATTGGTTCAAGTTGAGCGTTTTTAACGAGCTCTGATTTCTGCCGCCGAAAGATAGATAGAGAGAGGAGACACACATAAGAGGGAGATGGGAGAAGGGAGACGGGGGGAGAAAAGAGAAGAATCGAGGAGAATCGGGGGCCTGAGAGACCTGAAGATACTCCATACTCCATAACCTGGGGGATTATCTCTGGCCAGCGATCAGCCGCCGTTCGCCGTTCGTTCGTAGCCATAGTTTTGCCATATTTTTTGCCATACTTTTTGCCATATAATTCCACAGGGCTTATATATCATAAATTCACCACAGCAATTAGGTTCCCTCAGATGTCGTACACTCAACTTTTGGGTTCACAAAAGGCCGAGCATCTCGCCAAGGCGAAATAATAA
Source organism: Drosophila aff. chauvacae BK-2020 (assembly GCA_018903765.1). Classification (NCBI taxonomy): domain Eukaryota; kingdom Metazoa; phylum Arthropoda; class Insecta; order Diptera; family Drosophilidae; genus Drosophila; species Drosophila aff. chauvacae BK-2020. The sequence continues at coordinate 7,871,657 of JAEIGO010000395.1, read as the reverse complement.
CGAAAATTGGAAGTATGGAAGTTCTAATCTTGGCTTGTCTTTACTATTATTTTTGTTTTGTTTTTATTAATCGCAAAATATTACTTGGATAATAATTATATGTAATTATATTCTATAGTTATTGTTTTATTGTTTAGTTAAAGCTTTATATTAATTTGATAATTATAATAACCTATATAAAAGAATACTTAAGACTTACAAAAATATTAACTGTTTTTTTTTTTTTATTCCGGGAATAAATTTATGAGAAACTCTTTTGAAAAAATCTTTCAACCGATCTTTGGTCTAGGTAATTTCCTATGTATTTATATACACTTTTTTCTTAAATACATTAATTTAATCATTTGTAATAATACAATTTATTTGGTAATCTTACTTTCTTATATATCTTTTAATATTTTCTAAAATAATATTAGTTTTTAAGACTAAATTAAAGGAAAACCCCTTTAAAACCCTATTTAAAACACTTTTTAAAACTCCCTTTAAAACCCCCTTTAATTTTTTTTAAAAACCCCCTTAAAGTAGGTATTGTTTTTAATATTTAATTATTTTATGCCTAACATTCTCCCCAATATTTTTTTCTCCTAATTTTTGCTGCTAGTGTCTTGGTCTGGCTCCTAGAAGAGCGTGGTCCGCTTGGGCAACGTGACGGCGATGAGCTGGCCAAGATTAGCGGAAGCTGGCTGACTGGGATTGGCCAAGAACTTGGCCCTGGCCAGGATGCCAGAGGAGAGGTGTAGGGGCCAGTTCCTGGAGGCCAGCAGATAAACGCAGCCAGATAACCGGGAGCCACTGGGCCGTAATGAAGATCTCCGGCGGATCTGGATGGATGGCCTGGGAAAGCCGCTTTTTCTGCGGATCACGAGTGGCCACTTAGGCCCGTCATGACTGGGAAAATTCCTCGGAGGGGGGGAAATGCAAAAGTGGAAATATAAAAAGAAAGGAAAACAGAAGCAGCTGCCGAATGACTTCATCGATCCATCGTTCGATCCCCCGAATCGATAGGTCGCTCGTGGAAGTTCCTAATTACATGACACAACCGCAGGTCGGGTTACCTGGTGTCGGTTCGCACCTGTGGCTCACCTGTGGCCTAGGTCGCGGTGTGTGCCAGTGTGAGTGAGTGTGAGCGAGGTGCGACAGTGCTGGGGAGTTGCAATTTAATTGAAATGGTTTCAGGGAACGAAATAAGAAGGGTATATCAGTCCAGTAAATAGCAGTGCACTTTCAATTTAATTGCAAATACATTTTAAATAAAATATTGTTATTTTGTTAGTTATTATTATTATTATTGAGAAATTAACACGTAATTAAAATTACGCGAAATTTGGATTAGCTATAGCATATTTTGTTAGTTATTTTAAAAGTTTAAATAAATAATAAATAATTACGAAGAGGAAATAAATGAAGACGAGACTGAATTTAATTGCAAATAAAATTAAATAAAGAAAATAATTTATTGATATTAAAAAAAAAAAAATAAATAACACCGAAATGGAAATCTCTGAAGTCGAGGAAGAATTTAATTGCAAATAAATTTAAATAAAGTTGAGTATTTATTAATATAATACAACAAATAAATAACGAAATTATTATTATTATTATTATTATTAATTGTATTTAAAAACACCAAATAAAGACGTTAAGGAAGCAGACAGCGCAATTGAATTGCAAAAACAGTTAAATTAAATAGGAGTATTTATAATTATTAAAAAAAATTAAAATAATTACAACAATTGTGCAGCGAAATGCAGGCCACGGTATAACCACAAGTGATATATAAATTGTTTAAAAATAAATTATTAAATCAGTTAAAGAGAAAAAAAACAAGTTACTTATTCAATTCCAACCCATGTTAAGCAAAATGGCAAATAAATGACGTGCAAATAAAATTTCGCAATTACCTTTATTTACAAATAAAAAGTAAAATAAAGTAAGAGTATTTATAATTATTTAAAAAATTTAAATAGATAAGAAAATAATGCAGTTGTGCGAGGTATATGGCACAGGAAGCAAACTCATTTCCACGTGTCATCAGCTTACAGGAAACAGAAACAAAACGAGTACCTCAGCTATGTTAACTGACATCTCAAAAATTGTAATTGTTGGAATAAAATAAAATGAAACAAAAAAAAATTAATAAGTTGAAATAAATAATAAATTATTAATATTATTAATTGTCATATTACAACGAATTGAACCAAATGGCAGTGAGGATGGAGGGCATGCAGGGAAATGACATGTCAAGGAAGACAATTAATTTCCATTGTTGGAATAAAATAAAATGAAATAAATATTTAATAAGTTGAAATAAATAATAAATTCTTAATATTAATTGTCATATTACAACTAATTGAACCAAATGGCAGTGAGGATGGAGGGCATGCAGGGAAATGACATGTCAGGGAAGACAAATAATTTCCATGAAAATATCTCTCAACAGGGATAAACTCACATCTCAAAAATTGTAATTATTGGAAAAAAATAAAATGAAATAAATAATTAATAAGTTGAAATAAATAAAAAATTATTAATATTATTATTATTAATTGTCATATTACAACGAATTGAACAAAATTGCAGTGAGGATGGAGGGATACATGCAGGAAGAAAATGACATGTTGGAAACAAATAAATGAAAAAAAGAAATAAAATTTTTTTCCATTGGAATAAAATAAAATGAAATAAATATTTAATAAGTTGAAATAAATATTTAATAAGTTGAAATAAATAATAAATTATTAATATTATTATTATTATTGTCATATTACAATGAATTGAAGAAAATGACAGTGAGGATGGAGGGCATGCAGGGAAATGACATGTCAAGGAAGACAAATAATTTCCATTGTTGGCATAAAATAAAATAAAATAAATTAAGTACAAATAAAATTTGGAAATTCAAGAAATAAAATAAAGAAAATAAATAAAAAATAAAAATTAAAAAAGAAAAAGCGATGTGCCGTCGAAGGCAGCACAAGGCGAACTGATATGCCTGACGAAGTCGATGTCACCAAGTTAACTTCAGAAGCCAAAAATCCCAAAGTCAAAGCCTACTAGGACACGTGACAGAAATGCCAGAGATTCGAGATTTGCCAGATATGAGAAATAGGGTCACACTATTGGTGGTTAGTTGTTTACTATTTTTGTATTAATGCATTTTTATTATTATTATTTTCATGTATAACTTTATTATTTATTTATCAAGCATTTATATTTATATTCTAGTTTATTTTAATTATTTAACATAGAAAAAAGCTTTGGAAATCAATGTTCTCAGTCTCTGCTCATTTTTCAGCAAAGGTCTGCAAGGGATTTTCAAGAACTCTGGCACTTTACAGAGATGCCAAACAAACCAAATAGGGTCACACTTTTTGTGGTCAGCTTTTTGGGATTTATTTATTCATGCATTTCAATGTTTTCTGTCATATTTTAAATTATTTAACATAAGAAAAAAAATCAGGTAATCAGCCTATTTCCTTGGGTTTTAGTTAATATAAACCTCTTTGACTAGGCGTTGCCATCTGATTATCTCAGCATTTTATACAAAAAAAAAGGTAACAAACCGTGTTATAAATTATATTTTCCACCTCAGAAAACCCCAGGGTATTTAAACCGACGATATCTTTAAATGTTGTATGCTATTTTTGGCTCTTTTCTTCACTTTTTTCCTCTTTTATTATTTTCCTTCAGCCGCGCTTGATTGATTTAGCAAGGCAGCACTGACCCGCAGCAACAGGACATTCAACGGAGGGTTGCCACCACCACCAGAAGCAGCAGCACCAGCACCACTCAAGGGTTCCCAATGCACCTGCCTGCCCGCCGGTCAGAGATCCGACAGACATTCGGAATGGATAATGGAATTCCGAGCGGCATGCGATCGACACTCACCCTCGCCACTCTCCAGTTGCGACCCCTGGACATGGCATTACCCTCGGGAAGCGGGAAGCGCGATCTTGTCCGTTGATCTTTTTGGTGCATTGGCTAAGTTAATTGGTTGTAAAACAATTTTTCGAATTAACATAAAAATGTTTCATTGGAAAAAATATTTATGCGACGGGAGAATAGAGTAGTGTAGAGTAGCGAGACTCTTGGAGGGCAATTAACCATCGGTCCTCGCCTGGGATCGCTTTTGTTTGCGGTTCCCGATCGCGCCCGCATATTACCACTCTCAAGTATCTCATATATTTCATATATCACATACATATATATTTGTATCTAGGAGGGGGAAGTTTGACGGAAATATAGATAAAGCGAATGATGTATGTTTGAGCGGGCAAAGCGATTGCTGGTAGACAGGAGACAGGAGAGCAGAGTGGGCTGGAAATAATGATCAATGGGTTATGCCAAGGAATACTGATATTTATGGTAGAGATTAAGAAGTTAATGCTTTTATAATCATTTCTGTTATTTATCTGTAATAATTTCTATATATAAAATTATCTCCAAACCTTTAAATATCGATAAAATATCGATATAGCAATATTATTCATAAATAATTTTAGAAGATGAATGGACAACCCTACCTGACACTATTACCTTTGCCCATTATTACGATTCGGGGCATAACGAGCACCGCACCAGCAGCGCAGTTGCTCGACCATTACACAAAAGTCATCGCGATTGTTATCGTCATCGGAATTGGATTCGAAATTGCAATCGTCATTGTCATTGGCAGCGCTAATGTGCGATGTGTGAGATGCAATGTACCGCAACTGACGAACCGGCGGACTGACGGATGGAACAGGAAAACAAGAAAGTCAACACCGAATCAGACAATTGAATTGTTTCGGCTCCCGCCGGTTGACTCTTTTGTTCTACACCCCCTACTCCCGCCCACCCCTATCCACACCCCCATATATCGAGCTGGAAGTGGAAATGGAAGTGGAAATGGAAATGGAAATGGGAGGGGGCACATCAGCAGCAACAGCAGCAGCACCCGCAAGACCATTCAACCATGAGCTGGCCACAAAATGCAAATTGAATGAAATGGGCAAAGGATGCACTAGGGGAAAATAGGAGCCATAAGGGGAAAGCTGAAAATAAAAGAGGAATGTCGATAAATAGCGATAAAAATCGATCATAAATGTGTATTCTCCTATCTGAATTTTAATTCATAACTAAGCTAAAAATACATTAATTTGAATTCGGAAAACTGTTCTGAGTTAGTTTCTATAAGGCTAATAAATCTGCATACTGAATTTTAATTTATTTTAAATTTAATATTTTTACACATTTTTTTTACGATTTGAACAATTTAACTCCTTAAAAATTTCGAAATATTTTTAAAATTTTAAAATTTGACCAGATATGGCTAGATCGGCTGTCGTTGCTGATCAAGAATATATATGATTTATAGGGTCGGATGTGTCTCCTTCACTCCTTTTTTATATGTTTATTGTTATTATTTGTCTCCTTCACTCCTTTTTTATTTGTTTATTGTTATTATTTATATGTATGTATATTTTTTTGTAGTGCACGCTCTCTCGCCGAACCGCGCAAATAAAGACAATGGGAAGGCGACTTTTATTGGTTCCATTCGATGATCAGAGCCGCCAGTTTGCGGCGTACTTAGTGACACCATTAACGCCAGCAGCAGCCAGTGTGTGTGTGTGTACTCTTAACCCCCGTTCAGCTTAACCCATGCCGCCGCCGCCGCTTGGTAGCCGTTTGCCAACAACACATCCACATCCGGCGTGCGCGCATGCGCAGTCCGTCGCCCGTCGCCCGTCGCCCGCCGTCTGTTTGATTGATTTTGTGGCACATTGCAAAGGGTTTCTTCTCGCTTTTCAGGCCTTTCTCTCCTTTTTGTTGTCTTTTATGTTGTGTTTGTTGCTGCATTTGTTGCTGCTTATTTTGTTGTACTTTTTATTGTTGAATGTTTATTGCAATCGGTGTGAAATTTCACACCGCAATGCTTAAATGATTCCCGGTCGCCGGTCGCTTTCCGTCGTCAGTTTTCTTTTTTTTTATTATTTTATTTTACTTGGTTGCGGAAGACGAAGGCCTGGGAACGGGGGGGTCTTATGTAATAAAATATCAAATACTAGTAAAATAAATGAATTATGATATATAATAAAATATATTATATGTATGTATATATGAATATTGCTTACTTGAAAGTAGGAACAGGCATTAAAAGTCACTTTAATTTAAAATAAAACTACACCAAATAATTTATAGAAATACTAAAATTATAACTAAAAGAATCTAAATAAAAACTTATAAAAAAAAACATGTATTTTGAATACAAATATGGATCGATTTTATAAAAAGAGAAACAGACAAGAAGAGATTACATCAATTTAGGTAATGTATTCATTTAATACAAATAAAATGAATATATATCCACAAATTTAAATAAACATATGTTATGCCTTATTCTAAAACAAGCTTTCTGGTATGCAAAACTTAAGTATATATAAATATTTATAATTCTATATTTTCAGTTAATAACAAACAAAGAAATTGTAAGGGGAATAATTCCCAATAAGAGTTGAGTTTTAAATTGATTAAAAATACAACTAATTTATATATGTACAAAGTTTTGAATTTAATGAAATAAAACCGAAAATCCCTAAATTATTATGTAATTTTAACACCAAGTATATTTTCTATATAACATAAAATAGAACTGTCTTTAAATAAGAGCACCAAAGGTTCTATACTCTTTTGTATTAATCTAATACAATTGAACTACAAGAAAGTAATGTATAATTATATTTAAATATATAAATATACATATTATTTAATTATTATATCATTATTATTATTATCATTATTATCATTATTATTATAAAAAATATATGAGCATACTTTCCTAATCCCCCCATTTCCAATTTAATTTCAAAACGGCTTCAAACAAGGACGTTCCTTGGCTTTCCCACATGATTTTCTCGACCTCTATTTACCGCAACCAACAGGTGAGTGTGTCCAGAGTGTGTGTAATGTGTGTGTATGAGTGTTGTGTGTGAGAGTTGTGTGCCTCAATAGGTTCCTGGTAGTGTAATTGCAAAGCCCTTCAAGTGCCACCATCCCATTGCCCTTGGAAATGCTGCAACTTCGCCACTGCCACTGCAAGTTGCAACAATTGGCGTCACGCTTCGCTGGCGGCCCAAGAGAGGGAATGAGAGGGAGTCAGAGGGAGACCCAGGGATGGAGGAGCCACAGAGCATGCACCAGGGCCAGACTATAGGGCTGATTGAAAGATTATTTTGCACTGATAACGCTAAAAACGTATGGATGGATGGATTGAAGCAGGGAGGGATTGTGGCAGGGAGGCCTCCATGGATGGCTGTAACCACCACCAAAGTGCAAACATAACAACAAGAGAGTCAAATAGAGCGAGGAGCCATCAAAAACGAAATAAAAAAAAAAACAAAAACCGGCACAGAAATTGCAATTCGAAAATTGTTGCGCTTTTGGGTTTGCGTGTTTGCATTTCTCTCCCATTTTTGCATTCATTGTCCACAAGCATTTCCCACATTTCCAGGCCAGGCCAGGCCAGACCAGACCAGCGACCATCATCATCATTAATAATATTGAAAAGCCCTAATTACGGTTAAGTGGCCCAAACGAGGAGAGGGAGAGAGAGACACACAAGGAAGATCCCAGGGGGAAAAGGGAAACCCTCTTTCCCTCTCCGCTTCCGTATTGAACTTTTGCAAAGGGTTTTCTCGCCGGCTTCCCTACAAAACTCCACTCAAGCGGATCTTCATCATCAGAGGGAGAGGGAGACAGGCTTCTCTATGTGTGTAAATCATTTTTCCCACCCCTAACATAAAAAAGAAGGTAACCTCACCTGCCCAAGGTGCAGCCGCAAATGCAGGTGCATCGCCTCGGTTTGGTTCCTGACCTACGACGACCCTCGTTCTCGTTCTTGTTCCCTTTCTCGCCTTAATGAAATCATTTATAATTTTTCCTTCCCCTCGGCGTGGCATTTGCTTTGCGGTCTCCAGTCAGACATCGTTGCCTGCTTTTCTTACCGCCGAGAGCAGAGCAGGTACTTCTTGTGTGCTTCCCCCGTTGACTTTGTGTTTTCCCAACACGCTTCATTGCCCATTTCGGTGCCCATTGATATGGGCCAGGAGCAGGGGCAGGGGCAGGAGCAGGAGCTGGGGCAGGAGAGGGTCACTTGTCCCCTGGTCTCTTAGCACGTGGCTACCGAGCGGTGATCGGTGTTCGGTGATCGTTGATCGTTGATCGTCGTGTTTGGTGGTGGGGCAGCTGCCCGGCTTTCAGCTGCCTCTAATGATGCCCCAGAAATTAATGTCCAAGTCCTTATAAAAAATGGGATAATCGAAATGATGATTTAACAGGGAAAGACAGAGAGTTTTCCGTTTGGAATTTAAATTAGTATAACATTTTATTAGGCATTTTTGCATTTGTTAAACTTCGTTTTATACCCTTTTGCAGGGTATTATTCTTGATCAACATAGACAGCAGAGTCGATTTAGCTATGTCTGGTAGAAAAACAATTTTGTTTTTAATTTCAACAAACATTTTTAAGAGGTTAAATTGTTAAAAATGCAAAAAAAAAAAATTGTAAAAATATAATTTTTAAAATAAATTGAAATTCAGTATGTAATTTTATTAACCCTATAAAAACTAACTTAGAACTGTTTTCCGAATTCAAATTAACGTATTTGTAGCTTAGTTATTATTTTTTTTAACTGTAAATGTTAAACTGTAAATGTTAAACTGTAGATGAAATATGAATAGAAACAAAATTTTAAAATCGAATTTTATGATATGTATAAATGATTTTTTCAATTCCTGTTAGTTTTTCTTTTCATTTTTCAACTTAACTTATAACCCAAGCAGACTTTTCCTTTGCCGCCAGTCCCCCCTGCCACGAAACCCCTGCCCAGTGCCCACTTTCCACATCCCACTACCCTTCGATTCTACGTATTTTCATATGCAAAGCTTTTCATTTTTCCAGCAGAATTCATAGCCCACAGACACCGTTCGAAAGTAGCATTGTTTAAAAACCGAAAATATTGTGAAGTTCAGAAAACAAAATTACGAAAAGGCGAAGGAAGTTACGGCTCTCTCTCTCACTCTCTAAATTCTAAGTTTTTACGTTTCTTTCGGGTTCAGAGATCCGATCCATATGCCACCATGCCGCGCCGCACCCGAGCACCGGTGCCCACGCAGAGCACCTCGCACTCCCAGCTCCCCCACGCTCAGCTTCCGTTCAATCCGGTGATGGACAGCCGGAAGCTGCAGAATATCTGGACAATGCGACCGCTGGGCGGCACTGGGGGCGCCCTGAAGGCCCTGGCCAAGAACGTGGCCCAGCACATGAACCTCAATCGGAGCACCCTGAAGCGGGTGGTGGCCCAGGTGGTGGCCGAGCATCATAATCTGGGCCAGGTGGATGACTACAAGGGTCACATGTACTATGCCAAGCCGGAGCGTTTGAATTTCCTGAACCTCTTGGCCCAGTCCAAGGAGGCGCTCGATGACCTCCTGCTGATGGATCCCCGCCTGGCCAAGAAGTTCCATCGCAAGGAGCTGGCCAAGAGGGAGCAGAGGCTAAGCTCTCAGGGCAAGATCTGTTCGAGGTACAAGGGAAAGGCTTCAGGTCACTCCTCCTCTATGAACTTGGCTACCTGCCAAGATAGGAAATCTGCACCGAAGATGGTTCAGAGCCTGAAGAAGATGCCCCTGAAGGTATCAGTTAAGGTTCCAGTGAAGGTTCTGGGCAAGGGTCCAGTGAAGTCTCCATCGAAGACACGTGTCAAGACTCCTGCGAAGGCTCTGGTAAACTCTCCAGCGAAGACTCCATCGAAGAATCCTGTGAAGGCATCGCCAGCGAAGACTTCAGTGGGAATCGCAGTGAAGACTCTAGCAAAAACAATCACACAGAAGTCCATCAAGGATGTTAAACTGGAAGAACGTGCGGCTTCCCGCACTAATTCTCCCTTTCGTTCGACCACCAAAGTCCCGTACTCCAGCTCCTCCCAGCAACGGCTGCCCGCGGGCTCCACCAGGAGAACAACGGCAGCAGTCAGTGGCCACCAGAAACCACCAGCAGCAGCACCAGTTTGGGACAGCAGTTTGACCAAGACCAAGTCCAAAATAAGGGTTGACAACAAGGTCAAGACTCAGCCAAAGCGGAAGCAAGAGAAGGCTTTAAAGCCTACGAAGAGAAACCCCTCCAAACAGGCCAAGAGAGATCAGGATGAGGATCAGGATCAGGTTCAGTACAGGAGGAATACAGCTCCAGAAACAGAATCAGAACCCGAGCATAACCGTTCCCATTCTCCCAAACGCCATCGTGGCAGCTGCCCTTTGCCCTCGCCCTCGTCCACGCCCTTGCCCACGCCCACGCCCACGCCCTCCTCAGTCACAGCCAATACTGCCGTTAACTGCCGCCACAACTACCAGAGGCACCAGAGGGGCCAGGCGGCGGAGGGTCTAACAGCCAAGACCTTGACCAAGGCTTTGACCAAGGCCTTAGCCAAGGCCATTCCCAAGCAAGCCAGGAATGAGGAGAGATCAGCATCGCCAATGCAGCCGACTTACAGGAACTACGACAAGCCCTGGCTGGTGTCGCGGGCCAAGAGACGACGCCTGGTGGCCGGTTGCCTGGAGAAGATTGAGAAGATCCAGAAAGAACAGGAGAAGAACCTGGAGAAGAACCTGGAAAAGAACCTGGAAAAGAAGCAGGAAAAGAAGCAGGAAAAGAAGCAGGAAAGGAAGCTGGAAAAGAAGAAGGAAAAAAAACAGGAAAAGAAGGTGGAAAAAAAGCAGGAAAAAAAGCAGGAAAAAAAGCAGGAAAAGAAGGTGGAAAAGAAGCAGGAAAAAAAGCCGGAAAAGAAGCAGGAAAAGAAGCTGGAGAAGAAGCAGGAGAAGAAGCAACAAAGGCAGCAGGAGCTGGTGCTGATTTCACGCAAGCCACCACGCATCCATGCGGGCCAGCAACTGCGCCACGTGGACTTTCCCTGGTATACGCCCTATCAGTTCCAGGGTGGAGCCGGCGCCACCCAACCGCCCAGTCCGCGCAGCTCCTCCTCCCCGCTGCTGACCGCCCGAAGAATCGGGCCGAATCTCTCCACACAGCGCCAGCGACAGCAGCGGATGCTGGCGGAGCGCCTGAGGCGGGAGGGAGCCATCGATACCATGCTGAACTATGGCTCAGGGATGTTTCGTCGCCATCGCGGCGAATGGCAGCCGGCGAAGAGGTCCTCGTCTCAGCTATTGGCCAGGGAACGTCGCAAGTTGAATGCCAGGAGATCGTCCTCTCACAAGACCATCCGAAGGACACCGTCCCTCCTCAAGAGGTCAGGCAAGAAGGATAAGAAGGGAAAGTCATCATCAGCGAAGCAGGGAAAATCCTGCCACCTGACACCTCCTCCGCCCTCGGCCGTCAGCTCCGATGATCCGGTGCATCCGCAGCGCAAGGCCAAGACCGTGGACAGCAGCCTGGGCAGCTATGCTGATCTCTTCCAGGCCTCGGACTCCCATGAGGCCTTAAAGCGGACCAAGCGCCGGCTGAGCATCGCCTTCAATCACAGGCCGCACAGGAGCAGTTTCCGGCGGCGGCGTCAGGCCCCCGTCTGGAAGTAGGTCTGGAAGTAGGACCAGGAGCAGCTGGAGCAGCTCAAGGAGCTCAAGGTGACAGGCCATCCACACCCATCATCCCGGAACCCAACGACTCTTTACAACCTTTTGTCAGTTTCTTAATGGAAGCTTAATAAATTCCAAACCTGGGACAATGAGTCTGGCAGTTGAGTTATTTATGAGTTAAGAAATTCAATAATTTTGTTTTTTAAATTACGTACTTAATTAGTTAGCTTAATTCTAATTTAAGATTTAACTATGATTGCTGAGCCTTTGATATAACTATTTTTATAGATGGAAAATAGTTGTCAAAGCTTTTTAACAATTTAGAAATTAATTAATACATGAATGATAAATTAATTAATTACATTTAATACAATATTTTCCCTTGATCTCTGTGTTAATTTTTATAAATATTTTTCAGGCATTTTCAGTAGGAAAATAGTTGTGAAAGCTTATAATTTTTGCAAGGCATTTTCTGGTCATATATATGAAAATAATTATTATTTAAAAATTAAGAAAAATAAATTACTTAATTAGTGAATTAGTGAATAAGCTAAAATTTAATTTCAAAGTGTTACCTGATCTCTAAACCTTTAAGATATATATTTCTAAAATTCCAATAATAATTTAAACTCCCAAAAGAATATGTTTAAAGCTTTTCCCAAGGCAAACTCCTTCAAATCTAGTCCCCAGGTAAGCCCACAGTAGCCGAAATCAAAACCCACTTCCGGCAAAAGGGTTTCAGGGTCAACCAATCAAGACCCTTAAGCCAGAGCTTAACTCCGTGTCAAATGTCCTTAACCAATATCAATATAAAAGCGCGAAAGGAAAGGAATTTTGTTTTCCTTTTTTTTTTTTTGAACTAGGGAAAACCCTGGGTTGTCTTTAAACCAGCGCCAAAACTCTGCCACCCTCGCCTGCATACTTGTGTCAACGATTTTTTCATGCATGCAACAAAATTCCCCGGGGAGAAGTCAGTCGATGAGCTCAAAAAAAAATATATATATACAGCAAAAATACAGAGATAAAATTACAACACAAAAATACAAACAAATATATATATTTATATGTATATATATTATTTTATAAGAACAGAAGACAAGGACGAGGACAAGGCCCATAATTTAAGTCGCTAAAGTTTTGCGCCTTTTGTTCGGCGGGGCAAAAGTTATTGAAAATCGCGCTAAAGGGGTTGAGAGGTCTTATTTTTTGGGCGGGTTGGAGGGTTTTGTGAGTCCAGGACCCTGGCAAAGGACGAAAGGGTTCGAAATTGAAAAAGAAAGCGAATGTCAGGTGGCGGCGGCGGCTTCTCGGCGGTTGCCTGGATGGTTGGTGTGGGTGATTTAGTGTTAAATAAAAACTTTTAAATTGCCATTTGATCGTTTGTTTAGCGACAATAATGTCGTCGTTTTCAGGTCCCTGCCACTGCTCCAGGTTCCTGCTCCTGCCTGCTCCTGTCTCTGCCTGTTTCTGCCTGCTCCTTCGTGTCTCTTCAATTGAATGTGCGCCCAGGTCCTGTGACAGGTTTATAGGTCGCTTGGCCCTGTCTTGGGCGCTTGAAAAAAAAAAAAGAAATACTACAAATATATTTAGAAAGGGGTTGAGAGCCTGGGCGAGGGCGTCGTGACAATGACATTGTTTCGCTGACAGTTGTAGCAAATTTATTGAAAAGGTGTTCCCCGGTATCGAAATTTCCTTCGTGGCTGTCTCTAAAAATTTATTGATATGTTGAAATTGCTTCTCTTGTTTTTTTTTTTTTTTTGCCTTCTTCTTTTCCCATAAAAAGTTTGACAGCTTCATTTTTTTTTTCTGCACTGGCTTCATTGTTGTAAATTTGACAGCAATTGTTTTGTTTGACAGTTTGTCGTCTCCGGCAAAAATGATGATGTCAATATGCAAAGCAGTTCTGCGAGGGTGATGTGGTATCCGTCTCCAAATCCCAATCAAGGGGTTCGAATGAATGCATGAATGAGTGAGTGAATGACTCGCCCGCCCTCTCCCTCTCTGTGAATGGGTTATTGGTGAGCTGACAGCGGGCGTTGATGGGCTGCAGAAGGTTTTTTCTTCTTTGCATAAATTCCAAAGTCTTCTTTTATGTTATTCGCTTAGAATGTGTAAGGAATTTATTGCTATTATGGAGTATTTTTAGATATTCATGAACTAAGGCAGTCTCAGGAAGGGTAATAAAGTGGGTGGAGAGTCAAAGTTTGTGGGTATTTAGGTAGTCATTTATTTCTTATTATGATATATGTGTATTATTTTTACATTAAATAGCTCATCTTTTATTTTTGTATTATAAAACTTATTATATTTTTAAACAGATTTTAATTTTATATTTTTGTTAAAAACTATTGCAATATTTGTGTGTAGTATTTTAAGCTTTGTTGGAATATATTCTAAACAATTCAACAACAGATTTAAAGTGTTGTTAAACTAAAAAAAAAGGGCAGAGAATAAATCGAGAAAATAAAGAGAAAGGAGGAGAAAGAGAGAGGCACACAGATTGATCATAGTAATGCCTAGTTGAAATATATTTTCAACAATTCAGCAACAAATTTTAAATGTTAATATAAATCCACGAAATTAACTTCTTTAGCTCTTTAACAAACTTTTTAGCTACCTATATTTAATTTAATTAATATTTCTATAGACATTTTCAATCCTTTTAATTTTTTTTTACTGAAACTATCTCCCAGTCGTCCAAAAAAAGGAATATAGCCATCATTTAATGTCTTTTAAGCTTGGTAATATCAAGAAATTCCCATCGCAGCGTACTTGTCACGGTTGCCAATGAACTTCACACTATTTGCCATTGAACTTGGCCCAGGTTGAGGCTAGCCTGCTATTTGAGTTCCTCAATTCCACCATTTTCCCGGCCACATTTCCACAATATTTATGTATGAACCAGGCAGAGCAACAGAGAGCGAGAGAGAGATGGAGAGGAGTATGCTTTATGAGACTGTTTCGTTTTTCGCTTAATCGCACTAGAAAATCTCTAGAAAGAAGATGGCTTAGATGGTAGAAACAAAAAAAAAAAAAAAACAGAAGAAAAAACCACGGCGAGCGTTCAACTTGAAAATATGCCAAAAGACAATTGGTTGTTCGGTTCTTCGGTTGTTTGGCTCTTCGGAACGCTAAGGGCACGGCCCAGTCACCAGTCTCCGCAGAGCGTCTTCTCAGCGAGTCTCCCGTCTTCGGCGTTGTCTTCTTCAATGCCAAGCGAAGCGTGAACACTATTAGAGGGCATGGTCCGAGGGACGCAGGTGGGCAGGTGGGCAGGCATTTATTAATAATTACCACACAGAGATGGGAAAGAGAGTAAAAAGAGTGGTACATAGTAGGAAATTTATTTGTTATTTATCTTTTTGGCATTATGCATGAATGGCAATAAAAAATACACGAACGTGTATATAGTTTTATTCCAACAAAACAAAAAAGGAGAAGAGTAAGCCGGAGTTTGAGTTGGAATTTGAGTATCATAAAAGCCAGTTCTCAGTTCTCAGTTCTCAGTTCTGAGTTCTCAGTTCTCAGGTGTACGAGTCTTCTCTGGGCGGGAGTTCGTTCGTTCGGTCAATAGATTTAGATCACTTTGCTGGGGGGGAAGCGGCACAAAGGGGGCCCCGGCACAAAGACTCATAAAAATAATGAGCTGGGCACGACGACGAAGACGACGACGACGACGACTATGACTGTGGCGATGGCGATGGCGACAATCATGATGTAGATGATGTTGGTATGGCGATAGTGCGTAACGCGAGTGTAAGGCACTTTGAGGGTAAACGAATTATAGTTTTATATATGTATACATGCATTTATCAGGAATTAAACTTTGATATATATATTTTTTTTATCAATATATATTTCTTAAAACTCCAACAATGTAGATTTTTTTTACAACTCACCAACATATTTTAAATGTTGTTGGTGAACTCAACAATAAGGCAGAGCATAGAGGGGAAAATAAAAAGAGAGGGAGAAAAAGAGAGGCACTAAAAAGATCATAGTAAAGCCTTGTTGGAATATATTTCCAACAATTCAACAATAAATGTAAAGGGCTGTTGTTGAACTCAACAATAATGCTGAAAATAGATTTTCCTATAGCAATGTCACTGGGCAACCCTGTCTCAAAGGTTCCTCAGGAAAATCTTTAAAAAAAAAAAAAAGAAAACCCAGAAGTTTACCTTGATGAAACCCTGGTTTCTGATAATCACACATCCAAAACCTTGCCAGATATGACCAGTCTCGAATTCTGATTTTGATTACGATTACGATTGCGATGATGATGTGCTTGTCTCGACTCTAAACGATGCTAATCTTATTGACTTTCGTAACTGCGCCAACCACATGTCAGTCCCTCCTCCACCGCCTCGTGGAAGAGCTTCCACTTATAAGACTTCTCCTTATCGCTGGCAAACAATGAAATAATTTCTGATTCCGAAACGTGAAGTGCTATTATTGTTTAGCCATTCCGCCTTATTTACCCAACTATTTGTGTGTGTTCTCATTGTCGTACACCCAAAAAAAAAAAATATATATATATATATATATAAATATAGAGGAGGAACCGAAACCCAAACCGAAGTCACAAATTATTCTTGGAAAATTGGCCTCATGGCTTTGGCATGCTGCGGTTTGGCTGATGAAACCCAAGCTGCAAGCTGGAACTGAACCCAGTTTTTCTTCTCGCTTCGTATCTTATCTTAAAAATAAAAAAAAAAAAAAGAAGAAAACTAAGAAAGAAAAACAGACCAAATAAACCCTGGAGAACGGAGAAGGCCTGATGATAAGTTCCGAAAAAACAAATGGATTTCGCCGGAGATGGATATGGGCTATGGGCGAGAGAGTGAGAGGCTTATCAGGGTACCAGAACCCAGAACCCAGAACCCAGACCCGTGTGTGTGCACACCTCCCCCCTGGCTCGGGGTGGGTGTGTGTGTGTGTACTTTGGGATCGCATTGTTTCGTTGCCGGGAAACTATTTTCGGTATTTGCACAAGATCAACAGGTGCCATTGCCGAGCGACAGCGTCAGCATCCCAAATACAAAAAAAAAAAAAAAATGGTGAAGTGAAAAAATGGGAGCGATGGACAGCCATGTGGCGCAATCATCTCTGCTTTTATATCGTAGACTAAGCGATCTTCTGACTAGCTGGAAATATGTATTATATCATGATATCAATATGATATATAGCTTTGAAATACCTTCAAGATATGATATGTATATGATAGCAACCTTCCAGAGGCTTAGTCAGTAGTTTGTCATACTTTAAAGAAATGATTTCTTCACTTTTTAACAAATAGCATCAATATTATGACATTAAAATAAAGTTATTAATGTTAACAAATAAATATCTTACATCTGGTAGAATTTTTAAGGTTACTTTGAAGTTTCTCTTAGATTTGGGTTCTAAACTAACCAAATAACAGTTAAAAAGCCTTACAAATGAAATTACTTTTTGTGTAAAAAACAAAAAAGAAAACCCCTTAAATAAATATCTTTAAGTACAGCAAAATCTTCTGACGCTTAAGAAATAGAAAAAATAAACAAACAAATAACCAATTTTTTGTTAAGGAAATACACACCAGCAACACCTCTCCGGAGACGGCGACCGCCACCTCCCATGGGCCGTTGCATTTGAGAAATTTCAATAATTGCGGCTCATTAAAAGTGCTCGGATAATGGCAGTCCAAAACACACACTCGACACTCTACACACACTCAACACACACTCCCAAGTCAACGACTAACACTTCCGATTATGAAATTTCGTTCGTTTTTCGTTGACAAAATGAGGTGTAGGAGCTGAGGGGAACCGACACAGGTAATCACAATCACAAACATGGAAATATCTATAATGTAATTACGGCCCCAGATCGAGGTGACTGCAAAGCGATCGTAGAAAAAGCCACCCGGCAAAAGTAACAAGTAGCGAAGACGACGCACAGCAACGGCGACTCATTAAAACAATTTTCAAAAATAATACAAAATAATACAAAATAATTACAATAAATTATGATTACGCTTGACAGTGACAGTGGGGTACAGTGGTTTAAGGTACTGCGAGGTACCGAGTAAATGTCTACACTCTGGGTGATGGGGAGTACCAGGCAGGGAGTACCCATTAAGGCTTAGAGAAAAGGGAACTATTAGAGATTACACAGCAAAAAGTTAAGACAACAGAACAGGGTATTCAGTCTCGAATAGAGTACCTAATACAGTACCTAGAAGAGTAGGTACAAAGTACCCATTACGCAGTACCCTCTAGAGTACAGAATAGACCGGAGACCATAGTCCATAGACCAGACCAAAGACCCAAGACGACGACGACGACGACACCCAGGAATCACTCAAGTGTGGCCAAAAAGTTCGTTGTTCATTTGCGCTCGACTTCGGCTTCATTATGCTGGCCAAAACCAATAGTAAACACGGGGTATATTAAGCATAAACTACATTAAAAAATATTTTAAATAATATTTAAATCGATAAATGTATAAAAAGAAAAAAGACACAAGTAAACAAGGTCTTGCAGCTGGAAATTAAAAAAATCGCTAAAAATTATAGATTAAAAAATACAAAAAATGTCATACGTTTAAAAATTTCTAAAAAAAAAAAATCGAATTATTTAAAAAAAATCTAAAACATACAAGAACTTTACTTTTTTTACAATTTATAAAACAAATTTCAATTTTTTGTTTCATTTAAAAAAAGTTTTAATATTTAAAAATTTTCTTAAACAATTTCAAATTTTTTTTAAAGATTTTATAATTTTAAAATATTTTTAAAATTTCTTAAAATTGCAAAATTCTTTAAAATTTTAAATTTTTTTATTTTTTTTATTTTAAAAAAGCTAAAAATTTTGAAATGTTCAACAAGTTTTTTTTTATTTTTAAAATTTTTTAAGAATTTGTTGAATTTCTTAAAGGTTTTCCAATTTTTTTTAATTTTAAGAAATTTAGAAATTTAGAAAAAGATTAAAAATTTCTTAAAATTTTCAAAATTTCTTAAGAAAACCAACTAAAGGGCACTAGTTGTTCGAAGTCTTGGTTAGTTTTTGGTGGTGGAACCCCTCAGACAGTGTCCAGTGATGGGTTACTGTCATTGCTCTCCCCGTGTGTGTGTGTGTGTGTGTGTGTGTTTGGGTGTGTGTATGTGCACATCACCTCTTCGCCTTAATTCAATTCAATTTGGCCACAGAAATAATTACAAACTGTCCAGGCTAACGCGCAGCGTGTGAGCCAAGGCAAAAGAGTGGCGCCGCCCGACGCTGATGACATGTACCAAGGGCCAAGGGCAAGAGGATAGAGAGTCGAAAGAGAGAGGGGGGAGAGTGAACCAGGTGCTCCCTGGACTCCCCAGGTGCCCCAAGAGAGCGGCGGGGGCGAGGGGAGAATTTATCAAAAGGCCATTAAAATCAAATTGAGGCGCAGACAAGCGACAAACAAGTCCAAATAAATGGAGATTGAGATGGAGATGCCAGAGGAGATGCGACGGGAGGGGAGATGTATCTGGAAGATGTGTCGAATGTGATGGACTGATGGGAGGATGATGGACATGTGTATTGGAACATACATCAAGACGACTCTCGATGCATTTTTCTGGCGACATAAAAATCCAACGTTGAAATCGTTAAAAATGCATCATCATCAATTTTTGATGCATATTTAATGTAACGAGAGGCTCGCGCGGAGTATCTTTGTATCTTTTCATCTGACTGGGGGTGCAGAGAGAGAAAAAAAACGTGTACATAATATGTATATAAAAATAATGTAAACCTAAAAACTTACAAGATTAAGTATTTATTTGTTATTTTAAAGCAAAAGATACTCTCTTTTAGATACTTCTTCAAAGGTTAATATTTACTTTTATTTTGAATATAAAATTTCCTCAAAAATACTATCTAAAACTAGCTGCAAATTGCGTTCAGTGTAACTTAGACTCTTGCCCTTTTAACTGCTAAGTGCGGCATAAAAATTGATTTACTCCCCATGGTCGGGGCAGTCTAAAGGCTCTATATATATTTTCTGATTTTCTGTTTTTTTGGGGGCATTTTTATACATTGCATATCGATGGCTCGACCGGCTTTATATGGCTCAATTAGAGGTGTTAAATCGGTCTGACCGATAGTCTACATTCCGGATATCCTAGCCCAATTATCGGCACTCCTTTGTACCTGTCTCAGAGGTTAACCTCAGTTGTAATCGCTGGTTAAACACACACACACAAGAAAATGCCCACGAAAATGAGAACGTGAAATTTCACAGGTAAATACTAGAGAGAGTATACACTACTATCCTGTTCCGGGAATCCTGTCTAAACTCTGTGCAAACTCTGAGGCTTCGGAGACGACCACTGAAACCTCTGATACCTCAGAATCCTCGGTATCCTTAGATCCTCGGCACTTGTTCTTTTTGTCGGTGAAAGTTCTTAGGGAAACCGCCTGCATTCTTTCCTTTTCTCAACTGAAATTCCTTTAGATATTTGCCACTTCGGTGGTTGCTCTCTCGCTCAGAAATATATATAAAAAAATCTATATGTATATAAAAGTCTTGGCAACTTTCATAAATTAGTCATTGAACCCGACACAATGCTGGCTTGAAAAAAAATACAAAAATTCGCATTATAATAAGCTAAATGCGAGCATAACAAAGCATAGCAGCGAAGCTAATTTTTTATAGTGTGAATCTAGCTCAAAATAAACTAAAAAAAAAAATATGTTAACAAAAAAAAAAGGAAACACAACAAAAAATAGCTCTAAACTAAAACAATATACGCATCGAGAGCCGAAAGTCTACGCTTTAATGACTTTCGAATTATGGAACTTGGGATGCGCTACTGTAACTTCTGTGGGTGTTTGGATTTGTTTAAGGTTTGAGATATTTTTAAAATGATATATGAAAATTATTCAAATGATTCAAATGATGTAATACATATACTACATTTTAGACAGTGTAAAATAAATAAAGAAACATTTATGCACACATATATCTAAATAAGTCAATAAATATTGATTTAAATTGTATTATACATGATTATAAGTATATTTAAGCAATGAAATAATCTTTATTTAATTTTTAACAATTCCTCAACAATTTAGATTTATTATATTTATTTCTTTAATATAATTTATTATTAAACTCTTTTTTAAAATATATTTTAAAAAATTATTCTACTTTCACCTATTCCATTTTTTCCATTTTTATTTTAATCACGATATTTTAAGAATATAATAAATAAATAAATATATAAGAATAAGAAAAAACCAAATAGTAGGTAAGAAGTAATAAAGCTACTTGGGGAATTTTTAAGGGATTATAAAATTCCCCAATAACTTAGAAATATTATTTATATTTAATTGAATTTTCAACTAGGATATCCTTAAAATATATATATTTTTTTAATTGCCCATACTAAAGCCCATTCCAATCCATATAATTTTAATATATATTTTAAGCAGCATTAAAGTCTAAAAATAATTAATGAATAAAATAAATAAATGTCTTAAACCAAATAACTCAAAAATATAATATATTTTTTAAATACAATTTCCAACTAAAATCTCTTTAGATTATATCTTAAAAATGTACCCATACAATCTAATTTCTAACCCCAATGCTCATTTATATAGTATCTCCTCCCATAATCTCCCAACCTTTACCGATCTTCAAAGGCTTAGCAATAATTATTCCCTCCTGTCTTGTGAATTAACCTCTCAGGAACCTCTCAGCCAGAAACCCACACCAAACACCACACACACACTCAAAATGTACCCTCCCCGATTTTCCTCTAGCATTTTTCCCCCGGCTGAAAACTCTTGAGATTCCCGAAATGCCCTCGACTCACCTGCCAAAGTCCGACTTGAACTGGGCCAAAAAGCCACCCACCTGGCAAATGGTCGGCGCACCGAAAAAATATTTAATTTATGCAAAACAGCGGCTATAACCTGGATATATATGTACATATATATATATGTGGGATTATGTGTGGTTCAGGTCGAGCTGCGGGCGGAGGCATTTCCATTTCCATTCCCACTTCCATATCCATTTCCATTTCCCAGGGGCCACGCTAATTAGCCAAAAACAAAAACCCCCCCAAAAAAAAAAAAAAAAAAAAAAACCAAAAAACTATAACTAACAATGAGCATAAAATTTTTGAAAAATGTTTTCATTTCTTTCTACATTCTTTCTCTATTTTTTCGTGGCTATTTTTTTGTTAACTCATATTAGAGGCATTCGGCCAGAAAACGAAATTCAAAAATGGCGCACACTCGAAAAAAAAGGCAGGTGGAAGGCGAGCAGAGTCGCAGATAAGACAAGTTGGGCTCGGAGACGCTTGGCTGACTGACTGAATGACTGATGGAATGACTGACTGACTGACTGACTGACTGAATGACAAGCCAGTCCAGGAACCATCCAAAGAGCCGCGACTGTACGAGTCTTGGAACTTGGCTTATTTTGGACTTCTTTTAAGCTGCTTTTTGGCTGCCTTTGGACTCTTTTTGAACTCTTTTTTGGCTCTTTTTTTTGGCAGTGCTGTGATCCATGACCAAGGCGCCATTTTTATGATTGCCAAAAAAATAAACACCAAAAATAAAGACAACAAAATAAACACAAACTTTCTTTCTTTCTGCGTGAAAATCAAAGCAGCGATCAAAGTTCGCCCTGAAAGTAATGGCTCTGTGGGCCGTTGGAAAGTTTTTTATTTTATTTGCATTTCTTATTGTGGCCGCAATTAAAGGGTACAAAGTGTAAGCTAATTTGTTTAAATTAAACCGGGTTTTTTTGTTAGATAATACAAAATGTATATACAAGAAAAATAAATACAAAATGAAATAATTAAATAAAAATAAAATATGTAAAAATAAATAAATAAATAAAAAAAAAATAAATAAATAAACATAAGTAAATAAATAAACATATGTAAATAAATAAACATAACTAAATAAATAAAAATTAATAAATACAAATTAATAAATGTAAAAAAATATATATAAATAAATATAAGTAAATTTAATTAAATTGAAGTACATATTTAAAATACATAAATAATAAAAATACCTACACAAATAAAAGTATGTAAAAATAAGTAATCAAATATAAAAAATATATTTATTATTATATATATAATATATATTTTATAGCATAAACTATGGAAATAGATTATGGTAAGAATTATGAGAAAAACGTACATACATAGCTCAGCCTCGGTTTCTTAGCTTTTAAATCGATTTTCTTAATTAATACTATTTTAGATAAATAAACCCCCCAAAGGCTACTATTTGCATAGATTCAAGAGGCGGCATCCTTGCCCTGCACAAACCCTGCTTTAAATGATTTTTCCAGCTTTTCCACTTTTCCCTGACATGCTCTCCTTAAAGCCCAGAGCTCCAGAGATGTCACTGGTTTAAAAATAGCGCCATGATCGCATATAAATTATAATTGAAATTATCCAAACAAGTGGCAAGTGGCAGGCACTGTGGCGGCGCACGGCGGCTGCTGATGACTTGATTTGAAATCTGAAGTGATATTTTAGGAATGGGAATGACTGTGCGGGGGGGTTGTGTGTGGTGTGTGTGATGTGTGTGATGTGTGTGTGTCTTATCCACCCTCGGCTATATAGCTAAAGGCTGGCGGTGGGCATGTTAAATGTCATTTAATAGTTGACAGTTGCACACTGCAAATACTGCAAAATAGTGCAATGAATATTGCAGTTTATTTTTTTTTGCTGTATTTGTATTTGTATTTCGCTTTTTATTTGCAGTACGCGCTATCTAGCTAGAAATTTATGTGTAGGTGGTTTTAAATTTATGCGGTCGTCGTTGTCTCAGTCGTCGTTGTCGTTTTCGTTGTCGGCGAGACGCTAAAAACAAGACGCGCAAAAATTCTTTAGAATTCGGTTCGTTTTTGCTTTAATAAAAGTAAATTTTATTGCTTACACTAAAAATGCATTGCATTGCATAGGCTAATGCTCTCGCAGATGCAGATACACACATCCAGATACACAATATGCGCCAGCAGATACATTCGTTTGGCCGCCCCGCCGCAGATACAGATACACGAATTGAAGACATCCTGTGGGTTGGCGCGGGCATCCGCTTATTTATTAGTCACACCAAATAATGTTCAATAAAAATAAATTGATAAAGCACATCAAATGTGGGGAAATGTTTAAGGTTTACTTCATTTACTTGTATAATTATACTAATTTCTATTTTTAATACTAGAGAAATAATTTAAGTTTATTTTTTGTAGGTGAAAAGAATGAAAATATATGAAAATCAATCAAATATATTTAGTAATTAAACATTTCCTTAAAATATAGAAGAAATCAAACAATTCTGCTTCATTTTTAAGTGAGTTTGGAGCTTCACTCTCAAGTTTATATATATTTTTTTGTATTCCAAGGTATCTATTTAGTTTATAACGTATTTAAGCCAGCTACTGAGATTTCTCTATCAATTTTGTTTCTCTCAATAGAAAGAGCAGGAGGACCAAAGGAATACCCCAAATTTAGAGTCCACGAAGTCGAAAATGTTGTCCAGAGTTCCCAAATAGCTTCACTTGATGTTCATAACCAGGGGGTTGATGGAGGCGAACGATGATGATGATGATGATGGTGATTATGTTTGCCTGCCCTGAGTTAAGGCCTTAAGTTCCAGGTTCTTGGCATACAACTCGGCTTTCAATTCCAGGTAACTCTCCGTCATGGCCAAAATCCTCTCCCGCTCGGCCCGCAGCACCCCCTTCAGCTTTATGAAGGCTTCGGCCAACCATGTAGGATCTCGCTCCTGTGATAAGAGATCGTCTGCTGTATCACAGGAGCGGCTTCCTGATCCCTGGGCCTTCACCTTCACAAAGGGGACACACTGCACGGTTTGGGCCGAGCAGGAGGTATTCTTCTGGAGAATGAGAGCCTGCAATTGATTGGCACACTGAGTCTTCCGCGCCCTGCGTTGATCAAGCTCACTCCGCTTGGGTGCCAGCGAGCAGGCGGCCATGGCCTCCGCGGGATCACGCAGCTCCTCCGGC
This sequence comes from Drosophila aff. chauvacae BK-2020, assembly GCA_018903765.1. NCBI lineage: Eukaryota > Metazoa > Arthropoda > Insecta > Diptera > Drosophilidae > Drosophila > Drosophila aff. chauvacae BK-2020. The sequence continues at coordinate 7,847,066 of JAEIGO010000395.1, read as the reverse complement.
TCCAGGAGGGTGGATTGCGTATCCTCCTTGGACAAGAGACTGGCCCGCACGGCGGCCGAGACCTTGGGTAACTGGGAGTACTTGCTGGGCACGTCCCGGTGAAAGGCCACCATCTGACTTGGCTTCTCAGCTGCTTGCTGCGGCTTTTTCTCCTCCTTCTTCTTGGCAGCTGGAACACCCGAGTTCTCAGAGACCTTGGCCAAACGGGGCAACTCCCAGCCCAAATGCACGCGACGGACCCAAGTCTGGGGAAAGTTCCGGACAAACGACTTCATGGCGAGCTGTGTGCGACACAAGGATAGCGCTTAAAAATTTCTCACTAACACACGAATTTAGTTACTATATTACCAAAAATAAATGAAAGCAAACGAAAAAATAGATAGGTACACGCTTGGAAAAGGGTGTGGAAAACCAATATTGAAAATAAAACGATTTGGAAAAACTTCACTGGGACTTTTTAGAACTTGATGTTTACTGTTCGAAAGGTTGGAATCGAATGAATCTCAGGCTGGTTGTAAGCTAGACAGGTAAATGGAATCAAGGGAATTAAAATCCAAGGCCTACTTGGGCGATTTTCAAGGCCCACTTTGAATGGGGATTTTCCCAATACAATACATTTTCCAAGCACACGCCATATGAGCATTACCATCCTCCCCCCGCCACAAACATTTATGCACATTATTCATTATTCCAAAAGGACTTCATCAACAGGAAACGACAGCAGTTGTTGTTGGGGGGCGGCCAAGAACTATAACACATTCGATGAAAAATTAGATTTACGTTTTGCATACCACACCACCCACCACCCACCATCCTGCTTGGAAAATAATAAAAAGAAAACCCAGAGAGAACAGTTACAACTCGCAGTCGCATTTTGATTGATTTGAATGTTACGTTGAGTGCGCGCAGCTCTGTGACTGATGATTGATGGACTTGCCAGTACCCTGGCCACGGCCACCCCCTATACCTTGTATCCTCACATCCGAATATCCGAAAAAAAAAGCCAAAGAAAAGCAAGGAAAAAATACGATTCCCAAGGAGAGAGGGTGGGGAAAAAAATAAAAGTAATTTCCAGGGTCTGACAGGCGTGTGTCAAATTCGACGACATGCGAATTTTAATAAACAGCAAATTGGCAACCAAAAAAAAATTCGGAAGTGAAAGAAATATTTATAGAAAAAGGCCACGACCAGAAGATACCCGGCAGAAACATCTAAAAAAAATATATAGAAAATAAACAAAAAATAGTTCAAAAATAAAAGATCATGAAAAAAATACATACAATACAATACATACAAAAATACACATACATAGATTTTCTCCTTTCTATATAAATTTGTACTTTATAGTATTTGTGTTACCTCGCTCTACCTTTCCCTGTTATCGATAAGCTTCCCTTCGATCCCCACGGAAGTTGACATTAAACCCGAGAGGAGACCCAAAGAGAAGAGAAAAGCAAACAGCAAGAAGAAAGGTCTGCGCAGGGAAATGGAAAAGTAAATAAAACGAAATGGAATAGAGAGTGGGGAGAGATAGGAAAGACATTCACCGCGAGGAGAGAGGAGAGACTGGGAGACTGGGAGACTTGAGACTCGGAGACTGGAGACCCAAGACCCGAGACCCGAGACTGGCGGAGACCCCAACATCCACCTTTTAATTGTGGTAAAAATGGAGTAATGACGTTCGGGCCCCTCGGAAGTTGGCATTTTGACTTAGTATTATGTACTATTATTGTTATTATTTTAGTTACCCGTAGCGGTGGGTCTTTTGGACAAACAGAAAGTCGCCTTGCATGCCGCTGACATTTCTTTTGTTTTTGTTTTATTTGTATGTAATTTTTCTATGTGTGTTTGTGTGGGTTTTTTTTCGGTAGCTGGTGGGGTCACCTCCGGCTCCCAGCTCCCAGCTCCCTCTCCAACTTCCCCCCTGAAGCTCTTTCTACGCAACCACATCCGGCCCTTGGGCCCGACTGGGAGTGAGTCTCATTTTGTGGGCCTTGGATTTTCTTTGGTTTTGAGTTCTCCTCTCAGTTTTTTCGGGGTTTTTGCCTTTTGAGTTGCAGTTTTTCGTATTATTTTCTTCGGAGTTTTCCGCTCCCACACGTTAAAAGTTCACTGGGTCACACAAGAGGCGAGGGAAGGGCCTCCTCTCTGGTTATCATATCCAGAACATTGCATTTTCCACCTTTTATTTTTGGTCATTCACTTGGCACTTTCGCCACAGGAGTCGTGGGAAAAGTGTGAACTTGTGGTGGTACAAAATCAGTTAAAGGGGATTTTCTAACATAAGAAAATTCATAATTATATAATAAATAATAAATAAAAAATATAATATATATGATTTAATGAATTTAACGAAATATTAAGAGACTTAAAAAACTATACAAATATTATGAATTAATTTATCTACGAATTGAGCCCAGAAAATATGATGAAAACTCAAATAAATAAAAATTAATATAACAAATCCTAAAATATCAAATTTATGAATTAATAATTAATTGATTCGTTGATTTCCAGCATTTGAAATCACAAATATGGCAATACATATAAAAAACAGATTTAAATAAATATAAAAACATCTACAAAATTATAAAAATATAAAATTTGAATTTGTTGTTGTAAAAATAATATGTTTAGTACAGAAAATATAACTAATAAACTATAAATAATATTAGAAAACCTTAAATTCTTAATTTAATTCATATGATATTATTTATTAATTAAATAAAATAAATAAATAACTAAAATAATATCAGAAAATCTTAAATTCTTAATTATATCAATGAATTTATTTATTAAATTATTAGATTAATTCTTTTGTATTATTATTAATTTTGTACTCAAGAAATTAAAACGAAATAAAATGTAAATAAATACAACAAGCCCCAAATAATATAACATACACTAAAAACTAATTACTTTATACATTTCCAGCACTAAAGCTCTAAGTAAATACCCGTAAAAAAAACCCCTTTACTATGACACGAACCGAAACAATCAATTTTCAGGTAATTTGGAAAATAATAGTCATAGTTCTGACTTGACGATATCGTGACTATAAAATGCTGGCACTAATCACGTATTTATTGAATACTCAAATAGTTCAAATACATTTAGAGGAAATACATTTAAGCAAACACAAAGCAAATGAAGTTCGAAATGTACAAATAAATACAGGAAGAGATTGGGAGACAAGTACTCACGCATTTTCCTGGGATCAGTTGGCATCTTTCCCTGCTGAACTTCAATTTTTTTTTTTGGTTCCCATCGCAAATTACCTAGCACGATGGGAACCCCCGGATCCAGATTCAGATTCAGTTCCCCCAAACCCCAAACGAAATACCAAATACCGGCTTCGTGCGTGTAAAGTTTTGCTTTTGTCGCGGCATTGTGTTTCGAAAGTCGCTTAACTGACAATTTAAGCGAAAGATGGATGGAAATAAAAATATAAAACGCGATCCCTCGCACGCAACAGAGTATTTCCTCGTATTTTCCAGGTGCAACCCAGGCCTTGTCTATGTCTATCAAATATATATGTATATATATTTGTACATATAATAAGAAAAACAAGGAGGTAAGCAAAGGATTCAATATAGAAATTAATGTTGGACCGCCTTTGCAAATGAATTACGATAAGCAGCAGGCGGCCACCCACCGAAAGCGAAACAAAAAAAAGTCCAACAACAACAGGGATAAACACGGCAAGTCCTGCGGGGATTTCCACCAGCAAAAGGGGCGAAAAATTGCACCAAAAATTAATAAGGAGTCGGGAAAAAAAATATACTTATATACAAAAACGAAAAAAAAAAAAAAAAAAAAAAAGGAAACAGGAAAAGCTAAGAAATTTCAACTTGGGTAACAAAATCTTTGGCGGAAAATCAGAAAAGGCAGCCGGGCCTAGGACACTCCCGAGATGAGCTACAATGGAAGATGTTAGAAGAAACATTTATTTTATATTTTAATATTTATTCAGTATTACAAAAAATAATTATTTTACCTATTTAAAATTTAAGAAAATATTTAACCGAAGAATAAACTTGATGAAAATCCCTAAAGATATTTTTTATAAATATTTAATATCAAAATAAGCAAACAATAGCTCTCAAAAAAATATCTAAATTAATAAATGATATTAGATATATAGATTATAAATAAAATCTATATTAAAATTAATTTAAAACAAGTAAAAATTTGTATATAAAAAAAGTAAAGAAATGGCTTACATCTGAAGATTTTGTAAACAATATTTCAACTTAACTTGTCTAAAAACTTTTGGTTTTTAAAGGAAAACTTTTCTGCATTGGAAACTCGATTTCTATTTTTTTGCCAATTTTTTACAAATTTGACGACACATTTTTTTCAAAAAATGGGTCCCATTTTTTTGTTGTCCGAACATGGCTAGATTGATTCGGTTTACAGGGTTTACAGGGTCCGAAATGATTCCTTCACAACTTTTCAAGCTTCTGACCCGATTTGGGGTAACAGTACTTTCATACTTCCTTTTAAGCTGCATTAAACTTATTTCAACTTCCTTAAAAACATCTTTTCTTATCTTAGGAAAATATATACTCCCCAATAATTCGATTACAGGAGTCCCCATAAAAAAAAATTATTGAAAGTTTATGAAAAATAACAAGGGAGTGAGAAAACAAAAGAAAAAAATACAAATAAGGAAAGGCAAAACCGAACCGAACGGAAAAATAACCCAAAACACAGCACAACAATTGCTGGTCGGTGTCGGTTGTGGCTTTCTTTCTATTCTTTTTTTCTTGTACTTATTTTTCCCTTTTCTTTCTTTTTTTTTTGATTTTTTTTTAACTACAGCAACAGACGGTGTAGGGTTAAGAGGGCTGGGAAGGGGTTAAGACGGCGGCGTCAACATTGCTGGGCGGCATATTGCAGCCTTTGATTCCTTTTCATTTACTTTTCTTCGCTTTTCTTCTTGGTTTTTTTTTTGCTCAAAGGATACCCAGAGAAAAATTGGTAAGGGAAGGAAATTTTATTGTTACACCAGAAAAATAACAACAATTCAAAGGGGATGAGGCTTGAAGGGGGTTAAGCGACTGCAGGGCGTCGCATTTTGGCTGCGTTTCCGTTTCCGTCGAAGACGAAGGCATATCGAAGGCGATTACTTGGGGGGGGAAAAAAAAACCTAAAATAAAAGGGAAATTATAATAAACTTTCTTTCTGTTTTTTCCTAATTTTTTTGATATATATATATATATTTATATATATCCTTTTTTGCTGGTCAAGCGGCAGCTGGCGAGCCGCGAGCCTTGGCGGCAGATTGTTAGTCTTGCTTAAGAATCGCTGTTTACATTTTTAATAATGCAAAAGCAGAAATCGAAAGGCAGCGAAAAACGTACAAAAAAAATAAAATTAAACATTGAACATTGAGGAGAGAGGAACAAATAGAGGAAAACCAGGAAAATGCAGGAAAACACACTGCAAATAAATGTAATATAAATAATACAAGCCATAAATATTTATAAAAATATTAATAAATTTTGTATAAGCTAATGACTGAAATTTTGAACACAAAAAATAACACAACATAAAAAATAATAATTATTACGTAACCCTAAAAATTCAAAATCTATAAAAATTTAATAATTTAATAAATTGATGCCTTTTTAAAAATGTAAATAAATATTAAAATAGTTACAATATTATATAAATATTGATTATTAATTAATCTGTGAATTTTTGACATTAAAAATACATAACAAATTTATAAAATATATAAATTTAATTATAATAAATTTTTCTGTGAGCTTCGGACTTAGAAAATATTAAATATAAAGTGAAACTGTAAATAAATAATAATTGAATATATTTTCTGTATAATTTGTAAAATATTTTTTTTGTAATTTTTTTATGGTGTAAAAAGGCTCGCTCAATAAGGCCTTATCCTCCTTGTCCCCCTTGAAAATCCTTCCAGCAACTAATGATTGAAGTCTTCAGCCCAAAAACCAAACCCCAAACCCCCTCTCTAGTGTCGTTGCTTTTTTTTACAATTTTTATTACCCAATTTCTGCGAGTCAAATTAAAAATTAATTATATACAGCAACAACAACAAAAGGGTACTGGAATATAGCAACAACAAAAGATATATAAAGCTATATATATATACAAAAATCAAGCACAGCAATCTTTTTGATTTCTTGACGACGCTTTTTTTTTGTGTTGATTTCTCGTTGAGTTTCTTCATTCGCCATTATGGTTATTGTTGTTGTTCGAAATAATTCAATTAAATGACGCCACAGGGAGGAGGGTTGGGCTTCGGGGGGGTTAATATGGTTAGCTGCCAGTTAAAACGTACGACGCAATTAAAAACTTCCTGATTAAAGCCCCAAAAAACGAAAGCAACAAAATAATGAGACATCGGCGAAACAACAGAAACAGAAACCGAAACAGAAACAGAAACCGAATCTGTATCTGAATCTGTATCCGAATCCGAATCTAAAGATCACAAAGCACTCGCCTATATACATATACACAAATTAAGCATGATGAGTAAGTGAATGTGAATTTTCGACTTTATTTGTATTTGAATTTATGACACAACCCCAGTCAGTCCCGCATTTCGAATCCCCGTGGCAGTAGCCGAGTATCGAAGCTACTTAATAGTCCCGAGGAGCAACTATATAGCTTAATTAAACTGGGGGGGAAGTGGGAAGATAAATAATTGAGGAAATATTCTCAATAGATCCGGGGGACGGGAGATATGTAATTATAATAAATACCAAGATAAGACATTTTTAAACATTGCCATTAAATATTCTAGATTATTGAGCATCTATGTATATCTTCAAATTTAATTTTTGATTTAATTTAATTGTATATAGAAGTTTTACCAGTGGTTAAGATTAAGAAGAAGAACCCCAGTCAAAGGAAATTAATACAATTTAAATTTAACATATTAAACTGTACTAAAGTCACAATACAAATTAATTTTAATATTAGTTTAAAATTACAAAACCTGTCGATAAATATAACACCAGAATATGTTAATTAGAAATGAGAAATGAGATCAAGAACTTAATTAAAAAAAAAAATATATAGTTTAACATGCGGTTAAAAATAAGTAGGAATTGAAGAAAATGAAAACCGCGGCTTAAACTCTATATTTTAAAATCGAAATCCGCCAAACTATTTCTAAAACTTGAAAAATTTACTCTTAAACAACAATAAGAAATGTAACCGCCGGTTAAAAATGTAACCTCCGGTTAAAAAATCTAAAAAAGGAAAAAATGTGGCTTAAATTGAATATTTTAAAAGGCAAAGGAGTAAGGCTACAAATTTATTTTAACTTTCTGTAAAAAGTTAAAAGTGGTATTAATTATTAGTAAAAGAACTCTGTAAAAATGTTGCTTACTTAAAGTTTCTAACTTAAATTCCAATAAAATTAACCTGCTTTTTGAGGAAATATTAATACAAAATATTTATAATATTTCCTGATCGTACTCTTCATTTTATTTTACAATAACTTTATTTTATACCCTGCCTAATTTTAGCTAGAAACTATTTCCATAAACGAGATTCCATACAATATACACATTGTATTATCCCTTTTTCGGCCTACAACTGAGGCAACATTTTCCTCAAATTAATCATTTAGCAGGTAATGCAATAACAATAAAATATTATTATTATTAACAACCAACCAACCAGCCAAGCAAACAACCAACCAGTTTGCCCCCGGCGACTATTATTATTATTGTTATTGTGATTGCTGCCTCAGAGTTGTGACAAAAGTACAGTCGCAGCTTACTTATGGCACTCACTGTGTTGTGTCTCAGTGTCTCAAGTCATGACAATAAAGCAAATAAGAGTGGAAAAAAGTCACCAGTTTATGACAGCAATTAAGTAATTTTTTAAACACTCTCCGCCGCTTGGCCAATAGCAGCAGCAGTAGCAGCCAGGCAGGCCCAAAAATGAAAAAAACCCAGTCCCAAGTAAGAAAGAAAAAAAAAAAAAAAACAAATATGGATCTCGTATCTGGTCTCTCGGTGTGTGTGTCTTACTTAGGCAACAGCATAAGGCAACAAAGATTGTCATAAAACTGCCAAAAATATACGTTAATTACCTTTTAAAGGTTTTTCAAATTAAACTCGTTAAAATATGAGCGGAATCGCCGTCCCTCTCGCTCTTTCACCGTTCGAAAAAAACGAAAAAAAAAGATCGGGACAGAGACAGGCACTTTGAATCCCCTTTAAGTTTAAGGTCTTTAGTTTTCATATATATAACGTGTGAAGTTAATTAAACCCGTGTACAAGTTTATTACAAAATATGATTTTAGTTCACACACAACCAAAGTTAAAGCCAAAGTTAAAGCCAAAGCCAAAGCCAAAGCCAGGGCCCTGACTCACCGAAGACTTTACTTTTTGGCTTTCTCATTCTGAGTTTTTCTTTCTTTCTTTTTTGGTTCAAATGGATTCTACATTTTGTTAGGGAATTCTCGGGAATTCTCTCTCTTTTTGTTTTAAGGCGGTGGGAAAATTTCTGGTCTTGGTGAAAGAAGAGTTAACAGAAAGTATTCATAAATGTGCCGTAATTATTTTAAGTAAATATTAGAGGTTTAATGTGATATGAAATATATATTATACCTAGAAATAGACACCCTTGAACTCTGAATTAAAAACTAAAAAAAAAGGAGAGTAAAAAACTTGCAGAAGAAGACTTCAAAAAAAAAAAAAAAAAAACTCTGACGAGGATACAACACACACTCGCACACTCTTGACATATGCCACCAGTGTTATTAATAAATGAATTGCATGTTAACAATAAAAGTTAAGAGCATGGCCAAAATGGAGCAAATGGGAATGAAAAGCAGGTGAAAGCCCGTGAAAACGTGAAAATGACGTCGACTAAGGGTACGATATATATGCATATACATATATATATATGTACATACTTGTACTTGTTACCGGGTTCCGTTCAGTTTTCGGTTTCGGCTATCGGGTTAAAGCCACCGCGAATAGTTGGTAATAATAATGAACGAGGAGGCGAAATGAAACGAATGAAACGCTTGGCTTTTGCCGTTTCCCTCGGCGCACCAAAGGAATACAAAAAAAAAAAAAAAAAAGTAGATTAATATCTCCCTCGAGTCCTTTTAGTCAAGTTTATACCCATATATATGTATATATAAATGGGTATAGATATATATACATATATGTGGAGTATGTGGTCGCTTTGCATATGAATTGTATGCGCTTCACATGTCCCGTGGAAGTGGGCAAAAATGCACGTCTCCCGGGTCCCTAAATTCATTTGGTATATATTATATATTCAGAGGATATATAGGGATATATGTATATGTAGTTACACACTGCCAATAAGGTGATTAAGCCATCGATTACCACTGAACTAGGTTGGTGGAAATATATCCAAATGGAAAGGTATAATCAAAAATATAGAATATATTTTGCAAAAAAAAAAATATGAAAAAAAAAAATCGATAATTATTTAAAATAATTCAAATTCAAATATAAATGCATATATTGCCATTTGGTAGATATTTTTAATAGGTTTACCCACATTATGGGCTTAAAGATAATTTAAACTTACTCATTGATAAAATATCATCAGAGGCGCTTTGAAAATGATATCGATAGCTTCTGAAATTAATTATTAATTATATATTCATATATTTTATCCATTAATTAAATCCACAGTATGGGCTTACAACATAATTTAAATTAACTCACCGATAAATTATCATCATAGTTGGAAAGTATTCATAACTTCTCAGACCTGAAAATAAATATATTTTTTTTATTAAAATGATTGCATTATTATTATTAATATTTATATAATGATTATTATCTTTATTCTTTCTATATTTTTTAAAAATACATATAATTTTGTATTATATGTCTTATAATTTAAGAATTTTCCACTGTGCCCCGGTTGCCACCAAAAATTTTCGGACTTCTTGAACAAAGGCTAACGAATGAGTTCTCACATGCAATATGTGTGTGAGGTGGCCACATCGACTTTCGTCATCTATTGGCTCTATATGCAAACACGACTCACTCACATACACTCATAGAATATGTAAATATATATGCGATATATATAAAGTCAACTATTATCGCCAAACAGGGAGCAGGGACAGGGCTTTAACAGTTTTAGCAGGGTTTTATTTGGGGAATTACTACAAGGAATAATGGAAAATATCTATTTATTATTAGTGGGTAGATATTTCAAGCAAAAGTGCATATATTTAATATAGATTTATTTTGGTAATAATCATAAAATAATACTAATATAAATAAAATATATGTTTTTGTATTATTGCAAAAAATCGACATTCTGCGTGAAAAATATAATAAAAAAGAGAGGCGAATAAATTAAATTAAAAATAATATAAATAAAAAACTTAAAAAAATATTCGTTTTTTTTCGATAAGTGATGATTTTTGATATTTCAAATTTTTTTAAAGTAGTCTGAAAAAAATAAAAATTTTAAATATTTTGGTTTAAATTCAATAATATTCATATTTTAACGTCTCAGGCTATAATTTTGAATACTTAAAATTTTGATATTTCAAAGTTTCCAATATTTTCAATATGATTTAAAGCGTGATAACTTTTTTTGTAAATATCAAATGGGACTTTACCCTAAGTCCCTAAGAGCCCAAAGAGAACACTTGTATTTTATTAAATTACAATTATTTTTTTCACTTTTAATATAATTTATATATTTATTACAATATTTCTTTAAATAAAATAATTACTACCCCCTTTGCAACCCGCCACTGATGCCAAATAAAAAAAAAGAACTTCAACTATAACCCACAAAGGAAAAAGTTTCACAAAAGCCAACGTAGTCGCAGTCGTCGACGTCGCTGACTTTATTCCTTTTATTCGTTATTCGTTTTAAATGAAAATTAATTTATGCGAATCGATAAGCCACCGTCGGCGACGAGGGGAGGGGTAGCCACTGGGCCAAGTTATTTAGAGTCGTCGTTAGGTTAGGCGCCTCGATCATTTGGGTCGGCCACCCGGCCGAAAACGACATTTAATTTCAGGAATTCAGGACTTACAGGACTTACAGGACCTGTCAACCCTTCAACCCCTCTGCGGCCTGCCCGTGTGCGTGTCCACTCTCCCCTCCTACCCACCCCACCCCCTCCTCCTTGGACTAACAATTTTTTGGTTAGTCACTGGACAGTCGAATGGTTAATTGAAGTCATTTTTCCTAGCCCTTAACGGGGGGGGAGGGGGAGTCATGTGCATTTTATTATTGAAAGGTGATAACGGACGGCGTCCAGGGGTGGCTGCTAACCAGAAGTGTTAAACGGGGTTAAGTTCCAGGAGGGTAGTGCTTGGGGGGGCTCATGTCTGGGCATACCAAACTCGGGCTATTAATTGGGGGGTTAAGGTGGGTTAAAGACTAGTCCATCGGTCAGCTGAGGATTGCTTGGAATTTGATTAGAAGATAAATATGTTTCATTCAATAATAAAGACAGTGTTTATATATTGTTTAAATATTAGTTTATATTTAATGTTCACTATTTATATTGGAAGTAAATAATGTAGAGAAAGGATAGTAAATAAAACTACATAAATGATTAAATTATTATTAATTATTATTATTATTATTATTATTATTATTATTATTATTATTATTATTATTATTATTACTATTATTATTAATTATTTAATTCGAACTGTTTTAATTTCAATTTACAAATAATTCTCTTCTTTTACATCCACTCAATAATTCTCTTTTTTTACATCCACGCAATAATTCTCTTTTTTCACATCCACGCAATCAAAACAAACATGGCCGACGGCTTTCATTCCACGAATGTGGATCGCTTTCCAGGATCTCTCTCTCGCTCTCTTTTCGTGAGAGAGCAGTTACGTTTCGTTTGCTTACATTAAATTTTCAAGGCCAAGCATGAGAGACACAAAACCTAACGATAAATTCTGGGCGATCGAAAAACCAAAACGGAGAAGGAGACAAGGAAAGAAGAAGAAGAAGCAATGGATAATCGTAACTTACTTTGTTGTTTATGGCGGCAAAGCGCTTTTCTCGTCTCTTCCTTGATGAAATTCACTAACACAAAGAAATACACAAAACAAAAAATTTAGGCCAGAGGAAAAAATCTGTTTCACTTTATTCACATTTGACATTTTTCACTCTGTAGGCCAAAAAAAAAAATCTATCGAGATTTTCCGGCTTTTTACCCGTATTTTCGCACTTTTATCCGGAGAGTGTCCGCTCTCTGGACCGTGTCGCTTCCCGCCAAAAGTCCTCTCGTTCAATTCGCCGCTCTCCAATATTCCAGATATCTCCGCGATTCCTTTTGCATTCTGGATTCGCAATCGCATTGTTCGGACGGAAAACGCGCAGCTCGTGAGAAAAATGCGGAAAAAGTGCGGAAAACGGCCGGAAAACTCAACGGATCGCGAATTCTGTGCTCCGCCTTGAAAAACCACCCCTGCGGAGGTTTCGGAACCGGATAAAAGTGCGAAAATACGGGTAAAAAGCCGGAAAATCTCGATAGATTTTTTTTTTTGGCCTACAGAGTGAAAAATGTCATATATTTCCTCTGGCCTACATTTTTTGTTTTGTGTATTTCTTTGTGTTAGTGAATTTCATCAAGGAAGAGACGAGAAAAGCGCTTTGCCGCCATAAACAACAAAGTAAGTTACGATTATATATTGCTTCTTCTTCTGTCCTTGTCTCCTTCTCCGTTTTGGTTTTTCGATGGCCCAGAATTTACCGTTAGGTTTTGTGTGTCTCATGCTTGGCCTTGAAAATTGAATGCAAGCAAACGAAACTTAACTGCTCTCTCACGAAAAGAGAGCGAGAGAGAGATCCTGGAATGCGGATCCACATTCGTGGAATGTAAGCCGTCGGCCATGTTTGTTTTGATTGCGTGGATGTAAAAAAAGAGAATTATTGCGTGGATTTAAAAAAAGAGAATTATTGCGTGGATGTAAAAAAGAGAATTATTTGTAAATTGAAATGAAAACAATTCGAATTAAATAATAAATAAATAAATTATAATAAAATAATTTATTTCTAAATACTGTTCTTATGTCTTTCCCCCCTATTCATTACTTACATTATTATAGCCCTACAGGTTAGTAATATTTTTGTCAAAAGGCGTCGTCTCCGGCGGTATAAAGTATATATGTATTCTTGATCAACATTAACATCAACAGCTTAGTTATTATATTTTTAAGCTTTAATTTGCCAAAAATTGTGGTTAAATATTTCAGTTTTAATACTGCTTTAGGGGTATTATAATATCTTCTAAGAGCTTGGAGGCTTTTCTGTTTGTCAACTTTTTTGGGCATAAACAATTATCGGCATTTTGGCACGTCGATCGCTATATATGTATGTAACGTGCCTGATCGTTAGCCCCAAAAAATCAATAGCCAAAAAACGATCCCAAAAAAAAAAACCAAAGAAAAATCGTTGAGCCAGAATACCGACACGTGCCCCTCCTCTGAAAGCTCGCTCGAGTTCTGCGTAGAGATTTCCATCTCCATGGTTTCCCAGGGCGATGCGACGATGATCATCCGGCAGTGCATCTCACATAAGTCATAGGGGAAAGGGAGGCAGATAGGGGAAGTGGTCTTAATAAAAATTATTACACCTTTATGGGTGATCACGTACGCGGAGGAGAGCGACCCATAAATTCAACGGCTAGAAGTGGCTGATGACAGATAAGCGAAGACCGGAGGAGAAGTCAAGAACAAGCCTCCTCTCTTCGTTATTTTGTTCCCTTAATTACAAATAGCGATACATACTCACATATATGCTAGTTTATATAGTTTATATACGTATATATTATATATGTTTGGTATTGTGTCACGTAATGAAAATCCTCCCCAATGGCATATGTCGGGGGAACACGGCAGTAATAACGTAATAAATATTCAAATTACACCTATTCCTTCTCCATTCGAGCGGCCATTTCTTTTTCGAATTTCCATTTTTCCACCTGGCCTTTTTAGCCAACAACAAACGTCAACATTAACACAACTAAATGTATATATCAAGCGAACTCCCCGACCCCTCTACAAATATATATATGTATTCCAAATAGCCACGACCCCCGATAAATGCACGGCGAATAAAATCGAGATATTAATCTGTGGATTATATCGATAGATTAAATTAGTACAATTATTAGAAAATATTGGTTTATTTGTGATCTTTTATCGATATTTGAGGGAAAGTCTGATATATAAATTGATATTTTAAAGATGAAATTTTTCTAAATATCAACGATAAATATATTTTCCGATATTTTCAAGTTAAATGTTTTATTTTTCGATATTTTTATGTTACACTTTTTATTTTTGCTTGTTTTCAATGATAAAATTTTCGAAATCTTTATGATAAATGTGATATTTTTCAATGTTTTAACGATAAATATGATATGGTTCCCTAATAAAAAATGCCATTCATCATAGTTTATTATACTTTTGATAAGATATTCATATTAAAAAGTTAAATATAATTTCTGTCATATTTATTTGCAGTGTAACCCGCTGAGGCGAGGCTCTAAAAGGTCGCGCGGTATTGGTAAAAAGTAAGCTATGGCACATTTATAGTTGCATTATGCTAATCAAATGACACCCAATGGTGGCATATCGAGTCCCCGTGTTGGACTGACCCCTGGGCCTTGTTCCCGGGCCCCGGGGCACCGAATTCTGGGGGTTGCTGCTCTCTCTCCCGCTCCCTCCACTCGGTCGCATTTATTTTGACATTCAAGTTAATAGATCGGTTTTGGCCATAAATTAGCATTTTATATAGGCATAGGTGTGTATGGTTAACATAAGCCTTGTGTATATGTATATATCCGCCACTATAGGTTCGTGTGTGAGTGGTCAAGTGTGGCGGTTCTTGGTGGCGGGTTTCCTAAGGGTAAGAACCCTCATCAAAGGCATATCCAAAAGTTATCGGGGGAGTTGTTAACTCCGCTCTGGATATATGATAATTAGGTGGAAATCGAGCGGGGCACACGAGCTTCCAATTAGCCTTTAACAGGGGTTTTTCAAAGGTTATTAATATATGTTTAGTTAGGGGTTTTGCGATGATCATACATTGAGAAGAACGTACTTTACCTTAGAATACTTGGTGTAATGAAAATGTTGCTATTTTTAATACCTTATGGCGTTTATTTACATGCAAATATGTTTTCGAAGCAAAGAATAACAAGTTTATAACATATTTATACAAATTACATAATTAAAAATCTTAAATACTTAAAAAATATATATTTCAAGCTCCAAGTTAAATGTTTTACAATACAACGAATGGAGTATTAAAATTTCAAAATTTATCCTCCGTAATTTTGGACAAACTAAAGCTTAAAAATATAATAACTAAGCTAAAAATACATTAATTTGAATTCGGAAAACTGTCCTGAGTTAGTTTTTATAACGCTAATAAAACTGCGTACTGAAATTGAATTTATTTTAAAATTAATTTTTTTCAACATTTTTGTTGACTACTTTAACAATTTAACCCCAAAAAGTTTGGAAAAAATTTTTTAATTTTTAAATTCATCCAGACACGGCTAGATCGACTCGGATTTTGATGCTGATCAAGAATATATATGATTTATAGGGTCGGAAATGACTCCTTCACTGAGTTCTGTGCTTCAGACTGATGTTATGATACCCCGAAAGCAGTACTAAAATTTAAATATTTATCCTCCATTAATTTGGCCAAATTAAAGCTTAAAAATATAATAACTAAGCTAAAAATACATTAATTTTAATTCGGAAAACTGTCCTGAGTTAGTTTTTATAACGCTAATAAAACTGCGTACTGAAATTGAATTTATTTTAAAATTAATTTTTTTTCAACATTTTTGTTGACTACTTTAACAATTTAACCCCAAAAAGTTTCGAAAAAAATTTTTAATTTTTAAATTCATCCAGACACGGCTAGATCGACTCGGATTTTGATGCTGATCAAGAATATATATGATTTGTGGGGTCTGAAATGACTCCTTCACTGAGTTCTGTGCTTCTGACTGATATTAAAAGCCCCGAAAAACACATTAAAAATATGATTTTTTAAACTATTCAAAGTCTTAAAATCAAATTTTAATCTAAGTATTCTTGTTTTCTATATCTTTCAGTAATTTAAAAACTCTTAAGCACGCTTGACGAACCCAATAAAGCATTTGTATTAATTTTTAACACCCACAAACTTATGAATTATGCAATAATTATGACCAGAGCAGAACCTAAAGCCTGTAGTTATTTCTTAATCATAAAATGACCATGACCATCAAGTGTCATTTCCTCAGAGAATTTCAGCTGCTGTATGGGATTTACATAAGAAACAAAACTGACGAGGGGAATATATTCTTAAAAAATGATAGGAAGGAAGCGGAATGAGAACAGGGATCAATCAATGGGAGTTTCGGTTATGTAAATGATCCATTTTCATTTCCATTTCCATTCCGGATTTCCATCTGCAGTACGTGAAATATCGACTCGGCCTTAGACTTCTCGCAGGGGCCTGCATTTATAATTATGAGAAAATCGCACGCATCCATCGATCCACACACATCTGCACCCATTAGGCCGAGGAGAAACTCTGGCGAATAATTTTTTTGATAAATTCAAAAAAATACCTTTGCTGCCGCTGAAAATAAATAATATCCGCCGTGAGGCATTGATATGCAAATGATTGCCGGGATTCATCGGAAGTGTATTGAAATCGGAATCAAGAGGCAGGGTTAGAGACCTGAGATCGAGATCGAGATGGAGATGGAGTTGAAGAGTTGGAGAGATTCCACCCTTAGGAGAAGGAAGTACCTGGTCTCTGGCCAGGTTTATGATTATGCAAATCGTTGCAGGGATTTATTCAAGGGGTGAAATTCTATATCATCTCCCTCCCTCTCTCTCTCTCCCAGGGAAAGGTTCTCTTGTAGACCTTGGCGATTTGCGTAAATTTGCCAAAATCAAATTGATTGTTCGCATTGTGCGATTTGCGACAATTTCGAGTGGCATTTTGTGGTAATTGATATCGGCTTCAAGGCCCAACACACTAATGCCAAAATCAAAATCGAAACCTAAACCCTTTTTCTCTTCTTTCTTTTTTTGTGTGTGCAAAAATGGCAAGTTGGCAAAACACACAGAGCTAAGTTGCTATTTTCCAAAAAGGGGTTAAAGTGCTGTAACCCTTTTCCCATTTTCCCCCTAATTTGCAGCGATTTTCCCCATCTGATTTCCCATCTAGGGTAAAGGCTGTAATATATCATGTAATGAGATCAACTTGGCATCGTTTAGCTGGCATTGTGAGATCACTCAGCATGTGCCAAAATGTTATAGATCCAGAGAACCCGCTGGGATTGTGTCATTTCGGAGGTTAATCTGATTTTTCCCACTTGATTTTTAGTGAGCTTAGGAATGTGTGGGGTTTACTTGGTGGTTTTCTGTGAAATAATTTTACTTTTGTGGTGATTTTAATGATTTTATGTACTTATAAAATACTTAATTATTATTTTTATTAAATTATTAACATTGAATTTTAGTGTTTCTTAGTATTGAATTAATTTTGCGTATTTATTTACTATTAAATATTAAATATTATGCCTATAAATTCTTTTATTAACTACATATACTTTTTTATGTGTATTTTGTTATTTATTTAGAACTTTAAACGACAAACTATTTATTCAGTTGCTTATATTAAATTGTTTTGTATATTATTTAGTTATTTAGCTTAATACAATTTGTAGAATATTTAAATACATTTATTTTAATTTTTAAAATATAACTCCTAACAATAAACTATTTTTCCTCTAGCCTTTCCAGCTCAATTAATAGTTTTTATCTCTTGGTATTTAACTAAGATTATATCATGACTTGAAGGTATTTCTATTTATTTAATTGGTCTGCTTATGTTGGCCTGGTCTTAAGGCATTTTATGGCCACTTCCATCCATAATGACAAGTGCGGCATGTAATTTTGATATTCATACGAAGCTATCTCTCTTTCTCTGGGCAATTCCCACTTTATCTGCGCTTTCATCTATATTTCTCCGATGAGGCTGAGGAATGTCTACCCCGGTATTATTCCCAGTAACCACCCACGCACACTACCGGATATATTTCTATACTTTTTCTCTACTTTTTCTCTATATTTCTACTATTTTTTATGGCCGCTCTAGTTGCATCCATAACCAATCTGGTTTCCCGGCAGATCAAGATCCAAGATCAACAACTGTCGAAGAACGTGTGTGAATTTTTTTGTTTTTTTTTTTAACTCTTATTGAGTGTATCTATGAGATACGTTCCGGGGATAGCGGGTGTCGGATTTAAGAGGGGGGAAACCCCGGGTTCACGTAAGCTTTTGTGGTCGCAACTGTTTTGTCTATTGTTCTAGACAACTCCGACTGTTGCACGAAAATTAATTTCCAACGGCAAGTGCAATGGTTCTACGGCATACAAGTACACTCAGGAAAATATGGGAAAATTTTAAAATACACTTCTTAAAATATATAAATAAATATATAATATTAGCTGGGAAAATCTTTTTTAAGTTTTACCAGCAGCAAAAGATACATTTTCTTAATAATTTTTTGTATTATATGTTTATATTATTATTATTATTATTAATGGATAGAGTTTCTGTGTGTATTTTGAGGGGGTGTTATGGCCCAGGGGCTCATGGTAGTGGGGGGGCTTTGGATCGGCGTAGGGCATTGCAGATTTGCCAGGCACTGATAAAAACCAGACGTTAAGGCTTGAAAAGGTCGACGTTTGTGGTTGTTGTTATAGTAGTTGTAGTAGTTCTTGTTGTAGAAGCTGTTGTTGTAGTTGTTTTTGTTGTAGTTGTGGTAGTTCTTGTTGTTGTTGTAGTAGCTGCTGCTACTGCTATTGTTGCCACTTGTTATTGTTGTTATTCTTGTTGCTGTTTTTCTAGTTGTTGTTGTTGAAATGCACCGTTATGCGAACGTCACAGCACAGTGTGTGCGCTAGCCTGGCCTGGCCTGGCGCGCGTATCTATGAGATACAAATACAAATACCAAAATACCGCGGCAAGTTTACATATGCCCGAGCCCCGCCCACCTGCCCGCCTGCTCCTCTCCCCTCTGTCTCTCTCTCCTCCCTCCCTCCATCCTTTTGGCCAATGTTATTTAGTAGTTAATAATGAGCATGTTGCCGCTGTCGCTGTTTGTTTTTCGCCTTTTCCCCTTGATTTTATTTCGGTTTTTTTTTTTGGTTTGTTCTTGTTTTTGCTAAATGCAGGTTAACAGTGGGGTATGTCGGACTTTTAGGTATTTTTTGTTGAATTTTGTTTATATTTTTAACAGTAAATGTGTCATTTTCCTTGGCTTTACCTATAGGTTTGGGAATAGAAAATATTTTAAAAGAGGCTCCCAAGGTAGGTTTCGAAAAGAGGCAAAATATATATTGAAAATGTATATTTTAAACATAACTTAACTAGTTTCTATTTTGTTTTAAATTTCAAACACTTGTTAATAAAGTTTTCTTTGATATTTCCCTCTCCTAAGCTAGATTTTTCCCTTACTTTCCAAAGAGTTTTCTTAAAATTTTCCCCATAACTTTCTCTCTGTAGAGGGTATCCTTTGAAACCACACACACCCAATCCTTAGACCAACATCACGCACTTGTTGCCCTGCGTTTTTGCAGGCATATCGATGCGTGCATCCTTGCACTGCCCCCACCCACTTTTCCGCGTGTATATCCTGCTCGGCATTCACAGGCGCAGAGTCCTGGCACAGCCTTTGCCTGCCTGTGCGTGTGTGTGCCTTGAGTTCGGAAGGAACTCAAGGACAGGCCGCTTCTCACGGACATAGATAGAGCGAGTGGCTCGCCTCGTCCTCCTGTGAATGGTTATGCAAATTTGGAGCCACCGCCGATACCTATATAATGGTCTTAATGGGAACGCGTCCTGGCGATGGGAATTCCCACAGATAAAGTCGGTTGGGAAGGAAGTCAGTCAGGCTGGGAAGTCGGGCGGCGGCGGCGCTGGGCCATTGATTGGCTCACGCACTTGTTGTTTGGCCATTAATCAATAGCCTCAACGAGCTGACGTGGGGCCTCTTATGCTAATGTCCTTGGATTCAACAAGGACCCAGCCACGACTAAGGCTTTGCTTTCCCTCTCTCTCTCTTTATTATTTTTTGTTCCCTTTGCTAAATGCCAGAAAATGCCAATAAATCACATACGTAGACGAGAACGAGAACGAGAAGGACTGCTGCGGTTCCTACACTTCACTTGTCAGCGGCATCATTAATAATCCTTTACTTGCGACATTGCCATTGCCTACTTGGGGGAAAAGTCGGTGGAAAAACCAGAGAAAATCGTAAGGTAAATGATGCAAATAAACAAATGTCATATGCGCTGCGCATCTGCAGAGAAACCGAGAACCGAAACCCTTTTTTTTCTTGCTTTTGCTTTTGCTGTCAACCTCAAAAATGTCATTAGGCCCACAGGACGTGCTCTGCTTTCTCGCCGAGGCTGAGCCACAGTCGTCAGAGCCTTTCACATATGCTCGATTCGTGTAATTCGATTCGAACGGACTTTCGCTCACATTCCTTGATTCGGAATTAATGCAAATTAATGATACCCGGCAGTGTCACGGTGTGTCCTGTTTTGAAATCAAATCGTTTTTCTTCGGGCTTGCAAATAGTTTTTTAATGATTTCTCTTTACAACAAAATTTGTTTAGATGGGAACTGTATCTTAATTTTAGAGGAAAAGCGCTGGGGTAACGTCTTTGGATATCACTTCTTTAAGAATAAAATTTAGTACAAGTTTTTTTTCCTGAGTTATTTAATATTTTATCAGCTGATAACTTGAACTAAATTTATATAAATTAATCCCATTTTTAGAACATCCTAAAAACCTCTGTTTGGTAATAGATTAGAAAGAAACACCTTAATTTTTTATTTCTTCAGCTAATAATTTGATCTAAAATAAAATAAATTCATCTAAACCGGTCTAAATCGACCTAAACTGATCCTAATCGATCTAAACTGATCTAAATCGATCTAAACATCTTTAAAAACCTCTCTGTGCCTCAAAAATCTCCGTCAATGTTTTCTTCCCCTTGAAAATTAATAATCTCCAGCGTTCACCTGGCAACAACCTGACTAGAAAAAAATGTACATAGATACTTGAACCGAACTCAAGTGCCCCCGAGTGGCACTTTAGAGTGATGGAAACCGAACAATCAAATCTAAATTATTATATAAGCCATAAATGGGAATTAACAGAAGCCGCGAGACACTATATAGTTTCGAGCTGACAATCAAGGTGGCTGAGAGAGACAATTTCAAGAAGCCCCATTAACCTCAATTAGTGACTTGGCAAAACAATGGCTAGGCCATGTATCTGTATCTCGAAACACTCAAAACTCAAAGCCCGAAGCTGCTAATTAAAATAATGTCAATAAAAATTGTTGTCCATTATATAGTCTATGCCAAAAGCCGAAAATTGCATCCGAATGGCGGACGGAGGGGCGAAACCCGAGCGATTGCCAAACGCTGAGAGGGCCAAAAGTCGAACAACCAAAAATTAAACAACAACAAAGGTTCGTAGGAAACAACACAAACGTAGAAAAAAGAAGCTGAAAATAATCACAAGTTGGCCATAAAAGTCAAACTCAAAGTACAAAGCAAGCCATAAACGAAAAACGAAAGATGAAAACAATAAGTCAAGGAGTTAGCATATTTACTCACACGACGCGTCGTACAGTACAGTAAAGTACAGACAGTGCGTGTCATGAGTGCCAGAGTGGGGTAAAAAATATTAAGCTAAGTCCGTAGAAGTCTAGGTTAATTTTAGATATATTTTAGGGTTTGGATATGTCTAAGAAGCTAGGGAAAAACTAGTGGTAAAAATGTATTTTTAAAATATTGATTAAATGTGCATTTTCAGCATTAATATTGAAGGGGAAAATGTATATTACAAATTGACCAAAAAATAATTATAATAATTTAAATAAATTTATTTCCATATTTTATACATTTTTTTTCCTACATTTTAATTTTATTTTCAACATAAATGCCTGCCTTAACCTCTTGAAACCCAACGTACCCAGCCTCGCATCGTATTTAAACTGAAACAATCGAACGGGAAAATATTCCCACAAATTTCGTAAGCTGGAAAAACAAAAAAACGCAGAAAAAGAGTCTGCAATTGTGGGCCGCTGGCAGAGAGCTAATTATTAGTTAACTTCTATCTTTAAGATACGCGGCCTGGGGCCGCAGCATTGCTTAATAGACCAGAACACGCTGATGGCTCCTCCATTGTCATAACACGTTTCCGTGCAGTTTGTCGCTTAGTCGCTTTTGTATCTCATGGATGCACAACAAAAACAAGACCAAAAAAAAAAAACGAAACGAGACACACACACGTCCAATAGTACAATTCATTGGCTTTCCCAGCCCTGTCAAAGCCATGATTTTCACATGTATCTATTAGATACGTTTGTATCTGGTTACTTTTTTTGTCGTCTTCGTCTGTATTTATTATTATTAGCTATGCAGGCCGAGCGTCAATGCGTAGCCAACGACACAGTTTACTCCGCCAGCCTGCCACGCCCCCATTCGTATAAATTGCAGGTTGCCCATAATAATTTTCCCAAGAAAGTTTTCGCTGTGGGAACCCACAATTTATAATCATATTCGGTCTTGATCTTAAGCTGTTCTACAAAAAAAATAACAATATATAATATTGAATAACAAGGCTGTACTCTCCAGTATTATTTATTAGTTTTATTTATTAACTCGAAACTCAAAAATTGAACAGCTTGCCGAAAGTGTCCTCTCAGCGATCATCACCCGGACGGAGCGAAAATTTGCATATTTCCACTGATAGCAGGACGCACACACAGATACTTTTCAGCTGCAGGAGGCACAGTGGTACAAAGTAATTATAGGGACAGAAAAGTCGTTAAGGATATGAGAAATAATTTGGGAAAAATGAATCAATTAAAACCAAAGAAAGTAAATTAATAACCAAAGTTTGTAGTTTTCATTAAATGTAAAAAAAAAACCAAGGTAATATTAAATATTTTAAAGTATTTTAAACCATTTACGGAAACACCATAACATAAGATTTTATATTAATATATTTAAAAAGTATTAGTGTTATTTTTTATTTTATTTATTTCTTATACATATATAATTTTTTATTAAATACTTATAAGTATTTCATTTTTAAAAATGTATATTAAATTCTTTAAAATACTTAAATCAATATTAAACTAATAAATTAAATTCCATAACAAACAATTTTGTAAATAACAAATAGGATTTATTAAAAAAATAACAAAAACATAAGCAAATAATAACAAATAATCACAAAGAAGTGTGCCCACTTCTTGTGGTATTCTTGTAATAATGACATATTTTCTATAAAACATTTCTTAAGCAATACAAATAACATTAAAAGCTATATTAATGTTCCTATTGTTTTGTAATATATTTATATATTTGTATTATACATAAATATAAACCTTATAAATACCCGTAATACCACTGTTCCTTGACTACAAAACGAAAAAAAACCAAATAAAACACACAGGGGGTTGAGGCTGCTCATTAGGAAAAGGTCAGAGCTGGGTTGAAAAAATCAAACATTTGTGCATTTTGATGTTCCCGCAGGACTCGCCGCTATCTGTGATATCTGTAATGTATCTGCGATTGGTAATTGCATAGATTCATATATATAAATACATATATTTTAATGTTTGGGCATATGCGAGAGCCATAAATCTGATTCGAAGTCTCGAGTCCGCTGATGATGAGCTATGCTTTTTCTATGAAAATTTTTGGGGGGCATTTTTTGTTTTTTAATTGAAATGCAAATTCAAAGGAGACTGTGGCAAGACGGTGGCTACTGTGGCCATAAGATCACGCTTTGGCACAGAAAGCCAACCAAACACGATCAAAGGCGAAGGAAATCCGAGACCGCTGACGTCGGTTCTATCTGTATCTGCAAGCTGTATCTGTATCTGTATCTGTATCTATATCTATTGCTTGTGCATCTGAATCTCTAAGCCTGTTTTATATATTTTTTTATTATGATTATTTTTTGTTTCTTTGTTGTCCCAGGTATCGGTGTCCATTGGACGTAATTAGAACGAAAAGCTCGAAAAAGATGCGAAATGCATCTGGCGGATTCCAATTAAAGAGGCGCTTACCCAGGCGTTGCAGGAATATTACCAAAGCGTAATACGAGCCGTAGAAGCACTGAAAGAAATAATTTACAGAACTCAAGTATTAATGAGAGAAATCATTAAGTAAATTCACAATTTATAAAAAATGTTTTGAGTATTTTCTTGATTTTTTCTTGACGAAAACAGAAGCAGAACTGCAGAAGCACCCAAAAAATAACAGAGCTTAAATATTAATGAAGGAATTCATAAGAAATTTATAAAATATATTCTTAGTATTTTCTTGAAGGTTTTTCCACTTTTCTCATTTTTACCATAATATCCTTGGATTTTCCTGAAGACTTTTCTCTTTTCCAAAGACAGATGTTTTTAAATACATTTTTAAACATTAACTTGATTAATATTAATAATATTTATTAATAATTAATTCAAATTTATTAAAAATGCATTTCTTTTCTCTTTGAACAGGAAATATAAAATTTTTTTGAGACACTGCCGCCGCGTGATCATCATTCGAATCGGGATCGAGCAACGTTGCCGATTTTCGCGGCTATCGAAACCTGAGGCAGCTGTCGGAGATCGGGACTGGTATATCCGCACCCTCCTGGCACCCTAGACACCCCGCCACCCCGCCTGATTATTATAATTTAAGCCCGAAGAAACCGAGCGAAGAAAGGGGACAAGGAAATTGTTTGTGCTGCCCCTCTTCTCTGCCTAGGAAGTGGGTTGGTTTCGCAGGAGTCCGGCCTCCTCTGTCAATATGCAAATTAGCACGAGCCGAATCCGAATCCAACAAAATATATACAATATCCAGTAACCCAAAGCGGTGAGTACTGTACACCCGGCACCCTTTCAGTTTCCTTAAAGAAAGCCAGCGCGCGCAGGACAAACCCTCGCCAAGTCCAAGTTCCCTGCGTAATGAGCAAAAGGTGTTTAATTGTCCGGGACACGGGAGGGGAGGGCGAAAGGCAGCTGGAGATCGGCAACTATTACAAAAATATAATGAAAATATAGGGAAACGGAAGAGAAAACCAAAAAAGCATTATCAATCAAGCTCAGAGGTGTCGAATTTCGTGAAACGTAAAAAGAAAATATTTATAACAAATATTAATTGGTAAATGTATATATAAAAAAAATATTAATAAAATAAATATAGCATGCTAACCATAAATAACATTTATTGAAAATATATAAATATGATTTTCAATTCAAATAAAATAGCACAGAAATAATAATTCATATGTTTGATAACATTTATTAAGAAAATATAAATATATAATATATAAAATATATGTCAAATAAATAAAGCCTTGAAAAAAATAATTAACTTACGGAAATAATTTTAATATGCCTTTTCGAGCCTCTAAAATACATAAGTCGAATTCAGATGGATTATAATAAATATTTTCTGGCCATGAATATTTATAAAATCCCAGGACTGGTCTTGGCAAAGATACTCTCCTAATTATATTTTATATATTAAGCATTATGACATATATATATTATTAATTACATATTGAATATATACATACATACATATACGTATATTCTTGAGAAAATATGAAAGTTTAAATTAAGCTGCATTATTGAATATATTTTACATTATTTATAAATATTTCTGAACCTAAAACTGTATCTTACAGTCCCTAATTCACCTCTAAAAACCCCAAATTCCTAAAAAAAAAACTACAAATTGCTTTCTCAGGCTCCTATAGGAACTAAAGAAGAGCCACTTAAAGGACCTACTAGTTCTACTGCCTAAAATCAATACAAACTCGAAGGGCAGTGCAACAACAACCCCCTGGTAGAGCAACAAACTGTTGCATTTCGGATATAATTTGCATCGTTCGCGAATCGTTTATCTATTACGCAATTACGGCGGCGCAACAATTGCTGCCTTGCTGCCGCCTGTTGCTCCTTTTTATTTTTTATTACTCCTTTTTTTATTTCTCTCTCTCTCTCTCTCTGCTCTGGTGTTAACCCTTTTTTTACTGCGAGAAAAGGGGTTCTCCTTCCTTCGCCAGCGAAAAATTCGCACTGCTAAATTTTGGTGTAATTTTTGTGTTGTTGCAAAAACCACCAAACAATGCAACAGCAACAGCAGCAGCAACAACAACAACAATGAAAATTACAACAATGGCACGCACCGTGTCGTGTCTTTGGAAAAACGCACCCCACTTGGTGGCCGAGGTTCACCCCTTTTTCCCAGCAACCCCTCTTCCCTGACACCAGAGTTTGGCCTTGCAACACACACGCACACACATTGCAACACCTTGACATCCCTTACACCCCCACCCCCTTCGGGCTTTCTCCTCACCCCTCCCGCTCCCCTCGTGTGTGTGTGTGTGTGCAATTATCGCGCGTTTATTGCGAAACAATGCGAAACACAGCAACAACAAAGGTCCAGTTGTATCAAACTGTTGCTGTGGCGCTTCCTTGGACTTTGCACTGCAAAAAAAAGGTATTATTCAATTAGGTAGTTGTTGAAAAAAGTAGTAGAAAAGCTTTGTTTGGAAAACCGAATTTAGTATTCCCTTGCAGTTAGCCATTTTGGCATGGAAATTGTTTAAAACTAAGCTAAATATGCATTAATTTTAATTTGTTAAGGTATTTTCTGCCAGTTTTTATGCAAATTGTATTGAATACTTAAAAAAAATGTAAGTTTTTATTAAAATTTTAATGATTTTAAATGTTTTTTTAAAATTGAGTAACATTTTATTTTCAGTTTTTTTCAGAGATTTTTAAATTATAATAAAAATTAACCATAAACAAGCCAAAAATGTATTGATTTTAAATCCAAAAATACCTATAAACGTGATAAACAAAGACTTTCTTAAATATTTCAATTCTGGGAACTTTAAATAGTTATTTAATAATTTATAAAATAATGAAGGACATAGTTCTATATATTTTGGAGTTGACTTTTCTATTTTTATACATGTACATTTATATAGATTTAATTATATATATATATAGTTTCCTATATTTAGTCTTGTTTTCTGTCTTTTGAATTTTTTGGGACAAAGGTCAAAGGGCAACCGATGTCCTGCGGCGCTGCTGACGCCGACTCCTGTAATTGCTGTCAATTTTGCATTGTTTTTTTTTTTTTAAAGGGAAAGCAACCAATTTTTTGTTTTCGGTTTTTTGTTTTTTATATTGTGTGATTTTTTCATGTTTACGTCTAATTAGCAGTAATTAACGCATTAAATGGGCGTGTGTATGGGTTTTTCTTTTCTTTTTTTCTGAGTTAGTGAAAGTGTTTTTGGCAGACCCTTAAATAATTATAGAAATGTGTGTGTGAAACAAGAAAAAGAAGAAATAGGTAACAACAATTAGAAAATAACAAAAGAGTAAATGTGGGAAATTGTAAACAGCATTTTAAATGGCAAAATAAATAATAAAAACGGAAGGGAAATTAATAAATTAAAAATTCAAAATTAAAAAAATACACAACAATAAAATAAAGTTCTAATTTTTGATTTTTAAATAACAAACAAATTAAATAAATATTTGAAAAAGGAAGTAAATTATTTAAATTAATAGTTAAATAATATAAATAAAAAAGCTGAAAAATATTATAAAATAAAATTTAACATTTATGTATGAATAAAAAAAAAATGTCGCCTAAATAATAACTAAATTTATGAACGATGTAACAAAGTTTAGACAAAAATAACAAAAGGGAACTCTTGTAAACCCATAAAATATCCGATCAATTAATTGATTTTGTTTATTAAATCAAACAAAAACCAAAGAGTTCTGCATTTAAATTAGTTAACCAATTTTTAACTACTTTTAAAACTAAAAACAACAAAAAATGCAGATCAAATCAAGCAAAATTATTCGAAACTTAAAAATAAATATAAATAAGAATATTAAAGACAAGCAAAACATTATAAAACATCCCACCAATTACCTTATTATAAATAGTTTTTTAGCTAAAAACCAAAAAAATACAAATCAAATCAAGCGAAATGATTCGTTTCGAAGTCGAAAACTCGAAACAAATCAAATCAATTTGCGTCACTCACACACACGCAAGCACGCACACACGAACACCGGCCGAGGCAGCCAACCAAAAACAACGCTAATATGACACTTTAACAGTTAGGCGGCCGACGCTCACACACACACACACGCACAGATTCACACACACGCACAACTAATAATAAAAAATCATAATTTCAATCAGCGACAATAACAACAACAACAACAGTAGCGAGTCGAATAAAAACAACAATGGGAAGCGAGCGAGCGAGGAAGAGCACGAAGAAGAAGAAGCAGCAGCAGGCAGCAACAGCATCAACTCATCGGCACCTGCATATCGCTCGCTCGCTTGCACCTACATGCACTCGGCTTCGGGGGAGCGGCAGCGCCTGAACACTGTCGGCGGCAGTGCAGTCGACGCAGCAGCGGAGCCCGAAAAGAAATAAAACAAGAAGAAAAAAAAAGTAAATAAAAGTAAAGCAGGCAGCAACACACGAAAAAAAAATAATATCACTCAAAAAGGCCGAAGAGAGAGCGCTTGCGCGCGCACAGAGATAGCGGCCGAGAGAGATAGAGAGAGAGAGAGTGGGCCAGGAGGAGTGTGTGCTGCCAGAGTGTGTGGAGTGAGTGAGTGAGCGAGCGAGAGGGCGACTGAGCGCGCGCTCGACAGAGAGGGAAAAAGTAAACTTGAAAGCCAAAAGAAAAATCAAAGCCAAAAGCTGTTCGGAAAAAAAACCGATACGAAGAAAACAAAAAGCGAGGAAGATGATGAAGAAGAAGAAGAGCCGTTCAATGGCGTTTGGTGTGAGCAGAGGGAGCGTTATTAAATGCGCTTAGTTAGTTTATATTCCCCTCCCCCTCTCTCACTGTTACACTTGTTTTTTAATCAATTTTTATTTGGATTTCGATTAATTTTATTTATTTGAGTATTATTCATCTTCATTATTTTCTATGTTTAAATGTAATTCTAATTTATATATTTTATTTTAATGTTCGAACTATAATTTAGTATTATTAATTCTGTTTTATTTCTATATAAAACTAAGAACCAATTTAACTACAAATTTTAATTTACTATATTTTTTAGTTTAATATTTTTTCTTTTGTTATATTTCAACCAAAGTTCTTATTTTAAAGTAATTATTGGTTCTTTTAAATTTAATTTACGTATTTAATGTTAAATAGTTTTAGTATTTCGAACCTAACATTTTCTTGATTTGAATTTTCATTTTTAGTATTTTCGTACCTTTTACAAATAAAATAATTTAAAATTAATTTTGATTATGTCATCCAACCTTTGCCTAAAGGCTTCTAGAAACTCTTGGGAATTGTGGATAAATAGTCTAGTTTCTTTTATTTTTAAAATTAAAGCCTTTATATGATCGTTTAATGTGTAGTTATTTAATTTTTTCATATGTATTTTTCTACAAGAGAAAACCTTCACTTGAGTTCCTTAGCAATTTTATACATAGGTTGATCACGTTTTTAACCAATTATTTAATTTTCATACCCCATTTTTTTTTTGCTTAGAATTCAAAAATAAATTCCGAATTACAAAACAAAATATTAAAAAAAAAAATGCAATTTTTTGTAGTATTTTAGGTTTTTTTTTTATTTAATATTAAAATATTAGAATCATGAAATTATTGATATAAATTAAGTACAAAAATATATGAAAATATTCCATAATTATTAAATAATAATGAACAATCAGGGAATTAAAATACCACAAAATAAAAAAATCTACAAAACCAAATTTGCTAAAAATAAATAGTTTTTTATTGACTCAATTTTTCATAGTAATTTTTATTATTATTATTTTTTTTTTTTTTTTTACAAAAATATTTTCCATAAAGTTGTATTAAAATTTCTGTGGTTTTCCTTTGATTATTGATATATTTGCAACTAATACACATGCAACTAACAACTAAAAACCAAAGGCACCAACAAAAAACATCCTTAAAATTACAACTACAAAGACAACAACTACAACTACAACAAAACAGATGCTGCGTCTCTTTTACCGATGAATGATGTTGCGACGGCCCTCCTCTGCCGCAGCGCAGGTAGCTGCGGGCAGCGGCCGAGGCAGAGCGCCACACACACACACGCCTCCCATGTGTGTGGGGCCAGCGCGTGTGTGTTTGTCGTTGTTGTTGCTGTCCATTGACGTTGTCGTCGTCGTCTGTTTTTCTGCCTTGCCTTCCTTGCTTTGCTTTTTGCTCGCCAATCAAATGGGGCGGGGCTTAAATCGTTTGCTTCGCTTTTTTTTTTTGTCCCTCGCCTGTGTCTGTCTTGCTCTGCCGCTGCTTCGGCTGGCGTCGCCGTCGCCTGGCTTCTTCTTTGACTTTTTTTGTGACACTTGTGAGCGCGTGTGTGTGTGTGCGCTTTGGATTTGGTTTTGGTTTTTATTACGGGAATTATCGAAAATTGAGAGCGACTTGTGTCATTGTGAGTGATTTTCATCGTTGAGTGAGTGAGCTTTTTTTGGGGGAGTGTGGGAGCGCAGGGGAATCGAGTGTTAGGGAAAAAAGAGCAGGAAGGAAGTGGAGAAACTCGAATTTGTAGTGCAATTTTATGTTTGATTAAACTAATTAATACAAAACTTATTAATTCAATAAAAATGGTTAAAGTTAAACATATAAATAAACACTTTTATAAATTATAAAAATTTTGGCACCTACATATAAAATATACATATTTTTTTAATATTATTTAACTTATATTTCTCGTAAATTTAATTGTATTTTTCTTAAAAAATTAACATATTTTTTCTTTGTTCCGTTATTTTTTAAGTTTTACTAAATATTTGAATATTGAAACGAACAGGTAATATGAATTTTCCAATTTTCCCGCTCGGCAACTCAACAAGTTCGAAAACGGTTCGAAAAACGTTTCGAACTTGCTGCTCGCCCCTGCTCACGCTTGCAACTGCAACTCAAACGGGGAGAGAGAGAGTGTGAGACACCTAGGGAAAGAGAGAGAAAGAGAGAGAGAAAGGGAGAGAGAGACCGCCAGTTGCGTGAGAGGTTGAGTGAAACCATTGGCATTGAGTGGTTTTTGCCTTCGGTTCTCGGTTTTTGCGCTTGCATTTTTATCCAGTTGGAATTTTGCTGGTTGGCCGACACTTGTCCTGGCATTTTGAGGCATTCCAATTGCAACCCATTGATTGTCAATCGGTGCGAGCGAGAGGGAAGAGTACTTGGTTTAATATATATAAATTTGTTTCTTGTTAAATTATTAGATTTTAAATTATTTTAGTTAAATTTTTGTTAAATATTAAATAAATAAATATATGTAAGTGTTTTTATTAGTTTTTTTTTATTCTTTAGTTCATTTTTAAGTTATTAATAAATTCTTGTTTATATTAAAAAAGTTTCATATAAATTTAATATTAAAATAATTTTTTTTTTTCAATAAAAAATCACATTAACTATATATTTTTTTATTTTTACATATTTCTTGAACAAAAAACCAGCTCAAATTTGTTATTTTTTGCATTCAATTAACCCGAAATATTTATATTTTTTATAGTATTCCCTCTGGAGGGTTAAGGGGGTAGAGTATCTTAAGGGTTAAAGGGATTTTTCAGCCACGTCGACATCGTTTTTTTTATTTATTATTATTTTTTATTTTTTCTCTCGGCCCTCGGTTTTTCGGCCCTTCGGCGCTCGGCTCTCCCGTTATTTTCGTTATTTTTCACACAGCCGACGACGACAAAGTCCCCGAGCAGATTTAACCCCCAACCGGTGGTCCCCCTCACCCTTTTCAGCATTTTCCATACATTTCCCCCCATTTTCTCAGATTTTCTCTCAGACTGCAGCCAACGCATTCTGCGACTGCGACTTCGGTTCTCGGTTCTCCAGTTTCCCAGTCTCCAGTTTCCCACCTCCCGTCTCCATCTCCGGCTAAGGTGTAAGCCATAACCATAGCCTCCTTTCCTCTACCCTCTACCCTTGGGTTAAGACCGGCACTGGGGGGGATGCGTCTGCCTTGCACTTCGCCGGCGCTTCGATACAATTTGAACTTTTCTTTATGCGAAAATCCCACAACGGCGCAACGGCGGACGGGGCTATTTAATATTCCAAAGGATATTTACAAAGGCTAATAAGCGCAGAAAAAGTTCACAAATTTCAAATTTAAGGTGCAGCCAAAGAGGTAAGAGATTTGAGAGACTGGGAAATTGGATTTTTAGGGCGGTGAAAGGTAAGGGAATTTTTAAAACAAAGATCATTAAATTATATAAATAAATTTAACTGGTAGACGTAAGGGAAGTTTTAGGGAAGAGAGGGAGACATTTTTAAAAGCACAATTAGGTATTAAGTTAAAAGTTTTTACTTTGTCCGTTTGTCTGTACAAATTCCTACATATATCCCAGAGACTTGAAGAGCTACCAAATTCGGTGTCAATATTTTTATAGATTTTATATTTCCTATTGAATTAAAAAAATGTATTAATTTTTAGCCATTATTAAACATTTTCTAGCTAAAAAGCTTTCTTAGCTAATAAAAAATTAAACACATAAACAAATAACATCATAAATAAATTTAAAAAAAAAAAACACTATTTTTAAACCTTGCCTAATTTTATCATAAAAATAAAATTCAAAAAATAAAAAGCGTTCTGTTTTAACCATCAAAGGACCAAACCCCTAAAAAAATATGAAATACAAATAAAATAAATATTACAATAAATAATAATAAATAAACAAATAAGGAAGTAAAGAAAAAACAAATGGCAAGTTTCAAAAAAATCCACAAATCGCACTTTCGAACACGAGATGATTCCTTAAAATCCCCGATTCCTCGAAATCCCCCCAAGCACACCCCTCCGAAAGCCGCAAAAAAAAACTACTCAATTTGCGGCTCAATTTCTTGCCACCCCTCCCATAAGTTGTTCCCAATAAGAAAAAAGGCCAGAGTGCGAGCGAGTGCGAGTGCGAGTGCCTTTGAATGAATGAATTTCAATACATGCAACTCTGACAGCGGCGGCGCAGAAAAATACTCAAAAAAAAGGATGAAGAAAAACCGAAAAAAAAGAAGCGCCAAAAACAACAAAAACAAACAAATGGGGGGAAAATAAGAAACGAGCTGGGAAAAATCAAAATCTATTGAAGAAATCTAAAGCAGTGGCAGCGCCGCTAAGAAATTGAGTGAGTTTTGCACTCTCCCACACTCGCTCGCTCTCTCCCTCTCTCGCTCTCTCTCGCTCTGGCTCCGATGCTCGTGTTCGCTTCGGCTCGGCTTGTCGCACATCGGTGTGTGCGGCGGCAGCAGAACCCAGCCGCAGCGCAGCAGGCGAGCGAGCGAGCGCGAGCCAGTCAGTGTGTGTGTGAGTGAGTGTGCATGTGTGAGTGAGTGCCGCAAAGCAGCAGCAACGCCGTTGTGCAGGGTTGTCGGCGCTTCGTTAGGGTTCGATTTGTTCAGTCATCAACAGCATTCGTGACTGAACACGTCGCCCCGTGTGAGAGACGAGACGAGACACGAGACGAGACGAGAGTTCGAGCCCAGAGCCAGAGCCGGAGCTAGAGCCCCCAAAAAGAAGGCCCAGAGATTTGAGAAATAATAATATCGCACACGCCGCTTAGCCGCCTACTTCTTCGCGCTCTCCTTCCTTCCTTCCTACCTGCCTGCCTGCCTGACCGTTATTCCCGGTAGTAGTATTGTGTGTGGTGTGCGCTGCGTATGGTGTGTGTTCTTGGCGCGGCTGAGTGTGTGCGGTGTGTGTGCGACGCGATGTGTGTTAGTTTCTTCGCGGTGTGATCACCAAAAAAAGTAAAGAAAATGAAATATAAAATAATCATAATCAATTATAATCACTAATTATAATTAATCCACAACACAACAAGAAATTACCCGAAACACAGAAAAGTTTACACAAAAATATTACCACCAGAAAAAAATTTCAAAAATAAATAAAAACAAACGAAAGAAAAGGACACAAGGAAAGAAACGCTTTTCGCTGCTTTTTTTTCAAGTGATTTTTTGTTGTTACTATCGAAAAATGTGCGCGTGTATTGGTGACAAGTGTAAACAACAACAGCAACAACAACAACCAGAGCAACAGCAACAACAACGGCGACCAGCTGAAACATGTGCAAAATAAGCAACAACCACAACATAAACAACATCAACATCGATGGCTTAAAATTCACACACAACATCAACACCAACAACAACCACAGCAACACCCATCACCATTCAACAACAGCAACTCCCAATCCAACAACACATTCAACAACAACAACAACAACGATAACTCCAAATCCAAATCCAACTCCAACAAAGTCAACAACAAATCAAAAACCACACCTTTAATTCAATTAAAAGAATTAATCAAAGTTAGAAAGAAGCAAAGGAATTTGGAAATTGGCTTATTTATGTATTTTATGAATTTTTTTGGGCACGTAAAAGCAACAGTAACAAATAGCATACTTAAGGTGTAAATGTGATGACAAAACAGTGACAAAGAAACCACTAACAAAAAGCTAAAACTATAACTAAAACCAAAACTAAAACGAAACTAACTTCCAAAAAATAAAAAGAAAAGAAAGATACAAAAACAGAGATCAAAACTAAAACTAAAACCGAAAACTAACAGCAAAGCAGAAGCGCGCAGGAAGGAGTGTGTTTTCCCCAAATGCCAGGCCTTAGCCAATCGAATATTGGCAATAATATTATTGGCTAAAATAAAAACAACAAAACAAAAACAAAATACAACAAGGAACAACAACGACGACGACGAAGAACACATGAGAAGAAAAGATACAACAACAACAACTGACTGAGAAGAAAACCGAAGAAAGCAAAGCCCACGAATGCAGCCAACATTGCCACAAGCCGCTGGGACAGCCGATATGGATCTGACGGCTGTTCAATCAATCAACGATTGGTTTTTCAAAAAGGAGCAAATTTATTTATTGGCACAATTTTGGCAACAGGTAAGTGTCCACCAACGCTACACCAACACAACACAACCATTGGTTGTTGCAAGAAAGCTACAAATATATTTCGGATATCCCACGAGCCCTCGCTCTTTGACATGCCTGAAAATCTTGGAATTTTTCCCTGTCTTGTTTGGCATTCAATGGGCGGGGTTCGTGTCGTCTCTTGGTGAATTTTAAATGAATGAAAAGCAGTGTGTTTTATAAACAAACAGAGGAGAAATATATATATCCTCTTAAAGGGAAACCAATAAAGTGCTTATAAGAAGTTGTGGGAAAAATAAAGTGAACGCATTAAGGGAACTGAAAAAGTTAGAATGATTTTTAACCAAATTTCCAAGTGTGTTAATTAGTGAAAATAGTTGAAAATGATTTATAAATAAATATCATTTCTTTGGGAAAATGTTAACCTAATTAGGGCATCAAAAAGTTTGTTCTGGGAAAGACTATTTTTTTTTTTTAACAATTTTCCAAGTGATTTGAAATTTTATAAACAAGTGCAAACATTTGACAATAAATTGCAAAGTGATTCTTTATTATATTAAAATTTATCTACGTGAATATTTATTTTATAAAAGGAATAAATAAAATTTGCTTAGGAAAAGCTGAAAGGTTTTGGAAAAAGTGAACCAATTAGGGCAGCGAAAATTTAGTTCTGGGTAATAAATATTTTTAAACTAATTTCCAAGTGATTTTTTAAATGGAAGCAAATAAAAATGACTTATAAATAAATACCTAAATTAATATTTATTTTATAGAATTGATAAATAGGATATTAAATAATAGTTTCTAAATTGTATAGATTTGTATGGGTTATAGAAAAGGTTTATAGGAAGGTTTTATAGATTATAAAAATAGGAAATATATAAATGAATAAAAGAAATACTACACAAACAAATTTGTTGAATAATGAATAATGAAAAACAATAGAAAAATCTATCTTTAATAATTATTTACAAGTACTTAGTATTTTTAAATGAAATAACGTGATAGATAATTGATAAAGTAAATTTAATGTGAATTAATAATTAAAATAATATATAAATATATACTTGACAAAGTAAATGGAAAATTCATTAAAAATAAATAAAATCAATATACACCTGATAAAGAACATTAAATATACATAAATAAATATATACCTAATAAAACTACTTGAAGTATAAATTAAAAATAAATCAAATAAATAATAAGACCTAAGAAAGTAACTTGAACATGAATTATATATTTATTTATTTATTTCGCGAACATTACTACAACCTAACTAATATTAATTGAAGAAAATAAACGAATTTAAAATAAATATATATCCTAAATATAAATATTAATGAATTGACTTTGTAAATGAGTTCAAAATTAATTCCCAGGCTAAATGCATGCCTCGAAAACGTTTCAAAAGCTGTTCAAATGTAGGCCTAATCCAATTTCCCTATTATTAATTTATATATAAAATATATATTCAGTGCGATCTTATGTGCAACTCCCACAACTGACAACAATAACCCCCCTTGGGCGCCACCCCCGGTAACTGCTTAACTTAAGTTAAGTTAACTAATTGAGTTTGCGTGTCTACGGCAAATGTGTTTTTTATTGTTGCTGCTGGAGGAGCAACTCCCCTCCCTCCCTCTCTCTCTGTATCTATCTCCTCCCCATTATTGTTGTCTAATTTCTTGTTGTTAATTTATTTATTATTGATTTTTGTACAAAATTTGTTTACAAAACAAAAGGAGAAAAACAAAAAATGCAAAGTGCAACAAGCTCTAAAGTAAGTGAACAATTTATTGCTTGAATAACTGAGATACGAAAAGCTATAGACAAGAGATCTGAGTCAGACGGAGAGGGGGAGGAGTAGGAGGTGCTGGAAAATCAGGAGGGCGGTGGTGGAAGGGGGCCACCAGACGAGGCTGCAAAAATTTCTTTGGCCAAATGCCAGACTCTCAACAAATAAGGCGGCAAAATAACATTAAAAACAAAACAAAAACAAAAAAAAATATCAAACCAGACCAGACATGGAAATATCAACTCAAATCTATAAGGGGGTATATCTATATATCTATCTATATATATATATAAATAAATATAGCAAGTTAATTAGGTGGCTTTGCCTGGGCATTTTTAATTGGAGTTTTTCTTCGATTGATCCTGAAAAGGCAGACACAGAAAGGGGGAAAATCTAGATGGAAAATGCAGAGTTTTGCCGTCGGTAAAATGCATTTGGAGAGCTGGCCATTTTAAAGGCAGTTTTTAAATTGTAAAACCGGTAAAAAGATATATTATATATTTATATATATATTTCTTGATTCTTTCTTTCTAAAAAAAGAAAAATAAATCTTAAGAGAAGCCGCCAAACTCGTTAGCAGGGTCAAGATATATGAGGTTCTGCTGCTGCTTCTCTTTTTATACTTTTTATCTTTGGGATTTCATAATATGTACTCGCTAACGATCGTTTGAAGATCTGCTCAACCTCTGATCGATGGATAACAATGAATCAATATTTTCGGGCTTTTTTTTTTAGTTCTCTACAATTCGGAATTAGAACTCTGGCGGTAATATTTGTATATTTTTAGGTATGTGCCCCGCCAGAAATAGAAGTTTATTAAGTAAATTTAAGAAAAAGAAAGCCACAGACGCCGTCTACAGCTGTCCAAATGAACACACACTTTCTTGGCTTATTTATTTATTTACTAGGAAAGAGCAAAAAACACAACAAAAATACAACAAAATGGTACACAAAAAATTGACACAAATCGAAATTGAAAATTTAACAATAAAAATGTGCTTGATTAACATAAAAGCTTAAAAATATAGAACGAAGAAAAAGAGTGAGCCAAGAGTGAATTTCCGTAATGCAATCTATAAACTTGACCCATTAACATGGAACCAAGTTTTTTGGCTTCTATAATTGCTAGAAGTACGATTTCTGCTGATCTCGGGGGAAACTGAAACTGGAAAACTGGGAAAATGGAAAGAAAACAAAACAAAGCTAATTGCCAAATGCATTTGCTGACAAAAAAAAAGATGATAGAAATTCGAGTTTTGGTTTTTTTGGTTGTATTTTTTGGTTCCGTTTTAATCGAATTGAAACCGGTTATATAGGGTAGGCCACCACCAGAGCCAGATGCAGATGCAGATACACAGATACACAGATACGGATACGGGGATTGATAGTTTATAGGGTATAAAAGTTGATAATTTTTTGTAATTTCAAAGATGGCGTCGCCGAAAATGAGCAGCACTAAGGGGTTGTGTGTGTGTCTCTCTAAGCCCTAAAATACATACAGAGACCTATGCAAAGAGATGCAAAGATACTGAGCTACTGAGATACATAGATACGGATACGGCGTGTGTCGTATAATTTTTAGCGTTTTAAGTGCACAGCCCAGCACCCCCCAGCAGCAGCTAATGAGTCACACACCCAGAGCACAGCCAGTCAAATAATATATATCAGAAAATAAAGGGGTTAATATTAAGAATCACAGACCAAAGACCCAAAACCACCCACACACAGAGCGATACAGAACAGATACAGATATACAGATGCACAGATACAGATACAAAGTGACATGCATGAGGAAAATATTTCAGTCAGTTCAATCGTTCGATCGCTGGAAAGATATGTTAATATAATTAAATTAATTTGTCAGCACGGAAATTAAAACACAACAGAAGCAACAGCAGCAGCAGCAGCAACGACCGAAATATCCGCAGCGCCTAGTAGCTGTAGCTCTGTATCTGTATCTCTGACAAAGTATCTATAACAACGCGACGAAACGAGACGAATTCGAAATGAAAATCGAACAATTAAAAGCTTGTGGGGGTGGAAAGAGATGCCGATCTATCTGAACTCGAACTCAAACCGGAGCCACGCAACACAACTAATAATGTGAAATAAAAAATCATTTGGAAATTATTATTAAAAATTGAGTTCATGAACTGTGTTCGACTGTTTGAGTGTTCGATTGTGTGTGTGCCTGACTGTGTCTGTTGATCAATTTTTATTATGATCATTGGCCGTTTCCCCTCCACTCTTTTCCGGTTTTTATATGGCATTAATTATGAATAGCCATTGAAGCTAATTGAAGTCCTCCAGCTAACTTGGGTTAACTAATCATCGAAACGCACTTCAAACTTCAAACTGTAATTAGGTGATTTTCCAATACTTGGAAATGACCTCAAAGAACTCGAAATCAATTGAAAATGATCAGAGCAACCCCTCTGATCAAATTTGTACTATATTTTATAAGAACTTTTTTATATAACTTCAAGGTTTTCTTAGTTTTTTTTATGATTTTGTTAGGAAAATGCGGGATAAATATATGTATACCAAATATGGTTGAGTTTAATCAGTTCCTAAGTGTACTTACCAGCATATAACCCCAAGTAACTCAGCTTATAGATATCAAATCCAGCTGAAACTTAACATACTTTTGCTAAATAACCTAATATGTAAATTTATAAGAGTATTTGGGGAGAAGCAACTTAGAACCATTATTTTATAGTATCCAGCACAAACCTCAAGTAACTCAGCTTGTATATATCAAATCCAGCTGAATCTTTACATACTTTTGGTAAATACCATAAGCTTTGAATATAAACTATAATAAATACCCCAATCAGTAAGTAAATGATCGTTTTCTGCTGAAACCTGCTCAGTAACCTCATGTAACTCAGCCTGGAGCCATCAAATCGGGCTGAAACTTCACACTTTCGTAGGCCGGGGAGAGGAGAGCTTCCAGCTAACACTAATTGAGCATAAATATCATAAATGCTAAATGCGCTTTGCGTGGTGTGCATCAATTGTCATTGCATCATTAATTCCGCATCTAGACATCGTCTTCGTCGTCGTCTTCGCCTTCGTCTCACAAAAGCCAGGCCTTTCGATGCCAAAAATGAAGAAGCGGCAAAGAAAAGATTCGAAGGCTTTTGTGTACAACTTAATAACAACTAATTGTCTTTTTATATGCATATATATATAGGAGGGATATAGGAAAAGTAAAGTAAAGTAAGAAGACAAAAAAACATAAAACGGGGTACAGGAAACCTGTCTTGAAAATCTCTCTCTCTCCTCTCTCGCTTTGTGCGCGCTGCTGCCTCTTTCATCTTTCAGTTGTCAGTAATTTGTGCAGCTCAATATATCAGTCGATATCTTATGAGTTTTTAATTTCAGGTTTCTCATGTGCGCCATCAATGGCCATGTCTACCCTCTCCCCCAGTCCATCAATTTGATTTCCTTGCTTGAAAAGGACAAATCGTTAAGGGGAACAACTGGGAACTGGGAACTCTGGCAGCGGGAAGACCCAGAGTCGTTGTCTCTTCTTGAGGATATTGAATAAAATATCATTTTGTGCACGCCCCTTTTTCGAGAACCGAACTTGACTGACCATAAGATGTGTTGTGATGATGATGAGTTTTGAGTTTAGAGCGGGGAGCAGGAGCAGGAGCAAAACTTCCTTATATATTGGCCACATTTTGTGCTGGTGATCGATATGCTGAATGCTAAAAAAAAATGTAAAATACAAAAAAGAAGCAGTCTTAAGTCTTAAGGCTTAAAAAAATACAAAAATAAATGCCAAAGCTAATGACCCAAGCCTGGGGAGTAGACATTAAAAAGGAATCA
This sequence comes from Drosophila aff. chauvacae BK-2020, assembly GCA_018903765.1. Lineage (NCBI taxonomy): Eukaryota > Metazoa > Arthropoda > Insecta > Diptera > Drosophilidae > Drosophila > Drosophila aff. chauvacae BK-2020. Next base: position 7,806,374 of record JAEIGO010000395.1, on the reverse strand, counting down.
TCATTATTGGCAGCGGTGTATAGGGTATAAAAGGATAAAGCTCCATTAGTCTTGATCTTTTCTTCTCCTTTTTTTTTACGCATTATATAGTTGAAAGCCCAAAAATGTGTGTTGTTGGTGGCTCAGTTACATACATTTTTACAGCATTTATTTGCCTTTTACAATTTTTTATTGATGCCTTAATTAAGTTGTTGGCTTTTGCGCCCACACGCCAACGCCCCCAAAGAAGACGACTCTTCAATATGCATTCCGTCTGGCGCGGTCTTTCTCTGTTTTTCCTGCCTTTTTTTCTTCAGTTTTTCGAATTTGTTGTTGTTGTTGTTGTTTTTATTATTTTTGGCACGACATGAAAATTAGTTTAGAATTTAATTCGCTTTGACTTTTGAGTGCTTGTTACCATTTGCAAACCATTCGCAGTCGCCTCTGCCTCTGCCTCTGCCTCTTTGCAGTTTTATGTTTAATTTGATGTTATTGAAATATTTGATGTGGCATAACTTTTGCTCGGCTGTGTGTTTACCTATGTGTAGAATCTAGAATCAAGCTAAATCAACATTCGTATAGTTTTTCCCCTAAGTTTTTCCCCCGAATCGACAGACGCTCGATTGAGCTTTATAGTTGCACAAATGAAACACAAATAACACACAAAATAACACACATAAATATGGCTGTGTGTAGAGCAGCGACTTTTTGTTTATATAATTAATTATGTGAAATTTGCCCCAAAAGATTCCGGTATACCATATCCATATCCATATCGGTTTTGCGGTTTTGCACTGGGAATACAAAAAAATAAATATATATATTAGCATGGGGTTATAGAGGCAAGTTTTTCAGAGTTACGCGATAAGCGAGTTCGAGTTATTATTATTATAAAATTAGTTGCTTTTAAGTGAGTGCTTTTTGGTATATCATTTTTTTTACAAACCCTGAGAGGTAGTGTTGATTTTTTTTTTATTGAAATCCATAGAGATTTGAGGGTTGATTTGAAGAGGGTTTTGGGTTATTTTTTTAATATTTTTTACTATTGCAAGTTCTAATAAAAATTTCCCTAATTAAGGTAGGCAAATTAATTTAATTTAAAATAAGTTTTCCTCTTTTTTAATTAAAAATGTACTATTTATAAACCCTATAAGTTAGCTATTATTTTTTAGGGTTTATTTTGCATAGGTTTCGGGTGTTTTTGATATTTCGAACTACTTTAGAGTTTTATAAAAATTCTCTATGGTTAACCTAAGCGAATTAATTTCATTTGTCAGACTCTCATAAAGTTTCCCCATGATTTGCATGATATATAAGCACACATATAGAGAGGGTTGACTATAATCCCCCTCGAAGGTGAAGTCGAACCGGTCCCGGGCGCATCTTGTCAGCATCGTCGATTAATTCCCGGAGACTCTCTCTGGGATTCTCGGTTTAAAGAATTGGGAATCTTGTCGCTGCTGTTTGACCCTTTCGCCTGGGTGGTTGCTCTTTTTCCCCTCCTGCAGAGCGAGAGAGAGAGAAAGAGAGTGGAAGGGTTGCTCCTGGGGTGGGATTGGATTGGCTTCGGGCCGATCCCTGTCCCTGGGCCAGTTTTGTCAATTGTCGGGCCTGTTTCGCTATAATTTATCAGTTGGTATGCAAATGAGTTTGATTTATTCAATGAGCTGAGCGCAATTCCAAAAAAAATGTCGAAAAAAAAGAAATCAAATGAAATTATTTATGCCGACCGACAGACCCTTCTACGTTTCTATATAGGAAATAATATAGTTTTTTTTTTTGACAGCTGGGCCTACATTTTTGATTTTTTTTGTGCGTTTTTTTAAATTGATTTTTTTTTGATAATTTTTTAGTAAGGATTTCTGGTGTATAATGTTTTTTTGTACTTTTTAAATTTTGGGTACATTTCGTACTGTGGATTTAATTTTTGGTGGTGTATAATTTTGTATGTATATTTTTGAGTGTATAATTCTTGTGTCTATTTTTTGTGTTTATTTTTTTGGGTACATTTCTTTAGTAGGTTTTTTTTGTGTACATTTTACACGTAGATTTTTTGGGAACATTTTTAGTATGAATTTATGGCTTCTGTTTTTTTTTAATGCACATTTTTAGTGTTAATTTTTCGGGTACATTTTATATTGTGAATTTTTTGTGTGGATTTTGTAGTTTGTCGGTTTTTTAGGGAACATTTTGTAATGTGGATTTTATTTATGTAAAAGTTTGGTGTATATTTTCTTGAGTTCATCTTTTGGTGTATATTTTTTTGTGTGTGTGTTTGTTTGTTTGGGTATTTTTTAAGGGCATATTACTTAGTTTAATATTTTTTTTGTTTGCATACTATTTAATACATATATTTGTTGCATATTTTGTGTTTCTGTTATTTGTTTTTTCTTTGTTTTTGGCATTTTCTAGTCTGTGCAGCAGTTGCCACAAAATGCTGCGCCTCATTGCAAGGCAACAGACGTAAAAACATATATGTTTTTTACTAAAAAAAAGGGAGAGAGATATAGAGAGGGAGGGATGTGGGGAAAATATATCTGCGGCATATGGGTATAGTGATCCCGATTCCGATTCCGATCCCGATCCCGATCCCGTTGCCGGGTAAAATAAAAACACATTTATGCGTTTTATCTCCGGGCCCCCACTCAATCATAAAGCATTGGCAGGCGTAAATCAAATCAAGTAAGGAACGAGCGCAGCCTTGCTGCATGTTGCACGCACACAGACAATGATTAAGTAGGCAAAATACCCTTTCCTTTCCCTTCCTTTCCTCCCTCCCTTCCAGTCGCCGGGGCAGTGGTAGTCGTCCCTCGTTCCAGTGCTCCTTAGTTCTTTAGTTCGTCGCTCGTTCGTCGTCGTTTTTTTTTTTTATGTTTTTAATTATTGCCGCACGGTGGCTGAGAAAAACACAGTGACAAACAATGCGCACATGTGGCTGCTCTGGGCTCTGGCTCCTCTTCCCCTATATTTAGATTCTTTTTCTTGTCGGGGCTCCCTTTTACTTCTTCCTATATATATATATATATATCTATAGTATATATATTGATCACACGATTTTTTGTAACTCTTCCTCTTTGGTCTACCATATCGTTTTTCATCTCTGTGTGGTTTTTTCTATGAAATGCAACTTGAACGATTGATAGGAGAAGATACTCGAGAAATAACTCAACTCAAGAGTTCGATTTTTTTGTAGATCTGTTGGCTGCGATAATAATAACGCCCCCGGAAAAATGCAAGAAAAATTCAGATTCAGATTCAAGCTTCTCACAGCCCAGACTTTGAGCTGGAAACAAATTGAGAAGACTGGAAAGACTTGGACCCCCTCTTCTCTTGCTGCTGCTGACGCGGCTTTTCTCAAGCTGCCAGAGATCATCTTCTTCTTCACTTGTTGTTGTGTCCAAAATAATGCTTAAGCATATGAATTATTATATAGATCAGAGCTGCAAATGTACAGAGAACAATGGGAATGAGGGAACACTAGAGAGCACTGAGAAAAATCGGGAACTAAGACAGATTTAAAAAATTATGTGTTTCTTAATAATAATAAAATGTTATGCTAAACAAAAATAATTTTGGGAATATGTATAATCATGTTTTCAAGTTGGGTTTTTTGAACTTAAATTCAAGAAAGTTTGGAAAGTATTGAAAGTACAAGAAAACTTCACTGCTAGCTGCACTATAATTCTCAAGTGCTATTTTAGGAGCATTTCAGTTGTATTTTTCACATTAAAAACTACTGGAAAATTTAGCATTTTCAATTAAAATTATAAAATAAAAAAGGTACAAAATATGTAGAAAGTTTTAAGCACACAAAAAGCCCCTAATGGCGTCGCCTAAAGTGCGCTATAATTCTCAAGTGAGATTTCAGGGACTTTTAAAAATGAATTACAGATGTTAATTAGCTTGAATATCCGCTGAAAAAGTAATTTTATGTATAAATAAAGTTATAATAATGAAAATAAATTATATTGTTCAGTTTTTGTAGTATTTTTTTGTTCGAAAAAATTAAATGAAAAGTACCCTCAATTTTTCTTGCAGTGCCCCTTAGCAGTAGCAGTAGCAGTGACAGCTCCTCTTGTGGATATTTGTTGGTGCTTGTGTTTTACTAAATACTTTGTCTGTTTAGATACACACACACACACACTCACTTAGCTTGGCAGCCAGCGATCAAAGTGATCAATCGTGCTTCAATTTTTCTTCCCTTGCCTTTTTTGTTGTTATTTTATTTTTTTTTTTAAGAAGAAAGAGATTTTGTTCGCTGGCTGCTGTTTTTGTCAGCGGAAATCTTTTGTGCCACTCTGAGATATATATATACGTATAAGTATATATTTGTATGTGGCCTCAAGTGGTCGTGGCTTCTTGTTGTTGTATTATTAGCTAGTTCGGTTTCTGCTTTTTGGAACAAAAAAAAAAAAAAAAAAAAAAAGAATGTGGGGTTCTCCTCCAACAAGTGGCAGTTGAACGGTTGCTAAGTAGCTTGGATAATGGCAGAGCGTAATGTGCCCTACTATATCCGATATATCCCTAGCATAATTGAGTGTCAATTATACACACACACACAGCACACAGCACATGTAGAGTGTGTCGAGTGTGTCTCAGCTGTTGAAAATATTAGAAAAAATTATGGACGTAAATATTTATGCATTTTCATTGATGGTTTCGGCTGGGGCGTGAAACAGTTTTCTTTTTAATGTGGGGAAAAAGGAAAAACATTTTCATTTATTAATTTATGGGTTTTTTTGTGGGGGGAAAATGCTGGGGGTTTTAAGGGGAAACATTTCTGTGGGGAGAGAATAAAATATTTAAGAAAAAATATTAATGATAAAAAAAGGGGCAAAGCTAAAGGCTTAAATTTAATTTTTAATCAGGAACATTTTGGAGAGAGAACAAAATATTTAAATATTTAAGGAAGAATAAGCAAAGAACGAAGTTTGAAGAGTTCTTCCTACAAATATACATACATATATTATTTTTAAACTTTATATGCTTTTTTTTAGGAAGCTCTGAGCTTGTAATCATTTTCCTAAAAAATCTATTAGCTTGTAATAATTTTTGTATGCAACTCTGAGCGTCTCTTAATTTTTATTTGCATTTAAAAAGGATTAAGTAATAATTGTAAAGCCACAAAATGGCTTGCCAGGGTGATGATCTCAGTTTGTTGTATTTTTTGTGCATTCCTTAAGAACAAGGAACCCAAGGCACACAATCTCCATGTATATATATATATATATATACTCTACATACATATATAGAGATGCATAAAATCAAATTGCACTTGTTGGCAGCCATCGTGGTCGTCACTGGGGGAAAATGAAGAGGCTAATAAAAAATTTTCGCTGCTGCCATATCGAACGACATAAAAACTGATCGACAACGACAAAAATATATATATATATCTGTATATCTGTGTATATAAACTCTTGGTGGCTGTTGGGGACTACGCTTGACTTTATTCTGGGGATCGGAATCATCGGTGGTATCATCGGTAGGAGGGAGTGTGTTGTTGTAAATTTTAATGATCTGTCATTTCGATTTATTTTATTTTCCTTCAACCGAAAAACCCGAACGAAAGAGAGCACGTCAGCTGCATATTAAATTAAAAGGTATTATATTGTACTAAGTATATATATGTTCATATATATGTGTGTCTATATAGCTCTCGATTTCAATGGGACACAGAATAACGAGAGAACGACATGAGACATGACGAAGTGTGATCATCTGATCTGCTTGGGATTTCGATAAAAATATCCCACAAACATCAATAGAATTTGAATTTGAATTTCTTGGTTTCCGATTCGATTTCGAGTTCTTGTCGAGTTTTTCTTTTCAGTTGTTTTTCCAACAATTTGGCATAGTTCCCCCACCGATTCTTCGATGGGAACCAGAAGATTCTTCGATGATGGGAACTAGAGCGCATTGCATGCCTTTGTTCTCTGTGTGTGTCTCGCTTTTATAATTTTATTTTTTTGTTTCGTTTTTTTTTTTTTTTTGTTGTTGCTTCTGGTTTCTATATTCATTCTACTTTTAATTTATTTGTTTTTTTGATTTCACAATATTTCGATTGGGCCAGGCAAATAAATTTTCAAACACCTCGACTAATAATAATTTTTTTTTTTTTTTTGCTTTTTACTGGGACCGAAAATTTATTGAAAGTCTTTTTTTTTTAAGAAAACAAAGGAAAGCAAAGTTTGTCATAAAATTTTATAACTTTTTCTCGCCATAGGCAGTATATGTGTAGATGTATCTATAAGTACCCGGCTATATAGTATATGTATCTGTTATTCTGCGCCTTAGTCTAGGATATCAGTTGTGACAATTTATGGTGATTGCCAATAGTATATATAGTATATATATTGTGGCGTGGGCGTGGGCCCATTGTTATGTTTTAGGGGATTAGTTTGCCACTGTTAATTTGTTAAAATTTATTTCAAATAGTTTTCAGCGTGTTTTTTTGTTGTGTTTTCTTGATTTTTTTTTTTATATTTTCCAATGTTCCTATTTTCCTATTTGCCTATTTTTCCCCATTAACCATTTCCCAAGCTTCGTTCTTTGACTTAATGGCCCTGTCCATGATAGTTTTGCTCATTTGGCTGCGGTATCGGGGCATCCATAAATATTTAAGAGGTCATAAAAGCTAGGACAACCCCCAAACCCAAAACCAACTCCCTCACCCCTCTGGCTCATAATTGGCAAGCACTGATAAGCACATCCATATATATATATATATCTCTATATATACATATATATAACTCGTATTCCCTTTAATTATGATATAATGTTTTTTTTTTGGGGGGGGAAAGGGCCAAAACTTCGCCGCCGCCGCCGCTTAATTGCCAAACATTTTTCCAGGGGGTTTCGAAGGAGTTTTCTGGTTAAATTTCTATTGAATCCTCTTCTGTGTGTTCATAGTGTATATGTGTGTTTACTTATTTATTTATTATTATTTTTCGCTTCGAGTAAACCGTTTATGAAGTCATAATTTCTGTCATATCATGCTCTTGGCCCAGATCGGTGGCTTATGATAAGCCAAACTTCCATAAAACCAACAACACGGAGAGGGTCAACCTCTGATGAATCTTAAGTGGCCGCCGAAGGGTCTTTTGAGTGTTTAATTTGATTTTGTTTGGTGTGTGTGTGTTTTTCGGCCGAATCATAGGGTTTTAGGTTAATAGTTTTATAGTTTTAAATAGTTTTTTTTTTGTATGCTAAGTTTGACTATATTTAATTATTACTGCTTTGTTTGATTCAAATAAAAATCAGTGTGGCCAGTACAAGGTTATGCTTAGCTTTCTAGTGTGGCCAACAGCATTATTGCTGCAGGTTAGCAGAGTTTAATCTTAAACTTGACACAATTCATTAATATAATTCGATTTTTCTTTTTAAAGGTGATATTTGTTAACACTTATAGACCTTTAACCAGTCTAAGCCTTAGCCAGTGTGACCATATGCTTATTCCATTCACCAATTGTGTCATTAACCTTTGCTTTCGCACACACACACACGGCATAGAAGGTTTTTAGGGAGCATTAACTGCTTTGGCCTGTGTTTTGGAGCCAGCCAAAAACTATGCCAAAAACTTTCAAGGACACATCCAATGCAGTAGCGAAAGGGGGCGTGCCATAGGGGCGAGGGGGGCAGAATCATGCGTTTCATGCGGCATTTTCCGAGACGCGCACATGCTGCAGTAGCAGCAGCGGCAGCAGCTGCCACCCATCCCTTTCGCACAGCCGTCTTTGCCTTTGGGTGGGCGCTCTACCCCCTCTCGCAGGCCGTCTCTGTCTGTCGCCACCGCAAAACGTGCGTAATTAAAAGTGTTTCAGTGTGTGTGTGTGCTCACAGTTGGCTTTTACAGCAAAGTCTTTAAGGAAAATAGTTAAAATTGCGGAAAACAGAGATATTTGAGATGATAAATAAAAAGTTAAATAAAAATAGATATATTAGCTAGATAAAAAATTAAAATAAAATACAAATATTTGCTAGGTGAAAATTTAAATATTTATTTATAAAAATGTATAAAATACAAACTAAAAGATGTAAAATACAAATGTAAGGTCACACTTTTCAAAGACATTTCACAGAAAACATTAAAAAAAAGGGTTTTTAGTTGATTGTGAAGTTTTCAAGTCAAGTTAGCCCAATTATCCGTTGTCCCAGTGCCTTTAAGCTGTTGCTTTTTGGCTTTAAAGTTGTCTCTGAGCCTTTTTAGATGTAGGCTCAAGCACACACTAACTCTCTCTGTCTCTCTCCCTCGCTCTCTGTGTGTGTGTTTCGCTGTCTCCCTCTGATTATATATGTATGTATATCCTGGCATATTGAAGCTCAAGGACGTGGTCTAAGTTTAAGACAGCAACAAACAAAAACACAAAAATATTTGCAAAAAACAAAAAAAAAAATAAGGAAGAACAAACAACGAGACCAGTACAAAGCCAAAAGTGCCTTGTCTTTGGGAAAAGCCCTCCGCATTTTCCACTACAACTCCAGGTTTTTCCCCCCTTTGGGTGGCCCATGTCTTGTTCGTCTTTTGCCTCGGCTGTGGGCTTGGTGCTTTTCTGCTTTTTGCTTTTTTGCTACTAATTTTGCTACTTTGCCTGCCACACACACACACACCCATACACACACTTAGAGAGAGTGAGAGAGAAAAGCGTTTAATTTACTCCATGGGCGCCTTACACTAGGCTATGTTTTCTTTTTTCGGGACATTCTCATTTTCCTTTAAATTTAATTTCTTTTGCTAGTTTTTCGCCAGGCCAGCTGCTGCTGCTGACGACGACTACGACGTCGTCGCTGTCGGCTTGCTTAGAATTTTCGTTATTGTTTTGTTGTCTGAGGTTAGTTTTCACTGCCGACGACGACGGCGACGACGACAGCGACGACGACGACGGCGTCATCATCATCGCCCGGCATTTGCCGTTGCCTCTTGGCACATTTTCCCCGTCTGGTTTTTGGCCCTCTCTCTGTGTAGATGTGTGTGTGTGTTGTTTGTGCCTTTTTACTGCTGGCTTTAATTAGAACATTTCACTCTTTTTGGGGTGGCAACAGTTGGGCGGCGGGCTGGCTTAAAGTCTTCAAGCGAAGAAGAAACACCGCTCAAGGCCTCGAATCAACTTTAAAAGATATTTGAAATTGTGAAGGTTAATTGTGGCGGAAAATAGTAGAATTTGTTATGTTAAAATGTTATATTTGTGAGATTAAGTAGGGAAATTAAAGTAATACCAAAAATTAAAGAAGAAAAAAATTAATATAAAAAAGAAGAAAGATATAAAAAAAAAACATACAACAAAAAAAAATAATACAAAATAAAATAAAATAAAAAAATAAAAATAAATTCATAAAAAATAATACAACAAATAATAAAAAAAGTAAAAGAAAAAAATACCAAAAATTAACAATAAAACAAATAAATAAAAATTATACAAAAAAAAAAGAATAAATATAAAAAAAATATATATAATTATATATATTTAAACTGTTAATAAAAATGATTTTTCCTTTTTAAAACATACAAATTGAGCCCAAAACTAATATAAACCTTATTTTCTTTGCTTTATTTACAGGTATGTGTACAAATCAACCTTGAATGTCCCCCTAAAACGCCTAAATTTAAATGAAATAACTAAGTAAGTTGAAGAAATGTTAAGTAAGACTTTATTACCACCACAGGTTCACAGGAATGTCTTGCATTCCAAGGAAATGCCAGCTATTTATTTGTTTTAAGTACTCAGCTTAATGGTTTTTTATGAGACAGAAGTTGGAGTAGGAGTAGGAGTAGCAGCAGGAGTAGGAGTAGGAGCAGGAGGATGAAGTGCCATTGTTTTGGTAGCACTTATCGAACAACATCTGTTGGACATAACACTTCCCACAAGCACAAGAAGCATGGCATCAGGCTCCTTTGGTTCCCAGATCTAGAGATGCCGAGTTTCCTCGATTTCTCGATCCCGAGTTCCCTTGATTCCTGGATCCCTCGATCCCTCGATCCCTGGATCCCTGGATCCCTATCCCATCAAACTCCCCCATACTTCTTGAGACCAAAGCGCATCTCATTGAATTCGTCGCAGACACTGGCATTTATGTATGTATATATGATATGATATATGGCCAGATCCGGGGCGCACACGCACACCTTTTACACCCCGAAAATGAGGTATGTAATATTCCTTAAAGAAGCCAAAAATAGACAGAGAGAGATCGAGAGGAGAGCCTTTAATTGGGAGGAAGTCATTGAATCACATATTTCATTGTTGAAGAAACATAAGTCCGCATTTTGATTTATATGCACGCCCGCGCACTTAATACCCCGCGAACCCAGATCTCTCTGTTCAATCGAGGTTTTGGTTCAGTGTTCTTTCTGTCTTATGCAAATCCCTAAAACTCAACTGAAGAAATCAAATTAAAGGCGGGCGCGAAAAGCATTCAGTGAAAAAAAAGCAGGAACACAACCAGCATAAGCATCATCATCATCATCATCATCAGTACAGAACCATACTAATACCCGCCTCTCCCTTATGGCATTCAATTTTAATTTGAATTTCCGTTGAGCATAAAAACAGAGTTCCAGAGCTCCAGTAGTGTGTGTGTGCGTTCTGTGAAGGGACTGACAGCTCCTATACTGCTCCTATATTCCTGCTATACTACCCACTAATAAATCTATAAAGTGGCAAACGCAAGTACACGCATTATTACTTTGATTTTTTATGATGAAGACAGGAAGCGGCCTCTCTGCCCACACTCTAGAACAATAAAAATGTTGGCCCCGCTTCTGTTTCGACTTTTGTTTCACTGATTTGATTTGATTCTTCTTTTTTTTTTTTTTTGGAAGCTGAAGCTGAAGCTGAAACTGTAGCTGTAGCTGAGCTGAGCTCTCGGGCTTTGCTTTGCTTTCAATTTATTTTTGGAGCGACTTCCGTTTGTTCTACATTGACATGGTAGTGGATAGTGGCTACTAGTCAGTCGTCAAATCGAATTCAATTAAGTGTCTTTCCGCTGGCCACGTCCGGCGTGGATCTCTGTGTCTCATCATATCTCAGTTCGAGACTCGGACTCGGAATCGGACTCAGACTCGGGGTCTCTGTCTCGAACTGATTTACCAGTTAAACGCAACACTTTTTCTGCTCTCCTCGGTCTGGCCCCAGCAATTGATCATACTAATGATTATTATCTACCCGCCGGACGAGACAATCCCCAATCCATTCTCATTCCCATTCCCATTTCCATTCCCATTCCGAAACCAAAAACTCAAACCGAAACCGAAACCAAACCAAACCAAAACCGAACCGAGTCTGATAATTGAAGTCAACTTAGCTGAGCTTAGGCTCATTGTAAGATTGTTTAACTACCGGATGTTTTAAGTTCCACGATCGCCATAAATGTGGCTTCGCTTCTGTTTTATTTCATTGCCTTTTCTTTTGTTGATTTTGATATATGTTTGAATCAAATTATTATGGCTTTGCATGTCACGATTTCATTGATTTGGTTTATATATATCATTGCCAATACAATCCAAGCTTTGAATGTGCCAAGTTTTAGATCTATCAGTAGTCGAGTTACTAGAGGTTAGTTATTTGGCTTTTTCTTATTATCAAGGTTTCTCAAGTAGCTATCACTATAGTTTTCTACTATAATATTATGTATCATTAGAAGCTATTATAGTACCAAAATTCAGATCCATTGCTCAGACAGAACTCAAGTTCCAGGAGCTTAGTTGCAGCACAACACACACACTCTCTGAGTCAGTCAGATTCTCAGCTATTATTGATGGACTGAGCGCACAGCTTAAGCCTAAGTCAAGTCTCAGCTTCATAGCCACTCAAGTAACTGAGTTACGTGAGGTTAGTTAGGGGGTTCATGGGGTTCAGGGGGTTATGGAGGCTCTGGGGGAGGCTTCGAGTTCGGGTCCAGGAAGTGGGATAGGAATAGGGAGCATTAAAAATCATCAAATAGCGCTGGCAGAGGGCAATTTATTGCCATGTACACGTCCAAAGCTATTCAGAAAAGTGCTCTGGATGGTATATAATGGCATGCACACAAATATCTATATATCTATATCTTTATATAAATATATATGTGTGTGTGTGTGTATATGCACAGAGCTATGTATGGTTGTATATAGAAAAATGGCAAAAATCCTGCGCGCGCTCCAAAAGAAATAAATTCCCTTATTTTCTTATTTTTTCTTTACTTTACTTTTTTTTTTTCTTATATGCCGCGATTGCTTCTTCTTCTCCAACTTCGTTTTTCTTTCATTTTTCCCTCGTTTTTATTTTGTTTTCTTTTTTGTTTTTTTTTTTTTTTGTATATATATTTTCCTCCCGATTTTCATTTCTGCTAACGCGCGCAATCAAGAACAGGAGCCCCGCGCCACACACACGAGAGCGAGCAAGAGAGCGAGTTCGACTCCTAGGACCTACCGAAGTCCTCCCAACCCAACCCATGCCAAGCCCCGGCATGCCCCATGCCTTTCCCCATGCCCTGCCCATTCCCAATTTCCCACTCCATTCCCTTTTCCCTCCCCCCATTCCTTTACTTCTTTCGCTTCGAGTTTCTCTTTATTTTATTTCACTTCTTTTTTATTTTTTTTTTGCCTGCTCCTGGCTCCATCTCTTCTCTTCTTTTTACACATATCGGGAAATATCCTTGAATCGGAATGTACGACGGGCTCCTCCTCCAGGCAACCCCCAAACCCCCAGTCTCCCTGGCTGGCAATCATCCCTACCGAACAAAAATCTATACACGTCAGAAAGAAAGAAAGAAAACGAAACCCGAAAGTGAAGATGAAATGAAATAAAGCAGCAGCCGAAAAAGAGGGTGTAGGGTGTCCTAAGGGTGGCGTCGAGAGTGAGGTTATGTTCTCTGGAAAAGCGAGAAAAAAGGAAGAAGCAAAAAAAAAAAAAAAAAAGAAGAGAGACGTAGGGAGCGCATAAAAATTGGCAGCAGTTTGGGGCAGACAGCATCGCAGACAAGTAAACTTTTTTATGCCACCCCCTAGGCATCAGCAGCAGCAGCAGGAGCCACCATCCCCCCTCGCATACACACACAGTCACAGACAGGACAGGACATGAACGGAGGGACAGCTAGAGGGGCAGGACCAAAGCTGAAGCCATCGTCTCGGGCAAAACGACAAATGTGAAAGGACATTGTCGTCGTCGTAGTCGTAGTCGTAGCCGTCGTCGTCGTCGTCCTCGTCATCATCATCGTTTGTAGTCCTCGGCAGAGGCTCCTCCATCTCCTCTGCCATCCCCACACCCTACCCCCTGTTTCGTTATTACGACTACGTACGAAGGACGACGCCTGCACTGCTGCTGCTCTCCATGGCTGTCCATGTCCATGTCCATGTCCTGTTCAGTTCAGTTCAGTTCTGTTCTGTTCTGAGTGCGTCGACACTGACTCCCTGGCAGCCTCATCCTTGCCAAGACCTTGCTGGAGGTGCGAGAGTGGGGAAAATGGGTGGCGAGGGGGAGCTGACTCTCAGTACAACGCCTTCTTTTTGTATTGGCAGACTTCGTTTATGGCCATGGGGATAAAAGAGGGATTTGTGTGTGGTGTTTCGTGCGGAGGAGGACTCTCGGGCAATCGGAAACCAATCGGAATTGGTAATCGGAAATGTTGGGAGGAACAAAGGACCTTCCTAAGATGCAACCAAAATAGCTGCAGCTAAAGACTTTACAGTTAAATCCTTCGAAATTCTTAGAAATCCTTCAAAATCCTTAAATCGTGTGGATGAAAACTTCTTTAAGATTAGGTTTATGAATAGATTTCAGTAGTTTAGAGGTATTAATAACTCTCATTTATAGTACATAGGGATATGAAATATTTCCCTTGGGGATATTAATATTTCCCCTTCCAAAATATAAGATTATTATAATCAAATAAATAGGATTATTACCTGCTTCTTTTAAGAAGATGGGAATTATAGTTTTGAAAGTAGATAGGTACACTAGTAATTCCCTTTTTAAATAGATAGATGGGGATTTTTATATTTAGATTTCCCTTTTCAAAGAGATGTGATTAGTAATATTTTCTGGTCCAAGATATTAGTAAATCTCATTACCAGTGGATAGAATTAAAACTATCTCTCTCTGTAAGAAAATAAAAATATAAATAAATAGCAAGGATATTTATATTTCCCTTTTCAATTAAATAGGGATATTTATCCATCCATCCTCTTTAGTATAAAAATATATGTAAATAAATTACAATTCTAAAAAATACCCTTGAAAAAAAAAAGTCATTTTGATGGGTCCTTGAACTGTATGAATTATAGATTATTTTCCCTTACAACGACAAATCGACATCTTACAACAACTACAACAACAAGCTTACAACAAGTGGATATATACCACTGTACATACATGCATGCTATATATACACACACATATACCGTTTTATATATATAGAAAGTGGCAAACGAAGCGAGTCCTTTCACATCCACTTTACTTCATACGGTTCTTTTTTTTTTGTTTTTTTTTTTTTTTGCTGCTAGCCCCCGAATGTCCTTCGGTATGTGTGTGGTGTGTGTGTGTGAGAGTCCTGGGAGGGATCTATGTACGAGCCCTGACCCCCCTCCCTGTCCGTACATTTTCGTACGTTTCGTTTCGATTCGTTTTGCTCCGTATTTATCGACCAATGATATTGGAAATATGTCAGAGATGCGCACAAGGAGCCGGCACTTGCTGCGCTCGGACCTCAGGATATTTCAGGGAGGCGGGGGAGATTGGGTCTGGGTCCTTGTTCGTGGAATTTAGGGGTGGGGCAGAGAGTGAATATGGGTTTAGTTTAGTGGAGTTAGATATTAGGGGATATGTATGGTAGGGAACAAGCAGTTATTGGGATATAGTACAGGATAATGGGGATATAGTAAGGGTTTTTGAATTGTTATATAGTAAGTAGGGTATAAAACCAAGTCTATGAAGGTATATAAATTATAAAAAAGGTCACATTATGGAAAATATGTAGGGATACTTGGATTTAAATAAGAAATATAAACTATATAAAAGTATATAGGGTTTTTAACATTAAATGACTTATAATAACTATGTAAAATGATATAGGGTTCCTAACTTTATATAGCTTATAGGTTATATTACGAAAACGATACAAGAATACTATTACAAAAATACTTAGAAATTGATTTATTTATATTATATATATTTATATTATATATATTATATTATTTATATATGATATAGGGTTCCAAAAACAATCAGATATATTATTTTATTATATATTAGGGGAAAGATGCAAGAATAAGGAAGAATAAGTAAGAGTTTAAAGGGTTTACACCCTCACAAGTTACTCCTATATTCCTTAAGGAGATTATAAAAAAGTAACAAAAAATAAAAATAAAATTAGGGTTGCACTGCCCCTATTGGCACCTACACACATACACTCCGGTACACATGTGTGAAAGCATCCCTCTGCCGCACGTAGCGCTGGCTGTCGTTACCGTTGATTTTCATTGTGTGCCATTTTGATTGGAAAATCGTACGCAATTGGAAATTTTTGCGATTGGCCAAGAGTTCGATACACACAGACTCACACACACACACACACACCAGTTTACAGGCACACATACACACCCAGTCGCAGCGCTGCCGCTGCCGACTTCGCTGCCTGGGGTTGGATATTATGGAAAATCAATCAGTAAAAAAAGCAACAAAAAGACCAAAAAAATAATATAAGAGGTACGCTCTCTCGGCTCTTTCTCTCTCTCGCCTTCTCGCTGTCTTCCTCTTGCACTCCAACTCCCACCTACCTCTCTCTCACACTCTCTCTTTGGGGAATTTGCAAGCTGCAAGTTTTGGGCCAAGAAACTGCACGGCCAGCAGCAACAACAACAACAAGCACAACAACAACAATTGTTTCAGGAGCCACTATGCCAGAGGGAGAGAGGGCAACACGCAAGCATCGCCCGCCGCATCCCGTGAGCAAGAGAGAGAGAGAGCACTCAAAATAAGGCTCAATACACAGCGAATCATTGAGTGAAACTGCCAAAGAGATTGAGAGAGTGTGAGCGCGAGAGAGAGAGCGCCTGCTCGAGAGAGAGTCGCTGCAGCTGATAAGACAGCACACACACACAGCCACACTCGCATGCCGTTGTTCAATGTGTGTTCGATAACCCAGAGCAAATGAATGAAAGAGCCCGTCGTCGACAGCGACGCCGACTGAGAGGCAGTGGAAGCGGGAAGGGAAGCGCGCCTGCTGCTGCTGCTGCACTCGTGAGGGGTCTCTCTCGCACTCACACGTGCACGGCGGCAACAGTGACGGCGGCGGCGGCAGCGAGGAGTGTGCGAGTGTGCGGACATCGACTGCGTCGCCGTCATCATGAACATCATATATAGATAGATTTTTAACAAACCTGATTGGATGTTATTGACTGGCGCACACACACACGCGCGCCGAACGGCCACCGGGCGATGATTCGTTCGCTCCGCCTGACTGGTTTCCACACACACACACGCTCGCACACACACGCATGTGTGTATCAGCTATCGACAGGCGAACCGAAAAAGAAAATAAAATAAAAGAGGGGCGCAAAAAAGAAACGAAGCGAGGCGCAAGGGAGAAAGAACTAGGCGGGCGGAGGGGCCAATGGACAGGCGACGACGAGAGCAAAACTCACGAGTTCAATACGATGCGATACCGTTACGATGCGGCGCTGCAACATCGTTACGATGCAATGCAATATCCGTTACCCTTACGATCTCTCTTCGCATGCCAGTGCTCTGATTCACGATCGATATTGGTATCACGTAGCCGATAAAGCTGTCGTGATTCATCGCGCTCGCCGGCACTCGCTGTTTAAATACGAAACGAATTACCCCGAAAACTAACGAGCTTTATGCAATTTTTTTAATTTTTATTTATTTATTTTACAATATTTTATGTGAGCAAAAATATTAAAAAACTATATACATATTTTTCTTTAAAAGGCTCTCTAGATTTTAATTCGCTATTAAAAGGGGTTTAATAATTATCATTTTCATTAAATTATAAAAGAAATTAAAAATGAATCTAAAAAATACAATAAATATTGTATTAATTGTATTTGTTTTATTGCATTTTATTATTTATTTAAATTTTAAATTATATAAATTAATTAAATTAAATTAATAAAAAATACATTAATTAAATATTATTAAATTATTAAATATTACATTTCTAAATATTGATTGATATTTATATTTTTTTTACTAAAATAAAATATAAAACTTTTTAACTTCTTAAATGTGGTAAACATTTTTACTTAAAATTTAATATAAATCACTCTAATATGCTATATGTGATTATTTAATATTAAACAACAAAATAAATGCCAGATAAAGCTTGGAAAACCATTAAAATCCTCTAAGAAACCGCCTTGATTTTAATTATAACCCCCCGAACCTGGTGATTTAGCAGGGATTAGGCTCCCTCCTCGCACATACATATATCCGATTATCTCGCCACCCAATGGCCGCCTTGCGCCCAACGCCTCAAATTCGATGCATTAAGCCTGGCCAAGGACCCGGCTAAAGTTTCATCTGCCCAGCTCTAGGGGAAGTCGAGTTACTTGGGGTCAAACTACTATACTCCCTCGGAATATATCTCCACGCTCTTTCCCCCACCAGCCTGGGCTATATACATACGCTATGTGTGTGTGTGTGTGCGGTGTGTGTAAGTATGTGTGTGTGCGGTGAAAACCAATCACAAGTGGGGCCCCGAAAGGCGTTGCCAATATGTATTGAAAGCAATCCATATAAAGCACACTCTGTGTGAGAGAGTGTGTGTGTTTATGTGCGAAAGGTTAACAGCTTTTCGTAGCTGCTGACTGCGCTGCCAGCAGCGCTGCCTTTTTTCTTCTCTTTTTTTTTTTTCTCCTGGACCCCCTACACACACACAGACACACACGCAGAGGCAGAGAGCTCACTGGTGCGTTTCGGGATTCGTCCAATCGAATTCAATTGACGCACAAATTTTTATGTGCGAAAATAAGGAGGGAAAAGGAAAAGGAAAAAGGAAGGTGTCTGTGTGTGCGTGTGTGTGCGACATCCAATCACCCAAAAACCAACCCAGCACCCAAAATATACCCAGCCAGAAAACTCACTCCCCCAAAAAACCGAACCCCAACGAACCGAAACTGAAACCAATCCAATTTTGGTATTGCCCGTATGGGTTTTCCTCTGTTGCTGCTTAGCTTTTCCTCTGCCTCCGCTACTCACCAGCATAAAAAGAGAAAAAAAACCCGCCCCCTTTGCCTTTTTTCCTTTTGGGAAAACTCTCTCTTGCTGTCCTTTTTCATCTTGGCACCCGAACCCAAAAAACCGAAGCTTTGGCGTCACAAAAAAAAAAAAAAAAAGAAGGAAATAAATATATAAAAAAAGTAAGGAATAAAATGAGTGAGAAAAACCAATGAAGGGGGGTGGAGGGTTAGGGGGTGGTGAAAAACCAGACAGCCATAAAAAAGCAGAACACAAAAAAAAAAAAAAACACCAGTACAAGGCGGCACTTTCACTCGACTCAATGCCCGAACATTCGTTGAAGCCTTAAAGTTGCCCAAAGGAAATGTCAACCCAAAGGCAGCTCCCCCCATTTCCCCATTCCTCTCCCCTTTGAGAGGAGCGAGAGCCTGAGCCAGAGCGAGACAAATTCCACTCGTCGGCTCTATCTTTCTCCTTATTTTAGGGTGGCTTCAGTTCGAAAAAAAAAGCAGGAAAAAAAGGAAATATATATATAAAAACCGAAACGTAGCGAAATATACATACGAACATCGATTTCGATTGGGAAGCCATCAACAGCTAGAGTTCGGAGGGGTGTGGGGTGGAGTCCACCCTTAGGACCCCCCATCCCACCCATTGAGAGGGAGCTCTTCGGTTTTTCGGGCTCGTGTGTTCGTTCTGCTGTCGATGGCTTGGAGGCTCTCTCTCTCTTACACTCACTCTCTCTCTCTCTTGCGCCCTTAAAGCTTCGGTTTTTTTCTTACTTGTTTTTTTTGTCCCCCCTCACACCCTCTCTTCTTTTTTTGGGGCATTGAATTGAGGGGGGGTTTGGTTATAAAGATTGGGTTTGGGGTGGTTTTGGGGGATTGGGGATTGAGGATTGGGTGTGGAAGGTTGACAAGTTCCAAAGTTCCGAAGGCGCCCAACCAGCGATGAGCGCTTGGAATATAGCAAGTGGGTTGCTGTGTGGGGTGGTGTGGTGTTGGGTAGGGGGTTACGTCAATATATTATATACATGTGTAGGGAGCAAAAGCGAAAAAAATATATCCACAAAGAAGTAGGAGGAAGAAAAAAAGAAAGCTGTAGCTGTAGCTCTCCAAAAAGGAGCTGGGAAATGTAATCAAGTGGGAGAGGATGTGTTGGTGTAGCTGTTGTTGGTGTTGGTGTAGGTGTTATAGTAGTGTTTTTTTTTTGCTGTTGTTGAAATCCTTATACTCTTCTACTTAGTCTTGTTTTTCTAGTTGTTGTTGCTGTTGAAACCATCCTCCCCCTCGTTGGTGTTGTTGTTGTTAAGCGCTCGACTGTATAAAAATAGTAGCATGCTTTTAGGTGCTAAGCAGCGCACTCAACAAGCAGCAACAGCAGCAGCAGGTGTGGAGCGAGGCAGGGGCGTGCTTGTATATTTATGTCATTATTGAATATGCGTTCGAGGCACAGCCAACCCAAAGCCAGCTTAGACATGTGTATCTTATGGATACAGCAGCGGCAGAAGCAGCATCGCTGCTTATGTACTTCAAAAAGGCAGAGACACACACTCGCATGCGTTTTTATGCTTATTCGATTTTATTCGAGTGCTACAGATACAGAGGCAGAGCCAGCGCCACAGCTACAGATACACAGCACAGAGTCCACAGAGCCACAGATACAGATACAGATACAGATACAGATACAGAGCGAGGAGCATCAGGATTTGCTGAATGCCTCCCCCTGTTGGCCACCTTCCCACCACCTTTCCAGCTTCAGCTGGCTCCGATTTCTTTTCACTTGGCAGATTTTTCTTTACCATTTCCCATTTTCCCCATTTCTTTTTCGTTTTGCTTCTGATATATTTTCCGGTCTTCTTTTTTTTTATTGCTGATTTTTTCTGCCACTTGTGCTCCGCCCCGTTTTATTGTAGGGACTTTGCCTGCCACATGTACATATAGATGGATTTTTATATATATATGTATATCAGATGCTGGTTTATATGCTGTATAGATATATAGCATTCTTCTTTCTTTTTTCTCTATTTTTTTTGGCTGTATTTCATTTGTTGTCATCTCGTTTTTGGTTTGGTTTCTTATTTATTTATGTTCGGAGGTGGTCAGGAGTTCAAACATAATTTGCAATATATTAATATTCTAGGAGAATCTTATTTAGAGATTGATTGATGTGTTTTGTTGTGGATTTTGGTTTAATACATTTTGTTTTTTCTTTAAAAACAATAAGCTAAATTTGTTTGTTATTTGTTTAATATTTAACTTATAATTAAAACCACAGAAAATAGTTCATACAAAGATGTTTTATAGTATAAAATCATAGAAAAATGTGTGAATTTCGGGTGAGTTTTTTGGCTGATTTTTATTAGGCTATTTTTAGTGGATTTTTGTTTGACTTTCCATAGGTTTTCCGTTTAACAAATCTTCTTTAAACCTTATAAAATATTTTAAAATATGTATCTTATTGTTAAAATCACAGAAAATAGTTTAAGCAAAGTGTTTTTATAGAATAAAAAATCCCAGAAAACAGAGTGATTTTATATGGTTAAAAAAAGGATTTTGAAAGGTTTTTAGGTGACTTTTTATAGGTTTCCGTTGAAGAAATCTTCTATAAACCCTATAAAGATAAAGCCAACATTTTCTCTTTATTTTTCTTTTGGTCAAAAAACCTCCAGACGTCGCGTTGTCAAAGGCAAACACCGTTGTCGAGATGATGATGATGATAATGGCGATGGCGATGGCTTGTCCCAAGTAGCTCAAGGTTTCCAGTTTTCACACCCAACTAACTAGCCAGCGACGACGCCATTGCCTAATCAGAGCACACGGCACATAGTCACCCCGCTCTATATATATATATATACTTATATATCTGTTTATATCTGGCCGATTTCTTACAAATCACTATATGATCGCGTATAGCCCTACCATAAATCTTTCAACATGTTTAGTCAACAACTAAACAATTTATGACGACTGAGTGTGTGATTGTGTGGGGAGGTGAGTGTGTGACGATGTGTGTGTATATAGCCCGCCGATTAACTGATATCACGGCTATATCTCGACTATATCTATGGTTATATCTCTCTTGTGGGGCTGCTCGTCAGCACAGATATGGCTGGCTCACTGCGTTCTTGTTGTAATTCGCCTTTATTTATACACCTATTTGTTTGTCCACTAAGCTTCAGATACAGATACAGATACAGATAAGCTGAGATACGGATACAGCTGTTATCTGTGCGTATATATATATAGTATACATATATATGGAACGGGGTACAGTACTGCTCTCGTATCTTTAACCAATTGCAGAAGGCAGGCCACTTGACAGACTTGATTACGTCTCTGTTTAAATATGGCAGCTATATGTCTTTGACTCTAACTCGTTATCTATATAGTATCTTGGTATCTATGGCTTTAGGTGTGCTTGTATCTCTGTACTGTAACTGTAGCTGTATCTATATCTATATGGTTGTATCTGTATCTTAAGCAATATTTAAAATGTGTGCCTGGCCTTTATAACACCTGATATTCCCTTACCACCCCTCCGCTGTGGCTGCTTCTGCTGCTGCTGCTTCTGGCAACAAATAAAATTGATAAAAAAAAATATAAGCAACAGGAATTTAATTTTATAATTATGATGATGATGATGTATTTGTTTAGAAATTGTTGCTGCCTTCCCCTCCCCTCAGCTTCCCCACAGCTTCTGTGGCTGCCTTGTGATTATTTTATTTCATTCTCTGCCTCATTTTTTTTTTTTTTTTTTTGGGAGCTTTAGATTTGATTTTATTTTGTATTCCGTTTATCACAAAAAATGCTGCGGCCATTGCGTGTGTGGCGACACACACACACACTCGCACTCTGTGGGATTTAATATGAATTTGATATATATATATATGTCATATATATCTGTGTGTGTATATATGTCTCGCGTTGGGCTCAAGTTTTTTTCGCGCTCCGAATATTTTGTCCAGTGATTATCTACATCAGTTGTTAATTGCTATTTGACGCGTTATATCGGCTACCGACGTGTGTACTCCTCACCAAAACCGCCGCAGGGAGCAGCAAGTTTTCGGATCCACACGGCGTATGCGTAATGCAAGTTAGTTGAAAAAGAAAATATGAAAATGTCAAAATGCCATTGGAATGTGTGTCATCTTGTATTGATTCAGTGAGTCCTAGGCTGGTAGCGGAAGCGGAAATGGAAATTCATCGAAAAGTGATTCACTTTTTGTGGATTCTTGACTGCCTAGAGATTTATATAACCCAGTTAGGGGGTCAGAAATATATGCATTCAATTTATTTAAAGAGTTTTGGAAATTTGGTTAAACTACTTGAATTATAAATCACATTTTGGCTTGCAACTCTCCTCCATTTTTAAACGATTTTTAGGCTTTACTAGAATGTAGTCATTATTATTTAAAAATTACTTTTAAATGGGCAAACATCTTAATTGTTCGAAATAAATTATTAAATTTTTTTAAAATTACCTTTAAATGGGAAGATATCTTAATTGTTTAATAGATAAAAACTCTCAAATATTTATATAAATTATTTAAAGGAGTTTCTTGTGCTTTAAAATGCGAATAAACCTTAAAAACTAATTCAAAAAAATGTCTTAATAGAGAAACGTCTTAAATGTATTAAATTAACAAATTAAAAAAATACTATTAAATATTGTGTTTAGAAATATTTATAGGATTAAAAAACCGATTTTGAAGTGTTAAAGTATTTTAAATATATAAACAAATATTTTAAATATATAAAAAAAAACATTTTTAAAGTGAGAAACGTAAAAATTCTTTAAGATAAATAAATTTGCTACCCAAAGGTTAATAATTTAAGAATTCAAGAGTATTTTTAAATATACTTTTTATACCTAATAACTTTAATTAAAACCCCACTAATAAAACCTTTATTTCTTTTCATTGCAGGTAATTTTTGATAATCCAAATTCGTAAGTTAAACCAAAAATATATGAAAAATGGTAAAGGCAGGACTGAACCAGAAACAAGAATTATTATTGCCCAGACAAACACACACACTGAGCTCTCTGTGCTCCACTTAAGACGGTGAGGAACTAATGATGTTTGTCGCGACTGGCATTATAATGATAACTACCTCATGCGGGGTCCTGTTTTCCCTCTCCTCTTTTTTTTTTTATTTATATTTTATATATATATATATACCTTCTTTTTTTGTGCTTTTTGTTTGGCATGTTTGCTGGCTTCTCGCTTCGAGCCGCATTTCATTCATTTGCGTTTCATTCATGTCGCTGCCGTTGCCACTGCCTGCCGCCTGTCCTCGCCATCCTCTCCTGCAACAAAATATGTCAAAACTTGTCTCGTCTGTCTGCCATTAGCAGCAGCATCAGCAGACACACACAGCACACACAACACAACACAACACACACTGAGCACCGGCAACAACAATACGCCCACACAAAGTGGGCGCAACGGCAACGGCATCATCATGCTCATTACGCGATGATCATCAATTTGCAGACCAGTTTTTGGGCTTTCGCTTAAGGGTTTAAGGTTTAAGGTTTAAGGTTTTTTTTTTTCAGTTTTCTGTGTAGTTTTTTAGTGTATTTTTTTCTATATGTTTTTTTTCAAGGCCTCAGTTACTTCACCTTAAATGTAATTTATGTTCTCAGCTCACAATAGACTGATCCTGGGGCCGCCGAAAGAGTTGGCACACGACTTGATTGCAGCTACTGTGCATTAAATGATTCATTCACAAAAAATATTACAAGCCGAGGAAAAGCAAGTAGGAAATTATGGGGAAAATAAATTAAGGAAGAATTTAATTTGGAGCAACAAAAATTAACAATATTTACACAACTTTAGAAATATTTTTCTTGATTTTAAATTAAAAAAGATTTAAGTTATTCTTCAATTTCTCTGTTGGTAACACCAAAAAGTATGCTATGATTTGCAGAATATTTTTAAACAAATTACACGGACTTTAAGAAAGTATACTTAATTCTGGCTTCTTTAGAGAGGTTTAATTATTTCCAAGACAAAAATTTCTATCTCTCCTAAATTATTTTTACACCATTTGCAATGCCCAAAAGTATTCCCGAATTTTACCCATTTTATTTTTAAAAGATATAACCCAGTTCTGAGTAGATTTTCTTGCTGTGTATCGCCTTCATTATATGCAAATTTCAATTATTTGCACAAATCAGACGCTTAAGATCTGCCAGAGAGATCCCAGAGCCCCAGCGACGACGACGACGACAACGACGACGACGCATTATTATCAGTGAGCCCCTCCCCCGCAACAAAATACAAAAAAAGAGCGTACAAAATATTGTTCAATTTCGAATTTTCTGTGCTTCGTTTTTTTCTGTTCTTTTTTTTATCGGAGCAAACAGGAAGAGCCATAATATAATTTATTGTATTAATGCTTGTCCCGCATAACGTCAGCATCATCATCATCATCATCATCAGCAGCAGCAGCGACGTCGTCGTCAGAGTGGGTTCAATGGAGAATCATTTCATTGATACCTCGATATAAAAACTTCTGCTTGGGCCTCTTGTATTATTATTAATTTAAACATAAACATGGATTTCCTGTTTGCCCTTGTCGATATGCAAAAACCAAAGGGAAAAAAATAATAATACAGAGCTTTGAGCGATTCTTTGTTTTGGCTTCGGTTTTTTGTTTCGATCGAATTTCACATTTTGTCTGGAGGAAATTAAATTAAGCGTTCGCCTCGTTTCGCTTTTTTTGTCGTTGTCGTTTTTTTTTTGTTGTATTATTTTGTGTGGCTGGAAAGATCATCAAGCATTCAGCCATTGAATGCGTGGGAGCATTCGATTTTGATTTTGATTTCGCATTGAAGGTCACCGCTCAGCGGATGCCCGACGACGACGACGACGGGAATGTCGAATTGATAAACCATTAAGATGTATGTATTTAGAATTCCCATTAAATGCAGTTTCGTATAAAGAAACTCAGTTTGAACGGGAAAAACTGAGAGAAAACTGAGGGAAATTTTGTAGGAGGAGAAGCTAATTGAAAACTTACTAATTGGGACTATTTACTGAGGTTGCAAAAATATTTAACAGCCGGTTAGGTCTAGGTTTTATTAAAAAAAATTAATAATAATAATTTCAGACACAAACCATTGATAAGAAAATTGATAAAGAACTAAGTTTCAGTATAAGTTTTAAAATAACTAGGAAATATTTATAAGGAAATAAAGGAAATCAATTTAACAGGAGGTTTATTAACCAGGACAAGGCCTGCCTTTAAGTTTTATTAATAAATAGATTTTTTATTTTAAGGAGCTAAAGGTTAGCTGTTAGGTATTTTTTAAAAAGATTTTTGTTGGTAAATAGTAAATGGTAAAATAATTTTAAACCGTAATTTAACCAGAAGTTAATTAACATGGCCTTTAACCTTAGCTTGGCATTGAAATGCCATGGAAAAGCCCCCCAAAAAATCCACCGAAAGCCGCCGCCGAGTGGTCTGTGTCTCTCCCAGTCTCATATTTTAGCTTTTTGCGAAAATTTCGCGCAACCTGCGCATGTTGTTGACATTGCGTAGTGCGAGTGTGTGTGTTTGATGGGTGGGGGGTGGTGTGTGTGGACAGCGGCCACTGCAATTGACACAATTTCGCAGGGAGACAAGGCCGACCAGGCAAAAGGCACTCCTCGCAATGGGTTAATATCTGTGAATGCCTCTGTCTGCTAGTGTGTGTGTGTGTGGCATACACACATACACACACTTGCAATTGATTTGTACTTTGGGGTCAAAAGCATACCAAAAGCATGCCAAACGCAACAGTTTGTCTCTCCATAGACCCCCTAACTCCCCGTCTCCCCCCTCTGTTGTGCGTGAAAAACCGCAACATTTGCAGATGAAAACCACCCACCTTTATAGCCCCCCACCCGCTTAACCCTATATAGCCCCCCCTTTCAGTGTGTATTTGCTGGGGGGTTTTCCCTTTGTTTTTCCGCGATTTGGTATTCTTTTTTCAGAAGCTTAAGCGCATTCTATTTTCTATTTTTGTGAGTGGCTTTAAGTGGGAATTGGGTCATAGCTTAAGCCGGGATTGGGAGCCACTTAAATGAGAGGATGAGCCTAGGGAAACCTATCGAAATGTGGGTTAAATTATCGATAAAGGGAAATTTGTAGGTACTTGGAAATATAAAGAAATCTTTACTTTTATAGAAATGGTACTATAAACTGGTTATAAAGCTTAGTGATAAATGGCTTGAGCTTCTTACAGAGCAAGCTCAAGCAAAACCTATCGAAATTGAAGTCTAATAATCGATAAATATAAAATTTAGCAAGCATATTAATATTGATATTAAGAAATATTACCAAAATCGGGAAGTAAAACTTAGTCATTGAGAGCTTTAACTCTTTATAATAAAACGTAATCAATGTTTATTTTCTTCAACATGCTTATCGATTTCCAACTCCGATATATATCGATTATTTCCACCCATCTCTAATTGTCTTTGCCTTTTGTCGTGTCTGCTCTTGTTCTTCATGTCAATTAGTGAAAATCGAATTAATATTGTAATTCTTTAATGAAATAATGCCTGGCCCGGGACCAGACGCAGAAATTGCAAGACAAAGAGAGGGAGAAAGAGGGAGAGTGGGACAGGGACTGTGGAAGAAAGAGGTAGTGGGACAGAAGGAGAGTGGGACAGTTATTTATGCGGAACGACAAGATGAATCTGAATATGCGAAATGTCTCCACTTCTCTGCTCTCTCCACTCGCCACTCTCCTGTCTCCACACCGCTGTCTCCACTCTCCTGCCTGCTCCTCCTCTGTCTCTGTCTGCCGAAAAACTAAAGTTGATAAAAATAAACAAGAGCGCACACGTCTCTGCGGTGGATTCAGACTCTGCGTAGATAGGGACATTAGGAAAAGCGTCAGAGGAGTGCGTTGTCTCGTCTCAGCCTTTGTGCAACTTTGTCAATTGTTAGGGCGGTGACACTTGAATTCTGCGGGGGTTTTTTCAAGACCCCCCTAGCCCCCTACATATCTCTTGAGACAAGGTGTGGAATGCGTGTATGACAGGAATTGGTTATAAAATATGCTAATTGCCAGGCTAGAGATAGACAGGAACAGGCAGGCAGGCACAGCTATAGATGTTCTTGAGGGATTTTTTTTTTATTAAATGAAAAATATAAATAAGGAAATTATAACAACAATATTGAACTAATAATATTTGATGTATTTTTTAAAAGTAATATAAATATTAAATAGTTTTGCTATCCAGACAGCATTAACCCATCATCATCACTGCATTATTTCCCTCAAAATTCCCAAAAACCCCATTTAACCAATTAAAATAGCCCATTAAAATAGCTCTACATTTCTAGAGTTTCTTTTGCCACAATGTTGCATCGAAAGTATAGAAAACAATTGCAAAATGTCTGGTACATCGTTCGCTCCTTGCCGTTTATGTGAATTATTGGCAAAAATGCATAACGGCAAACAATTGAAAATGCAATCAAGTGTTGGCCAAAATGTCTCATCAGTCTAGCTCCTTCTCTTTCTCCTGCTCTGTCTCTGTCTTTGTCTCTTTCTCCTCTCCATCTCTCCATCTCGCTCCCTCAACGACGGCGGCAACAACGTTGCCAATTAATCAAGAAATTCTTAAATAATTATTTGCCTATTTTTATAGCCGTGGCGACACAAGAAGAGAATCGAGAGGGATATGAAGACACAAATGCATAAATATATATATATATTTATATACATATATATTTGCATATATGTATGTATGTACAATATATACCAGCCGATATGGGGCTTATAGGCTGCATTATAGACAGACGAGCCGCTCTGGCTGACTGAGTGACTGGCACGACGACGACGACGACGACGACAACATCGTCTGTTGGAGTGTAAATTTGTTGCTGCCACACACACACACATCCCATACAAAGTATATAGTATTTTGATATACATATGAACACTACGCAGAATATAGCCAATATTGTATATAGTATGGTTTCGATAAGGTGCACCCAAGAGAAAATCTATAAAGAGTTATAGTAAAATGTCTTTGTTCTTTAAAAAATTTCAAGTAGATGAGATAGAGCCGATTATTGACTATAATTCGCAAGCAGTTCTAGCCAGATTTATGAAATAGATTCTGTTTTGCTTTATAATTCTCAAGTTGTTCTAGCAAGGCTGCTAAAATAATTTAATTAAAGAAGATTTTTGATATATAGCTTTTCAGATATACAACAAAAATGTATCGCTAGTAAAAAAATTATCTTTAAAAAAAATCGCCCAAAATACTTTATAATTCCCAAACAGTTCAAGCTAAATTTCAGTCATATCTTCTCTTAAATAACAGTATTAAATTTTTTGAAAAGTCTTCACTGTAAATCCCATATATGTATATATAGCTTATATTTATGCCTGTTCCTATGCCCGATATTATATGGAAGAAGCAGAAAAGCATGCACTTTTCGATTTTCATTTCTGTGATTTGTGTGTCTCCCTCTCTCTATCCCCCTCTGCCACTCTGTGTCTCTCCGTCTCTCTAGTTCATTGTTGTTGCAAAAATAAGTTGCCCGCCAGCCATTCCCATTCCCACACAAGACCCCCCCCTGCCTTAACCCCATAAAGCTGCTCCCTTTTCCGATACACGTTCCTCCATATACAAACAAATTTCTATGAAGCATTGCAGTTAGATGAGCCGTTTAGTGACAGTCAAGTCGTTGAGGGGGGTACGAAAAAAAAAAATGCAAAAAATAAAGGAAAAAAAAAATAAAGGGAAACCGGGAACAGTGCGAATCAGTGGCATGCATTTTTATGCAGATATGTATATATTCTCATCATCATATATACGTACATACATACATGCCATGTATCGAGTGGTGGCTGGCTGGCCGGGTGCATTGCCATCGCCATTTGCTGCGGGACGACTAATAATAATAAATATTTTTACAGAAATTAATTAACAGCAGCACAAGCAGCAGCAGCAGCAGCAACAGCAACAGCAACAACAACAATAGGGCAACAAAGTGTTAAAAGAAGTCTGTGGCGGGAGAGGAGGCCAGATATTGAGTGCTATATATGGGGATGGTGATAATATGAACAGTCTTTCTTGCAGCAAAAACGGATTATTATTAAAGGGAATTTCAAAATTGTTACAAAGGTTTACAGAACAATTATATATATATATATTCTTTAAACTATATATGTATATTAAAAAAAAAAAATGAGCAAAGATACAAAAACTACTTGAAAACCCTTTTAAAAACGCAGTCTTTAAGGTGTTTTTCATACTTCTACATTTACAAATG
This sequence comes from Drosophila aff. chauvacae BK-2020, assembly GCA_018903765.1. Lineage (NCBI taxonomy): Eukaryota > Metazoa > Arthropoda > Insecta > Diptera > Drosophilidae > Drosophila > Drosophila aff. chauvacae BK-2020. The sequence continues at coordinate 7,776,934 of JAEIGO010000395.1, read as the reverse complement.
TGTAATATTTATTTGTGTTATCGATTGACTTCTTAACATATTCCCTTGTCAAGAATTTTATCACAATAAGAGCTGTTTTAACTAGAAATTCCCAAGCAGTTCTAGCTAAGCTTCAATAAATACTAAGTAACTTTCTCACTTAATCTTAAACCATTTAGTTTTATTATTAGCTTAGATTTCAAAGCATCTAATTCCAAACAAATTCCCTCTAAAAACTGCAATTTACCCTTAAAATCCCCAACTAGCTTTAATATTGCCCCAAAAATCAACCGAAATTGGGACGTCGTTTATTTCCTCTCTTCGAATACTCTCCTACTTTTGGCCAATTACTCAAATTCAAATTAAGTGGCAGCCGCACACACACACACACAATCGCACACATGGGCCACAAAAGGAAAAGCTGTAACCCTCCGTACCCCGACTCCCTTCTGTAGGGAAAATTCCGAAAATGCCGCCGCAACTTGTCTCGTTTTGTAAATAACAAATCAGGCATTTATAAATGATGTGAGCATACAATTTTTGGCGCCACCCCCCCGAAGCTAGGGAAAACTGCTCAAAGCCACCCCGAGCCCACTCCCACCCCCTTACTGGCAGAATTTAACCCACTAAAGCCGTGCTTCCAGCAGCAGCACTTGAAACAAAAGCGAACTCTTTGGCAGCTGACACGCGCTGTTGTTTCATTTTGGCAGCAACAAAACTGTCGCCCAAATCAGCCCCCAAGTTTTGCCTTATTTTCCCCTACTTGATTTTACCTCCCGCCTCAACCCCCCAGACTTTTACTTGATTTTCCGCAACGTCTTGGTGTGCCTCGTCTTCGTCTTCCTTCATACGTCTTCTAATAAGACATGATTGTAATTAATTAAATTAATTCGTTTCGGTTTTAATACACGAAATGTTTTTCGATTTTCCAAGGACAGTCAGCCAGCAACCCCCGCATTTTCCTAGCTTTTCTTTTAAACTCTCCTCACGCCCTCCCGCCGCCCACTCTGAGAGTTACAAAAGGATTGCCAAATGAAAGCAAAAGATTTCTGATTTAACGTGCTCAAATATTTGTTTGTCACACACTCTACACTTTCTTTAAGCCAAACTCGAAGTCGATGGGGAATGGAAACTCGGAAACTCGGGGAAAAGGTGAGTTTTCTCCACCTCCTCAGTCCACAAACCCAGTGGAAACTATAAAATGTTGTCGATTTTGATTAGGCCCAGGTCGTCGTCTTGGCTTTTCATTAAAAATGCCAACAGAGTTTTGTGTCTTTCGGGGTTGCTTTTATATATATATATATATATATATATATAGAGAGAGAGAACCCTTTGGTTGCCTTGGTTCTTGATTTTTGTTGGCAACAGAGAGAACATCATCTTGTTGGGCATAATGAATTGACATTGATTGGAAATTTTGATTGAAAAAGGGTCTCTCTCTTTCCCTCTTTCGTCTTGTAATAAATTGCTTCAAATTTTGGGGTTTAATTAAGAGAAGGAGAAGGAGTGGGAGTGGGAGTGGGAGTGGGGTAGTGTGACCAGGAGTGGTAGAATTATTGATTCTGTTTTTTCTTTGGCTGTGCCTTAAACATTAATACATTCATTTATATTAATGCCTTGGTCTGATTAACGATTTTCTGCCCATCAAAAAAGGATTGTGTAAAATTTTCACATATTTAATTAGGGTTTTTCATGTTTTGTTAGCAACTGTACTGGCTTTTGTTTTGAGCTCACACACTCTCACGCATCCCTTTTCTTGTTGTGAAACTGAAATCATTAATTTCGTTTAGATTTTAAAATGTCAAATTTATGTAATGGACAACCCTTAGGTAAGCTCCCATCCCCACCGACTCTAAAAGCATTTTGAGGCCCGCATAAAAATGTCAAAAATTACACACACACAGGCAGGATTCAGGATTTCTAATCATTATTTGTATGGCCTGAAAAAAAAAAGGGAAACCCCCAAACAAAGCCCACATATGAGTTATATTTATTTGTATTTGTCTGGGGCAGCCCCCCGCCTTTGCCTTTGCTTTGTGCTATTTGGTCAGTGTAATGCTTAATTATTTACTTAGCCGGGCACACACACGCACACACCTTGTATAAAATATATATATAAAAAATAAAATACAACAAAACAAAAGTCCTTTTTGCCTTGGCTTTGCCGAAAAAGGCCTACGAAACAAAGTGACCAAAAAATGGGGGTGGTGTTTGTGTTGTGTGTGTGAACAATGTCCACCTTCCCACACACACACACACCCACTAAAAAAAAGGGTCATCACACACACACATGGACATGTTCATTTTTGATGTACGATTGCTCCCGTTTTTCCCGCTTTTCCCTCAAACAAAAAAGGTATGCATACGTTATGTAATAATAAGGATAAGCCAAAAAATTATTATTACTTTTGGTCACTCAATGTGAATGGTTTTTGCTGCCTGGTGGGAGGGGAAGTGGGGGTTACAAAACCCCTCTTCCACCAATTCTGTAAAATAGCAAAAAACACAAAGAGGGTTGCATAGAAAAGGCGGCTGTGTTAAGTCTCGTCCGTCCTTCGTTAATCACCAAATGGCAAAGGAATTACCAAAAATTTGTATATCTAATGAGAAGGGTTTTTTTTTATTTGGAAAATTTTAAAACTGTGATCCAAGGGGGTCTGGAGATATTTAAATTAGGCAGAAGGGGTTCAATATAAAATGTTAACCATGATTATTCGTAATATTATTTTCTACATTTTAAGACATTCAACATGGGAAGGAATAAAATATTTGTAAAGAATTTTCAGAAGAGATTTTTCTTATATATGATCTGTTATAAACATAGCAGACTTACAGCTTGAGAATTATAGAGCCTTTGCGCATTTTAAGCTGGCTTTATTTTGGAAGCTTATTTGGGTTTATTATTTGATCTATGGGATACTTGAAAATTGTTGTATTTTTAGTCTAAATTGTTTTTATTTCTATCTATTTCTATCTCTTTCTCTCTCCTTCCTTCTTATTCCCTGTTTTTCCCCATATTTTCCCCTTTGGCAATTAGAAATCGTCAAAACGGAGAGGAAGAGGGAGGTGATGGGTTGCCTCAAATCGTGCCTTATGAATGTGTAACTGTATCCTTTGAGTGGAAAAAAATGACACACACACACATAGAGCAACTAGAAAGAGATAGAAAGCGGGTCTTCTTTGACACTTTTTGGCATTTAGAGGGGAAGGGTGGATGAGGGAGGAAATAAGTCAGTAGGAACTTGAGTATCCCCAAACCCCGCACCACCGCCCAGCTGTCATGTGACGCATTAAAAATCGAAAGAACCCCAGCCCTATAGCCTTCAGTTCTTCTGTCTTCTTCTTGCACGCATTAATCCTTTTTTCCAGCATCTTTTCAGAGAGTGAGAAAGAGAGAGCGAGAGAGACAGACAGACAGAGACACATATGCGAGGCACGCGTGTATATAATCCTTTTTTTTTGTTTTTGCAGAATCAGAATTGGTAAAGGGGGGCAGGGATGGCGGGGGCTCATCTTCTTCGTCAGCAAAGCTTCGCATATCAAAGCTAATTTATATTTCGTATAGCATACATTTTCAGTTTACAGTTACACCAACCCCTTGGCAGAAAACAAAAAACAACAAGAAGAAATACAACCCTGCTCCGGCCCCCCTTTTTTTGCGCCTCTGATTTTTTGATAAGTAAATAGAAAATTTTATAAATTTACATACGTGTGTGTCTGAGTGTGTGTGTGTGTGTGAGGGGGGAGGCAATAAAAAAGAAACAGAATTTTAAATTAGAAAATATTAGTTAGTTCAGAGGAGAAGGCAGAGGCCGGGGTGGGGGTAGGATGATGAGGATGTACAGTTATGTATTTGCATATGTGCCTATCTCTCTCTCTCTCTCTCTCTCTCTCTCCGCGCTGGTAGTGGCGGCTCTTGTTCTCCTTCGCCCTCTTCCTCTCCTTCTTCTTGCTCTTCTTTTTCTTGTCTTGTGTGTGTGGGTGCGGGTGTGTGTGTGCAGGATCCCCACTTGGCCACCTCTGCTCTTACCCTTTCTCTTTCTCTCACTCTTTTTTCTACTCTTACTCCCTCTCCCTTTCTTGCTAGTGCCTGGCAGCATCAATACATCATTTTCGTCTTTTCTCTGGCTCTTGTGCTTATGTGTCTGTGTGTGTTTTTGGGGGGTATTTCCCTCTACATGTGTGTGTGTGTGTTGATTTTATGCCACTCTTTTCACTTTGTTTTTTAGCTTTTTTCGGTTTTTCCTCTTTTTTTTTTGTTGCAGTTTTGTGTGTGTGTATTTTTGGGTATTTTTTGTTTAATATTTAAATAAATAATTAGCAAAAAGGGATATACACATGTGTGTGTGTGGGAGGGAGGTTTGAGGGGTTTTGTGTACTGTGTGCGTTGCTAATGATGTTTGAAATTGTAAAGCAAATGCAAAGGCATGCCCCGAATCCGAACTGAAGAATAATGGGGAGCCAGCAGCATCTCCATCTGCTCCTCCTCCCTCTCCAGGATCTCTGGAGCTCTGTGGCATTTATACGCTGCTCCTTCTACCTTCAAAAATCCTTTTGCTATATATACTTAGTCAGAAAGGAGAAGCGAGTTATCCGTTAGCCCCAATTAATGGGGCGAGTTTTTGGGGGGAAAGCGAAGAGAGGGTTTTCACATATAAATAACTTGAACAATAAATAAATATAACAAATATTTAATATACAAAATAATAAATATACAAATTAATAAATATATAAAATAAGAAATATTTAGTATATTAAATATATACAAAATAGTAAATATATAAAATAATAAGTGTAAAGCAAATGTGATATCATAGTTAAGGCAAATCAGGCGTTTAAGTGGCAGGACTTGCCAGGTCCTTTGAGTTCCGAAATTAGTAAAAAGAAAGAATGAAAAAGGAGGGGAAAAGGGTTACAAAATTGGACACAAAAGGGGGCACAAAGGACCCACAAAGGGATACAGCTGAGGGCTACTCCTGCCTGGAGTAGCGGCGTGTGCCACCTTAACCCACATTATAGCATCGATTTGCTTTGATTTATTGTCAAAAAAAAAGCAAGCCTGAAAAACAGAAACCGCACAATGCAGCCGCGTTAACCTAACCCTTTCCAAGCTAAAAAAAAAACCACAGGGGGTTGATACACAAGTATATCCCCCTTACGTTAAATCAGAAGAAGCCCGGCCACTCGAGCTTAAGTTGAAGCACAATTCATAACATTGCCTTCGTACTAATTACAAAAAGTGCTTGCTCGCCCCCAAAAACCTCCTGCAGGAATCCAGAAATAAGGTCCTGACGAGAACAACAACAGCTGCTGCGAATCTTGAGCTCTCTCCGAGTCGAGTCGAGTCCAAAAACCAAAAACTCACTTCAGACAAACAGCTTGAGACAATGCCGCCGCGCATGCTGCAACCTCAGGAGGGGCAGCAGCAGCACACATGGGCGGCGGTGCCGAAAGGGGGGCAGAGCACGGCGACGACGACGACGACGAGTGAGTTGACATGTGCCAAGCACACGACAATTGTGAACAAACACGAGGAGAGAAAAAAAAGGGGGAAAATATATACAATTAATATATATATATATATGAAAAACAGGAACAGCTAAGCTTGGAAATTATGGAGGGTTAGGTAGGGAGCACTTTCATTGATACAATTGCCAATGAGCTGGAAAGTATCCAGGGGAATATTCTATATAATTAATAAATATATAATTGATAAACATGTATAAAATACTACGAAGTATAATTCATAAATATAATTTAGTTACTAGAAAGAATTAATAAATATACAGAATTTCATGTAAAAAATATATATGAATGTTTATTATTTCATATCATAAATTGTAAGAGTTCAAAGTTTTTCAAAACTTTCTTATAGATCGGATCTAAAAGATCAAAAATAAAATTCGAATAACTCATTCTTGAATAAAAATACACACAACTTGCATATGAATTTGATTTTACATGTGAAAACCCTCAAACTCTCTCCCAATCTCACCTTTCACTCTACCGAGAGAGGTCAATGGATGGAATTTTAACATTTCACTTAACATTTTAGGTTCGCGCGCGAGAGATTTTAACCCGTTCGTTTTTGTGCAATTCTTGATGGTATTTTTTTTTATGTTTTTTTTTGAAAGCTCCTTTGAAGTGGCAACCGGGGCAGAAATATTAAATGAAACCCAAAAATAAAAGGGGGCAGCCAGGAGGGGGCCACGCTAAAAGGGTGCTCGATACGAAAGCCTTGCCAGCCATAAGCTGACCACACACACGGACATGGGGGGCGGCGGACCATTGAAGTGGGCACAAAAACCGAAAATAAAAATTAAAAAAAAAAAAAAAAAAAATACAGAAAACCCTCCAACTTTCTGAAAAAAAAAAAGAAATGCCCGGCAAAGCCACCCGCATTTTAGTTAATTAACTCATTTGGTTTTTCGGCAAATGCCAGAGACCCCGCTTCTTGTATTAATTGATTTTAGAGGAGAGAGAAAGAGAGAGGGGGAAAAAAAAAAAAACAAGAAGGGAGCTGGAAAAACCTGGCCAAGAAAACTATTTTCGAGTTAACCGGCAGAACCAACAAGTGCTTGGCTTCCCACGGGGATTGCTGCTGATCGATTTTGGGCCCAGCAAAAAGTCAGCGAAAGAAATGGAAAATACCTCTGGCGACGGGAATCATTTCAGCAACTGAAACTGAAAAGTATCCTTTCTGGCCCGGTTCCCCTCTCTTCCTCTCTCTCTCTCTCTCTTGGCCATTATGAAAACAATTTTCAAGCTTAAGCAGCTCACGGCAGCGGCGACGAGGTCTTAAAACAGAGACAGGACAGAGGCGAGGAGTGAAGGAGTGAGGATTCCAACCACTGAAAGCCACCCATTGCCACAGTCTCTGTCTGTCTGTCTGTCTGTCTGACTGTCTGGCAAAGGACTCGTGGCCAGGACTCGTGGATATTGCAGCCTCCTGCTTTGCCTGCCTGCCTGCCTGTCTCTTGTTTGTACTTAAGAGCTTTTAAATATCATAAATATATATCTATGAGGAGACGACGACCCCCATTCCCATTCCCAAGTAATGAGGAACGATGATGTTGACAAATATGCCTCTGGCGGGGCCAAGAAAAATGATTTGCTTTCAGTGATACCATAAATACACTAGAATGTTATAAGAGTCCTGTGTCCTGTATGTGTGTATTTGTCATTAAGGAAAGTTGTGTTGTGTGTTTTTCTTGATCTGATCCCCCCCACCAAAAATGTTGTGCTGTGTAACGACTTCCTGCTTAAGTTCTTAGAAAGTAGTGAGGGGGTTACTCTATCGAATCCAAAAAACCAAACCCAGCAATAGTTTTTGCAGGAGCCCATCGACTAATTTCCAAAGTTCTTTATTGCCTGCAACGCCTCCCCCTTGAAGGATCCTCCTTGGGCAATGGGCGTCGTCCCTTTTTTTTTGTTTTTGCCTAGCTTCCGGTATTTATACAAATAAAATTGCACAGAAAATACCCGAAAAACCGAAAAGCCGAACACAAGTACAAATCAACAGAAAATCGAAGCCCAGGCGGCTTCCCTAGCAAAAGTCATTGCCATTTTCCGGGCTTAGAAGGAAGCCTTAAAACTTGGCAAAGGGTTTGGGTTTGGGTTTGGGTTTGGTTTTGGGCTTGGGCTTGGGCTTGGACTCTCTCTCTCCCTCTCTGTGGGTCTGGAATCCCAGACTAATTTGCCAAAAAAGTTTGCACCGCATATTTTTGTAACCTTCTTCCTGGCTCCTGTTTTGTTGTTTTAATTTCTCATTTGGCATTTGATTCCGGGGAAAAGCAGCCATCGTCGTCCACCTCCACCCCATCGAAGGTCAGCACTAATAGCAGGCAAACATTTTCAAGTCAAGGCTTATCGATACGAACGATAAACTATAAATTTGTTGCCTGTTTTTCCTGGTTGCTAATGCAGACGGCGGGGCAGGACGACTCCAAGGACTCCAGGACTTTGGGACTGCCGGAACTCTGGAATGTTTTTTAAGCCTTCCGACCATCGGGTTGCTGTTACTGCCTGCTGCTGCTGCTGCTGCTGTCGTTGTCGTTGTCGGCCAACAAAAGTTTTTGCAACGTATTAATTTGGCTAAATTTAACCCGTAATGACTTTAAAAGTAAAATTAATGAGGGTCGATAGTTGGCTTTGGCGCCCCAAACTTTTTTGCAACATATGTGGCGGACGTTAAGCGGATTTTTAAGTGAGGGCAAAAGGGAGATACATAGCTACTCAAATATATATCTATATCCAACAAAAAGATATATATACATATGTTTATAATATAGGCAACATTTTTAAACCAAGCCTAGTGATATGACCATGCTCTCGCTTTATATTCTTATACTGTGTAAGAAGGCCCTAATTTTTATAAATCACTGAAAAAAATAGCAAAACAAAAGCTATAAAGCTATCTTTTCAACCACAACTTTACCCATTTAAGCATTTTTGTTGCCATATTTTAAAATGTAATTAAAATGTATTTAATAATTAATTGAATTTATATATAAAATATTATATAAATAATTAATTGAATTTATATATAATATTATATAAATAATTAACCCTCAATTTTTCACGTATTATTATTTACAGCGCGCTACCCAGGCCGAGAAGGAAGTGAACACACTCAAGGAGCAGCTTTCCACCGGCAACAGCGACAACAGCGATAACAGCGACACAGGTGCAGCAGCAGCAACAGCAGCAGCAGCAGCCGCAGCAGTTGCAGCAGCAACAGCAGCAGGAGCAATCACAGATAACGAGGAGGAGCAGCAGCAGCTGAATAGCTCCATCGTTGCAGCGGCATTAACGCTGCAGCAGCAGAACGGCAGCAATCTGCTCGCAAATACAAATACGCCGTCGCCCTCGCCGCCGCTGCTCAGCACCGAGCTGCAGCAGCAGCAGCAACAGTTGCAGTTGCAGCAGAGCGGCGGCGTCGTTAGCGGCGCCTGCCTCAATCCGAAGCTCTTCTTCAGCCACGCCCAGCAGATGATGATGGAGGCGGCTGCAGCGGCAGCAGCGGCGGCCTTGCAGCAGCAGCAACAACAGCAATCTCCACTCCACTCACCGGCCACCGATGTTGCAGCAGCAGCAGCAGTAGCAGCAGCAGCAGCGGCCACCAATATGCCATTAGAGCAGTCAATAAAAAATGAGATGCTGGACAGCAGCAACAACAGTCATCAGGATTTGCAGCTGGACGAGGATGAGGACGAGGATGAAGAGGAGGAGGATGAGCCAGAGGAGGACGATGGGCCAGAGCAGGCGGCACACCAACCACAGAAGCAAGAAGAGCCAGAGCAGGACGACGATGAGGATGAGGATGAGGAGAATGCCTCGATGCAATCAAACCCAGACGATATGATGGAGACCGAGACCAGAACTGAGCCAAGTGCCACAACGCAGGCGTTGGAACTTTTAGAGGTCAACATTAAGGAGGAGGCTAGTTTAAATGTAACAACAACAACCACAACCACAACAACAACAACCAGCGAGAACAGCAATAATAGTTGTAGTCGAAAGAACACCAACAATAACAACAACAACAACAATGAAAGTAACACCAACAATGAGCAACAAGTTGTTGCTGTTGTGGCTGCCAATAGTGCCGAGGACGATGATTGCGCCAATAACAACAATACCAATACCACCACCACCACCAGCAATAACAACAACAACAACAATAATAATACAAATACAACAACAACAACCAGCAACACAGCCACAAGCAATACCAATACCAATAATAACAACAATAGTAATACCAATAACAACAATACCAACAACACCAACAACAACAATAGCAGCAGTGGCAACAGCGAGAAGCGCAAGAAGAAGAACAATAACAACAACAACGGCCAGCCAGCTGTTCTATTAGCTGCCAAAGATAAAGAGGTAAGTTTAACCGAAGGTTAAGGGTTAAGTGTGAGTTAATATTAAAGAACATATTATTATTAGTTTACATATATAAGTTTGCAAAGTTTAAACCACCGGTTAGGTGTTATATCAGTGTTAACAGCTTAATCTTAGGCCTTGAATTATATTATATTTTCTTATAACATTTTAAAGTATTTGCTAGTGTGTTGTTGAAAAACTAAGCTAACCTGGAGTTAGTTAACCCCTGGTTAGGAGTTAGTGTTAAAAGCTAAATATCTGGAAGTATATTAGCACTTTACTTCTTCGCTTATGAAGCCTTTTGTATACTCCTGGGATAGTAACCTAAGAGTTAGTTAACCTCCTGTTAAAATTTGTTATACTTGAGAGTAAAATAGGAGTAAATTTAACGTTAGCTTTCGATAACAGCTGCTGTTAGCCAGAGCTAAATGCATACCAATCCAGCAGCTCTAAGTAAAATATACTTTAGCTTAATGGCCAGTCCTTAATCCTCACATTAAGCAACTGGCAAACCCTTTTCCGGACTTCAAACACCACAAAAATCTAAAAAAAAGGAGTAAAAAGGGAAGTAAAAAAAGGAGTGTAAAAAAAAGAAGTTCAGCTCTCCCCCGACTTTAAGTGACTTTTTAATTTAATAAACTGTAGCGGACTAAGGTCGAATATCCCTTAGAAAAAGGGGATTGCAGTCGAAGCCGAAAGGGGAAGACCCACCCAAACCACTGAAGGACAATTACCCGGCGCAATGAAATGTAAAACCGTTAAGATTAGACAAACGTCGCCGCTGGAATGCTGCTGCTGCTGCAGAGTGTGTGTGTTTGTGTGTGTGTGTCGGAAAAGTCGGAGAAAAATCCAGGGAGAAGGAGCGGCATTCCAACCGCAGACGGCGACGCACGACTGACCGAGGACCGTGGTCCGTGGACCGACCTCCGTCTGCAGATTCTCGCCACTTGGCCACCTCCCTCCTCTGGGCCAGCACGCACAATTGAGAAAACACTTGCACAAATAAACAAACCCCCCTCCTTCCACCACCACCCACTTTTCCGGGCACTTTTCTTGTAATTTTCTAGCCAAACACAAAAAATGTTGCCCGAGTACGAGCGAGAAACCGAGACCGACCGAGAAAAAAAAGGGAAACAAGGCAAACAAATGAGCGGCGGGACTTTTGACTTCTTCTTTACACGCCCAAGACAGCAGCCAAAAGGGATAGCGGGAAAAAATGCCACAAAAAAAAGGAAGGAAAATATATATGTATATATATATATAGGGGGGACAAGGGGAAAAACATAGAGCCTTTTTTCTGGGGAACAAAAAGTTAAAGGGAAACTTTTTTTTTTGCGCCACAGACAAGGACAAGGACAAGGACTAAACGGGGGGTGTAAAGTGATATCATTAAAATATTGACAAGACAATTTTTACGCCTACAAATTTGTTGAATGCCTTTGTTTACAGAGCAGATGGGAGTGGGGGGAGCGAGGAAAAAGAGGTTTTCCGAGGGCTTCAATTTGCCTAAAATAACTAAAGGTTGGGGATTAGATACAGATATCAGAGAGGGCGTGGATTTGTTATTATGTTTGGATATATTGCAAGATATTTTATGGTTATAAATCACATAATTTGTATTGCTTTATATATATTATATTAATTTCTTATATATATTTATATTTTTAAATATATTTATACTTAAAGGTAGATCCTTATAAACTTAATAACCCTCAAAAACAAAGCTTGCAATATTTTTAATGGCTAAAGCCAGAAAAAAAACTCCCCTCTTTTAAGGTTTTTCCATGATTTTTTGCTTTGTTTTTTTTTGTTTTTATATTTGAAACCGCATTGAATGATTGCTTATCGCCCCAGAAGAAACACAGACACCAACCCTAAAGCAGAAAGCTATCAGCAAAGCCAAAGTGCTTCTTGTGGCTTTTTGTGAAGGAAGAAGATGTTGAAAGCTGGGTTCTCTGGGTGGCTGCAGCATATTTGCCTTGCATCAATCATTATCATTTGCCATTAAGTGCAGCAGCAGCAGCAGCAGCCGCAGCAAGGAGCTTCCTCCATTAGCAACCCCCAAGGTGTTGCAAGAAGGAAAAGAAGCGCATTTCTTTAATGTTTTATCACTTCACTTCACCACCTAACCAGCCCCAGGGCAGAGGAGTAACTAGAGGGGGTATATAGGGTGTTAAATGGAATATTTTTGTTTTTTTTTTTGTCATTATTTGAAATCCATTAAAAGCTATTTTTGCCACCACCCAAGACCAAGCTCATTAGTTTGATTACTGGCGCCCTGGCAAACCCAAGAGTTCCCATTCCTCTCGGAAAAAAGAGAGAACCCCCCTCCGAAAACAGCTGTGATAAATGCACTCGCCTGACAACTAAATCACTTATGTGCCGCCGCCACTGGGTGTGCGTGTGTAGATTCAGATTTATCTGTTACACATGTTCATAAATATGCGACAATATTTTCTGTGTTGTCCTCTCGGGACAGCAGCCAAAGATGATCGACAGGAATATGAGCAGCAGCGGCGGCGGCTGTGGCAGTGCCATAAAGAAAAAGAAAATGAAAATACAGTGTGGCCAGCTTAGGCAGAGTTTAAACCAGTGTGTCCTTGCTCAACATATAAATGATAAGAAATCTAAGGCTAAAGACCAGTGTGCCCTTGCCCATCAGGCAAAAGTACGCACTAAATATATAAAAACAAATCTGTGAATCTGTAAATATGTTCCCCCGCATCGAGGGCCCTCTGTAGATTCGAAAATCGTTGCCCAGAAATCATGTTAAATGGAATTGCAACAGTTGTTTGTTGTTAGAATCCAGAGTGCAACAGCTCTAGCCGCCAGTTTTGTGCGTTTGTTTTGGCTATGAGGCATGTGTTTATTTTTTCGCAGAAGTGCATTTTTATAGACAAAGTGCTTTGGGCCGTCGCGTTTCCAAAAATAAAACGCAAATACAGCAAAAACGAAATATAGGAACAACATGAATATAAAAATGAAAATAAAAGCGAAAAGAAATAATCGAAAAGAAAGCAAAAATTAAACGCTTCTTGACAGCGCAAACAAATGAACAACAAATTAGCAGCCAGCGAAGCCATATAGCAGCTTCCGCTTCGATTTTGCCACTAAATTTGTTACTAATACCAGGCAGCTCTTCTATCAAACAAAAACGACACGTTCCCTGGCTTATTTTCTGTAGTTTTTTATTGTTTTAGGTTTTTATCACGCGGCAAACAAAAACAAACCACAATGTATTTATTAAATCACAAAAATTCAACTCGATTTGGGTTTTTTTTTTGTTATCCAATGGAAAATGTGTGTGTGTATATTTAGAGAATTTCTTTATCGACACATTTCCACATATTTGTGCATAAAAACAATGAAAAAACAAAAAACCACATACACAAAAAACCAAATCAATTTTTTATGACCTTTGTTTTGCGGCTAGATTTAGTTGTTTATCCTAACACTATGGAAATATATATGGGTTTATATATATATATATATAACTGATTAGCAGCCTTATACATTTACGAGCCATTAGGGGGAAATTCATTGATAAGTTGCTACGATATGGCAATGTTTAACCATTAAATTCTTGAAATTAATAGACTTTTTTAATGGCAACTATAATAGTAATTTGCAGAAATTTAAATGTATAAATTAATAGATTTTTATAAAGAATTTTATATGAATTTGTATATAGATTTGTATATTGATTTTTATTTCGATTCTTATACATCATCAGCAAACTTAGTTGATTAGTTTAATTTTGGAAACCTTTTCGGTGATAAGCCGAAACCGATTATTGAGCACCCGCATCGCTCTTTGAGCTCCCTCTCCCCAAACAGATAGTTGTGTGTTTGGGAATCGTAATAATAATCATAATAATTATTCGATTTAGGCTTATCATCGCGTGACTTGGGGTGCCAAAGCCAAATTTAATGGCATAATGCTCGACTTTTAATTGGGAATTGGACTCAATAGAGACCGAACGACCTGCGTCAGAGGCAAAACCCGGCAGCCCCAAAGGGTTATATATATATACACAGATATTTTATATTTCAAACAAATATTTGGAAACACGCTCCGTGCGATAGACAATGGCTAGCAAAAAAAGTGTTATTTTTAAATGCAAATCAAGCGGGAAATCCATCTAACGCAAACTGCTTGCTTCTAAAATTAAAATCAACTGTTTAAACAATGTGAAAAAGAATAAAGATCGATTCCTAGTCTCACTCTACCTCCCTCTCTCTCTCACTCTCTCTTAGTTTATTGCCTTCGTAATCTTTCCAAAGAGCTTCAATTATTTTAGATTTTTGCTATTAATTTGAATCTCATTATGATTAAAAATTGTTTATTTGTTGTCGCCCGCTGATGATTTGGAGCCATCGAATTTAGTATGAGTTATGCCAATCGAAGCAAAAGTTTGACTCTCGGTGCTGCTGCTTGAGGAAAGTCTGACAAAGTCGGAAAAGTCTGTAGAAACCAAATATAATGAGACGGCGACGGGTGAGAATTTATGGAAAATATGAACAAATTCAGCGGGGACAAATACAGTAAATAATAATAATAATAATAATGTACAAATACAGGCCGCACAATTGCAATTATTCAATTCAAATCAATCAGCAGCGCACACAAATACCACTTAGATCTGAACTATATGTATATTTATTTGTATATATTTTGCTGGAGACATTGAGCTTAGTTAGGACAAGCCTGCAATGATTGCTGACTCTCTGCCTGTCTGTCGTGCTTATCATCGTATCGTTGCTATTTGTATTGCTGTATTGCTGCTTAAAGTGAAAAAAATACACAATATACACACAGTATACACACACTCATTGCACACACACACCCACCCACACACATCCCCTAGTCATCCACCAATTGCGGATAAATTCAATTTATTTATCGCATATGGATTCTGATCGGCGAGAGCAGTCCAGCCATAGATTATATCGCTATTTGCCTCTCAGTCTCCGGCTCGGACTGATTGTTGCTTTTTCAGCTTCTGATTCTGCTTCTGCTTTGCTGCTTCTGCTTCTGCTTAGTATAGCTTTGTTGTTTGCTGTTTGCTCTCGAAATGGGTAAATGTGTGATTTTGATTTTTTTAAATTGATTATTTCCTTATTTTCGTTCGCCAGCGGCTTTTGTTGTTGCGTGAGCTAGTTCAGTTCAATTTGGAATTTAAATTCATTCGTAGTATAGTCATAGTCATAGCTGTAGTAGTCGTAGTCGTTGTGCCTGTTGCATCAGGCATAAATGCCTTGATTGAGGCTGATGCCTAGCACTTTTCCAAATGGGAAAATTCTATGGAAAATTAGTACCCAACAGAGTTTGGCTTAAGATTGCATTAGGAGTAGGCTCAGTGTGACCTTGCTAGCTCATAATTAAAAGCAAGGTCACAAGGGTTCTTTTTGTTATTTGTATTTTTTTTTTTTAATTTCTTAAAAAAGTCAGTGTGACCTAATTTGTTGACAAAAATGTACTGCCTGGTCACACAAATTTTCTAGTTTTTTCCAAAATCAATTGTTTCTTAAGGGGCCTTATTTTTGGAGACACTTTCGCTGTGCCTCATTAAGGTGGAAAAGGAAAATCTTATGAAAAATAATGAACATGCACATTGGCTACCATCTAATTGGAGGCCATTAAAACGGTGACAAGTCGAAAATGCAATTGGCATGGCAAGAAATCAAAAAGAAATAAGAAGGAAAACCAAAAATCCGCCTGATTTATGGCCAACAAATAATCGGCGAAGAGTAGGTGGGCTTCTCTAGATGAAAAATCTGCCAAGTCTTGGCCCAAAGTCTTGTAGCCATCAATTTTATATATATATATACTCTATATATATATATATATATATATGTGTAGTGCACACAGTTTCTGGCAATTTGAAAATTGTCAATTTCGATTCCACATCTCGCACCTCTGAGGGAACTCAATTACAGGCATGAACGGAAATTTAGCATTTCAATTAGCAAAAGGAGCTGCCGGAGACGACGATGTCGATAAATCAAATTCCATTTCAAATTTCTTTTTTCTTGTATTTTCTTTTTTTTTTTTATTAATTTACCATTAAATTGAGTTGAAGCTGAGAGAGCTGAGAGCTGAGACATCCATCGGCAACGTGTTGCTGCCCGGCAATTAATTAAGTTTGCATTTGAATTTATTATCTTGCAGATACTGAGATACACTCGTACACAGATACTTCTTGCTTCTGCTTGTGCTTCATTTTTTATTTTATATATTTTTTTTTAGCAGTCATGGCTAAAGTCGGTGTTGCTGATGTTTGATTAGCCTCCGTTGGCGTTTTTGTTTGCTAACCTTCGGCAATGTTTGTACGTGTGACAGTCCAAAGCGATTATTATGATAGATTAGCCAAGAAGAAAACTCTGAAAAAATACGCTCGTCGCCAGATTAAATCAGCAGCAGAACAGCAAACCAGAACTAGACAATTGAATTTTAATTAAAAGTCACATTAATTTGAGGGGGCAATAGTGGTAGAAATAAAGTTACAAATTAAAGGGAATTTGTCTGGATACAATTTTAACTAAATCTTATAACAAAAACGGACTTTAAAATATTTTTCTTACCCTAAAATAGCTTACAATCCTAAAGTTGTTCTCCTTATTTAAATTCCCCCAAGAAAAGGAAGCCAAACAATTAACTAGATCATTGATTTCAAATTAAAAACACCCTGATGAAATGTCATAAAATGTTATGGGGGGACAATCTTAAGTTAAATATGTCTGCATTTAATTTTTTTTTTTCTTCTTTTCGTATATTTCCTCGTTGTTTTTGATGCCATCAAACGCAGATCCCAGGTTACCGCCCCGCCCCGCCCTCGCTCCCAATTTGGACAATTAAAAAAGGCTAAGCGTAAAAATCGTTCAATTTTTCCGGGCGCGGTAAATGGCCGGGACTTTAATTAGTTTGCCATGCTGTCGCTTCAATTTTGATGCAAGTTAACCGCAACGTCGCGACGTCTCTAGCTCCTCTCTTTGGCTATATAGACTCTATATAGTATATCTTCAACGCCATCGTCCCCAGTCCCCCCGTCTCCATCTACATTTCCATCGCCGACGCTTTCGTTTTCGTCATCGCCATCATCATCCGCATCCGAGAAATCTCCAACTCAACGCAAATTAAGCGTCGTCAAAATAATTGCCGTGGCTCGGTCAAAATGCGACCGCAGACGCACAGTGGGCGTGGTGGGGTTAATTTTAAATGCTCAGCCGCACAGAGCACAGCAGCAGCATAGCACAGCAGCTCACACAAATTAGTAACACTCGCTTTTCCGGGTTGCCTTTCTTTACTTATTTGTTTTGTCTTTGGTAAAATACCAATAAAAATTCATAAATTAATTCTTATGGGAAACAATTCGTTTTCCAGGTTAAATTCTGATTTTTTTTGACACCACACTCTTGACTCGCTACTAGTTGTTGTTTGCTAGTGACAATTGCCAGTATTTTTTTTAACTTGTTACTCGTTACTCGCTACTAGTTCACAAATGAATCTTTCTTTCTCGTTTTCAATTCGAATTCTTTGCCAACATCAAACCACTGTGTGCTCTAACCCAAAAACCAAACCCTCCTCCTCCTCCAAGGGTAATTAAAATAAGCTGGCCATATCTTTTTCTTTTTTTTCTCCCTCTCTTCTCTTTTTTTTTTTTTTTGCTTAGTTTCCCGAAGGGGGGAAATTCATAGGCTTGGGGCTTTTTATGCATTTCCAGTGGCATTTAATAGAAATGAAATTGTCATCAAACGAAGATTGAGTTTTCGGTGGAAACTGAAAACGAAGGCGAGTTAATCGATGCACAGACACAGCCCTCCTCTATGCTGATGCTGATGATGATGATGGGGCTGGAATTCAATTAGAAGTTGACGCTGATGTCCAAATCAAATTAGCGTCTGCCCCTCTACTGTGGAAAATCGTTCATTTTTGGCAAGTTCCTTTGGAGAACTTGCAGTGTAGAGCCGCCACCACCTGCCTTAAAAACCCCTCTCATCGTCAGGCATATATAGACTGATGATACTGCTGATACTGGTCAAAAGGACAACGGCAAACGGAAGGAAGTTGAAACCATTAGAAACTGCCAAAACCCTCAAAAAATTCATATTTTTATACAGCAAAAATGTGTGGCAAAATATCCAAAAACGGGAGAGAAAAAAAATCAGACACACAAAAGGCAAGAGGCACAGGGAAAACAATGACAGACCAGCAGGAGTAGCTGGAATAGCTAGAGCTGGAGCTGGAGCAGGATCATCATCAGACAGGACGCGAGGACGCGACTTGCCGTTTGCCGAGCCTTACGAATGTTTGCTCGAGAGATGTTGATTGGCATTTTGCCGGTGAAAGGGGTTAAGGGGCTCTGGATTCTGGATTCTCTGGATCTGAATCTGCCCCGGACTCATAAATTATTGTCTAGACTATGATTTTAACGTTTTTTGATTATGAAAGAGCGAGCGAAGCCCTGTGCCAAACCCGCGCAATATATGTGTACATACATATATAAAAATAACCTTTTTTTTATTGTTTTGGGTTTTTTTCTTTTTGTTTCCTTTTGTTTTTTGTGCATATTTTTCCGAAATTTTCTGTGGGTTATGCAGATATCATATCAATAAGCAAAGGGATTAGACATGTGACTGGGCGGCCCTGGCCCCGGAGTCGAGTGCTTATCTGTAAGGGAAAAAAAAAAATATATATATATATAGATATAGAAAAAAACATAACCTAACCAACATGACACAACCAAAAAAATGTGAAACAAAATTTGCCAGGTTCCTGTATTTGTTCCCCGTATTTATTTGTATTTATTTTTTTGGGGGTTGAGAAAGCGAGCGCCAGCCAGACAATTATTAAGCAAAAGTTTAACGAATTAGAAATAAAATGGGTAAGGGGAAATATGGGAAAAATATAGGAAAATATATAAATATATGTATGAATATATACAAGATTATCTGAATATATATATAGGTATTTTAGCGACCTTACCAAAGGGTTGCTTCTTGACAATAAAATCGAAACATAAATCGAAATATGGAAAATTGTAAAATTCGAATAAGAAAATTCACGCGGTAGGCAAAGATATTTTCCCGCTTTGTGAGTGATGTGAGGGGGAGTTGAGGGAATCCTGGGAATTGTAAAGCTGTCAAATTTTAATTACAAAACTTTATAATCCAAAAAATACAACAACAACAGCTAGAGGGAGATGGCAAGTCAAAAAGAGAGAGAGAGAGAGGGGTAGACTTGAAGGAAAAGCCGAGAACGAGTTGTGAATTGCGTGCCCCAAGGGGGGGCTTTGCTATCAGAGGAAAATCCCTTACCAAACCCCCGTCTCCACCCAGAAAATAACCTTACCCCCCGCGAATCAATTCAATAACTTCTGTGTTTGTGTCTGTGTCTCTGTGTGCGTGTGTGCGTAATGACTGAATGACTGAATGACTGTTTGACTGACTAACTGACAAAAAACGTTACCCCTGCGAATTCACGAAACTTCAACTTGCAAAATGTTTGATTTATGCCTTTGAATTGTTGTAAATTGCTGCTCCTCTCTACAAGCCCCCTCCTCCTACCTTTACAATTTTCCAACCCCTTTTTCCGAGAACCTCCTCCACCACCCACTCTAACCCCCTCTTAAATGGCCCCCAGCAATTGACAAATAATGCAAAAAATTCTGGCGAAATTACCTGCGATTTGAGGTCTTTAAGTTGATGAATTGTCTGTCAGTGAGGAAGGAGAATGAATGAAGGAGAATGAATGGAAAAGAAATTAAGAAATCAATGAGAGAATGAAGAAATGAAGGAATTGAATGAATAGGTAAAGGAATTGGGGTATTGACGGAGGGAATAAGTGGGTTAAATATTGAATTTAGGGCATAAATATTAAAGAAAATATGAAGAAAATCAATTTAGCAAAGGGTTGTAAAGAGTAGTAAATATAAAATCAAGAAATTATTTAAATAAATAGAGATTTAAATTTAATAAACAAAATATATTTTAAAAAAGTTAAAAATTAGCATATTATAAATCACATATAAGCGATTACCATATGTGACCCCTTTTTTGCGTGTGTCTCTTTGTTTCAACTTTGTATTTTTGTTGTTGCCTTTCTTTGCTTTTTTATTTTTCTTTTTTCTTGTACTTTCTTTTTTTTCTTCGCTTACTTTTTTGTTTTTCTTTCATTTGTGTATTATTTTTGCTTCACTTCTTTGTTATCTTTTGTTGCAAATTGCCAACTTGGGCATTGCCAGGCTGCAAAAAAATGCAACAGCCGGAAAACAAAAGCCTCGCCTTGGCCCGGGCGTCAAAGCTCTGGGGTGCACTTGGCAGACTTTAAAGCGGAGCTCTGCCTCCCACTGCCTCCTGCCTCCTCCTCCTTATCAGCTTCATCCTCCGCTTCCTCCTCCTCCCTCTTCCCTCTTCCCTTATCACACCAGCCCTTTCACGGCATCCTTGGTCCCGCATCGCCCGCGAGCTACTCCTTTGCCAGAAAACACTTGAAACAATCAAAAATCAATGACAAGCAGCAGCAAAAGCAAAATAATAAAACCAGTCAGGCATATTACACTGCCGGAAAAATTCGACATACAAGAATTTTATTGATCAATTGATGCAGAGTTAATTATTACATGTAATATTGTAGTTAACGATAGGTATAAATATTTTATTTATATATAAAAAGTTAACAGAAATCAAAAACAGAAAAGTTTTGTAAGAAGTTTATAAGGAACGTCTTGTAACTCCTTTTAATAAATTTATGTTACATATTTAAAATATTAAGCAGACCTAAAAAACTTAGAAAAAGTATTATTTTAAATGTATAAATATTTATAAAAATTTATGCTTAAATACATAATATAAAAACTTAAAGCAATTCAAGGTTTTTGTGGAAGAAAATAATTGTAAACATTTCCGCATTTTTTAAATAGTTCAAAATATTGAATTCTATATATTTTAATGTATAAATTTCTTTTAATCAATGTCTTTTAAAGCTCAAGGAATCTTTTTATTTTTAAGGGAAGAAAGTATTTAGAAATCCGTTTATCTTTAATAACTAAAAAATGTTTCATTCATTAATTATTTTTTAATCAAGTTTAAGTTTAAATCTCATATTTCCTTGCTTACTTTTCAATTGAATATTAAAGTTTTGCTCTCTGCATTATCACATAAAATCCAGCAAGGAATATAAAATACAAAAAAAAGAAAACAACAACAGTTGACGACATTGAGACGAAGCTGTAGCTTCTTTCCCCTCGCCCCTTTCCCCCTCTTGGCCAGTGTGTTGCCTTTTACTCATTTGTCTTTTGGCTTTTTGGAAATTAACAACAGAGAGTCAACCCCCTTTTAGAGTCAGCCTCAGTCCCCCCGCCTTCTTCTCAGCCTCCTCCTCCGCCTACGTCTCTGGGCTGCCTTGGCAAAAGTTACCCCTTTTTTATATATATAAATATATATATATGTGTGTGTGAGCTATCTCTATCCATCAACGCTCCACTCAGCCCCCGTGGCAGTCATATATATATTTTAAAATTTTTATGCCCGAATGAATTTTAATTCCTTTGACGGTTTTTGCCTTTGCCATTGGCAGCTGACGGCCTAAAAGTCTGCAGGAAAAAAGCAAAAAACAAAAAACACAAAAAATAAAACAAGCTGAATTATTTTATAAGCAAGCCCTGAAGAGCTTCTCCTCGGAGTGAGTGTGTGTGTGTGTCTTTGATTGCTTATTGTTAATTTGTATTTGTAGATTGGTGTCTCTGTGTGTGTGTGTGAGTGTGTGTGTGATGCTGCTGCTCGCTGATTAAACCCTTTTTTTACACCCCCAACCCCAAGAGGAGCAGGGAAAACCCTTTGCCTTGGCCTCATGTGGAATATAAACAGAGAAAGAAAAATTTGGAAAGGAAATTGTTACGAAAATTGTAAAGAAAATTGTTAGGAAAATGTTAAAGAAAATTGTTAGGAAAATTTTAAAGAAAATTCAATTAATTAGGAAATGTATTTAAAATAAAATTACATTAAATTAGCTGGGGATTTTCAAAACATTACTCAGAAATTTATATATTTATTTTTATTAAGTATATTTTGTATATCGTATATTTTTCCTGGTATCTCTAGAAGCTCAATTTATTTATATTTTTTTCCCACCCAACCCCATATTTTCTCTCAGTGTTAACTGACAAGAAAGGGAGCAACAGCAGCGGCATTGCCTTAATTCCTTTTGGCATTTTATGCTTCCATCTTCAACTGCCAAACGAAACTCCTCACGCGCGTCTCATGTCTTTTGCCTTCGAGTGTTTGTTATTGTTGTTTCTACATATATACATATATATATCTATATAGAAATATATAAATATATAATATATGTGTATCGACTGCTTTGTCAATTGTTATGCAAAAAGGGTAAGATTCTCCCTGGGCTGCTTTGGCAATTTTGTTAATTGCAAATCGTTTGCTTTGCCAAAGCTTCGCCCCATAATTTTTGCGTGTGTTCCATTTGGAAAAATGATTACCCAAAATAGGAAGAGGAGTATACCAGCCCCTTCTCCATGACCAAGTCCGAGTCCCTTTTGTCCAGGGGAAAAATGTAAATTTTCATAATTTTCACAAACACAACCTCCTCTGTTCGAAAGTATTTGTTATAGTTTGTTTGATTGCTGTTAGATGCTACACCCAGGACTCTCTACACCCACAACCATCAGCACAGCAGCCTCCTCATCAACCACAGAAGAAGAGTTGCAGAAAGTTTCCACTTTTCAACCCTTGAAAATGAAAATGAAAATGATTTCTGCTGTCTCTCCTCGCCCTGTGTGCTGTGTGTGCTGCTGCTGCTGCTTCATCGTCGTCATCGTCGTTGTCCTCATCCAAAAAGTTGATTTATCGTTTTAATATTTCTTTCATTTTTCGGTCGCTTTTCGGCTTTCGGCGTAAAATACTCGAAAAGTCCAAATACTACGCTCGCCGAACCAAAAATCGAAATGACAGTTTTTCGACCTCCGCCTCTCCAAAAATGTGTTCTGGCATTAATTTGCATACGAAAAAGGGAACCAAGCATTGGCATTGTTGCCAAACTTCAAACTTTCAACCTTCATTTACGTTTACTAATTAAGTTTGGGGATATAAATAAATACTTTTCGGGGTATTTATTGCCTTAAGAACTTTAGTTGAAATGCATTTTTGTAGAGCTTACACAAGCGAGAGGTATTCGTAATTACAAAATTTGATTTGAAATTATTAGAAAATATCTTGGGCTTATAAATAAATATTTTGAGAGCATTTCTACGTATATTTTAATCTGTGGACTTAACTTTAAAGCATTTAAAACAAGGTTTACTAGCTGAGAATATTATTTACCCATGAACTATGTGGATTTTTGAAGTTAAAAAAATGTCCCAGAGTGGTTTAAAAATCTTGTGATTATATATAAAAATTTTCCAGAAACTTCTAGGCAATTTTTAGCTTGTAAACTAAATTTAAAATAATTCAAAAGAAGGTTTACTGACTGAGAAAATGAATTAGCAGAAAAGTTTGTTTATATTTGAGGTAAAAAATATTTTAAAAAATGTTTTATTTACGTGAATTCTGCTTTAAAAATATTTTGGGCTTTTAAGAAAATATGTACAGTAATTAATGTGTTTTTTTAAGCCTGTAAATTTAAAATAATTTACAAAAATATTTACCAGCTGAGAAAATTAATAATCGCTTCAAGAAAAATTCTACAAAAATATTCCATTGTCTTAAAATTAAAGTACAGTTGCCAACATGTGTGTGTCTCTGAGAAATATCCCTTCTCCGGTGCCCCCTTCGACTTGTGCGCTAATTACGTTTATTTAAGAAAAGCTGCGAAAAATTTCGCTTTTGGAAAATGAAGCAAGGCAAAGGCAAGGGGTTGCTTGGGCTGTGGATTGTCTGGCAATTAGAAGCCACCCTCACGGACGCCAGGGCTGCCTTACCGCACCCATAAGATTTTTATGCAATTAATTTGAGTCGTTTGTCGTCTTGTCATGTCTTTTCCCCAACCTTAACTCCTCCATCTCCTCCTCCTCGTATGCTAATGAAAAATCGAACACGCATGCCGGCAATTTCCCAACCCTTCTTGACATGTGTGTGTATGTGTGTGTGGGGGTGGTGTCCCGGATCCCTGTATCCCCTGGAGTTGGAGGTCCTTTGATTGATAATAGAATTAACTGGCGGCTCTCGGCGGCTGTTTTGCATTTTTCGGCATGCCACACACGCATGTTGTTGATGCTTTTTTAATGCCAATTATGTTGCTGTTGCTGCTGTTGCCGGGACCGGGAACCATTGTTGTTTATGGCCAATAATCATCATGGGCCCATCCACAAATATTGATAAAATAGACACGTGAAGTTCCCAGTGAAAGTCCTATGGTGTTCCCATGTTGATGAAATTATTGTTTATGCCCATGTTCGACACAAATCACGCAATGACACGCAAATTTGTAGTTAGAATTATGTTGATTCCCGTCTATATTTTCTATATTTGCATATGGGTTAAGGGTACTGCTTACTTCGATATTCGAAGTTTTCTTTCCTTTTGGGTAGCACGCATATATTTACGATATTTAATTATCATTATTTATTAATATTCATATTGATTTTACATTGCTAATTATTTGATTTGTTTATGAACTTGTAAAGAGTAGGACTTGTACTTTCAGCTCAAAGCAAGAACCTGAAAAGCAAGAATGACATAGTAAAAATCATAACTGAGCAGTACTACCAAAATATCTAACTAAAAACCTAAGGGAAACACTAACTTTCCCTATAAATGTAATAAGAAAACCCCTTAAAAGCTGGTTTTCCCATGAAAGTAATAAGAAAATCTTAACATATTCCCTAATAAAATCAATCGATAAGGAATTTCAAGGGAAAACTTTTGCTTGGCATCTGCTTGGCGTCAATTAAAAACCGCGCCATAAAATTAATTTTAATCACATAATAAGAGATACACGTGTGTGTGTGTGTGTACCTGGGCTGTCATTAAAAAATTTCGTTGCATGCCACACGGCGGCAGGGCTGCCGAAAAACTTTATCTTGTCAACTTTGTGGGGGTGTGCGTGTGTGTGTGTGTGTGTGTCGACGCACTTAAGAAAAATTCCCTTGTCAAATTTGCCAATTATCATATTTTCATCAAACAAACAAAGTTCCAAACAAAGCGGGTGGAAAGGGATGCTGATGATGGTGCCTTTGGGGGCGGGATTGTGCCTGCTTTTCTTACCACCTGAGGGGGGGATTCATCACGTGTGTGTGTGTGTGCCAGGAGCAGCCTCAGCTTCAGCCGACATTGACGTCGTTGTTAATTTTATTAAAAATTATTTTATAACTCGCAAAGAACTTTTACAGCAGCGAGCTTAACATGTATATATAAAAAAACCTATACCCAGAGGGAACAAGCAAGAACAAACAAGAACAAGCAAGCAAAAACGAGTACAGTTATCGATAAATATTATTATATATTTTACTAAATTACATTTTAAAGACATATATTTAATTATTTAGAGTTAATTTGGCTAAAAACATTAAATATTTATACAAAAAACACCTTTAAAATATTAAATTCAATAACAAACAAGAACAAGCAAGCAAAAACGTGTACAGTTATCGATAAATATTAATATAAGTTACCAAATTATAAAGTTAAAAATTTATACAAAAAACACCTCAAAAATATGAAATTCATTATGTCTCCCTTCAATTTTTCCAGATTAAAGCACTTATGGAGGAGCTGCAACGCCTGCAGGCCCTGGAGCAAACGCACCTGGTGCAGATCCAGCGCCTGGAGGAGCACCTGGAGGTGAAGAGGCAGCACATCATTCGCTTGGAGGCCCGCCTGGACAAGCATCAGATCAACGAGGCCCTGGCGGAGGCCACCGCCCTGGCAGCCGTTACCGCAGCCGCCGTTGCCGCCGCGAATAATAATAATAATAACAATAATAGTCAAAGCAGTGACCACAATAAGCTAAGTGCCGCCGCCGCCACCAAGGCCGCCGCCGCCTCAGCATCCTCCAGTGATCCTGCGGAGAGCAGCAAGACCACCACCACCGCCCAGGTGATGGACAACGACGATGAGGAGGAGGAGCAGGAGGAGGACGAGGACGACGAGGCCATGCTGGTGGATGCCAGCGAAGAGGTCAAGGCGCAGGAGAAGGTGAAGACGGAGGAGCGACATGGACGGCGGATGGACGATGAGGAGGATGAGGAGGAGGACGAGGAGGATCAGATCAGCGAGGATCGGGCCGCAGATCGGAGAAACGTCAGCGATAGCAATGAGATCAAAATCGAAAAGGCACAGCAGTGAGTTTTGATTTATTTCTTTTATTAATGTTAAATATATATTATATATTTTTGTATATTTTTTATTAATTATATATTTATATTTATTTTTTATAGCAGTCCTTTGGACCTTAATGTGCTCAGCCCGCAGTCGGCCATCGCCGCTGCCGCCGCCGCCGCCGCTGCTGCCGCCTGTGCCAACGACCCCAACAAATTCCAGGAGCTGCTCATAGAGCGGACCAAGGCCCTGGCCGCCGAGGCGCTCAAGAATGGCGCCAGCGATGCCGTCAATGCCATTAGCGAAGGTGAGTCCCCGTCCCGGTCCCCCCCCAGAAGCAAACAGCAAGAGGCACCATCAAGCTCATCATTCTCATTATTTTGCCAGGGTGGATCAATAGAGAGAAATAAAAAAAAAAATACAATAACTAGTCATTAGTTTTAATTAATAACTTGAAGAATTTATACAACAACAAATTCTGAAATTTATTCGGAAACATTTGAAAAGCAATTAAAAGAAAGCCAGTTCAAGTCTCTCTTGAATCTCTTGAAATACCCTTGATTGATCCACCCTATAGCTCACTATATACTTCCGGTCCTTCTCCTCTGATTTCTTGGCTTTATCAATTCGTCGTCGTCTTTGATTTGAAACCGACACGCGCTTCGCAGGCTTTGCATTTATTATTTTCCTTTTTTTTATGGTTTATTTGAGCGCGATAAACCCGGCAAAGAAGAAGGTTATATATCGCATATATATGTATATATGCACGATATATATATAGCAGAAATCAGAAATCAGCAAAGAGGAGACTTGGACTTGGCGCCAGATTTTATGGCCTGAAGACGCGGCGAGAATGCTTTTATTTCCACAAATACATAAAGTATTTCTTCTTCTTCGTTTTTTTTTTTGCTGTGGCTAAATATTTGCATTCCGGTCATTTATTATCAATCATTATCATTATTATAATAAGCAAGATCATTGTTGTTGTTAATTGTTGTTGTTGTTAATTGTTGTTGTAGTTGTTGTTGAGTTCTGCATGAGTTTATCGATAGCAGAAAAGAGAACTACTTCTACCATCACCACCACACCACCACCACTCTCTCTTACAAATCTTTGATCTACTATATATACTATATATAAAATATGATATATAAATATATATATTTGTTATTTTGTTGCACTTACAAAATTGGCGAGCAAAAAAAAAAAACCGATAAATGGCAGAAAGTTTTCGATTAATTTTTGGCGTTTTGTTCCCTGGATGTGTTGTTGTTATACAAAAAACATAAAAAAAAAACAAAACAAAAACAAAATATATGCAAAAACAACAAAACAAATAGAGCCCCCAAATATTTGTTTTCGTTGGTTATCCCTCCGCAGAGAACAACCCCCAGAAA
Source organism: Drosophila aff. chauvacae BK-2020 (assembly GCA_018903765.1). Taxonomy (NCBI): domain Eukaryota; kingdom Metazoa; phylum Arthropoda; class Insecta; order Diptera; family Drosophilidae; genus Drosophila; species Drosophila aff. chauvacae BK-2020. The sequence goes on along the minus strand of JAEIGO010000395.1, from coordinate 7,749,390 downwards.
ACGGATGTTATAGCTGAAGTTATCGATGAACCTATCGATGAAGCCTTGAGCAGCTCAAAAATCCCGCCCAAAATGGAGCTACCCGATGATGATGATGATGAAGATAATGATGATGATGATGCTGATGAACCGGCAACGGAAAGGGCAGACGAAACCGAAACCGAAATTGAAACCGTTAAGGATGTATTGCTGCAGGAGCAGCTGGTCAATAGCTATTGGCGTCGCGGCTTCGATACATCGCCTCCGGGGAGCAAAACGCCAACAATTTATCAGGGCCTTAGGCCCACCGATCCGCAGCAGCAGCAAATGCTGTTGCCGCCACCACCGCCACCACCACCGCCTCCACAGCCAACCATGGCGGCTCCAACCAATTCTCTACCGCCTAACCATCACCAGCAACAACACCAACAACAGCAACAACATCTCTTTAATAATCCACTTCAACAACAACAACAACACCAACACCAACAACAACAACACCAACAGCAGCTACAGCAACAGCAACATGGACCCTCGTCCACCGCCTTGCTTAGCCAATTGGTTAACTCCACATTTTCCAACTCCAACTCAACCACAACCTCCTCTTCCTCCACCTTATCCTCCTCTCGCACAGATGCCCACCAACACCAGAGGGAACGTGAACGCGAGCGGGAACGTGAGCGGGAACGGGAACGGGAACGTGAGCATCACCTGCACAGCAACAGCAGCAGCGGGAACAGCAGCTCCTCGAACCACCACCACCACCACCACCCACATTCTCACCAGCAACAGCAGCAGCAGCAGCAGCATCAACATCAGACAGATGGACTGAACCACCATCATGGCCTCAATCATCATCTGCATGCCAGCCTGCTTCATCCCTCGGCGGCAGCGGCAGCAGCAGCCCATCATCACCTGCAGCACCAGCATCAAGAGTCCAGCTCGAACTCCAGTGCCACCAGCACACCCACCGCCGGAGCTGGAGGAGCAGGAGGAGGAGCCACTGGATCAGCAGGATCGGTATCTGCAGGAGGTGCTGCCGCCTTGAATGGCATCAAAGGCGAGGATGCCACCACCAATGGCTTGGCTGCCGCTGCCATGGCCGCCCATGCCCAGCATGCGGCAGCCGCTGCTGTGATGGGTCCCGGATTCTTACCTGGCCTACCGTCTGCCTTTCAATTCGCTGCCGCCGCCCAGGTGGCCGCCGGTGGCGGTGATGTTGTGGGTCGCGGACATTATAGGTTCGCGGATGCGGAACTGCAATTGCCGCCGGGTGCCTCAATGGCCGGGCGGCTGGGTGAGTCCCTCATACCCAAGGGTGATCCCATGGAGGCCAAGCTGCAGGAGATGCTGCGCTACAATATGGACAAGTATGCCAATCAGGCACTGGATACCCTGCACATCTCGCGGCGCGTACGGGAGCTGCTCTCGGTGCATAACATCGGGCAGCGGCTGTTCGCCAAATACATACTCGGCCTGTCCCAGGGCACCGTCTCGGAGCTGCTCAGCAAGCCGAAGCCGTGGGACAAGCTGACGGAGAAGGGACGGGATAGCTATCGCAAGATGCATGCCTGGGCCTGTGATGATAATGCCGTGATGCTGCTCAAGTCGCTGATACCCAAGAAAGGTGAGTGTGGCATAGCCAGTAAGAAGGGGGTGCTGCTCAATAGGAGGGAATGGTACATGATTTTCGCTCCTTAAAATATTTCATTGCCTACTTTTGGGTGCCTTTTAAGTGATTTCAAAACAATTAAATATTTTTTATTTAAAAACATTTACTTAGACTTAAACAAACCTTTGAAAAAGATTCCTTAAAAAAAATCTAGCACAATTTTCACCCCTAAAAATATTTCATTGCTTACTTTTAGACGTATTTTTAAATGCTTTTAAACCATTCTGTTGAAGTTATCGAAGTATATATTAGGATAACCCAAGGTTCATTGACTGAAGGGACAACCACAGAGAGAGTCCTTCAACTCGAACTTCAAACGAGGTCCTGCCAGCTCCTCTACACTCTCTCTCTGTGGAATATTTTCTCTCTCTTTTTATTATTTTCTTTTCTTTTTTTTTTGCTGCGTCTTTTGGCGTTTTTCATTTCGTTTGGCCGCCGGCCAAAACATTAAATTGTGAAATTTTAATTATTTTTGATTTTTGCGTATAATCAACGTGCCAACAGCACCGCGAGGCGGCGGCGACAAACTTGACGACGCTGCCAGGGGAGTAGTGTTTGCCCCCCTCCCCCGAAGAAGGGGTAGGTGCAGGAGGGGGCTGGGGGTTGCAGGAAAAAAAAAAAACATTTTGCGGTGCAGTTGGAGCGGCCATTTGCCTGTCGCCATAAATTTCGGCAAATTCGCACATTAGGCGTGAAAATGAACAGGAATTCGTTTCATTCTGTCGCGATTTTTTCTCTCCTTTTATTTTTTTTGTTTATTTAAAAATGTTGCATTTTGTTAACTGAATTTGAGAGGTCTTTACAAGGGGGTATATATGTTCTTCATTCATATATATTTATATATATAAAATCCTACCAACTTGTTATAATCCTGTTGCCTGGGTTTCCCCTTTAATATTGATTAGTCATCAATTCGAATGGTTAAAAACTTTGGAAAAGCGTAGCCCGGGAAATATGTCAATGCAAAAGTATGTTTTAAATGTGCTAAGCACGCATTGCACCCCCCTTTCACCTACAGCCCCCTGTCTCCCCGCCACTGCTATAGGTGCGTGTGTGTGTGAGAGAGAGTGTGTGTGTGTGTTGGTCTAAGTGCATGCAAATGTTGACAATTAATTTATGACGATTACTCATGGCAGCTAAACTAACTGTGACTGTTTATAGAGGGAGAGAGGGGTTGGAGAAGAGAGGAGAAAGAGGGACACAAGGCGAGTGCTGACAGGGACGTAGGCACAGGGAACCCCAAGCAGGGGTTCAATTGCAAGCGGAATAATATTTAATTAATTCATTAATTCAATAATTAATACAAAATAAATAAATAATATGGGAAAAAGAAGTTCAAAAAGAAAACATTTAGAATTTTAAGACACATTAATCTGTCCCCTAATCATACTTGAAATTTATTTAATTAAAAATATGAATAAAAACTTATAAATATTGAAATTGTCAGTTTAAAATTTAAATTTAAATAAACAATTTGATATTTTCATTATACATATTTTTTTTTATTGAAATCTAAGTAAAAACTTATAAATAAATATTTAAAGCAAGTTAAAAGTAAACCCATTTGGATAGACACATTTTTTGATGTTTTCGATCTTTTAAAAAATATGTACACAAGTTATCCAATTAATTTTTTTTAATTAAATCAAAATATATAATATAGAAAATGTATTCAAAATTGTAAAAACAAAAACACAACAAAATTAAATTAATTCAAAAATGACTAATTAATAAGCTCCCAAGAGGTTCTGACAATTATATTCTTTGTACACCCCTTTTCGCGCTGTGACAACTAATTCCTGCAGTCACCCCCCTTTGGAAAAAAAGCCAGCGCCCCCTCCCTCAACCTGTCCCACCTGTGGTAGGAAACTCAGGTAGCTCAGGTTAACAATACTTTGAAGTCATTGTGGCAAAAGTTAACCCAGGATGCGCGTCAATGAATTTTGAATTGTAATTGTTTAAAGCGCGCTATATAAAATCAGGGGTGGGGAAACGGAGGCTTAGAGGGGGTCTGCCAGGGGCGAGGAGGGGGGAGGAACTTAATAATAAATATAAAAAAAAGGTGGCAAAGGTGAGGGGAAATCGGTGGACGACGACGAGGACGACGACTGCCGTGACAATTGGTCTGTGAAAAGCTCGAAACAAAATCAGGAAAAATTATAAATATATATACATACATATATATGTATAGGCAGGGAACATGAAGTTGAATTAAATGTAAACAAGAAGCAGCAACAACAAGCACAGCAAATAATAATAAAAATAATAATAATAATAATAATACGAGGAGAACTGCAACTCTGCCTTCAACGAGCCATGCAAAATCGCTGACGTGCCGAGCGTTTGAAGTCGTCTTTGTGGCTGTCCCTCCTGTGACCCCTTCTCGGAAAATGGGGCAGGGGTAGCCCCTGCCCACCCCCCGTTGACGCAAAAGTTTTTGCGTTTTCGGTTTGTTTTTCCCTCCCCTCGAATTTCTTTCTCTGCCCTGCTGCTATTTATTTCGTCTTCTGCTTTCCGTTTTTTTTATTTAAGGACAATTGTTGCTTTTTTTTTTAATAGAGGTGGTGTAAGGGTTAAGGTCTGGTTAAATTGTCAATCGAAGGGTTACGGTTTAGTCGAAGGGAAACTATTTACAAAAGGTTAATTTGTAGCCTCTTATAATTGATATATTTTAAAGCATAAATGGAGAGCATAAAGAAGTTTTTAAATTTATATAAATTAAAGGGTTTAAGAAAAAGGGTTTAAAATTGTTTTTTTTTTTAATATTTCAACACATTTTTTAAGGAGTTAATTATTTATTTATATAATTGCTTACCTTTTTTAGGTTTTATAATTTGTGGTAAAAGATGTAGATGTATGTAGATTTACAAACTGTTTGTTTTTTAAGCTTTAAAATATGAAGAAATATATAAAAGAGTATTAAAACAATTTCTTCTAAGCCTTAAAATTGTTGAAAATATATAAATCTTATATTTAGGTATATCAAACAATTGTGTAAGCCTTAAAAAAATATCTAAAAATGTATAATTTTTCACAAATATGGCTTTCTTAATTTATTTGTAAGGCCCTGACTTGCCTTAACTTAACTGAAACTTAACTTTAGCCAAAGATATTTGTATAGTGTTTAACCCGCAGGACCTTTGCCCTCTTAACCCTCTTACACTTGACTAAAGTTTACTTTTAGCCTCAAACGCACAATCAAAAAAAAAAAAATCATAGAAAAAAGAAGAAATTACAAAAAAAAAAAAGAAACTGTTGACAGGACTCTTTGGTAAACAAAATCACAAAAAAAAGAAAAACAGGACTAGAAAAATGAGGGGAGAGTTAAGTGCTCAATTGAAACTCGCTCAAAAGCAGGGAACTACGCGGCGTATACGTAATGACAGGGAGCAGGAGCCGCGAGTGGGTGGCTCGCTGCGGTGGAGTACTCGAGGAGTACAGAGTGTGAGCCATTATAGCAGCTAATAATACTAGCATATTAACACATAATTCTCAACAGACACCATTCACCACCCCCCAACCGCCTCGCTGCCCCTTTATTTTAGCCAGGCCAACACGCCAACAGGCCAAGACAGAGTGCGAGTGCGAGTGCTGCGAGTGTGTGTGCCTAAGAATAGCACCGAAAATCGGGTGGAAAATGGGTGGAAAACCGGGGGAGGGGGGAGCTGCTACAAAACAAAAGCATTCCAAACGCCACAAGAAGATGCGGCTGAATAAAACCCCCCCAAAAAAAAAAAAAAAAAAAAATGAAAAAGAAAATAGGAAAAGAAAAAGAAAAACATACGGCAGACTGCCACACATTTATTTGCGGCCGCTTCACAAATTATTTGTCACAAGCCATAAAGCGGGCTAAAAGTGTGTGTAAGTGTGTGTCTAAGGAGGAAAAAAGCAGAACAAAAACATGATAATATTTTTATACAACAAAAAATAATAGCTAATGACCAGGAAATGCTCTTTTTTTCTAAAGGAAATATTAAGGTTTTCCTTCCTAGACTTCAAACAGAAAGCTTCAGTCTCAAAAAAAGTATAATTTAAAACTTCTTTTGCATATTAGTTAGCTTTTAATATATTTAATACAATTTTAAACTGCCCTTAAAGTACCATAATAATATTTTTTAGGATTTAGAGAAGGTTAAAAGAAAAATAATAATATATTTGAAAATGTAAAGGAAGCTTTAAATTCTAGAAATATATTTTAAAAATATAATTTAAAACTTTTGTGGCATATTTGCCAGCTTTTTTTATATTTCAACCTCTTTTTAAATTATTAAATTTTACCAAACTCCCTTTAAATCTTTCTTGATATTAATTATATGATTTAAATCGTGTGAAGATATTACAAAGACATTATTTAAAACCCAACAAAGAGATACTTAGGGTATCCTAAAATCGATCTTCTAGATATTCGTATCTTTCCCTCTAAGTGAGCCAACGGGGCGTATCAATGCTTTAGCTTTAACGCGATTTTTGGCCCCATATCTTGATTGTATTTTGATTTTATTTGATTTTATTTATACCCAGGTACACACACACAAGCACACAACGCACACACACATTCACTTAAGTGATGCTGCTGCCATTAAAATTGTTCATTGAGTGGCATCGCCTCGTTCATAAGTGTGGCGACTCATTGCGGTTCCCTCTTTCTTTATTTTATCTTATTCATTTCATTTATTTATTTATTTATTATTACTTTTCGTGTCTCTGTGTCTCCGTGTGTGCCGGGGGATTGCCTGAGTGCGTGGGACGGGCAAACAATACGCATAAATTAGCATAAAGCTCGCTCAACAATTTTCATAAATCTGACTCGATCGCAGAAAGGGAAATCTTGGCCACCGACAAGAATTTATTTTATTTTCAATTTCTTTTGATATCTTTTGTGATGAACGAAATGAGGCAATCAGGGGGAATGAAAGAGCTGCCGCCATAAGAATAGAAAATAACCAAAGACCAGAAGACTGAAGACCAGAAGACTGAGGACAGAAGACTGGGGACAGAAGACCGAAGAACCAAAGACCCGAAGAGTAATGGGCCCCGATCAGGGAGTGCTAATAATTTGATGAGGACTACTAACCGAAAAAAAAACACAAGAGACTATAATAAAAAATAAATAAAACAGAAATGGGTAATAAACAAAATAAGGAAATGTGGGGAGAGAAAACAAGGGGAAAAGAGGAGGTTAAAAGGGGGAAGAGAGTAGGATAAAGGGAATATGGAAAAATAAGGTGGCTTATCAAGGTGGCTTATCGAAGGGAAAAGAGAAGGTTAAAAGGGGGAAACAGGAGAAAAATATAAGATAAATCGAAGGAAAATAAGGTGGCAAAAGAAGGCAGAAAAGGCAAAGGAAAAGAAGGGGAAAAAGGCAGGGGAAAAGGCATGAGAAATGTCAGGGGGTAGGGCAGAGTTAAGGCAGAGAAATATTTTAAACAAAAACCAAACAGATATTGGTTAAATGTTGCACATGTCGTGTTCGTGCCGGGTTACTTTTTTGTAATTTTTATTTTGCATATAAGCGGGCTAATTACTTTGTAATGAACTTTGACAACAGCAGGGTTAAGGGGGGATAAGGGTTAAGGGTTAAGGGTTAGGGGCTAGGGGCTAGAGGGTTGGAGTTGCAAGAACAAAGCGAAATCCATGACGAAAACAAATTAAAATGCAAGACAAAGTTGCTTTTGCACGTTGCCCATTCTCCAGGAGTCTCCGTTCTCCACTCTCCACTCTCCAATACTGCTTTCTCCATACTCCATTCTTACTGTACCCCTACCCATACCACTTGTTCCTCATCTGTCTCTCTCTCTTCCTCACATATATAAAATTTTCTGCTTAATTGCAAGACAAACAAAGGTGAAACAAAATGGTGGGAATGGGGAAATGAGGGAATGAGGGAGTGGGTTGGCCAGGAGGAATGCAGGGAATGGGGAAAGTGAAACGCTTTTGATAACAGGTGAGACGACCTCCACCACACTGCTGCAGTGCAGGTGCCCCAAGAAGAAGCCACCGCCCTGTGTCGAAACTCTTCAATTTGCAATGCTACGTTTGCTTTCCGCTCAGCTGGAAGAAGGAGGAAGAAGCCTCCGGATTCCACGGTACACATCCCCTTGTTCCTTTTCCTTTCCATTTCCATTTTTGTTTTTTTTTATTTTTAATTGACACTTTTGCTAATACACCAGGAACAAATGGAAAGCAAGGAAGAGCTTCGAGGAAGAGCAACTCCTCCAAATGACTGGCATTTTAATTAGAAAATTTTTACTTGCAATTAATGCAAATTGCGTGCGTGTGCCAATTTCAATGTGCCAACAGCCGGTTCAATTCCGTGCGTTCCCTCAAACCCTCTCCGACTGGAAATCAAGGAAACCCTTTCAGATCGACGCGACGCGACATGTTGAAGTATGATTACATATTTGTGTGTGTGTGCGAGAAGCCAGCAAATATTTATTGTATTTTAGAATATATATATATGGACTATGGACTATGGGAGTGGAGAAGAAAAAAACAGCAAATGGAAAAATGGAAAGCGAGTGCAAAGGGGGGTGTATGGTGCCCAGGTCTGTTCCAACTCCTCCTTCTCTCTAATTTGCCATAAAAGGCAAATATTCATCAGGCAAAAAGGGAAGCAGCACAAAGATGGTCATATAAATATAGATATATGTATATATATAACTGGGTAGACAAATATGATAGCTCATATCTTTGGCGGTCAAAAAGAAAAAAAAAAACACAACCAAAAATACCTTTTTGAATGACAATTTGGTCAACATGTTTCTCTCTAATAAATTAAAAAACAAAAACACAAAAAACCCCCAAACAGACAATCGCAGACAAAACAACAAAATATGCAAGCTATCTATATCTCTACATATATTTTGGATATATATATATATATAGTAAAAAGCTGAAAGGTTGCTACAGGAACAAAAAAAACTGCGGGTCTAGGGAGAGGTTAGAGAAGTTGAAGCTTTATTTTTTTTGTCAAGTCTGAATGCCACGTGAGACTCTCTTGAATATTATTTGCTGACAAAAAATATAAAAGTTAAGCTTAAAGTTGAGCTAAAAGTGGGTTTTATGATTGAAGGAACGTTTTTTTGTTTAAAAATTAAAAATTTATTAAAATAATATATTTTGAAAGTATTGAAATTATGGAGAATTTTAAGGACAATTTCTAGTTGTTTAAATTGAAAATATAATCACATAACTATTGAAATTATTATGAATTATGAATTTATTGTCATAAGTTGCATTTCGAAAAGGGCTTAAGAATTAAGGAAATCTTCGAGTTTCTAACTGAAAAATACAAGCGAACTTTTAGTAAGAAAATACAGGAGTAGAAAGTCTTTAATAAACCATTAATCTCTGAGTTTTCTCTGTTAAGAAAAAAACCCCAAGAGCATCAAGTGTCACTGGCTTTAAAGAGGGCTGACTGACTGACCTTCTGCCTAACCCAATAAATACATATATACAGAGATATCTACAGAGATAGATATCTAGATAGATATTCACTGAGATATATACACAGATATGTATAGAGATATCTACATAGATATATACCCAAGTTCCCCATCCAAAACTGGCCACAATCTTTGGCCAAATCCCAGGCTAAGCTGTCTGTGTCTGACCAGTCTCCTCCACTTTCCCACTCACAAAAATCTCCCCCCTACTGCTTTTGTGGGATCCTGAAACCAAATCCTGAAGCTGGAGTTAGAGCTGGGCCTGGTCCTGGTCCAGGCCCTGGGTCATTCCAGGTGTCATCAATGTCATCTTCGACTTTATAACACAAAAACACTTTGTAATCCCCAAATGAAGCGACGACGACGACAAGGCAGCGAAGGGGGAAAAAACCCAGTGAAAATGATTTTTCCAATTTTTATGGGCAACCTATTGTAGTTGGCCATTTGATCGCCTTTATCCTGATGGCCAGGACTCTAGCCAGCTTCGTGTCCGGTTTTTTTTGTCTACTCCTGTGTGGGGTGATGGTACATTTGTCATTCATGTGTTGATTTCCGTTTCCGCTTTTGCCAAGTCGCCAAAAGTGTTTGCTCCTTTGGGGCATCGATTATGCTTTTTGGCAATTGTAAAGCGATTTTCAGTTATTTCATTTCATTGCTTTTTTTGGCGAAAAACGTTTTGATTGATGTTTGGTTGCCGCAGGACATACAGGCAGGATGTACGTACTACCATGTTTGTGTTTTGATTATTTTGCAATTTACCACTCGTTGCTTTTGTGACAAAAAAAATGAATAAAAAATCGATGTAAAACAGAGTTTGAAAAGCACAAGGACTTGTAGGTTTTTTGTAAACCGCTCTCAATTGCAATTGAATTCATTCATTTATTCATTTCGTTTGGTTTTCGTTTTCCTACTCGTTTTTCGGTTTCGGTTTATTCAACTCCAGCAGGAGCAGGACCTCGCTTCGATGGGCAGGAGGAGGAGCAGGTCCTGGCGCGTGCCAAATTAGCGCAAACGCTCTTTTTGCATCGAACAACTATTTGAGGTCCAGCTGGGGTTGGGTTATGTTTTTTTTTAAATCAAATAATGTGCAGGAAGGAGCAAGGTAGTGAATGCCACACGAAAAAAATGCACATTCACCTACCACTGTGCTTCACTGTGTTGACCGTTTGTCGGTTATGGTTTGATATATATATACACAAACATATACATATAATTGGAGCAGCTTTATCCCTTTACCCCCTCCTCCTGAACCCATCGAAATTTTAGGGATACGTATACGGTTACGGAGGGGGGTTTTAGGGGGGTTACCCTTTCAACTGCAGCGCCGCCTTTATGGTCGCAAATTCGCTTTGGCTTTTTGAACGCTTTATGGCTTAATTGGTTGACTCCGGGTTGGGGTTTCAGTTTGATTCCTTCCTTCTCCTTCCCCCCAATAAAAATTTACTGCATTTAATGGGCTAGCCCTTTATGATCCCCACCAACCTAATCGAATATATCTCGTTCTCTTCTCGTTCTCTTACCAGACTCTGGCCTGCCGCAGTACGCTGGTCGTGGTGCCGGCGGCACTGGCGGTGATGATTCCATGTCCGAGGATCGCATCGCCCACATCCTCAGCGAGGCCTCTTCCCTGATGAAGCAGAGCAGCGTTGTCCAGCAGCAGCAGCAGCTGGAGTTGAAGCATGAGCTGCGTCGTCATAGTGCCGCTGCCGCTGCCGGCCTTGTTGGCGGCGGTGATGATTCGCACAGCAATGAGGATAGCAAGTCGCCGCCACAGAGCTGCAGCTCGCCCTTCTTTAAGGTGGAGCAGCAGCTGAAGCAGGAGCAGCAGCGGCATCAGCAGCAGCAGCAGCATCTCAATCCCGAGCAGCAGCAGCGGGAACGGGAGCGTGAGCAGCGCGAGCGGGAGCAGCAGCAGCGTTTTAAGCACGACGATCTGGCCCAGGACAAGATGGCGCGGCTGTACCAGGAGCTCATAGCACGCACCCCACGTGAGGCACCATTCCCCAGGTGAGTGTTGGAATTGTGCTGGTTTATTGAAACTAATTTGTAGAGGTAACTGAGAAGTTTCTTTGGAAAGTATGCTTTCCTGGCAGTCTTTAGACTGCTTTCCTTATCCTTTATTATCCTGTCTCCCTGCTGGGGCGCCATTTGCACGGTTCTAGAATTTTCTGTGATGTTTCATATTTACCTTAAACATCCTTAAAGAGTTGCTATTATTCTGGCTTTTAAGCTTTTAAGAGTTTTTTTTTTTTATCTTTTAAAATATATGCTCAAAGGGCTTAACTTCCTTTTCCCTAAAGTTCACTTAGAGAACATGTTTAATCATGTTCGCCTTGCCAAAATCTTGTTTCTTAGCTGGAATTTCAACAGTAAACCTTTAAGATCCTTTCTTAAACTTGAATATCCTTTAAAAAACAAATACATATTTATCTTTTAAAGATAATTCTTTGGTGTTTGTTCACGTTCTGGTGTATTTCATATTCTCCATGGCTTACGTTTCCCCTTAAACCCTTTCCTAGGAGCTAAAATCTCAACCTTAAACCCTTAAGATCACAACTTAACCTTAAAAAACCTATAAAAATCTCAAATTTTCTTTAAAATGGAACTACCTACTTCCCTTCCCTTGAAAACCTTTCAAGACTTGATATATAACCTACTTCCCCGCTCTCTCTTCTCCCCTGCAGCCTGTTCTTCTCACCCATTTTCGGAGGAGGTGCCGGCATGCCCGGCGCCGCTGGCAACGCCTTTCCCGCGATGGCCGATGAGAACATGCGGCACGTGTTCGAGCGGGAGATCGTGAAGCTGCAGCAGCACCAGCAGCAGCAACAGCAACAGCAGCAGCAACAGCAGCAGCAGCAGGCGGCGGCGGCCGCTCAGTTTCCCAACTTCTCCAGCCTGATGGCCCTGCAGCAGCAGGTGCTCAACGGTGCCCAGGATCTCTCGCTGGCCGCAGCGGCGGCGGCTGCCAAGGACATCAAGCTGAATGGCGTTCAGCGTTCATCGCTGGACCACAACACCACCGGCGGCGGTGGCGGCAGCAGCAGCAGTTGCTCCAAGGATGGCGAACGCGATGAGCCCAAGTATGCAGCCTCGCTGCATGGCCTCAAGTCCGAGGGTGGCGGCGGCGGCAGCACACCGACACCAGGCCAGGCGTCAGCCTCCTCAATGCCTTCGGCCGCCTCGACAGGAGCCGGAGTGGGTGTTGGTGTGGGAGCCGGGGGAGCCAGCAGCAATTCGGCGGCACCCAGTCCGTTGAGTAACTCCATTCTGCCGCCTGCGCTGAGCAGCCAGAGCGAGGAGTTTGCCGCCACGGCCAGTCCCCTGCAGCGGATGGCCTCCATCACGAACTCGCTGATCACCCAGCCGCCGGTGACGCCGCATCACAGCACACCGCAGCGCCCGACCAAGGCGGTCCTGCCGCCCATCACCCAGCAGCAGTTCGACATGTTCAACAACCTCAACACGGAGGATATCGTGCGGCGGGTGAAGGAGGCCCTCTCCCAGTACTCGATCTCCCAGCGACTCTTTGGCGAGTCAGTGCTGGGCCTGTCGCAGGGCTCCGTCTCCGACCTCCTCGCCCGGCCCAAACCCTGGCACATGCTCACCCAGAAGGGACGCGAGCCCTTCATCCGGATGAAGATGTTCCTCGAGGATGAGAATGCGGTGCACAAGCTGGTGGCCAGCCAGTATAAGATTGCCCCCGAGAAGCTGATGCGAACGGGCAGCTACAGCGGCAGTCCACAGATGCCGCAGGGTTTGGCCAGCAAAATGCAGGCCTCGCTGCCCATGCAGAAGATGATGAGCGAGCTGAAGCTGCAGGAGCCGGCGCAGGCGCAGCATCTCATGCAGCAGATGCAGGCGGCGGCCATGGCCCAGGCCCAGGCGGCTCAGGCTCAGCAGCAGCAGGTCCAGGTGCAGCAGGCTGCCCAGCAGCATTTGCAGCAGCAGGCGCAGCAGCATCTTCAGGCGGCGGCCCAGCAGCATCTCCAGCAGCATCAGCAACAGCAGCAGCAGCAAGCGCAGCAGCAGCAGCAGCAACATCCACACCAGCAGCACCATCAGGCAGCGGCAGCGGCGGCGGCAGCAGCGGCTCTGCATCATCAGAGCATGCTGTTGACCTCGCCGGGTCTGCCGCCGCAGCATGCCATCAGCCTGCCACCGGGCGGCGGCAATCCTGGCCAGAATCAGGGAGGCAACTCGCAGAGTGGCCCCAACACCCCGGTTGTGGACAAGAAACCGATGCTGATGCCCGTGCATGGCACCAATGCCATGCGCAGCCTGCACCAGCACATGTCGCCCACCGTCTACGAGATGGCCGCCTTGACCCAGGACCTGGACACGCACGACATCACCACCAAGATCAAGGAGGCCCTGCTGGCCAATAACATTGGCCAGAAGATCTTTGGCGAGGCCGTTTTAGGGCTCTCGCAGGGCTCCGTCTCGGAGCTGCTCAGCAAACCGAAGCCCTGGCACATGCTCTCCATCAAGGGCCGGGAGCCCTTCATCCGCATGCAACTGTGGCTGAGCGATGCCAACAATGTGGAGCGCCTGCAGCTGATCAAGAACGAGCGGCGCGAGGCGAGCAAGCGTCGTAGGAGCACCGGACCCAATCAGCAGGACAACAGCAGTGATACATCCAGCAATGATACCAATGACTTCTACACCAGCAGCCCCGGACCCGGTTCCGTGGGCTCGGGGGTCGGTGGCGTGGGTGGGGCACCGCCGAGCAAAAAGCAAAGAGTGCTCTTCTCCGAGGAGCAAAAGGAGGCCCTGCGTTTGGCCTTCGCTTTAGACCCGTATCCGAATGTGGGCACCATTGAGTTCCTGGCCAACGAGCTGAGTCTGGCCACGCGAACGATCACGAATTGGTTCCACAACCACCGGATGCGGTTGAAGCAACAGGTGCCGCACGGCCAGCCGGGTCAGGACAACCCGATACCCAGCCGGGAGAGCACCAGTGCCACGCCCTTCGATCCCGTCCAGTTCCGGATTCTCCTGCAGCAGCGTCTCGTGGAGCTGCACAAGGAGCGCATGGGCTTGAGTGGGGCACCCATCCCGTATCCGCCCTACTTTGCCGCTGCTGCCCTGCTGGGACGCAGCCTGGCGGGCATCCCAGGAGCGGCCGCAGCGGCGGGAGCAGCAGCAGCCGCTGCAGCAGCTGTGGGCGGCGGTGGCGGTGGTGCCACCACCAGCGAGGAGCTGCAGGCCTTGAATCAAGCCTTCAAGGAGCAAATGAGCGGCCTGGATCTGTCCATGCCCACGCTGAAGCGTGAGCGTAGCGAAGACTACCAGGATGACCTGGAGCTGGATCATCACCAGCAGCAGCAGCTGCAGCAGCATCATCAGCATCTCCAACTGCAGCAGCACCTGCAGCAGCAGCAACACCAGCTCCAGCAGCAGCAGCAGCAGCAGCTCAGCGACAACGAGTCCGAGCAGGATCAGCTGGAGGACAACAAGAGCAGCGTCTACAAGTCCGCCCTGGCCTCGGCGGCAGCGGCCGCCGCCTACATGTCCAATGCGGTGCGCAGCAATCGCCGCAAGCCCGCCGCCCCCCAATGGGTGAATCCAGCCGGTGCCACGCCCACGCCCAATGCTGTCCTTGCGGCAGCCGCAGCAGCAGCCGCGGCCGCAGCAGCAGCGGCGGCAGCAGCGGCCACGGCGGCGGAGAGCGAGCGGATCATCAATGGAGTGTGCGTGATGCAGGGCGGCGGCGGCGGTTCGGAGTATGGCCGAGATGAGCCCGAGGCGGAGCAGGCTGGCGGCGGCAAGGAGTCGTCGTCGGCTGGCGGGGACTCGGATCATGAGCATGAGCATGCCCAGCTGGAGATTGATCAGAGCTTCATGGAGCCGGAGGTGCACATCAAGCAGGAGGAGGAGCAGCTCGACGAGGAGGAGGAGGAGGTGGAGCAGCCAAGCCTGGAGGGTGTAAACGATGAGGCACAGCAGCAGCAGCAGCAGCAGCAGCTGAAGGTGGTCAACGAGGAGAAGCTGCGGCTGGTGCGTGTGCGTCGACTGAGCAGCGCGGGCAATGGTTCCGCCGATGAGATGCCCGCACCCACGGCTCCCCTGGCGGCCTCCACACCAGCTCCAGGAGAGAGCATCAGCAGCAACGCAGCCAGCACGAGCAGCAGCAGTCCCCTGGCCCCGCCGGCTGTGACCGCCAGTTCGAGTCCTGCAGGATGGAATTACTAAGGGGAAGGAGCAGGGAGCAGGGAGCAGACAGCGGAAGAGAGACCGGAAATAGCCGAAAGAGCGAAATAATCAGTGCAATGTGTTGAGTTGAGGCCCGTTTACTTGTGATTAAGTTTGAAAATGTTTGAAAGAGAGAGAGACGACACCAGGGAGATCGATACACAGAGATCGATAGACACTCGATATATATCTATATATATAATATAATATTATTTTTTTTTTAACTACTAAATAGGCGTTAGTTTGGTTTAGACCTAAGGTTAGTCCGTAGTAGTTTGTAGCTAAAAGTTTAGAGACGCTATGCGATCGTTGGAGGTGTGGAGGAGCAGCGCAAAAAGTATTAAAGAAGGCGAGGGATAGGGAGAGAGAGAGCAGTGCCCTCCAGCAAGACAGAGAGAGAAGAAAGAGTAGGAGAAGAAGGAGCAGAGAGAGCAGAATGAGGAGTAGGAGCAGTAGGAGACCCCCCTCAAACCCCCTGACTTGCCGAAGAACTTGAACCAAAACACATGTGTGTCGAGATCCAAATGTTAGTGAAAAGAAAGATCAAAATCTTGCAAAGATTCGATTAAGCGATTCTATCGATATTCGATTAAAGATTTTTTCGATTACTAATTTTATTTTAAAAAAGATATTTTTCGTTTAACTTATTTATTGAAAACAATTTTTTTTTCTTTTTTTTTGAGTAACAATTCTATCGGATTTTAATTAAATATTTTTTCGATACGTTTTTTTATTAAAAAAAATTTGTTCTTCAACTTAGTTTTCGATTGCAGATTTTTTCGTTTCAAGAATTTCTCACTGATGAGATTTTATCGATTACCAATTTTTTCCCGATTAACGATCTTATTCGATAATCAATTTGATCGATTGACGATTTTTTTCGATTTGTTTCTACTTGAAGACTGTAAGCAAAGGCACACACACGTAATTCTATACTATTTTTTTTTTTTTTTTGCGTATCAACTCGATAGTTAAGTGTTAATTCGTTAAGTGTAAATAAATAAATTAATTAAAGTGTAAATAGAGAGTTTCTGTCGTTCTTCCTAAAAACAAAAACAAAAGCAAAAGCAAACAAAACGAAACCCTTAAATTCTTAAACCGCAAACCGACTTGTTTTTAACTATCTTTTGATCTCAAGCTAAAAAAAAATACAAAATAACAAATAACAAAATAAAAACGAAAAACCAAGGGAAAAGAAAAGGAAAAAGGAAAGGGAATGGAAGGGAAAAGAAAAGAAAGCGAAAAGGGAAATGAAGGAAAATTATTGAAAAATCCAAAGTAAAAGATAGTTAAAGGGCAACAAAAAAAAATGGAAATAAAAAACAAGTGAGAAGCGTGTTTTTCCCCATCTTTGTTTTTCCAATTTTGATTTCGAGATGCGAAAAGTAAGAGTATAAATAAAACAATAAATTTTGTAAATTTTGAATTTACATAAAAAATCACACAGACACACGACACACTCACACTGATACATTGAGTAATTCATAATTATAGCAAAAATAAACACACATGCAAAATGCACTAAATTATTTATAATCTAATTATTCAATATAAACAATAATTATATATATATATATATATATATATATATATATATATGCATATATCTAATATATAATTCAACATATATACGCAAGTATATATATGCATGTGGAGAGTGTATCAACTTAGCCTTACGCTAAATATAAATTTACATTTTGCATTAAACCCTAGCATAAATAACAACAATTTTTTTCTGTGAATCTAAATAATATTATATTTAAAAAAACAAAACAAATAAAAAACCCGCATATCGTACTAAAGAAATTACACAACAACAAAAAAAATGAAAGAAAAGAAAAAAAGAAAAGAAAAACCAACCGTAAACTAAGAAAGCCAACTTTTTTTTTGCCTAGAACCTAAGTTTATATATATATATATAAATATATATTAATCGTAATATTAAATAAATTACATTATAATAAAAACACAAAAAAAAAACACAAGAATCTGTTTTCCTACAAAAACCCCAAGCAAATTTTTAAGCAAAATATTTAAACGTTTTTTTCCTAGGCTAAAAATTTAAGCTATAAAAAAAACCACAACAGATTTCTCTAAATAAATAAAAACTATGAAAAAAAAAAACAAGCACAAAAACCATTTTTGCATAGGCCCAAAATTTGCCGCGTTATTATTATTATTATTATTATCATTATTATTATTATTATTACATACATACATATATATATATGAGAAGAATGAGGGAAAGGAAGGAAGAAGGAAAATTACCAAAAGAAAACATGCAATTTGCGTCTTCAAGCGAAATTTATTCAAGAAATTTCACTAAAAAAAAGAAATCTAAGCAAATTTTAGAAATACAAAAGAAATATTTTGAAAAAATATATGCCGACACACAGAGAGAAAAACAACGATCTTCTTTAATTTATATATTTATATATAATATATATAATTTCCACCCGAGTTTAAATACTTTGCATTTTCATACGCTTTAGCTAAAGAATAAATTATGAATTATAAATTATAAATTATAAACCCAATATGGATATGGAGATAAACACGTAAAAGAGTAAAACTATATATAAAATATATACAAAATATATGGAATAACTTTTAGTTTTAATTTACAAAAAATACATTTTTTTTTTCTATTATTATTATTATTATTATATATTATTGTAATTATATACGAAAAAGAAAATACACATATAAATCTAAAAGAATGAGAAGGAGGAGGAAAAGCAAGAGCGACAACATACCAATAATACATGAACATGAACGAAACTTTATCAAATAAAAATGTTTTCTTAAACGAAAAAAAAAACATCACCCATCGATATCCTTTTTTATTTATTTCCGCCAAAGAAAGAAAAGAAAAGCCCACAGAAAAAATCCCTGGAGAAAATCCCCAAACCCGGGCCCTACGCCCTGTATAGCTTACCTTTTAGGTGGGAGAGTCCAGCAGGTGAATATCGAACATATATATATATATATATGATCAGCATTTTTATACACATACGGAGAATATATATATATATAAGCAAATATGCGGTGCTAGCCAACGTAACATATATATATAAATATATATATATTAGGAGAGCAGGACATACGTAATTAATTTTAATAACAACAGTAACCTTAAAGCAAGCAATTTAAAAACGGAACTAAAGTAAAATCAAAAGCAAGGAGCTGTAAATAAAGTTAAATAAAGTAAAAATATATATGTAACCTCGGAAATTCCCTAATTAAAGCAGTTTTTTGTTTCCTTTTTTTGTGACCTAGCTGTACATAAAAAATAATTAATTAAATAAATAACTGAAAAAAAAAAACAAATAAAATTAAATAGCAGAAAAAAACACAACAACAACAACAAACCAGACCATATCAATATTATGTTTAAAGCGTAAGAGGAATAAATAAAGTTATTTTAGCAGAAAAACAAAAGGCAAAAAACACCCAAAAACCAGCCATGACTTGACATTATTAATCAGCTGATAAATATAGTATATATACTATATATCATAACATATATATATATATATATATAAATAGAGAAACCAACCAAGATTTGAAAGACAAGTCGAGAGCGTGAAAAGTTAACACACACACACAAAGAGAACCCAGAACAGAATCCAACTTCCAGCAAAGATACAGATACAAAGATACAGTATCTATCCGTTTTTTCAGTTTGAAATCCGCCCAATAAAGCAATGCAAAACCGAAGGAGGAGCAAAGCCAAGCGTTTATTGACAAGAAATTAGCTAAATGTGCCCAAAAACAAAAAAACAACACAATTATTAACAACAAAAGCAGCAAAAATATCAAAAATATACATATAAACAAACATAAAACAAGAAGTAAATAAAAAAAAAAGACATATATATATATAGATATTAAACTTAAGCACACACACACGCACACACAATTTTTGGCAAGAACCTCGAAAAACCATTTTCTAATATTTAAGCGATGAAAATTTAATCCCAAAAATTACACGAGAAGAAAACATTTTTTTGTAGCGCATTTCTTGTATAAATGCACACACACGAGAGAGCATTCAAAAATTAAATAAGAAACCGAAAGTAATAAATAAATTAATAGTAATATTTTTTTTAATTAAGCTAAACTGTAATTGTGTTTTTTTTTTAATTTCAATAAACGCGTATTTCCGGCAAACGCAACAATTGCAAAACGAAGAAAAGCGAAAGGAAAAAACAAAACACCAGGAAATTGAAGTAAACGCGTAAAAAAAACAGCCACAGAAATATAAAAGTAATGAAAAACAATTATCAAAAAAAAAACAAGAAATAAAAAAGCTAGAAAGCGTCGGGCAAAGCAATGTGGAGTAAGAGAGGAAACATGGAGGAAAGGGAGAAAATAATGCAAATATAAATAATAACAATATATGATTAATAAAACTAGTTTATATAGCATGTAAAACTGAACAGAAAAATCAAATTCAATAAAGACGAATCTACTGTATTCCAATCCGAATGATGTGTTTATTTTTTGGACTTAATTATTTTGCTATTAAAAGTAGCGGTAAAAGGCGACATTCACCATTTCTTATTTACACCCACGCAATCAAAACAAACATGGCCGAAGGCTTCCAGTTCACATATGCGTGTGTGTGTGTGGATCGCATTCCAGGCTCTCTCTCTATCTCCATGCGAAAGGAATCGCGGAGATATTTGGAATATTGGAATGCGGCGAAATGAACGAGAGGACTTTTGGCGGAGAGCGGCACGGGCCGCGGCGGGCACGCTCTCCAATATTCCAGATATCTCCGCGATTCCTTTTGCATTCTGGATTCGCACTCGCATTGTTCGGACGGAAAACGCGCAGCTCGTTCCAAAAAAAACGGAAAAAGTGCGGAAAACGGCCGGAAAACTCAACGGATCGCGGATTCTGTTCTTTGCTGTGAAAATCCATCCCTCGGGAGGGCTCGGAGCCGGATTAACATGCGAAAATCGGTATTAAAAGACGAAAAATCGACGTCCGAATTGCTGCGGAATTAACTGCCGTAATATTATGTGCGTGTGTGTGTGTGCTTTTTTTCTGCGAAAGAGCAAAAGGAGGGAAAAGGAAGATGCCATAAGTGCAAGTGTCCCGCTAGATTTCGTATTTATTTTTTATTTTTTTTAGTGGTTCAACAAATGTGTTTCTGGTTTTTCAATGGTTTTCTTTTTGTTTGTTTGTGTGTTTCAATGTAATTGTGAATTTTGGCCATACAAAGCCGAGGAAAGCAATTTTACCGTTTGGAATTACTGCAACAACAGAGTAAGTGACGATCACCGTCTGCTTTTTCTTTCTCCCCTTCTTTCTTGTGGCTTTTCGGTAGCTCAGAGCTCGCCGTTTGGTTTTCTGTCTCTTCTTTATTACTTGTCCTTGGAAATATAATGTAATGTAAGCAAGCGAAACGTAAGTGCTCTCTCACGGAGAGAGTGGGAGTGAGAAAGGGAAAGAGAGTGGGAGAGAGAGCCTGGAATGCGATCCACATATGTATGTGAACTGGAAGCCTCCGGCCATGTTTGTTTTGATTGCGTGGGTGTAAATAAGAAATGGAAATTATTTGTAAATTGAAATGAGAACTTTCCGAATTGAAAAGCCTTAAGTAATTTATATTTAAGTACTATTTTGTATATATAAAGAATATATCTTGATCAGCATTTGCCCTTAATTTGTTTTGATTTATTATATCGAACTTTTCGTCTCCATAGACATAACTAATGCCATATAAAAAAAATAACAAAACCATTTGTCCTCCTCCTTATTTGTCCTCCTCCTTGCACTGAAAGTTTCGACTTTTCGACTTTTCGTCTCAGTTTTAAAAGGAGAACAATTCAAACCTTACTTTCTCATTTTTGGCAGCTTGAAACGCAGTGAAGGAGTCATTTCCGACCCCATAAACCATATATATTCTTGATCAGCATTAAAAGACGAATCGATCTGGCCATGTCCGGACAACAAAAAATGAGACCCAAGAAAATGTAAGGGGTTATGGCGGTCGCTTATTCAAATTCAACGATTTTTTAATTTTATGTTAAAACAGGAAACAATAAATTTGCTGCGGAGCTGCGGATTGGGGATCCCTGCAGGGGGGTGTAAAAAAAGGAATCCTTGGATTGTATGTGAATTCCTCCATCGTCTTTATTAGTTTCTTCTTTTGATTTTTGTTTTTTAACATTAATTTGTTGCTTTTACACAGCATTGCTGTGGTGTCGTGTGTAGTTTATCAATAAACTACGGTATGCACAAGGTTTTCCAGGTGTTGCATTTGCCCAGACCCACCACCTCGAGGAGGGGACAGGCCTGGGACAAGAACGAAAACGAAAATTACAAAAAAAAAATGGGTTGATGCTGATGCTGATCAAGAATATATATGGATTATAGGGTCGGTAAGGTCTCCTTTATTTATAATACCTCGATCAACTGAGAAATGTGCTATAATTAATGGTTTATATTATACACTGTTATTATTTATATTTGATGTACGGGTGATAGTGGCGGCACCCAGCGGAATATTTTGGAAAATGTCTGACAAAGCAGTGACTTTGTTGCTCTTGGGAAAGCAGTGAAAAAGTAAAAAGTACTGTTTAAGGACACTGCTTTCAAATATGCAACCGTGTGGCAGCGCTCGATTGTGGCGGCAAAGCAGTGGAAGTTACTATTTAAAAATATATTTTATTTATTTTAAAATAACAAATAAAGTAAACATATACATATATATTTTGTATATTTTTCCACCGATTTTTTAAATGAAAAATATCATTTTCGAAATACGCTTAAATTACCCATTGAATTTTTGTTAAAAATAAAAACAACAAACTCGGTTTGCTCGATATCAACAGATGGGTGGAGAATAATTTATTTATTGTATTTCATACACAAAGATACAGGTCCAAAGATCAGACCCAAATCTGTCTTTGTCTTAAGGTTAGGTCGTGTCGTGTTCTTTGTATTTGTATTTATTCTATAAATTAGCAACAAACTAAAAACCATAATATAATATAATTTGTTGCAATTTGTATTTGTTGCTTTTTGCTTTTCGTTTTTCATTTCACTTTGCACATTGTCCAAAAAGTAGAAAAATGTTATGTCTAAAAAAATACGGGTTAACATTTTGTTGTTTTTGTTTTGTTTTTGTCCTATCCTTGCTTTACTCCTACGTAATATCATATATTATATATGCTAATGTATATATATATAAATATAATTTATGTTTTTGATTTGCTTAAGTGTGTGTTGTTTCTGTTGTAATATTTTGTAATATTTGTAGAGGCTTTTGTTTACTCAGAGACTTAAAAGAGGCGCTAGTTGAAACCTTTGGAGGGAGCTGAGAGAGTCTGAGAGAGACTCAGAGAGTCTGAGAGAGACCCAAAGAGACTCAAAAAGATTCTAAGACTGAGACTGATATTAGAGAGACTTTTTCGGGAAATGTTTTCGATACCCTGTAATATAGACTGTACATTTTGTGTGATTTCTGTAGACTTTCTCTAGAGGCTAAAGCGATGCTGCCCTCGGCTTCAAGCCAACGGACAGCGTTAACAAACAAATCTGTATAATCTGTATAATATATCGTAAAGTATGGGAATTGGCAACAAAGCTCTACTACTCCAGGAAAGAGAGGCGGCGGCGGCGGAGGCGGCAGGCAGGCAGGCACTTACACTTACAATAGTTCAACAGAATCCAATCTCTCTATATGTTCTATATATGTCCTATAACTACCATTTTATACCGTATATATGTACAGCTACCAGCTACATATATACACACTTGATCCCTATATATATATATATATATAAACTCAGAGCTCGTAAGAGGGGGTCCCGATTTATGTATATTTGCAATCTAGCTTTAAGGTTGCCCTCTCGCCTTAATTTCTCCCTTTCTCGCTTCTCTGCTTTGCCCGTTATGTACAAGCAAATAGCGAGAAAGCAACTTCTCTCTATGATCTCAGAAAACACATTTAAATAGATTTAAAATAGAGAGAGTAAACAAGAGAGGATGAGATCACAAGCTCTCATCTAACATAAACCCCAAAATAAATTTGAATAAACACAAAAGTCAAGGTTAAAGGTTAAGAAATATGTCACATTTTGATTGGTCTGTGTATTTGGTACGCAAAAAAAGTTTGTATAATCAATAATAATAATAATATATATAGTATCAATAATAATAATAATTAATAATCATAATAATAATAATGATGCCATATAATAATTAAAAAATAGCAGAAAAAAACACGTTAACAAAACTGGTTAATTAGCTTATCCGTAGGATCTCTCTTAGGGGTTTATATTTAGGGGTATATATAACCCTATGCGATATATCTGCTATTGCTGTGTGGGGGGTGTACGGTGTGTGTGGGTAAGCGACAACAGCGCACGGCCCCGGCGATTGTCTTTCACTGTGTTTAGGTGTGTGTTTGTGTAGGGTCTGTAGGGTGTAGGGTGTGCGTGTGTCGTGCGAGGAGGGGTTTCAGGATTAGGCTCAGGATCAGGACCTTAGGCGCTATGTATACAGTTATTTTGTTGTTTTCTATCTCTACTTTAGTCACAATAAAAAAGAAGAAAGCAAATACCATCACTTTCTTTGCTTTCTCTGCTGGTGTATGGGTTTCTATGGTTGTTATTTGGTTTGCCCTGGTCTTCCCTCGCTTATCCTTGGGAACCCTAGGATACCTAGGGGTTTCCTAGGCTCTTCTAGAGCTTCCTAGAATTTCCCAGAGTTTTCAAGGGCTTCCTAGGTTCCCTCGGTTTCCCTCGGTTCAGCTGAGTTTCCCTTGACTTCCCTAGGTTTTCCTTGGTTTTGTAACAACTAGCAAATTGGTATTTCTTTGACATCAATCAACATCTTGTTTAGTTTTATAGTTTCGTTATTAATAATTTCCATATACATATATATATATCCAGATATATATATATTCACATATATCCTTCTTTAATGCGATCTTTGCTTTTTCTGCTTTGTTTTTCTCTTGCTTTTTGCTATAAAAGGTACATGAAGTGTATACACTTAGGGGTCAAGTTCTTTCGTCCTTTTGTAATAAGTATTTCTCTTGGTTTCCGCCATGCAGCGCTGTGGGGATCCTGTGTGGATCTTGAGGCTCTTTCGGGATTCATGTTCTTAACTTTAAATACATTTCTTTTGCATTTTGCATTAAACTAAAATTGGCTTTTCTCGTTTAACAAATGTCTAGGGCATATTTCAACTAAGTAACCATAAAATTGGAGCTTACAATTAGTCTGTGTGTGTGTGAGGCTTATCAACTAAATATCTTTGATTTAACATTTTGCTTGAGTGGGGTTTACTGGGATATATATAGATATAGAATATATATAACAAAGAAGTTCAAACAATTCAACATATGTGTCGCGTCTCTTCTCTCGTTTATTTTGTTTTTTTTTTGTTTTTAGCTAAAAAGGACTCAATGTTTAAGGCGCTAAATGTGTGTGTGCTTGGCCTAAGTTAATATCTAAGTTTCTCTTTCTCTATAACTCTCGTTCTGTATCATTTTTTAGATCCTGAACAGAAATAAAAAACTTTTCTATATATTTAGTTCTTGTTGCTCTTTGTTTTTTGCTTTTCTTGCCCCTTTTTCTTGGGCTTTTCTTGCTCTGTTTTTCTATTTTTTTTTTTAACACATTTTCCTTATTTCCATATTATTTCTTTATTATATATATATTTTTTTTTCATGGATTTTTCCTTACTTGGCTCAATTTGTATGTCTGCTTTGATATTTGTTTGTATATATATATATAATATTAACCTTTTGTGTCCCGAAATAACTTACAAAAAATGACATTTGATGCATTTTTAAAATCTGTTGTGTGAAGCCTTTTCATTATCTAGTCGGGGGTTTTCTTAGCTTTTTCGTAGCTCTTTTTTTCTTTTGCCTTTTGTAGGTTTGTTTTTCACTCTATTTTATATATAGAGTCGATTTGTTGTCGTCGCCCTTTGTTAAAAATACAAAACTTAAACGGAGAAAACTTTACTTACAGCGAAATTGCAACTAGGAAATGGCTAGGAAATTAATGTAGATACTAAATCAAATCAAATCAAATTATATATATACAAAATATATATATATATATTTATAGCTTATTGTAAAATACAAAAAAAAAAAGGGTTATGAATATAATAAAAAATAATAATAATAAAAATAAACTGCAAATTTGTACAACAAACACAGAGGAGGCAAAAGAGCGGAGGGGGGAAAACACATAAAAAAAACACCTAAAGAACACTTAAAAAAAAACACAAGTATAAATCAGACAAAACACGCAGTTTGTACAGTTTCTAAGGGAAGTTTAAAAAGTTAAGCAAGAGCCATCAATATACGCTATATATATACATAAATATATATATATAATTGGTATAATTTGTAGTCTAAATGCTCTGTGTGATTTGAACAATTCTCGCTTTAGCATCAAGTCCACCTGCTGCGGCTGCTACGGCTGCTGCCTCGCACCTGTTGCCGCCATATTCACCGCATCAGGGCGGACTTGCGCTTGATTTTGGTGCGCAGCCCTCGCAGGGGCTTCACCTTGTTTTTGCTGGCCGCCGCCGCTGCAGCTGCCGCTGCCACAGCCATGGCAGCGCTCAGGTGTTGCGGCAGCATTCCAGCGTTGCTGCTGTTGTTGCTGTTGTTGCCACCACCCACAGTTGCTCCCACACCACCACCACCACCACCAGCGGGCAGGCAGTGATTGAGGTTACCCAAGTACATGCCAGTCGGGTAGCTATACAGTTCTGGGTGGAGTTGCGGTTGGTGTTGCTGCTGCTGCTGCTGCTGTTGTTGCTGTTGCTGCTGCTGCTGCTGCTGCTGCTGTGCCAGAGCCACATTGGCAGCCGCACTGCTAAGCAAAGCCATTTTGCTGCCACTGCCATTGGTGTAGATTGCTTGAAGGCTGCCAAATTGCTGCTCGCGATGTTGCTGCTGCTGCTGGTGGTGTTGTTGCTGCTGGTGGTGGTGCTGCTGCTGCTCCCGATGATGCAGCTGCTGCTGCTGCTCCTCCTCCAAACTTTGACTGGCTGGTCGCTTGCGCGGAGATCCCTGACTGCTGCCACTGCTGCCATTGCTATGATAATGCGAACCATAATCCACATTCGAGGATCGCGACAGCGACAGCAGAGCATCCACACCATCGCGATGTCGCTGCTGATCCAGTTCCTCGGGCGTGATGTTGTGACTGTTTGTTTGGGAGGACCAACATCATAGTTAGACTAGGTTTTACCTCGAGTTATATCTCCCCCACTTACTTCTCCTCACTGCTGTCGTAGGCCGCATCCGAGCTGGCGCAGTTGCTATCGGATCCAGCCGCCTGGGCAACCACACTGCTGGCCGTCAGGCCGTTGCCATTGGTTACTGGCGTGGAAGAGCCGCTGTCGGCGTTGCTGTTGCCACCCGCCGAGTAGGTGTGATCCTCGCTGGGAGAGCTTGTGATTACCGGGGCGGCGCTTCTGCAAGATTAGAGAGATTAGATAAAATATAATCAAACCCTTCTAAGCTTAAGAAACACTCACCCATTCTGAAAGGAATCGCTGGTGAAGGCCTTTGGTTCGTGCTTGAGGCAGAGCAATGCCGCCGCCGCATGGACATCGTCCATGCTGTCAGCTCCACAGTCTCGCGCCATCTGCTCAAAATTGATGTTATCCGAGGGCGGAGGAGCAGAACCACCACCACCTCCTCCTCCTCCTCCTCCATTGAGAGCAGGGCCTCCGGTTCCGTTTCCGTTTCTATCTCCGGCTGTGCCACTGCTCACATAATTGTACTTGCTGTTGTTGTTGTTGATGTGGTTATTGTTGTTGTTTATATTATTATTATTGTTGTTGTGATAATCATCCGAAAGGTCATCTTCGCGTTGCGACTGCGGCTGCTGTCCGGTGGCCAAGTCATCCCGGATATTGCCAAAAAGATTGCACAGATGGGGGAAATGTTTGGGATCGAAACGGGCATGACTGCCACCACTCCCACCGCCACCGCCTCCACCTCCACCTCCATTGGGACTGTGCGGTCTTGGCGCATTCGTCGTCACCTGCTGACTGGTGGCACCATTGGCCAGCGCCACCAGGCCATTGCTTTTCGAGGGCGTGGAGGAGGACAGCGACACAGCAGCTGGCACTGCTGCCGCTGCTCCTCCTGGTCCTAGTCCAGCTCCAGCTCCTGAAACTGGCATACCCGAGGACACACTGCTGCCGTCTAGGCTATCGTAAACCGACTCCTTGGGACTCTTCAGCGAGGGACTGATCTTGTCCACCGCCGAATTGGGAAAAAAGGGCGATCGGTTTAGCGCCTGGATGAGATTCTGGCGCTGCTGCGGCTCGACGCGCCACAGCGAACCCTTGCCCATATTCGGTGCCTTCTCCACCTTCACGAAGCTCTTGTTCAGCGACAGATTGTGGCGCACGCTGTTCTTCCAGCCGGTGGGCGCCGTCTTAAAGTACGGAAAGTGTTGAACAATCCAAGCGTAGATCTCCTTCACGGGCAGTGCCTTCTCGTTGGAGCTCTCAATGGCCATGAAGATCAGGGAACTGTTGAATTGAAATTGAAATTTTGATTTGAATTTGAATTTCAAGCAAATGATAAACTCTCTCTCGGAGACTCACCTAAAGCTATATGGCGGCTTATTGTTGGTATGCACTAGCGGATCATATGGCACGTTGTTGGGATGCTTTTGCTTCTGTGGCGTGGTGGCTCCCCCAGCACCTCCTCCACCTCCACCTGCTCCTCCTCCTCCATTCACGCTGCTGTTGTAGCCGCCCTTTGAGACCGCATATTGGGGAGTGCTTGTGTGCATCCGAGAACTGACCACCAGATCGAAATCCTTCAATGAGTCCTCGTTGTCATAGCTGGTATAGCTGTTGGGACTGCGCAAGTTGACTCCAGCAGCTCCAGCAGCTCCACCATTCACGTGACTCGTCGTAGGCGGCGGTGGCGAGTTGGTGGCCACGTGTAGGGTGTGCGGCTGTAGGTTTGCTGCTGCTCCTCCACTGCTGCTGCTGCTGCTGCTATAGTAGGTTCCAGGCAGCAGAGTAGCAGCACCACCGGAAGGTGTCTCTGGTGAGGAGGTCACATGGCCGGGCGTTGATCTGAAAGAGAGAGAGACAGGGAATACCCACAGATTTATATATATATTCAGAGATATATTCAAGTAGAGGACTCACATGACATGCGGTGTTGTGCTCACAAAGCTATAGCCCGGCGCCAGAGTCACCACAGTCGTCGTCGTCGTCGGCGGTGGTGGCTCCTGGTTATGGCTCGAACTGCTGCTGGTGGTGGTGGTGTTGGCATTGGCATTCACATTGGCATTGGCATAGTTAACCGCCTCGAAAACCGTGCTGCTAAAGCTATTACTGCTGCTGCTGCTGCTGGCCTTCGCCACCGGACTATTGCCACCATTGACGGCCGCTGTCGAGGATACCGAACCGCCACCGCCCGATAACAGGGAACTAGAGCTGATCGAGGAGTTGTTGGAGGAGGCGGGCGAACTGACCACCGTCACGGTGGAGGCCACATGGCTGCTGTGATCCATCTGGACGTGCATCTTCTCGCGCAGATACTTTTTGTGCGGGTGATGGGTGGTGGTATTGCTGCTGCTGCCGCTGCTGCTGGTTGTGGGTGAGCACAGCGATGCCGATGTCCCCTTGTAGATGCCATTACCCGTTGCCGGTGTTGTGCCACCATTGCTGCTGGTCACATAGATCTGCGACTGGGATTGGGACTGTGACTGCTTCATGGGCGAGAGTATGGCTTGGCTAACCGCTGGTTGTGGCTGTGGCTGGGTCGTCGTCACCATCACCGGCATATAGCCAAGCGTGGTGGCTCGTGTGGGCGTCGACGACAGATAGGCGGCCTGCTGCTGTTGGCCAGCCTTGCTGGCTTTGTACTCCACCACGGTGGTGGTGCCGCTGGGACCCTTGTGCACCGTGGTGGTGCTATATAGTGAGCCACCACCCTGGTGATCCTGATCACCACCACCACCACTGGGCTCGTTGTTGAGGCTGCTTGGCACCTCCTCGATTAGGTCGCTTACAATGCACATATTGCCATTGACTGAGGCTCCTGCTGCTCCCCCTCCCGCCTTGAAGGCCATTGCACGTTTCACTTGCGTTCCCGAGGCCACAGCACCAGCTGCACCACCTGCACCACCACTCGTTGTCACAATGCCCTTGATCAGATTGCTATCGTTTAGCCAGGACAGGGAACGCAGCTCTACATCATCTCCATCGGTGGTTCGGACGCCGGCCGCTGCTGCTGCGGCTGCCAAGGCATCGGCTGAACCCATCTCCAGGGGTTCGGCGGCGAGGAGCACTATGTTGCCGCCGCCGCCACCACTCGATGATGGGTGACCACCGTTGCCGGTGGATGATGCGGCGGTTGCAGCCGCTGTGGAGCCATCGTAGGCCGTGAATCCGCCATTGTGATTGTGCTGCACAAATACGTATTTGGAGGCACTGGCCGGCATGTTGCTATTGCTTGTGGGTACAACAAGTCCTCCTCCTCCTACTGCTGTTGCTGTTCCTGCTCCTGCTACTGTGCTGGTGGTGCTGATGGTGCTGGTGCTGCTACCGCAGCTAATGGTGGCGGCGAGTGGTGCAATGTTGCGATATCCATGTGGGGCATTGGCCACCGAAGAGACCGCTGCTGCTGCCGCCGCCGCTGCCGCTGCTGCCACAACAGCCGCCGTTCCGGATGCCGTGACTGCTGCCGTGGAGGATGTCACTGCCGCTGGGCCCGATTGCAGGTGGCCACGCAGTTGACTTAAATCGCGGGTTGTCAGCAACTGTGTGGGATTATCTGTGGACATGCTGTGCCGAAGAGAGAGAGAGAGAGGGGAAGGAAGCACAGAAATTATTAATTAAAATTATAAGTAGCATTATTTTTTTGGAATAATATAAAAAGATTCATTTATATTGCTATAAAATAACACCAAAGTCAACAGAACAGACTTAGCTGCTTGTTGTAAACATATCTTAATTAAGGTATGATATAAGGTGTATTTATATATTTATTTACATAACTTAGGATCCAGTTCAAACAGATCTTGAGTAAATGTTACAGAGCTTGAACTTATTACAGGTTATAATAATACTGTATCTCTCTCTAAATTATTCCCAAATTTGTAAACGTTGACAACTTATTATTACTTATTATTATTGCCTCATTATTAATACTGAAATTCCTTGGAAATAACTTTGGTGAGTTGGCAAGTATGGCATTTCATTATTTATAGCCAAGTCCGATGATGACGATTATGGTGATGGTGGTGATGATGGTGGGGAGGTGATCTAATGATTGACTGATGAAATGATCAGTTTTTTTATATTTTTGTTTATTGTTGCACTTTGTTCGGTCATCAAATTGGCATTTCGTGAGTTTTGTGACTGAATAGAAGCGCGTAATTATGAATAGTTTATGGTTTCAGAGTTCTTTATGGTTTACTGAATGTCCTTCGGCATTTTTATTGCCTACTTTCGGGGGTAATAACCTGTAGCCCTTTCTCTTTCTAAATTGTATCTCTCCCTTTTGGTTTTTAGTTCTTTTTCCCACTTTTTATGCAATCGTAGACGGGGTTTTTTTGTTGCTAGTTGCCTTATTATAAGTTTATTGTTGCTTCAAATTTCCGCGTTCTTCTTTTTTTTATGACGCCCACTCCTCCCTCTCTCTCTCTCACTCTTTCTCTGTCTTTCTTGCCGCGGCGTCTTCCCTTCCCTTTCTGGTCGTTCTCGCCTTCTCTCTCTCTCTCTCCCTTGCTCTACGCGTGATTAGTGGATTATCTTATCAGCACTACCACATTGCGGTGTACTCGCACATAGTTTTCCCAATTTGGGGTGTTTTCTTTTCACCAAAAAACAATAGATTTGATTTTTGAACGAGTCTCAAATGAGGGTGCAAAGATCACTGATCGATTAGCAAGTAATCGATAACCAATTTTTGGTTATTACTCGATTATTTAAAATTTATATAAGACCTTTGCTTGGCTTGTGTTTCAGTTAGCTTATAATAAATTGAAAGTCCTTTAGTTATAAATAGTAAGTAAGTAAGTTATCAACTACCAATATTTTCATCAAGATCATCACTTGCTTCCATCATCTTTTACTCATCAGAAAAGCCATTACATTTCGTTGGCAATTAATTAACTGAAATATTCATTTTTCCCCGAGGGACAACTTATTTGTCGTTGGGGCGCACGCGAATCGAATGAGCGACAGGGTCGGGTATATGGGGGGTGGGGCGGTCGGAAAAACAAAGCCAACAAAGTGTATTATTATTTATTGATTTTCATTTGAGGCAGGCCAAACGAAAAAAAAAAAAATCGAAACTAACAAAAAGTCAACAACAGAGAAATGCGCGCGTAAAAGAAGCAGAAATTTACTTTAACTAGCCCAATGCAGTAGAGCTTCCCACATGTCGAATATGGTCATATTGATTTTATAGTTATTATTTTTGTTTATAAGTGAATGAGCTTTTGATTCTTTTAAAAATGTATCGAACCTAAATAGTACCGAAATATTAATAGTCGAAATAAGTTCGCTTATTTTAGTACAATTTGTTATATTTAAATATGTAGGAATAGCTGGTCACACTTAATTAGTTAATTTTGATGATAAAATAAAATCACAGGATCCTTGATAATTATAATATAGTTATATTTTCTTCTGGGAAAATCCAGCGTTAAATTTTTTTATAAAAATATTAAAAGTACAAAAGTATAAAATATAAATTGGAGAACTAACAAATTATTTTTTTATTCTTACAAATTTTTGAAGCTCTACTGTATTTCCGTTTCTACCTGATTATTGCCCATTGTTTTGCATGTGCAAAATTGATAGCAACCAGGTTGTGGGGAGAGGGGCAGTTAGATGGAGAGACAGAGAGAGAGTGAAGGAAAATTGCGCGCCACAACAAAACCGTAAATGAAATGAAAACACAACAAACGCGATGAGAACCAAACAACATAAGGCAATATCAATGAAACAACAACCACAACAAATACAAATACAAACACAAAAGTTAAATTGTGAAAAGCTCCGCTGCTGACCTCCAAAACGAACGTCAGCGTCGCTGCTGGCGACGCAGTCGAAGTCAACGTCATTACACTGACATGCCCCACACAAATAGTACAGACTGGAATTTATTTATTTTTTATTAAAAGCTCGCGACGCAGTTTTTGTTATTTTTTGCGCCTACCTTCGTTGTCTTGGCAACTTTTTTTTTAATTCGCTCGCTCTCTCTTCCCTTTTTTTGTGTGTCGCTATTTTGGACAACAACAAAATAATAACAAGACGCGTACGAGTGTTTTTTTTTTGTGCAGCGTCGCAAGAGAGCCAGATTGGCAAATAAAAGTCAGAGAGCGGGAGAACGTGAGCAAGCAAAACAACGTGGTTGCGATAAGAAAAAGGAATGGGAAGGTGTATTTCGCGGGTGTGCGAGCGAGCTTAGTGCGAGTTGAATTTTTCAAGTTGCCTTTCTGGCGCAATTAATTAGCAAATATGGACAATGCAACACTGAAAACTCTCTCTCTCTCTTTGTATCGAAAAAATGCCGATACATGCCACATGCTGCTCTCACGCTCTCTCACAAGTTGAATTGTTTATCTGCGCTTTCATTGGCTTTGCCTTAGCTTTGTTTGTTTTCCAAAGAGAGCGAAAGAGAGCGCTCGTAAGAGACGCCGTTTGTTTGAAACAGTGAAGCTAATGTAACACGACACCACGGAAATACATATATGCAATTGTTTATTTTTGGTCGTTGTTTTTTTTTTTTAAGCAATAAACAACACGTTTAGGCAAAGATTTTGATTTTAAGATGTTTTTTCAATTCAAACTTAATTTGAGCGGTTCTCTTTCGCAAGGTCGCACTGTACTTTGTTTTGAGATTAGCGTCGTTCTAGAAACGTCGCGCTTTTGACTGTGACCTGTGGACCTTTTCTCTGCGCAAAGTGGAAAGTGGAAGAGGAAGCAACGCCCGTCTTAAATGTCAACTGAGCCACCCACAAATGCAAATGCAAGAGTGAAAGAGAGGATGCAAGAGCAAGGGAGTGAAAGAGAGAGTGCAAGTATTGCATTTCGGCCATTTCTTCTTCTTTCTCCAAGCCAATTAACCGGCAAACAACAACAAAAGCAGCGATAACTGTACCTGAGCGAAAACTGCTTGCTAAAAAAATAAAACAAAACAAAAAATGAAAGAAAAGAATCAAAACGTAGAAAAAACAGCCGCCACGCTACGCTAATGAATCCGCGCCATATAAAACTTACACAGAGCGGCGGCGAGGAGGATGGCGATGATGGCACTCTCCGGGAGTGTGAATCATCCAGATACATACTACATATAGTATATGATAAATGCGGCACACGGATGCTTAAGAGCACGTAAAACACAAAACCAACAATACAAACAAAAAGAAAAAAATAATAATAAAAAGGGAGCCATCCCCATCCACTAGAGTAGCTAGTGAGGTTAACCCTGTGTTAAGCCATAGTTCCGTTCCTACGTCACAACTGGCTGATACCCCTTGAAAAGGGTTAGAAATATGCTGAACTGCTTGTACACTTAGAGAACTGCTTGTATATTATATATATTGAGAGTATATAAATATTAATTAAATTAATTATGAACCCTAACTGCACACTATAATCGTAGAATAACTTATGCATCCCGAATTTAGCTTCGCTTCTTGTTCTAAAATGATTTCCCTTTGTATTTGCAACCTTTTTAATTTATTTTATTCATATTCATTATTAATTTATTTTATTAATTTCATAAAATACAGTGAGCAATTGTTATATTTGTTTTGTGCTTTTTTACCAGACTACTTTCCAAATACTAATTGTAATTACTTATTGACGATTACCAATCAATTGTATCGATTTATTCAATGAAGATTGCGGTTTCTGGATTCGTTTAACTTAGTAAAACTACGCCGATGTCGTACACAATGGAGTATCAACTGACAACACTTTTTCCGCATAATTTTCGTGGCCCAGTTTTATTTATTTTTTTTTTTTTTGTTCACAATAGTTTGTTTACCCCACCAGAAACATGCCCCTTTTTGCTACCCCTTGCTGCTGCTACTATTACTACTACTACCTTCTAATGGGGGAAAATGAACCTCGTGGAGTAGTCGGCGTGCGACTGGTTCAATAATAATATATACTATATAATACTACACATCAACAAATGGCGCTTCCTCTAGCCAGTTTAGCAACAAGAACAACAACAACAATAATAATAATTGACAGCCAGCATGTTTTCATAGTTATTGTTGTTGTGAAACTGTTTGGCCAATTGAAAAGAGGGGCGGGAAAACGATGAAAATCTATGGAAAATGTTAAATGAGTTGTTTCCTCCTTTAATAAATTTAACACACAGAAGCGTGAGAGATAGAGAAAATGTGGAATAATAACAATAAATAAATAAATAAATATAGAGCAAGAGAGTGAGAGAGTGCCGGCATCCTCTGTTTTCTCTCCCTTTCTCTCACAATGCACAATCGATGACTGAATAAAAATGTAATTGCTTTAATTACACCGCTTTGTTTGTGTTTGCTTGTCTACAATACGAAATTTACAATAAACAATAGGCAAATAAGGAAAAGACAAAAGGAAATATTGCAACAGCTTTGAAAGCATTTCACGTAACAACAAAGGCAATAAGAGAGGGGAGACGACGAGTTTTCTGTAGAAAGAGAGCAAGAGCAGCACCAGCAGCAGTCGGCAGGCAGTGCGCGAAAGCTTTCGCATACTTCCGGCCATCAGCAAGATAACAGAAACAGCAACAAAGAGCTAAAGAAACAACAATAAAAAATATAAATAAGAAGAACCAAGGCAAAAGAAAAAGCTACGAGGCAATAAAGTTAAAAAAAAAAACGAAAAAAAAAATAGCGAAAAAAGGAAAAGCAAGCCAACAGAGGCAAGCGTTTTTTGAGAGAACAACAACAAAACTTATGGCGGCAATACCTCCCCCTAGGCCTCCCTCTTTCTCTCCCCCTCTCCTTCTCGCTTTCGCTGTGTGCGTGTGTGTTTTGATTAAATATAAACAAATTTGAAATTAATTTAAATAACTATGAACAAAGGTGAACTGGGAATATAAATATTATTTTTGTAAAAACCTATTTATTTATTTCTTCGCTACTCCCCCAGTTTCTTTTTTTTTATTTTCAATTAACCATTAATAGTTTTATATTATTTTGTTTTACATTTAAAGTAAACAATCTATTAAACATACATATGTATTGTATAAATATATTTAAGAATTTTCTCGTCCGACAATAACAATACAAATAAGAACCAAAAGGCAGAAGGAAAAATGGAAGAAGAAATGCGATGGCGACAACCACGCGGCGTATACGTAATGCCCCCTGACGTTGTGGCTGCCATGTCTGTGCGCCGCATGCACTTGTATGGGTATCAATGGGTGCTCATATGTGTGAGTTCTCTCTCTCCGTCTCTCTCTCTCTCTCTCTTTGTGGTGGCCCTCTCTTGCTCGGCAGTTGCCTTGCTTGCACATTACGTATACGCTTGGGTCACAAGAAATCATCGAACAGAAGCGGCTCGGGGAAGTTTAAGTAAAAAAAAACATATCAAGAAGGGCGTAAAGGTTATAAATTGAAATCAAAACTAAGCAACAAATAAGGTTGAATATTCTGAATTCATAAATTACACTTTAAATGAAATACAATAATAACATTTTGTAAAATGTTCATATATTATATTAATTTTTCAATCAGAAAACTATGCGAAAACAAACATAAATGAAATTCAACAAAAATCTATATGGGTTCGAGTTTATTTATATGGTTCACTTGCGTTTGTTTTATGTTGTTGTTTTTCCCCCCCTTTGTATACACTGAAAAACGCAACAAGGCCGCTAAAAAAAACGCTTTTGGCGTTTATAATTGCCGATCACCGTTGTTGTTGTCTCCATTATGGTTGTTGTATTTATTGTTATTTTTATTGTCAGCTTTTTCGCGACTCTTAAACAACAAAAACAAATGTCATTGCACGTGTGTGTGCGAGAAAGCGCCAGAGTGAGAGAGCGGAAAAGCCATGAAGAAGGAGCAAGAGTAACTTATTTCCTAATGTTTCATCTCTTTAGTTTGTTTTTTTTTCCTCTGTTTATTTCAAATGCAAGCTTTAAACTATAATTATTTATGATTAAATATTTTATTATCACAGCCAGAGGGGGAATTGTAATACAGTAAATACTCTGTAACAAAGCCTCTTTGATTTTGTGAATTTTGCTGGGCCTTTTTTAATAAGCTTTCACTGTACCAGAAAAGCAGTTAGAACTGCTTTGGTAAAGAGAGCGAGCCGCAAAACAAAAAGAGTGTGCCAAAGAGAAACGATGAGCTGACGTCGTCGCTGGCCGAAATTTCAACGTGGTTTTCTTTGGCATTTTTTCCCCCTTTCTTTTGCTTTTTCTTTTCAAGTTGTTGTTATTTTTATACACACACCGCCGACGCCGCCTGGCATTTAGTGGCTATGTTTTAGGCGTGATTATGAAATCGGAGAATGTCGAGACATTACGCAAAAAAAGACAACACGAACAAAAATTAGAACAAATTAGAAAAATTCCCAAGTCGAAGTGGATTTTCATTGAACAAAAAACCAATTTAAAATTTAAATTGTAATCTGCCTGTGTCTTCTATTTCTCTTTCTCAGTTTCTCTGTCTCTGCATCTTTGAATTTCTTATTGTTATTGTTGTTTTACACACATACACTTACGCGCACAAGCACACACATCTTACACCGTTTTTTTTAGTACCGCTTTTTATTGTCTATTTTTCGGTTTGTTTAGCCAAAGTTTACTTTTTATTTATTTTTATTTTTTTGCATCTCCTTTGAGCTCTCACACATACCTCCATACAAGGCGTTCTCGGCGACGTTGTTGTTGTTGCTGCTGTTGTTACTGTTATTTGTTACACACTCAAAAAAATAGATATTTGAAAAGTGATAGTATTTAAAACTTGATTTCAAAAAAGTTTGTTTCTCATCTAGATGTAGAATCAGGATTTCGGAATGGAAATTCGACTTTTGTTAATCTTGAACCGTAAAGCACGCGAGCAGACAAACGAATGAAGCGAAGCGGCGGCAAACGCAATTGAAAAACCGACACACACACATACATACACCCTCAACTCGCTCGCTCGCTCACGCACACACACACATATATATGCTGTACACCGTAAACCGTACACCCGCTCTCTGGCCAAACTCAGACAAAGCTTTTATTGTGCCAGAGCCAGAGCAGAGCGAGCGCAACCAAAGAGAGAGCCGGCAAAGCGAGTAGGGAAAAACAAAACAAATAAAATAAAGTAAAAATAAAAATAAATAAAAGCCAAAGCAAAGTCAAAGCGTCGTAAACAAGCTTGTGAGTATGCATATAAAAGTGTATACACTGGTATACAGTGAACGTTCTAATGTGCAAACACTGTTCGGAGATCTTTCACGAGTCGTTTACGTAATTTGGGAAAAACAGCTGATTACTATTAACTAATTAAACCCTATTTGGATTAATTTTTTGTTAGCAGATTCTGAAACTCCTAATGTTAATATGTTAGTTTCTGGCTTACTGTAACAAGAGTGCCCTGTATGTGTATGTGAGTGTTGTGCGTTCGCGCATGACATTGCCATTTATTGAAAAGTGAGCTACATGAAAAACAAAAACAAAAAAAAACCTATAAAATGGGAGAAGAAAAAAAACAAGCACGACAACAAAAACAAACGCTGAAATTCGTGCTCCATGGAGGCCAAGCTTACTCTCTTACGTACTCACACTACACTACACCCTCTGTCATCCTCTTTGCTCACAACATAAACAACTTTTCGAAAAGGATCACAAATAACAACACAAATAAGGCACAACAAACAGCTGTTTGGGCTAGGTTTAAGCTCTCGCGAGCTGTCTTTCTCTTATTTGCCCTCTTAACCGATGTCTCTTCAAAACCTCTCTTTGCCTTGCTCTCTCTCTTTCTCTCTTAAGCGCCAAGTGACTCACAAATGCTATCTGTATTTTCGTTACAAATCCGCTAAATGTTTATAAATAAATAAAATGGCACATTAAAGACGACACGGCATTTGTTTAAAATGAGTTCAATAAAAAGTTTCCACTCGTAAGCCATTGAGTTGTGGCTCAAATCGAGGCAACAAACCATCAAGGTGGCAAATAAACAAAACAACATGGTTTCTTTTTTCAAAAAATAAACAAAACTAAAATAACACACATGTATATATGTATGTACAAATAATCATCAAAAAACAATGCTTCACTTTTGACGAAATGGATAATTAAATTAATTAAAAAACGACAGCAAAAACAAAGAAATAACTAAATCGAAATATACTAATAATATAGCGACACGTGCGACTAAAAGCCAAAGGGGGGAGCGGGTGGCAGTAGGAAGAGAGCCAAAGCGGCGAGCGGTAGAGCAGGAAATACACAAGAAGTCAAAATACAAGCGCACAGACACAGACACACACACTGAGAAAAAAGGCGTGCGCAAATATTCCAAAAACAATCAAGGCAACAGCAACTACAACAACGTCGACTGCAGGCAGGCAGGCAGGCCAGTGTACAGTGTGCACTCCCAATGAGTGAACAACTCTAAAAAATACAACAAAAAGTGTTACTTAAAATTTATCAAATAGGTATAAAAATTGTTAAATAAATTAACAGGGCCATCCCTGTAGCACTAGGAAATTTAAATAAATAAATCAATTTAAAAATGTGACCTTGCCTTTTTAAGGACTTTCGTATTTAATAAATTATGAATTAAACAACTTTGTAGTTAAGTGAACTATGCTGATATCTGTGAATATATATTATTTAAATAAAAAATACCTCGAGAACAATGCTTTATAAGTAATTAATTTGTTTAAAAAAAATGTGACCTTGCTATCTTTACAATTTTTTTTTTTAACATTATACACCGCTGACAAATGTATTTTGCACTTAGCTAAAGAAATCTCCTATTCAATTTATTTATTTTTTTGTAAAATGCAAGTTTTCACTATGCGGGAGTATTTTCTGTAGCTTTCGCTTTGTTTTTGTTTTTCGTAGCTTTTTAGTGGTGCCGTTGCCGCTTCTGGTGCTGCTTAACCATATTTAATTTTAGCAATAGCAGCGGAAAATTGAACAACGACGGCATTGTCGCTGTCGCTTATGTACCTATATCCAATCCTATATTTGTTGAAAATAAAAATAAATTTATACAACTTTTTCCCCATTCCACAGCGCACGCACAGCACAACGAAATTGGTGATGATGGTGATGAAAATGAAAACGTTGAAGAGAAAAATGCAAAGAGAGCCAAGAGTAAAAGGCCAGCGAAAGAGCGTAAATAAAAGTGAAGCCGGCTTTTTGGGCAAGCAAAAAAAAAAAAACATAAAAAATAAAATAAATAAATAAGAAAGGTAAGAAAAAAAAATCAAAAGAAATCAAGGGAAAGGGGAAAAAACTGCAGTTGAAGAGACAACAAACGAAACAACTAAATACAAATATAAAATGTCTGTATGTATGTACATACATACGTATGTGCATTATGTGTACATACTATGTACAAATCAGCACACAATTGTGGTTACACAAATAGTGACCCCTAACTAAGTACATATGTACATTTTTAAATTAAAGCAGCAAACTATTTTATTTTTATTTAAACCATTTTTAAAATAATTTCTCATAAAAGATTTAATTTCTCTCACTGCTTTGCCTGCAATGTACAAGCAACTCAATAATAAGAGCGGTGAACGGGAGAGCTGGTTTAGACGAATTTACAATCTATCATTATCTATCAATCTATTACTATTCCAGCAACAGTTTTATGTATAAATGCAAGTACATAACCCTACATAAATGCAATGCATTTATTTATTAAAGCAGGCATGTTGCTATTGTACATTTGTTTTCTGTTTCTCTGGCATTTAAAGTGCTGCGATGCGATGCGATGTGCGACGACGAACAAAAAACAAAAAATAAAAAAAAAAAACGCTGTTGCCAGGCAAACCTGGCAGCGAAAAACCCCCTTCTTCGTCCGAGGACTACGCTATGCTGTGTGCTACCTTTCCAACTGACAGTTTTGGTTTTATTTCGGTTTATATTTGATTTCTTTTTTTCTCGCCTGAAAATTTCAATTTCAATTGATTTCGTCGTCGTCGTGTTCAACCAAAATAAACCCATCATGTGTTCTTCTTGGCTTGCCGTCGTCCGACATCCTCTGTACATCATCTGCATTCACTAGCTAGCTAGCTATGTACATATGAACATATACATATATGCTGCCATGCTATAGTATCTATATCTCTAGAGTATATTTTATATTCTCACTATTCTTTCTGCTGTTGTTGCTCGCTGCCGTTGTTATTTTTTGCTCTAAGCAATTACACAAGGCGTCGCCTGTGTGCAAGAACCACAAATTGGGTCAGCCGCAATTAATACAACTAAATATAGCCAAAGCGCACATTTCCCTCTTCACACAAAGCCACAAAAAGAAAAAAAAACTAGAAAAAAGGTTATAATGAAAAACGTAGAGAAATATATACAATAAGTAAAAATAATAATGAATAATGAGTGTTGACCGAGCAGAGTTGTTTACCCTTTTGTGTGTGGACCGAGAGCACGCTCTAAAAAGAACTGATAACAGTGAGGGGGATCTGCATCGGTGGCGTATACGTGATGTGTGGCTAAATAAGGGAGCAAGAGAAGGTGCAGATGCAGATGAGAAATAAACAACAACAACAACCAGAATGTCGATCACAGTTGCACTCCGCACTGTGCACCCTACAAAAGTGTCGCCGAATATGAGAGCTGGGACTATACCATTGAATGCACTTTTTATAACAAACAAACAAACAAACAAAACAAAAGTCTTGACCACAGTGGGTACTCGCTGAAGTAAACAGAATTTTAATATAAATACATATTTGCTTGTATATATTTTTTATTTGTAATATTTAAGTGTCAAGGTATGCGGAAATTTGGAGGAAATTTGTTCTCCTCTCTCAAATGTGCTTTTCTGGCAATTCCCTCAACCCATAATTTGGTAAGAAGTCTTCAACCGAATTCGTACTTGGGAATTTTAAATGAACTCAGGTGGCATTAATTTGACTTGAGAATTTTAAGAAAACTCAATTAAATGTTAGCAGATCAGTGAGGGAATTTGTTCTTCTCTCTCACGTATGCTTTTTTGCTTTTCTACAATCCTCTTAAATCCCCTCAAAACCACTCTCTCGAGTGATCACTGTTGGCTTTATGTGCGTGCTGGCAGATGGTTAGCAATGGAATGAAAACTTTCAACAAACACTATGTTCGATTGCTGCTGCTGATGTGCCTCGGCTCCTCATTTGTTTGTTTGGCACACACCAACCACCAAGTACAGTGGGCCTGCACAGTGGGCTGCCCTTCAGCACACACAAACACATAAGCAGAGCTATAAACGTTTTCCACTAATTAGCACTTTGGAAACGACCGAGAGACCTGAAACTACTACTTGGCAGTAACAAAAGCAACAAAGCTACACATAAATAAATAAATAAATAATGCAAATACGACGAGAACTACTGAGCCACGTTATTTTTTCGTTAAACATTTAGTTAAATAGATGAATTGATAATTGATGAAAAATAGGAGCATGTCGGTGAGACGTTAGGCGTCGTCAGGCGTTACGTATTCGAGACGTTGACCAGCGATTAGGGGTTTTTTTTTTATACTATATATTTATATGTAAATATGTTTTTTTTAATTTAATTTAATAATTTGCATAGTGCATTGAATGATGATAAAGAAATGTGCTAACAGCTGAAAAAACATTCCGCTGAGAACAGGTGTACGGGCGAACAATAACGAGAACTGGGGAATTATAATGCTCTCTGGGAAGAGCAGCATTTATTATACATATATTATTCATTTGAAATCATTGCGGTTTATGTATGCTTATTTTAAAAACAAATTCGAGCTGATTAATCAAAACAGTTTTAAATCATTTCATATTAATTATGCGTGTGTCATTCGCATGAATAAATACTATAAAATATGCAAAAGATTGTACAAGTTCTACTGAATTTCCTTATCCTCGGTGTTTTTTCCAGGAATAGCTCTTTAGAGCTGTCCTTTAAATAATGAAATCTGATCGTACATCTGCTACATTTGTTCCTCAATTTTACTTTGTATTTTGATTCTATAAATATGAACCGAATTGAAATTAAACCTTATACAATTTAATCGAAATGTAATTCGAATTCCGATGCAAATCGTTGCGTTGCTCTATTTTCTCCGCCGCGGCTGTTGTATAAGAAGGCAACAAACTTGTCGCACTCTCCTCTTGCTGTTTTTTAGTTGATTTTATTTTTATTCAGCTTTTTGTTTGCATTTTGCGCACTATTGCCGCCGTTTTAAGTTGGTTTGTACTGCTCTGTGGTGTGCAAGTGTATGTATATATAGCTTGCTATATCTTATCGCGCTAAAAACACAACGTGAGTGTGTATGCGGTTAGTTCAACAATGTGCCATACAGTCAGTGTACATAATTATTTTCATTTTTTATGTAATCAACAAACAGCAATGCCTCTCAGCCTCTCACAGTTCGTCGTTCGTCTTCTATGCTGAGGTTCTGCTTTCTGGCTTTATGAGGAAAACAGCACAACACAACAATTGTAGTCAACTAAATAGCAGTGTGGAAAATTTATGCAATAAATGCACAAAAACTTAGATTTTATGTGTACTAATTTCAGGTATTCATTTCTACTTTAAGTAGAACCATAATTAAATTGTTTCTTCAATTGATTTAAAGATTTAAAGATTTCTTGCGTCTGTTCTAAGCTGAAAATATATCCCAAAATATATCATAAGCAAAGCGATAGAAGTCCTATCGACATAAACTCAGCCAGTACAAAGTCTACTTAACTTTATAACATTTAAAAAATACTCAAAATTTGACTATTTCATGTTGTTTGAAAGCGACACAAAGTTGAGGCCAAAAACGACATAAACTCGAGCAAAATGATGTCGTTTCAAATTATTATATATTTTTCATAATTTATATTAACGATTTTTAATAGATTTAGGTGTCAACTTAGTTGTCTTATCTCAAATATATAAATATCAAAGCAAATATTTCCATTTTTTGTGTCATGCTTGGGATCAGCTTTCCACTTAATTCCCTAATTTTTATTTAAACTGTTTGCGTATTGTTGAGAATTTGAAAGTATTGAGTAAATGAAAAAGTCCAAGGCTGGCAGAGTGTCAGAAAAAGAGAGTGGGGAAGAGAGCGAGTTTGGCAGCACGAGTTTCCGTCTGAATTTTCTGTTGTGCGTCGTCGTCGTCTTGCGTGCCGACAGCACCCCCACCACCCAACCCACCCACATACATATATTCATCAGGCTACCAAACTACCTACAAACTACCAAGGCACCCAAAACGTCGGAAATGTTACGGCCGATATTCAATTAGTTTTTAATCCAGCCCAGCGTCAAGGAATTCCAATTTCCAATTGGTTTTTAAGTCGGAAATTGCCACCACACGCACACACGCAACCGAAAAAAATAAATAAAAATGGTACAACAACAAACCTTAAAAAAAGAACAAACAATAAACCATACACACACGCATTCGCATCGAGGAGCTTTTCAAGTTCCAACTATTCATTCGATCGACTTTAACGCAC
Organism: Drosophila aff. chauvacae BK-2020; assembly: GCA_018903765.1. Taxonomy (NCBI): domain Eukaryota; kingdom Metazoa; phylum Arthropoda; class Insecta; order Diptera; family Drosophilidae; genus Drosophila; species Drosophila aff. chauvacae BK-2020. Next base: position 7,705,442 of record JAEIGO010000395.1, on the reverse strand, counting down.
ATTGCATAAAGCTTCTCGATAATTGCATAATGCTAGTGGACATTCAACTCCAAGTTGGGGATATTTGGGGGCAATGTAGAATTAAGATCTCTAGTGGTAATAAATAATAAATAGCGTTTCGATTTAGAAGTTTTATCAAATATTTTTTATAACCGATAGAAGTCTCTGGAATTATGATTTTAAGAGCTTGAATCTCCAGAGTTAGGATCTCTAGAGTTAGGATTTTGAGAGTGAAGATCTTGAGAGTTGGGATCTTGAGAGTTAGGATCCCTAGAGTTAGGATCTTGAGAGTTAGGATCTCTAGAGTTAGGATCTTGAGAGTTAGGATCTTAAAAGTTATGAACCCCAAAGTTAGGATACCTATAATAAAGATCCCTATAACTAGAATTTCCTGAGTAATGATATCAAAAGTGAGGATCTCCAGAGTTAGGATCTTGAAAGTAAGGATCCTTAGGGTTAGGGTATTGAGAGTTAGGATCTCCAAAAAAAGGATCCCCAGAGTTAGGATACCTTTAAGATAACTAGGACCTTTTAAACTAGAATGTCCTGCGTTTGGATATTAAAATGTAGGATGCCCTGAGTTAAGTTTTCAAGAGTTCGAATTCTGGCTTCTAACTAAGGTCAGGTCAACTTTAAAAATCAATCCCAATGCTAAAATCCACCTAAGGATTCCCAGTGCTAAGACCTCACGTGATATTGAATCTCTATGGCTTTGGTTTCGATCTCTTGATGGTACAACAAAAGTCCAGAACAAGACGGTTACCTTTGGAGGAATACACAACAAAAATTATACAAATAAAAAAAAAAGTAAGCCAGGCAGGCAATAGCGAGGTCGCTTTATCAAGACACGACGCTATATGACGTGTGTATATGCTATATAGCACCACTAACAACAACAAATTAGCGTCTCGGTCAGATAGAGAAAGAGAGCGAGCGAGACGGTAGATAGGGGGATAGAGATCGCTATATAAAGGGGGGATAAGAGAGCAGAGCAGAGCAGAGAGCACTATTTAGCAGTGAGAGCAACAACAAATCACACAATCGTAAACTTACACATGAATTATGCAGGGGAAATAACAAAAAACGACGCCAAAATACAGCAAGTGAAGAGCAACTTAAATAGTATCAACCGAGAGATACCCTAGATCAAAAATTCAAAATTTAACATCTTCAGAGATATATGTATGTTGGTCCTGGAAAATTCCTCAAAGGCTTTTTAATTAAATTTACTAATATTCTGAACTTATTGTGCCGCATATAGCCTAACTTATGCGAAATTACAGGGTATTAAATCAACGACAAGGCGCTGTCAATATTCTGCGCCTCGTTTCGCTGCCAGAACAGGCATAGCTGCCGCTGCCTCTCTCTCTCTCTCTCTCTCTCTCTGTCTGCTCAAAATTCAATGTATTTTCTTGCTGACGCAGCGGCGGCGACGCATTCTGCCTCTACCTCTCCCTTTCACTCACTGCCATGAGTGTGTGCGTGTGTGTGTTGTGTGTGCATGTAAGGGTAACAGGCCAACGCGAAACTGAGAAAAAGCGACAACAAACCCAAGTGGACTACAACTACAGTGGAGCACCCAAAACAATCAAAAATATAGGGATTACGAATTTCTTTTTAGTATTTCTAAAACGGTATTTAAATTTAAAATTTAATTTATTAAATTTAAATTGTATATATATTTCAAAGGTTATTATAAAATATTTTAGTACATAAAAGAGAATTTCAGGATCAAATAGTAAATATCATAATACGATTATATACGATAGATTTATTAAAAAGAATATCTTAATTTAAAAAAGCTAAAAATTATGTGTTTAACCTTTGTTTTGCAAATTTATACTTATGAAGTTGCTTTACACAAGGAGTTATACTGTAGTGTTTTAAGTCCCCATTTTTGGGGATTTGCATCAGAATCTCGTTGGGAGAAGAAAAACCCTGATTTTGATTGATACGCGTGTGCGTGAACTTATATAAAAGGAGCCAACAGGTGGCGACGCTTTCAATTTCCAAATGATTGATGACGCGCGGCTCTCATTGCGGTCTTGTGCTCTTTTTTTTCAAAACACTTATTAATGTGAAAACTCCCAATAATTTAGGGGGAAAAAAGGTTTTAAAGGCAATCCATGAAATCGCATTTTTATAAATACAAATGTACATCTTATATTATTATTTATAGTAACAGTAGGTATTAGGCAAAAGGAAAAGCCCAGCATTTGGTTTTAACAAAATATTTACATAGATAATTTGACATTTTCTAAGATTGATTTTTGATGAAAACTTCCTTCTCCATGTGTTGTTTACCTTATTATGCGGGTGGTTCTCGCCTTCCTTTTACTCTTTTCAATTTTCCGACCGCCCCTATCCTTTTCCTTTATCTACGGATCATTGATAAATTTCGTTATCGCTTTTACTTTTTGCCTTTCCGAAATTGTCCCGCTTTTCATTATCATTTTTCAGGGCAAAGCGGGGGGGCGTACAAGAAGTGAAAATAACAGAAGCAACAGAAGCAAAAACAATAATAACAACAAGGCGGGGGGGGACCCGCACACGCACACTCTCACACACTCGCTCTCACGCACGCACATTTTGGTGACAAATTTGTACACAAACACAATGATAGGCGCAGCACTAAAAATATTTCTTCGATTTCAAGCAAAACTGTTTTATATGTTTTTTTTTTTTGTCTGTTTCTTTTTTAATACCACGTTGTTTTTGGCGTAGCTTTTTCGGTTTTCTTTTTGGTGATTTGCTTTTTTCTCGCCTTGTTTGTTTGTGTTTTTTCTTGTTGCTGCTTTCCCTCCGGTTATTTATTTTGCTTTGCACTCACTGCTTTGTTGTTGCTGCTACTCTCTCTCTCTCTCCCGCCCGCTCTCATTTCTCTGTTATTCTCTCTTAGCATGGCGTTGTGGGCGGCACTTGCAAATTTTTTTTTTTTTTCGCAAACTTTGCGCTTTTCGGCATTGTATTTTATTTGACGTTTTTTTCTGTTTCTATTCCTTATTCCTTTAATTATGACACTAATCGCACAGTTGAAAAAAAAAAGTTGTGTTAATATGCTAGGCATACGTACTCAATTTTGGGGCATCAATTGGCAGCTTTGCTTTGCTTTTTCGTGCAGTTTTTTTGGTCTCTCGTTGATGTGATTTGTTTGATTTTGTTGTTACTTCTTTTTGTTTTCCTTCAATGGATTTTTCTTGTTAGCTGATACTATTAACTTAATAGTGACTTTTGGATGATTTTCGCTTGCGTCCGCTGCGCTGAAAGGCACAATGCAAAATGAAATGCGGGAATGCGAGAATGCCAACGAGACGGGCAGCGCAGCGCAGTCTGCGGAGGCGGCGTCGCAGTCGCCGCAACGAAACAAACAAAAAGCAATGCAGAGACAGTTGTAGATCGCTGATCATTTTTTACTCGATTTACAACTTTATTCGAGTTTGTTCATTGCCACTTACAAAAAAAAATGAAATATATAAAACCATACAATAATTAGTTTCATCAACTAATTGAATTGGATTTTGATTTGTTTTCGACACAAAAACGCACACACACGGCAATGAAAACACATGGCAGCACCGCCGCTCTCTACCACTATCGCACTCTCTCTCTCTCTTTCTCTCTTTCCTTCTACTGAGAGCTCGGGAGAGCGTAACGTAAGCGCGTGGCAAACACATGGTTTTTGTTTTTGCCAAAACGTAGATGTAGTAGAAGAGGAAGAAGCAGATGACGAAGCAGCTAACGCTTACAGTTACCTCGCCTCATTGCGTTGTTGTTCTTTCGACCGTTGGCACAGTGGCAAAAAGTGGGAAATATAAGTAAATTACTTGTGAATGCTTGAAGCTAATTATTATGGATTATAATTATATAATTATTTTTTTTTTTTTTACATTTAATATTAAGCAGCACTTTAAGTTGATTTTATTTATATTAAAATCCAGTTGTATATGTACATTGTACATCATACATTGACTTCGAAATTAAGAACCACCATAAAATTGTAGACCAACTGTTATCCCATATTTATTAGATATTATACATCTCTTTTCCAATAAGAGTTTTTAGTTTTAGGTGTATTGATAAAGAATTCTATTATAATTAAAGAATAACAAGTTTTACTTGAAATAGGAAAATGAAGTCCACACTAGTTAATTATCCAACTTTGTTAGGTAATCAGGGGGAGAGTGTTTACATTTTCGCCCACTGTGCGGTAGCGTTTATTATCGGCAAAAGGTATTCATCACATTTACATAAATGCTACACACAATCCACTGTATCGCCACCGCGTCTGTGTGGGTGAACATGTGTCACACGCAGCGGCGAAAAAGTCAATCACACTAATACACACGTAACCGCAGAGTACTATCGCGTCGCCTTTCGCTTGTCTGGCTCTCTCGCTCCCGGTTGTTTTTGTTATTATTATTGTTTTTGTTTTTATTGGTACCGCAACACCCGCGCGCAAATAACAAAACACAAACACGCTACAATGTATCGGCATTTAGAGAGCGCTAGCGTGATCGAGAGAGTTGCCGTTATTGTTTTTACGCTGCGTGCGTGCATATTTGTATTTGCCTTGGTATTAGTAGCGCTCTAGATTTGGTTACTCTTTCATTTATTTGTTGGTCTATTAATGAAACTAAATTGTAATGCGAACGTGTTAATTAGAGAGCAAGAGAGGCAGAGAGACAAAGCAAACAAAGTAATGAAAATCAACGAAGAGCTGGTAAAGCGCAGCGAAAAGAAAGTCACAAAGAATAAGTAACAAAAAAATGGAAGCAAGTTCTTATCGTTTTTGTCACTCAATTATACGAATTTTATTTTATGACACACACGCGGACAAGTAAACCGAGAGAGAGAGACGGCCAGAGCGCTCACGTAATTACTGGAAAATCTCCAATAGGAATTGTTTGTTCGCTTTTCCGGCCGGTTTTTCGCTCCAACAAACCGATTTTTCCAACAACGTGGCTTTGGCCAAAAATACGCAACAGAGAGGTAGAAAGAGAGAGGGACATGGAGTGAGAGCGGCTTTTTAATGAACGAAAAACGTGTGGTGTGGACGCAGCTATGCGTGTGTTGGAAAATAGAACACTCACACACACTAACGCAGTGCCGAAGCTCGTGTGGAAGCAGCTGAAAAACTAACAAACAAAAATTATGTGGGACAAACGGCGTATAAACAAACTGCAGGCGGTGAGTCTCTCGCTGAAGAGAGGCATGGGGAGAGCGAGAGAGTCGGCGACGGCCCCAATTGTTTACACACAACTTTTCGACGCGACGCCACTGTGTTGTCAACGCTCTCTTCGCTATGCCACCCCTCTCTTTATCACCTCCTCTGCTGTTTTGCCATGCGGTTATCGCTGTCAAACAGTGAAACTTCTTGCACGGCGTATTGAGCACATACAACTATTAATGTAATTTATGTAAATGTTTTCGAATGTGTTTTTATTTTCACACATCATAATATAAAGTTTATTATGTTGCTCGCAGTTGTTCGTTTTAATGAAGTCGCACTGTAGTTGCTGTTGTTGTCTGATCCACACACATATGTACATAGATATACGCTCTCACACAAATAGTTATACAACTCGCTCTGGGGGCCAAATACAAATACGATTAAAAGTACAAAATCAAATACCAACGAGCAAGTGAAATTGCAGTCCAAAGGAATTTCGAAAAACCAGTTAGAACCATGGCAACGCCAAAAGGGGGTCCCCATTACTGCACCGCCTCCCCCTCCCCGCGTCCTCTTGCTAACACCTGATTCCAGACCCCCACTCCCCGCCGACATCCAGCGAAACCACGCTCAAAACGGCGAAAAACCAAAAACAGTTAAACAGGTGCAAAAAAGCATAACAACGTTGAAGTCCGAAGAGAAGCGCCGATAAAGAGAGCCGTGGGAGAACAACGAAAGCTTAAGCAGGGCACAGAAAGAGCGGTAGGAGGGTATAAAAGAGCGCCAACAGTGTGGCCGAAGCAAGCGGCGTCTTGGACTGAACAATAACACGTGATGCAAAAATAAAGTCTGTGTGACACAGACCAAATTTAACTATTTAAACTTTAAATGTATGTACATATGTGTAGTATTTTATTTAAATCTTAATAACTCCTTAATGATTTATTAACATTAATTATAAACATTAATTTAATGCCTACAGTTCCCATGAGTACATTTGTATGCTTTTCGTATTTAACATTAAAATATTTCAGTGCCATACAGCTCTAAAGTCCAATTCTTTGACTTGCATGAGCTAGTAGAAAAGCAATGCACATAGGAACCAGGAAACGAATTCCATGCATACAAATTTATACAGTAAAAGAATTACATTAGTAGCTCTATTTAATGTCACAATGATGCAATCACATACAGGGTATCTTAAGGCCGAATAACTATTCCTCTGGGATTCTAGGATTCCAAATTCATGAGCAGATAACAAAAGAACGAAGGTAAACTTTGACGTCATTATGTCGACGACAGCGACAAATGTGCAGATCAACAGATCAGTCACTCAAGAACCCAAAACTGTGGAGTAAGAATAAAATAAAACAAAGAGATCGTTTCGAAAAGGCATTTTCCTCCGAGCACACTACACACGCACACTCGCACACACACGACAGGTATCTGTAGCAGTGTTGGGGTGTGTTTGTACAATCATGTGATACCAAAATAAAGAAATATGTGAAAATCAAATAGCAGCGACAGCGGCCAGGGCACTAAACACAGTCACAAGCAAAAGTGGAGCAATAAAGCAAACAAGCCCGACAAATTTTCTGTTGCCATGTACCCTTAGGCCACAACACTACCAAGCACCACATCACCACCACCTACTGCCCTTTCCCCTGCCCATTCCCATTCCCATTCGCGCATCCCATACCCATTCCATTCCCCATGCCCCGGCCACTGATTCCCCACCCCAAACCACAGCAACTCACCATCTCTTTCTCTCAATCTCTCTCTTTCTCTCCATCACCATCCATTTTCGTAGTTTAACGCGGCGAATCGGATCGGATCGGATCAGCCAAGAAAATATGCAAATGCCGAATGCAGCGCAGCCAGCAATTAAGAAACACGCACAATACCACACATAGTTGACATCGAGATCGGTTGAAGAATACGATTTGGGATGGTAAATCTATGGATATATTACTGATCATAGTTAAATAATCCTATTAGTAAACAAAATATAAATCAGAAAAGCTGATAGTCCTATTTTATATTCTCATAATCTTAGTTTGTGCATTATTCCAATATTTTCATAATTCATATTTATTTCTTTGGTAACCCCATCAATGCTTGATTCTGTTACAGTTTCGATATATTTTTCCATTTGTTCGTCTCAATATCGATCGTACACCGGCTGCTGTATTAAATTTCAATGAACAGAGAACAAAACGATCAACAAATACAACGCAACTGAGAGGAAAATAAGCAAAGATACAGAAAAGCGAAAATCTGAAGGCATTAACAAACACATTTTTAGCAGCCGGCGGTGCAGAGATGCGGTATCGGGTGGGGTGGGGGGTCGGCATAGCCCGAAAAAGTTGTTGATGGGACGCCAACGAGATAGCTTCCACAGGGCACAGTGGGGCGAGGGCTTATAAGAGGAATTAAATTGAATAAAATTAGATACAACAAGGCATGTGAGATTAAGATATGTATCTGTAAATCGAGCATTATGCATTCTTACATACACATTGGTAATTGTTTTTACCTTGGTTCTATTTGCATTTTCATTCTCATTTTCATTTTCATTCCACGGTGCTTTGTCTGTGCGTTCTGCTTCTTGCTCTTATCTTTGCTTTTGCCTTATTGTCTAGGTGAGGTCGTCGCAAAAGGCAGAAGCAGATAGGAAAGAGGAGCAGGATGGGGAGGGGGAGCAGCCAGAGGTGGTGGAGAGACAGAGAGAGAGAGAAAGAGAGGCAGTGAAGAATTGGGAGGGCGGGCGGTGTGCGGCTTATTTAACGTTTGGGCATGTTTAATTTATATATTCTCCCCCTCTCTCTTTTTGCGTAAATATAGGCAGAAAATTGCATACCAGTCAATGTTTTTTACACCAAGCACACACTTTTCCACACATTGATTAATCTGTTATTTTTGTTTATTATCCTGGCATGTTTCTTATTAGTTTTTTTGTGTTCGGTTTTCATTTTTCCTCTACTTTATTTTGTTACGTTTTCGTTTTTGTTTGTATTCTTTTCTTGTTATTGTTGTTATTGCTCTTGATAAATGTCAAACAAATGACGACGCCGCTCTCCCTTCGGACTTGCTCGCTCTCCGACGCTCGCTCTCTGCCGCTGTCGCTATCTCGCTCGCTCTCCCACTTGGCCCCGCTTTGTCAACAGACGCAAAACGATCGTTTTGTTTTTGATTTTGCGTCGTATCGCGTCTTCTCTTTCTCTTTTTTTCTTTTTGTTGTTGCTCCCCTTGGGCCATTCTCCTTCTTCTTTTTACTTTCCTGAACCCTCTTCATTGAATATTTTATTGTAACTCGTTTTGTTTTTACAAAATGCGCAGTTTAAAAACTGTGCTCTGATTTAAAAAGACATAAAGAAGAGATCATAAGGTAAACAGTTCTTAATTAGCCCAAAAACATAGCATACTTTTTCGGGGCATCAAGTAAAATCTTAACTGTGATTAAAAAAATTGGTATTAGATAATCAAACTGATAATACACAAATGATCAAGGCCCACTAATTTAGAAGAAAAACAAAACTATTTGATTTTATTGCTTTGAAATGCTGCCCGCCTTTGTATTTGTTTATTCTCAGCGTGCTGCCACAATTAGCGTATTTCGCATGCGTAGAGAGGCAGAAATAAAAGCACACACACACAAGCACACACACACACACATGTATCACGAACGCTATCTGGAAAATTTTCTCATAAATATGTATGAGCAAATAAAGCGTGGCTCTTATTATAATCTCAACATTAGAGCATAAATTATACAACAAAATTCAGAGAAAACGATGTAGGAAAAATACATAAAAAAATAAAGTAGGGGGAAAAAAATGAAGAACAAACAACTAACAAAAACAAATTGGTAACAAAAAGCACTCACAATCACATGATAATTTGCCGAAGGCCGAACGCCAAATATCGCTCGATGCCAAATGCAAGACTTTTGTTAATCTGATTTAATTTGTTTGCTTAGTTTCGACTTTCGATTGGCTGTTAATTGCCTTGAGCAATAAACAAGGCAAGGCGCACATTTTAAATTTGTAAAGTGCCCGCTCAACGGCAGTGCTGCCCATGACTGAAAAGTGCTACAATTCGTTGGGGCAGCACTGGAGACTAATGCAAAGGTTTTTCCAGCTTGAAAACCAGATAGCACCAATTGTAACGGCTAATAGAACGTTAGAGATGCACAGAATCACAGATGGCGCCAGCGGTTGCCTATTTTGAAATAAAATTTAAAATTAAAAGGAAAGGATTTAAATTTAAAATAATTAAAATAGCTTACATATATGTATAAAAAAGCCCTTAAGATTTTTATGTAATTGTGCTTTAATGTGTTTTTAAAATAAAATAAGCTTGATAATTCATAAAAAAGAGTACAAATTATCTACAGTATTATATTTATCGTTATTTTGAAGATATATTAACTTTATTAATTAAATATCTAAGTAATACATCTTATCTTATGTACATCCCACATTTTTGGAGTACTATTTACAAAGTAATGTTGTTCTCTTAATAGAAATAATAATTAGGCTAGGTAATCTTATAAACCCTTTGCTCTGCTTTCCCCTTCTATTCCTTTTCCCCTCAGTTCCCAAAAAAGAAATAAATAAAAAATAAAGGGGAATCTATCAATTAGGGAAAAAGCTTTAAGCTGTCAACACGCCCAAGTACTTGGCGTTCTTTTTAAAAACACGAACCCCCTCCTTCATTGCTTCCCTTTTGGGATAAGAAACTGCTCTGCCTGCATTCATTGTTTGCCTAAAAATCCCCAAACCCACGCCCAACTCTGAAGGGTTTTTCCTTCGGGTTTCCATTTCCAGCTTCCCCTCCACTCCTTCCTCTCCTCCATTTTTTTCTTTTCGCTTTTCTTCCTGCTGGCTGCCTGTTGCCAGTTAGCTCGTCTTGTCATTGGCAAAATGCTGGGCAAGTTGAGCGGGCTTATATTGTTGGGGAATCCCCCCCCGTCCCCGCCCAGTGCCGTCTTGGGAGTGGAAACCGCTGCCAATTGTCGACTGTTGCATGAATTATGAGCGTCTGCCAAGATTTATGAATTCGAGAGGATAACAAAAGTATCTCCTCCCGATCCTTCTCCTTGCCCCGCAGCGAAAAAGGCAAAAATCTGTCAGCTGTTAAGTTGAGTTATAAATTTCCTGCAATTAGCTTGAATTTCAATTTTCTCTCTCCATCTCTCTACGTTTGCTACTTACTTTGATTACACAATGATGAGGATGACAATAACGATGATAATGATGATGATGATGATGATGATGATGAGGAGGGAGCTACCCTCCTGCCAATCGACATCTCTTGTTGGAACTGTACATCGCGGTTTTCCTTTTTTTTTATCGAGTGTCTCCTCTGCAGTTTTTCCACCTCAATGTGCAGAAATTTGCAAACTCATGGAAATCCATACGTTTGATAAACAATACCAACACCACCCACACACACACACGCTATGAGGAACAAGAAGCAACATGCAAAAAAAGCAAGTAAGAAAGCTACAGGATGGAGTGCAGGACTGTACGTTACCCGTTAACCTTGGGTGGGTTTGGTACTGCAGTTTGATATATTTTTATATTTTTTATGTAGCAAAAAAATATAGCATTTAAAGTTAACTTATAATTTTATCAAACAAATGTCGGGAAAATAATATTTCATTTAAATTGTCTTAGTTACTGTTTATATTAGTTCGATAATTATAACAGAATATCGATTTACTGCACATATGAGTATCGTACGTTAAAATCTTTACTAAAATGTAACCTTTTGCTTTAACAATTGATGAAGTATCGTCAGTTTTATGGTATTTAACAGAATCAGTTATATATAAATGATAATACCCTTGTACCTTAGTGACCACATCGGCTACATGCAACTCTGGCAGAAACGGATGCGGAAACGGAAGTCGCCATGGCCGTGCATGTGTTCATTAAGCAGCGAGTAGCAAACAAAATCAATGAATGGTGTAAAAATTAATATCCTGTGGGCCTCAAATGAAACAAAAAACAAAAAAAAAATAAAATTATACATAAAAAAAGGCTCCAAGAGAAGGCAAAAAATATGCAAAAGAATTGCGGAGAAACATTCTGTGCGCCATCCAGCAGCCGGCAGCAGTTTTAATTTACACAAAGCGTAGTCAGGCGTGTAATGCGCTTCGCAGGGGCCGTCAACGAAGGGGAAAGGGGCGTTGTTTTTATTCTTTTTTTTTTCAATAGGATGCTCCAACATTTAACAAATGCCTTGAGGCAGCCACAACCGCAACCGCTACCGCAATCGCAGCAGCAACAAGCAAAAAGATGGGCGAACGGCGGCAACGTCAACAGCGTCAAATGATTTATGAAATTACTTTTGTCGCTGCATACTTTCCGGGGCGGGAGGCGGGAGGCAGGAGGAAACGGAAGCGAAGAACCAGCAGAAGAAGGACAGCTAAAGACAACAGCGAAGAGGAGGACGGGGGAGGTGGGACTATGATAAGGATGATGGAAGGTGTCAAGTGATAGGTGGCTTCGCTTCACTTCTTCTTTTAAGAAATCTTGGATTCTCAGTCTCTCGTTTCATCTTTAATTATCTAGAGACCAGAATAGATTGGGAATTATAGAAGCAGCCTAAACAGAGAGAGCAGAGAGAGAGAGAGAGAGGCAGATAGAGAAAGAGTGACAGTGAGAAAGCGACAGAGAGAGAGAGAGAGGCAGTAAGAGTGAGCATCAGAGAGGCAGAGAGAGAGAGATAAAGAGAGAGGGTTTCTTGTTAGGCTCTCTTTTAAGTTTTAAGACTGTGCTATCCTTTCAGTTCACTTTCTTCCCAATTCGCTTTTGCCGTAAGTGTTTGTAGTGATTCTCTTCTCGTTCTCTTTATCAGGCTTTGCCTGCCATGTACAAGCAGTAGGAAAATAGAGACTGAAAGAGAGAGTAAGTTAAGTTTCCTTTTTAAAAACCGAATACAACTTAATTGATTTTTCCAAAATAAGTAAGTAAGCTTTTAAGCAATATATTTATTGCATTTAATTTTTATTTTCATTTATATTTTGTCTCAATTTGATGTATACTTTTAATTATAAATCATGTGTTAGCTTTCCTTTCGCTGGCCCCTCAATCGATCTGCGTGATGGAGGCCTCGTCGTTGCTGGAATAGCGACTACTCTCGCCATCCGTCCGGTACTTGATGGAGTCTATGATCTCCACATCGATGTCACAGTTGCCCTGCCCGCCGCCCGAACCCTCGCCCTCGGCCTCCACACCGCCAGGACCCACGGCCGTGTCGCTGGAACCCCTGCCCATCATGGAGTCCTCATCACAGAGATCCGGCACCGAGAGGGAGGCACTGACCGAGGCCGACACGGACTCCGATTTGGCCGACTCCGTGTCCTGCTGCTGCACCTGAGCCTGATGGTGGGCGGCAAACTGACTGTAGAGGCGTGGCAGATGCTGCAGCATATAGCTGGCACTGGACTTGGACAGATTGGCGGCGGCAGCGGCAGCAGCGGCGGCCGCTGAGAGATGATTGGCAGCAGCCGTCGTGCTGGAGGCGGCTGGTTGGTTCTCCTTGGTCTCCCCAAGGTCATAGTACTTGGCATAATGCTCGAATTTGCTGCCCAAGACACTGACACTAGTGGGGGAAGTGGCTCCTGCTCCCGCTCCTGCTCCTGCTGTTCCTGCTCCTGCTCCTGCTCCTCCCCCACTGGGATTGGCACACAGATTGATGGCATCACTCTGAGCCGCCTTGGGTATGGGCACTGTGAAGGCGGAGCCATGACGCTGCTTGCTCAACAGATTGCCACACAGGGAATTACCTGAAGAGGTGGTGGCACCTGCCGTTGTGGAGGATGAGCAAGAGGAGGAACCCTCCTCGCCCAGGGCATTGTTGTTGTTGTTGGTGGCAGACAAAGGAGACACATTCTCCTTTTTGCGATCGTAAATGTGCCCGGAGACCCTGAGGTCTATGAAGAAGTGCAGCGGATCAATGCCATAGGGCGCGTATAGAGGAGGATACCACACGGGTGGTGGCGGTGGCAGGACCAAATCCTGTGGTGGCAACGAAGCCGCCGGCGGTGTATTATCCTGCAGAGCAGAGTCCACGGCCCCACCAAGTCCACCTAGTCCCAGGCCAGAGGCTGTGCTCTTCGTGGGCGGCGGCAGGGCTGCAGCTGGTGGCTTGGTCTCCAGCTTGGCATAGCCATAGGAAGTGGGTGTGGATGCAGCAGCAGCACCAGCTGCAGAGGCAGCTGTGGCCAGCGCCTTGTTGGTCAGCTCGAGAGGCTTCTCCGGCTGCTGCTGCAGTTGCTGCGGCTGTTGCTGTTGCTGCTGCTGCTGCTGCTGCTTCTCCTCCGCCTCGCGTCGCTCGCGCAGCTGCTCGTAGTAAGGACGATGTGACCAGGAACGCTTCCTGGGACGCCTTACCAGGGAGGCCTGATGCTGCTGCTGTTGCTGTTGCTGCTGCGCCTGCTGCTGTGCCTGCTGCTGTTGCAGCTGCAGCACTCGCGCTGTCTCGTTGTTCCTGGCCTGCACCAGGGATCGCAGCATGTCGCTGAAGAAGAAGTTGTTGGGTCCCACGGGCGCCGAGTACAGGTACGGCGGAGTGGCGGCCATCAGGCGACTCACATAGTCCTGGTTGCGCAGCTCATGGATGTTGCTCTTGCCGCGCTGCTGCTGCTGTTGCGTGGCTTGTTGCGGATCTGCTGCAACGGCAGGAGCCACGCCTGCTGCTGCTCCGGTAACTCCTCCTCCTCCTCCCGCTGCTGTGGGCGTTGTGGGTGTCGTGGGTGTGGCACTGCCTCCAGTTCCCCCAGTGCCTGTTCCACCAGCTGGCATTCCTGCTGCGCTGCTCGAGGAGAGGCTGTCCTTCATCCTTCCTTCAAGCCGAGCTGAGGGAGGAGAGAAAGAGAGAAAGGCAGAGATATTGAGAGGGAGATTGGGAGGTTTAGCAAGAGAGAGAGACTGAGAAAGAGAGGTAAAGATGGTTGCTAAAATCTCTGCTGAAGTCACTTGAGAATTTATTTGTATAGGAAATCTTACTTGAGTATTATTTGCATTGTCTCTGGGCAAAGGACCCACCTTTTCCATGTCCCTCCCCCTACCCCAACTGAGGGACAATTAAATCTGCATTTTGTGCTTTCTGTCTTGGTTTTGTCTTGGTCTCCATGTCGGTGTGAGTTTCCTTGGGGGGCTTCCCCAACTGTCTGAGCTCAAACAAGCAACTTAAAATTGTTTTTAAAGTGTTTGCGCAGAGATAGGGAACTAGTTAGTGTTATAATCATAATTAATTTATAATTGCAAATAATATTTATATTATATTATTTAATATTACACAATAACTCAATACATAACAAAATGAGAGGGAGAGAGAGTTAGAGAGGAAGATAGTGGGGAAGATAAAGAGAGATATGTATATAGAGAGAGAGAAAGAGAGAGGGAAATATCAACGGAGATTAACTGCGATCTATCTAGGATTTATCTAAGATCTATTCAGTGCCTATCTGGTATCCATCTGATAACTATCTAGTATATATTTGGTATCAATGTAGAATCTGTCTAGTATCTTTCTAGTATCTTTTAAGTATCTTTCTAGTATCTTTCTAGTATCTATCTTATAAATATCAATTATTTATAAAATATACATCAAGATATATTGGCTCAAACGATCAGAAACCTGCTACAGCCTCTGAGATACCTTTCATCCAGAATCCCCTGATCACATAACAATTACCCATGACTAAGCTCCCGGAAAAGTTGAAAAAAAAAGTAGATAAAATCGCACCCATCCCCACACAACCATTGTTCCGCACACCTGATGGCGCCGCCTAAGCTGCCTTTGTTTTGTGACTTTATTAAGCCAACATCTGTGGTGAAACCAGGATCCAAATACACCTTCCCCCCGCACTGTTGGAAATTTGCATAGGAAAACAGGAGAGGCAGCAGCATCCAGCATCCACCAAGCTGTTAATAAGCTTACACACGTCGCGCCACAAATTCCAGTAAATTAAATGTTTCACCAGGGGGAAACTCAGGGGACAAACTCAATTGTTGTGTCGCCAAACTCAGCTCTAAAGGCACTTGACGCCGTGCGCCGGCTGCTGCTGCTGCTGCTGCTGCCTTGCCTGTATCCTGTGCCTGTCAATTCCAACCAGGAATCGGGAGTCGGGAATCAGGAGTCACCAATGCACTGCCTCCCCCTCTGAACCAGAACCCCAGGCCCAGGCCCAGGCCCAGTTGTTGCTCTTTCATTTTCGCATTTGAAAAAGTTTTTAACAAGCCGCAGCCGTTGCCAGTTACACTTGCTGACTGCGAATGCCCTGTAATAATAAGGCAGAATGGGGTATGCACGAATAGAGGGAAACCAAGGGTACTTTATAGTCTTGCTAAAGGTACAAAATAATAAATAATTACAAAGTGAACCCACAAAATGTTACTTAATTAAATTGAAACTTAGGGTATTTCCTTTGCTTCATAACCACTCAAAAAAGATTACTCTCGTGGCATTAATTTGCGTTCTTTCCGCTTTTTAGCGCTCTGCTCCCTGGATGGAATGGATTTGTGGCATTTCATTCGTATTTTTATTGTCTTTTCATTTCGTTGTAAAAATATGTATAAAAGTTTTCAACTGTCGCGCAAAAGGAATGTGTGAGTGAAGGCAGCAAGGAGGAGGAGGAGGAGGAGGCACCGAGTGGGGGCTGCTCTTGATTTGCATTTTTTGGCAGCCGTGGCTGTTATTCTGTTTTTGCGACAAAGTTGAAATTAGATTATGCTAATTAAGGCCTGCTTCGGTGGCTAGAAATTCCGTTGATTTCAACGCCACTGATTGATGCTGGACAGGAGGCGAAAAGGAGCTTTAATTGCCGTTTTTTAAGGGGAATGGGGATGGGGATTATGAGGATGATGATGATGTTGATGAGGAGAAACCACCCTGGCCAGGCATTTTAATATTCAATCAGCAGCTGTCGAGCAACTTTCCTTTTTTCCCTATTTTAGTTTTTCATATTTTTTTATGGCTTATGCCCAAGTTTTAGCGCAGAAGTTTTGCCAAGGGAAACTGAGATTAATGCGCGCCAAGTGCAGTCCGACTTTTGTTTGTCTTGCGTCTGGGTATAAGCTCAAAAAAACTAACTTTTGCATAATTCTCTCTGCTTCTGTGGCTTCGCAAACAGCCGCAATTAAAACGGGAGTGTAAAACCATTCGTTCCACCCAGCCAAGGACGCGCCCAGCTGATTGATGTCCCATCGTCATCGAAGCCACCCCCTTGGGCTGGGCAACCCTTGCAAGTACACACACAGACAGACACACTTAACTGGCACTTGGGCCTGGGCAACCTTATAACATAATTACAGCATATCAAACAACGATAAGTCGACCACTCCAACCCGTGCAAATCTCTCCCCTGTGCAAATCGGCTAGCAACCCTCTCGGCGGCACCACCTGGTGAGTGCGTGTGTGTGTGAGCCACCCCGAACTGAGGCTGGGGTGAGACTTCAGGTCTGGCCATGATCTCCGCGAGGCTGCAAGTATTTTCGCGCCCAAATTGGGGCATTTTATTTGGTACTTGTATCATTATGCCATAATTATCCACATTTGAAAATGATTAAATCACTTGAAAGGTTTTTTAGAGTGATAATGCGATATATTTTTACTTGGCGACCAACGTGGGGCATTTTCTATTATTTTATTTATGAAATTAACAACGGATTTATAATAATAAATACAGTATGAAGATTATTTAATGGAATTAAAATTTCCAAATTGAAATTAATGCTTTTTTGGCTTAGTTATGAAAGATTTTCATGATCTAATTGCAAGCTGCAAAAGTATACAAACTTTGTTTTCAAGAAAATACGCTTCCTTATTTGTTAATTTGTATTTTTAATTTTTATTTGTAGTAAACAAAGCTATAATGGGGCACCTGAAGAGTTTAATACCAAACTAAGGTCAAGTTTATTTTGGGAAATATAAATATAATGAAAAATGACTTAAAAAAAAGGAATTTAAACATTTTAAAAATGCGAGAGACATAAAAATATATTTATATGAAATTAATTTCCTTAAAAACTTGGGAAATACATTTTTTTAATTGTCAAAACTGTCCATAAAGGGAAGTAAATGAATTAGAGTGCCAGTTATGAATTGTCCTGCTAATTGAGCCAGCATTTTGGTCACATATTTGAGGCATTCCTCTCCTGCTCTTGATCCTGCTCCTGCTCCCTGCTCCTTTTCCCCGCTCCTGTCCTGTCCTGTTCTATCCTGTTCTGTCCTGTATTTAACCCACTCCTGACACACACGCAGACAGATGAACTTGTTGGCTTGTTGGTGACATTGTCGTTGCGGTGTTAACGTTACAGCGTTTGACTGCGAATTAAAATAATGTGCCACTTGTGGCTCTCCCCTTCAGTCTGTCCTCTTTCCATGTGTGTGTGTGTCCTGTTCAGGATGCCTCAACCCTACCCTGACCCTGCTCCTGCTCCCTGCTCCCTGCTCCCTGCGCTCATGTGTGTCGCCCCGAAAATTTGACAAAATTTCATTTGCAACTTTGGCCGCTCGTCGCGGCAAATCGAATTTGATTTGAACCCTTTTCGCCAGCAGGTCCTGTGCGTGATCCGAGTTTGTGGCAAAAATAGGAAAATGCCAAATGGTTGAGTCGAGAGTGAAGTGTCAACCCTGCTTATAGCAGATGGATGATGTGTGGCTAGGTGGAGTGCCCTCAAGGGCTTGTGGTTGGGAAGTACTGCTCATAAGATATGGTTTTTTCAATGTGCCATTACAAAAAATGAAATTTTTAAAAATATAAAGCTGCCTTTAAATTATTTTTTGCCCAATTTAGTGTAGTTTATAGTCAGTGGTATAGTTGGGGATCCAAAAAGGATGTGCTAAGGCAGGTTGTGAGGGGGTATTTTCATTTTAAGAAGGGTTTCATTTAAGTTAAGCTTATGGGTAATCTGTTTATTGAAGGAAAATGAAAAACTTTCAGAGAAAAAAGAAGAAAATTAAAATTTGTTTATGTCTTGTTTGTTTTTTTCCCCCCCTTTAAATGTACATATTTATTAAATTAAAATTTGTAATTGGTTTTTTTATTTATTTCTCTTTTCTTAACTGATTTAGTTTCGTAGAAAACTTTTAAAGAAAACCTTGAAGAAGGACTTTGCTCATTGGAAGATTACTTTCAAAATCTGTAAAAGTCTTGCTTAAATTTTGTGATTTTTATTTCTTAATATTTATATAGTTTTTGAGCACTATATTATTTTTTTAGAATTAATATATTACATATTATTTTATTATTTATTTTTTATTAAATGATTTATTATGCATTAAACGCTTTATTATTTATTAAATGATTTATTATGTAGGTATTAAACGCTTTATTATTTATTAAACGATTCATTAATTATTAAACGATTCATTAATTATTAAATGATTTATTATTTATTTAATGATTTATTATTTATTAACTCATTTATAACTGATATTCTCAAAGATCAACTCTCACCCCCTTAAAAAATTAAAAAAAAAAAACGATATTCTGGCAGTCTCTGAAAACTCCCTTGAATTTCGTTGGATTACCTTACTTTGATTTTTTGTAGAATTTTCTTAACTTGATCTTCTGGTTAGCAGTAAATTTTTTATTATTATTGAAATTATTCCTCTGAAAACTTCCTGGAATTTTCATTGTTTTGATTTGTGTATTTTTTTTTTTAAATTTCCTTAATTTGATCTTCTGGTCAGCATTAATTTCTCACCTTTGATTCTCCGGATGAGATATATACAATATATTTTCTTGATTTCAGCTTACAACTCACACATTCACTTGCAAAAAAATATGTAAATAATATTTATGTTTCCATATTTATTTATATTTGTATATATATTTATGAAGAAATTTATTTTTCTATTTATTTATTAAGAAATTAATTAATACATTTATTAATACATTTATTTTTTTATTTATTAATATATTTATTTGTATATTGATATTTTTATTTTGATGTTTATATTTCTTTTATTTATCAACAGCTTGGAGCACACGGAGAACTGCCGTCGATGACAGTTAAAAATCAAATGAAATGAGTGCCAGCAGCAGCAGCAGCAACAGCAGCAGCAACGCAGCAAAGCAGAGCCGCATCCGCCAACGAGTCCTGAGGCCGAGACAGACGCAGAGGCGGAAACACAAGGACCGAGGACCGAGGACCGAGCGGCAGGACGCTGCAGAGCCAGAGCCCACTGCCAGAGGCGGCAGGACGAGAGCTCGCTGCGATTTTAAAATTATGAATTGTTGGAAATGAAGCGAGCCAGAAACCGGTGGGTGGCTGCGCCCCAGTCGCTGTGGCATTGGTGGTGCGCATCAGCAGCAGCAGCAGCAACAGTGGAAATGTGTTAATGGAAACCACCCTCGAAGAGGTAACGAGAAAAGCCTAGAAAAAAATGTAGAGCTAAGGCGAAAGCGAGATGATCGCGTTTAAAGGACTATTTACTTTCATTCTAATATATATTTTAAAACATCAATATTTTAAGAACAGTATCAGCCTCCTAACTCAAGACTTTGCTGCTGTACCAAACCAGCTTTTAACCAGAAAGGAACTTACTGTGGGTCTCCTTATTATACCCTATCGTGTGTGTAATATGCATAACATAGAGCATCTACCCTATGCTCTATATCGTATGATATATCAAGCTAAATGCTGAAACTTTTACCCACTTCCCAGCCACATGGCTGGGCCATCCTGGCCCGTTTTCAATTACCATCCGCTGGTGATGCCGCTGCGGCTGTCGACTCTTGGGAACAATGGATGCAATCCTTGGCTACGGGCAACGACGTGTTGCTAGAACGACAGCGCTTGGCCATGGCCCATGGCATGTGGTTGCTATAATTTCTATTAGAATGCGGATTTCCGTATTTCCGGATGTATGTATATTCGTTCGCCTTCTTTGCTTCATTTTTTGTACAGCAGCAGCAACAGCAACAGCCACTGACTGTTTACGACTTCATTAGCGACACCTCCCCGGCAAGCTGTTGCCAAGCAATTGTCTGTATGAAAGACAGTGCAAGAAATTATAAAGCTAATATATTCTGTATATATAAGGATATAATCTTATTACAATTATCAGAGCTCTTAAAATGGATCCTGATTCCGGCAAAGTTCTGTGATAACCGATTGGCTGGGAACTCAATGAAAAAAGGTTTTAAAAGAACCGATTAATTCGGCTGTTTCCCTTTAAAGGTCTCTGAAGACCGTTCGCTTCTTGGTAAGATCTTTTGGCTCCAGTATTTAATATATATTCATATCTTTCTCTCTCTCTCTGTATTTCAATAAAGAGAAAGAGAGAGAGATAAAGAGTTGCTGTATAGGTGCACTCTGAGCTAGTTTCTTATTTTTTCTCTCAGCATGTAAAATAAATCGTAAGAAATCACAAAGAAACCAAGAAACCAAGTCTAAAATTCCCAAGTGATACTGGTTTAGTGATTTGTTCCTGTGAATTTCTCTATTATTTCCCTACCAGAATTTCCCCCAAGTGTACTTGCAGCCAGCCTTGGCCAATGGCACGCGTCTGCGGTTGCAGGAGGAGCAATAGCATCGGGATGTTACCCCATTCGCTTGGACTTGTTTTTTTGTTCAGAGTTTGGGGCTTGTTTGAAATAAATACAGCATTTTTTCGCATGTTTTTTGCACAAACCAAAAAAAGAGAAAAGAGAGAAGCCAGAGGAAAAAAGCAAGTGCGAGTGTAAAGCTCCCATGGCTGCACATCAAACGTCAGCACGGAAGGAAGCTGTTGCTGTTGCCGTGGCTCTGTGCCCGTCCACGAGGGGAGGAAGGGAGATTTTTGGGGCATCACCGACATTGTCTAGTGGCTGGAATGGCATCGCATTCCCCGAAACCCCCAAAAAACCCCCAAGCTGCCATGCCACGAAGGCTGTGCTGTGAATGTTTACACTTTGGATTTGCTACTGGTCCTCGCACCCTTTTCCCCTACCTCCAATTTTTATTTTTTTTGTATTTTGTATTTCGTATATTTTTTTTTTGTGAAACCATTACCATTTTTGGGTTGGACTTTGCTCGAGATTTAAAATGTATCTCGGTTAACGGTTGTTATGGCAATCCGTCCTGCAGAAAGTGTGGCGTGTAGCAGCGGCTGTTGCAACTGAAAAGGGGGAATCCCCCGTGGAAGAAAGGATTCCAAAGAGAGAGAGAGAGATATAGAGAGAAAGAGGGAGACAAAAATGCGAATGCCACAAGAACTATCTCTTTTTTCTCATTTGCTTGTACTTTGCAGGCAAAGCCTTTCAAAGAAAACGAGATAGAGCTCATCGTTCAATTTATTAATTAATGGAAATAATGAGCTTGCTCAATATCATATGGAAAGTATCATTACTTTTGATCTTTCGAATTTTAAAGTATAGAAAAATATCTTTAAAATATCAGTTGTATAGGAAAAATATCCGAAACAATTTTAATTTACTTCAATTGTATTTTTATATAATTTTTCATTCATATTAATCGAATATATTAAACAGAATAAGGATTTATAATTATAATATTTTATATTATAATATCGCTATGAATATTTCGATTCCGTATCGATTTATCAGTATTTACTAGCGATTTATTATCGATATTTACTGGCATACCTAAACTAGATTCTATTTTTAAATTGTTATAAAGCCAAAAAGATTTATTTATATACATTTCTTAAGTTTTATAAAAATGTATTTAGTTATGTATTTTTTAAGTGACTTAAAAATGTTCTCTAACTTTAAAAGAAACTTTTACTTGCGTTGTGTGGAAGGTGTGATCTGCTTCTCATTCTGCCACACTGCAACGTCTCACATACATGCCACACACTTTGTGCCACTTTTGTGTGGCGCATCCATTTCCGCTTGGGCGGCGGCACCACCACCCTCAACCTCATCTTCCTCCTCCTCCTCCTCAGAGGCCTCAACCCAACCACTCGCTTGCCATATTATCCTTGCTTTTATTGTGATTTTTTTCACATTTCACTCGAGCGTTGATTGAAATGTTCAACGAACGAGCGGTGTGTGTGGTTGGGTGGGTGTGTGGGTGCACAGCGAGACAAACACACACATAGACAGATAGACAGGGATGGCCTCGCTGTGGGTGGTGGGTGCACACGGAAAAGTGGAAATTCAGTTTTCTTTCTTATTTTTTCATAGGAGATCAAAGGGTGATTTCATTTAATATTTGTATATGATTATTAATATTTATTTATTTAATATTCAATATGTTTTTATAATTATTATTAAGATATTAATTTAGCTATTATTCATATTATTTTTCTCAGTGTGCTTGGGCTCGTTTTGTTTGTTTGCATGTAAATTGCAATGTGCCGCCGATGTCGTTGTCGTTGTTGTCGCTGTCGCTGGGTGTACCCTCCCCTCCTCCCCTCCCCTCCCTACACTCAATTTTTTAGATTTTAAACTTTGTTTCTTGTCTTTTTGTTAAATGTTTGCCGCTCCTCCTTCCCCGCTGATTGTCATTTGCTTTTAGCGGCGGCACCACACCCACCACCCACCGTTATGAGTGGCTCGGTGGCACGTCCATCATCCATTCCACTCCATTCCGTCCAGAGCATCCATACCAGCCATCCATCAAGGACAATCAAGGCAGACGTTCGCGAGCCTTTCGTGGGTTTGATTTTTTTTAGCGGCAAGAATTCGGTTTTCTTTTTATTCTCAATTTCAATTTCCTAAAAATTGTTCGGCTAATGAATTAGTGGGCAGCATGGTGGGCCTTGCCTTTAATTAAATTAAAATTTTATTTCCTGGTTACTTGGGATAATTGATACGATTTTTGAGCATGAAGAACATTTTTTTAATTGATTGATTAATTTTTATTATTATTATTTAATAGATATTTTTTATTATTAATTAACAGAGATTTTAGATGAGAATTGGAATATGTTTCATTAGATTTGTGGCCGTCGTATGCCTTTAAGGGTCTATCAAATATCCGCTTTACAGGGAACTTTAAATCGATATTTATCGATATCATTTTTGTGGTAAACGCAAAGTTTCAAAAAACCATAAGTGAGTCAAAAATGCATTAATTTCAAATCGGAAAGCTGTTCATTGCTATTTTTTAATAGGTTAACAAATCCTTCACCACCTGGCAAGCTTCTGACTAGAATTATAATTTACTGTAGGTGCTAAAAATACAACAAAAAAAATATCGGGATTCAGATACAAGTCATAAACTTGTAACCCTCAGATCCTTTGATATATTCCCATCTAAACACACCTCCTGTGAGCTTTCTATATGAGATATTACAAGCTGGGGAAAGTCCATATACCCGCGCATTATTCCCCGACAATGTGAACAATCTTGAGCAGCTTAAGTGCCGCTGGCATCGGATTTGCCAAATATCCGCCAGAGAAAAAGGAAAAGCTGGAAAAGGAGGAAAGGCACAGGGACAGGAGCCCGAGCAGGATCCATTTCCACAGCCATTTCCATGCACTCACGCAGACTGTAATCGCTTTACGTGCGCTTTGTTGACAATTGTCAAGTGGCATTGGGGAAAATGCGACGAGGAAAACTAGAGAAAGCGGGGGAAAGCAGAGGAAAGCATAAAGGATGGAATGTTAGAGGAACATCATTGACGCCACATGTTGCCGGCGACAGATGCGTTGGATTGCAAATTGTCCCAGGTGAGGTGTGAGTATTTATACATCTAAAAAAATATTATATTGATTTAAGTAAATATATATTCAGAGAATTAAGAAAAGCCTCGGAGATAGCTGGGAATTCGAAATCACTTAAGGGATAAGAAGCAATTGAGACAAATTTGAAATTTGAAATAAATTTACAATAAGAAAAACTAAGAAATACAAAGTCCAAATAAAGAAACAAAATAGTTTAAGATTTTGTAAAGACTTGTTCACGTTTTGTTAGGGATTTAAAAGATTCCCATAAAGTATCAAAAAAAGGTATTTATTATTCATTGACCAATTTTAGACAAACTTATTAAATTAGTTCCTCCGCTTTAAAAAGAATTCCATTAAGATTTAAAATTACTTCAAACGTTGCCCTCAAATGTAAAAACTAAATGTTAGACTTGCCAATAAAAAAAAAACGATTCATTTTATTGCCAATTTAAAAGCATTGCACATTTTTTAAATTATTTAAAATACATAATTCGAAATTTAAAAACCCATAAAATAAAAATAAATATATATATTTTAATATATTAGATATTATTTTATTTTTATTTTATTCATAAATCCACCATATACTTAATTTATATATTATTATTAATTAATTATAACCCCAAGCCATTCATAAAAATCTTTAAAAAAAGAATTAAATACATAAATTAAGTTTAATTTAAATGAGTTACTACAATAATTTATTTATTATTATTCAATTTTCAATACCCTTTTTCTAACCATGCACTTGGCTCTTATTTCGCTTTTCAATTTATTGAGACAGTTCGGATTGCCAGCCAGTCAGTCAGTAAATTTGCAGCTTGAGATTTTCCCGAGGGGGAAATGGGGAAATGCAAACACAACAAATAGACAAATAGACAAACAACATGTACTACTTACGCCCAAGTATTTTGCGACAATTTCCATGCGTGTCAATTACGCAAATTGTGGAATTGTGCAAAAGCAATTTGCGGCTAAATCGCACCATAAGCTGTCTGTTTCTTCCTCTCAAAATATTAGTCTTGCCTCTCCACTCAGCCACGCCCCAAAAAAAATAAAGGATATGCATATATATAGATATATATATAGAAGAAAAAAAAAGAAAAGGCAACTGGCCAATGGCAGGCGAGCGCTTAGGAAAACTTTCGTGTTTTAGTTCGTTCGTTTCCTTTCGTTAGTTTTTCACTCCACCCCCCAAGGAAAAAGGTATGCAAAAAGAGATGCCCTATGAGAGGAGAGCGAGGGGGAGGAGCAGTAAAATACTAGGAAAGCTTATGAAATAATTTACAAGCATTAACAGAATTTAAAATTAATTATGAGTTATTAAAGTTCTTAAAATATACAGAAAATATAAATTATTATGGGGATATATAAGGTGCTCAAGAGGTAAATATGTAAATTGTTTGTGTTGTAAATCTTTCTTTTCGTTAAAGATATAAATTTATTTAAGATTACAATTTAAACTGTATTTTTTTTTATCAGTTTTCATGGTTTTTAATGGGATTTTCCTTATTTTTATATTATTTTATAAACTATCTTTAGCAAATAATATTACACACAAAGTTAAATGTTTAAACAAACATTTATTACAAAAAATTAATCAAAACAAAAATTTTTTTGGAGAATTTAAAAACAAAATACAAAAATCAGAAATTCAAATTTGAATTTAAATTTTGAAAAGAAAGGCACGCCATCTACATGTCAATTATTATGGATTTTCGCTTAGCAAAGTTCCTTTTCGGAAAAATGTTACCCATCATTTTTGTTTAAGGCTATTCGGAGCACAAAGTAAGCTTTAGCGATGATAGGGAAGACAAGTATTGGTTTGGCCTATTGTCACGCTATATTCTACATTATAATCATAAATAATAACCTTTTAATTAATACTTGTTTGCCTTCAAAACATTTCCGCTCAGCCAAGTTCTCCACCTTTTCACCAATGTCATCGCCACCGAAAAGTCAGGCAAATATCGCTATTTCGATCACATTGAAAAATATCGATATGTTTCATGCACCTCTAATAAATATAATATCATATATTTGCCATCACTATTAAAAAAAACTTGTGCGTAGAAAGAAGCTGGTGAGTTGTTAAAAAAATAAATTCCTAACTTAGCCGTAAGAAGTGCAATTTTGCCGCTTAAATGTATTAATATTAGCCAGCATACCGCCAACTGGCCGCGGCACGCACCCTCAAGCAGAGAATTAGCGGAACGGCGCTTGAGAATGCAGTGCAAAGGGGAAATGCAAAAAATTGTCTTTTTCGCCGGTTGACGACAACCGAAGAGTTGTACTTTTTCGCAATTTTTTTTTGTCAATTCACAATTGCCCACACATACACTACTGAAGTGTAGACTAAAGTGTAGTGTGTGAACGTGCAACAGGACTTTTCGTGTCCAAGTCCGTGTCCAATTTCATGTTGCATATGTGCATACATTTGCACATACGGTAGTCGGCGCGCCGTGTCTGTCTGTGAGCGAGAGGGAGAGGGAGAGCGAAAGTGAACGGTTTTCTTTTTTCCCTTTCGCTAGCCGGAATAAGCGGTATGAGGGGGTGTCGCGATCAAAGCAAAAACGGAACAAAAACAAACAGCCGCACTGCTCACACGCGCGCACCAACACCCACACGAATTCGGTCAAAAATTGTTGAGGCTGTCGCACATAGATGCACACATACATGCACAAATGCACGTAGCTTTTTCGCTTTGCAAAATTCTTCGCAAAGTACAGTGTGCACTGCAGAGGCTTGATTTTCGAAAGGATTGATTTAGAGAAAGAGCAATTAAGTGTTTTTGTGTAGTTGATCAACGAAAAAGTCGACTTACACTATATATATTGTACATGTGCACGTATGAATGCCGTTTCTATTGATGTGTGTGTGTGCCATGCACACGGATGACAGGAGTGCATATTGGTTAGAAAGAGAGAGAACAAATAATGTTATTTAGTGTGTGTGAATGAACGTCGTTTTCAGCGACTTGACAGTTATTCAGTTACAGTTACTCCGAGTGTCAATTGAAAACGGTTTGACTATTGCCAGCTCTTTCTAGCACTTGTCTTCCTGGAAGCGAAGAAAGAGAGCTGAAAATGTTTGACGCTCTAAACAAAGCTTCTAAATCTATTTGTTTATAAGAATATCTCTTAACTTATCATATTTTTTCGTCTCTTATCGTAATTTTTCTTTTCTCCTTGCCAGACAGCAGCAACCATGAGCGCTCCCGACGATTTACCGTCGTTGTCACGCATTAGGAAGCCCGAAGAGTCCAGCTCCAGCAGCAGCGATTCCATGTCGCAGCCATCGACCACGCCCCCAGCCGAACCACGTCCTTCTACCAGCAATGGACACGAAAGTGGTCACACTCGGAGCGGCCACAGCCACGCGGAACTCCATTCGTCCGGCCAATTAGGCAACCACCACAGCCGCCGTCCCAGCACCGGGCGCAGTTCCACAGATAGTCGCAGCTCCACCAGCGGTGGACGCAGTTCCCACGGTGATAATACAGTGCGACGTCTCTCCAATATGCGCGATCGCGTCCTAATATCCAATGCCAATGCCATGGCCCGGGGAATGTCCCTCAACGAGCTGGATGACACAACAACAACTACCAGCTCCTCCTCTCCATCGTCGCCGCACATGAATGGTAATGGTCACAGCAACACAGATGATGACCAGCAGCCCGCTGGGATGTCTAATGGTGAGTTATTAAATTTCCAAAATAAACAGAAATTAGTTAATTAAATCAAATAATTTGCAGGATCTCGCA
The DNA here is from genome assembly GCA_018903765.1 of Drosophila aff. chauvacae BK-2020. Classification (NCBI taxonomy): domain Eukaryota; kingdom Metazoa; phylum Arthropoda; class Insecta; order Diptera; family Drosophilidae; genus Drosophila; species Drosophila aff. chauvacae BK-2020. The sequence goes on along the minus strand of JAEIGO010000395.1, from coordinate 7,677,866 downwards.
AAAAGAAGAAGAAGAAGAACAAGCAGTGGCATCGTTCCTCAGACGACAGCGATCTCATGGGTTTTACTGGGCTGTACCCGAACCTTTCCAGAGCCACAAACCAGGTGCTCGACGATGGCAATCCGGGCCTAGAGTCACAGGTGAGTAGCGAAATGGTGTTGGGTTGGGCAAGAGGGAGAGCGAAAGAGAGAGAGAGAGAGTGGGAGACAGAGACGGGAAGAGCGAAGAGCGGCGTGCGTGCTGTGCAGGCCTTGAGATTATTCCTGAAGCTGGCCAATTCCCAGAGATTCTATTGTATTCTTTGTTATATTTTAATTTTGCTTATTTTTGCCAAATTAAGAAACTTTGTTGTTTAAAGGCTGATGGCAATGAGAAGAAGTAGGATACATCGATAATGTATCGATATTTGTTGCAAATTTCGGTACATAAATCGACAATGTGTTTGACATATCGAAGCTTATCAGAATATTAGCTTCAAAGAGGTTTCAAAAATAAAATCAATAACAAAGAAAATATAAATTAAAAATCAATTCTCTCGACTATTTAAAATTTAAATACTATGCTAATTACGTGTAGATGTACCACAAAATAAGAATTATTTATCAAATTTCTTTTCTTTCGTTGTGTTTACATTTTAATTGTGATAGTTTTCGATATGTCAAGCTACAATCTTTTGCGATATTGGACTTACCCTGCCGATATACAACCCTAAAATGCAGTGCCACAGGAATACAGCAAGATTCCAGAATAAAAACTCTGTTAATTTTGAGAATTTCTGTGGCATATCCTTAAGAGGAACACTCCCCCCCAGGTGTGTTCTGACATACAGATACGCCTGCCTATGCCTGCTGTTGTTCCCATTTCTGTGTGCCTGTGTGTGCGCTCTGTAAGAAGAATGTGCGGACATGATTTTGTTTGTTCTGTATTATAATGCATGTCTGCCGTCTGCCATCTGCCATCTCAACCACAACAACAACTAATCCATATCTGGATAGACGTCCGACGAGCTGCGGGCCCTAAGCAGACGTGGTCTTATGGTGTACCCCAGAGAGGCACAGGGATCGGAGATCGGACCAGCAGAGCCAACTCGAAATCCTCACCCGCCGCCGCTGCAGTCGCTAGGAACATCTCCTTCGCCGATGTCATCGCCGATCGAGTCGTCCTCTCTGTCTCCCAACTCTGAACTGAATAGGAATCTGACACCAGGACCAGAAACAGGACTGGTAGTACCTGAACTTGAACAACAACATGAACCACCCACCAGTACAAATCGAACAGCAACCACGACGACAGCTAGTAACAGTCCAACAACAACAACGGCAGCAGCCACTCCCCGCGTAAGCTCCCTAACAGCTCCCCCATCATGTGTGGGCGAGACACAGCAGAGCTAGACACCCCGAACAAAAAAGAACCCATGCTCTGAGCCACATCCACTAACCACTGACCTTCTCTCCCGCTTCTGTTGTTCCCCCTTAGGCGAAGAGCGTTGCAGATGCAGATGCCGATGCCAAGGAGCTGCAGCAGTCACAGTCCGAGACTAAGACTGCTCCTGAGGAGGAGCAAAAGGAACAGGTTGTTGTTGCTGGTCCCAGCACCTCTGGCAAGCGTCAAGGCAGCCCGCTAGACAAACCGGCCAAGGAAAGGAAGAAGAGGCGTCATCATGATAAGCTGAAAGAGTCGAAATATGATCTCTCGCCGCCTCAGTCTCAGTCGAGACGCCACAAGCACGGTGGGGAACCTGCATCGTCCGTGCGTTCCCGTTCTCGTTCCAAGTCCCTGAGTAGTAAGGACTTGTTACCCAAGTTGGAGAAGACCACCACCTCTCGCTCTAAAAGCCAAGAATCCCTGGCTAAAGATCTGCTCGACTTGTCATCAGAAATACCACCGAAGCCGTCGCCGTCACCGGAACCTGACATCAATGTAAAGTCTGATTCGCCCAAGTCTACAAGCGTGGCCAAGTCCGAGACGTCTTCTCCTGACGCAGTGAAGAAGCCCGAGACGCCTTCTCCTAGCGCAGTCAATTCCGAGACGCCTAACGCAGTGAAGCCTGTTACAGTAGAGGAGCCCCCGCTGGATTCTCCAATGGAAGACAAGACGGAGTCGCCTGAGTCAAGCGTAGCAAAGTCAGAGGCACCATCTACAAGCGCAGCTGAGCCTGAGGCACCATCCACAAGCGTAGCAGAGCCAGCTGCTGCTTCTTTAAGCGAAGTAAAGCCGATGTTGCCGCCCAACAATGCCGCCACGACCTCCTCCACAACGAAGCGAAAGAGCAAGGTTAAGCGTTCGCCCAAAGGCGGCCACAAACTGAACCAATCGAAGCCAAACGAGGTAGAGCCGCAGGAGCCGCCGGCAGTGATGGGAAAGCGTGTGCCGAAGCCCAAGGTGCCTAAGGGTGCCAGTCCACCGAGCGAGGGATGGACCTCCACGTCGGCAGTTAAGGGCAAAGTCCATCATCGTCCATCGACCACCAATGGCGGGAATCCGGCAGCCGGAGCAAGCGTCTCGCGCAAGCCACGGTATGTTGTGCCTTTATATCTGTTATTACTTTCTGTTTATGACTCACTATACACGCTTTTACACACAGCAAAATGTCTGAGATGTCCACCGGCAAAGAGAAGAAAGAGATAAGCGAGGAGGACGCTCGCTTAGCGCTGGCTCAGATGAAATCGCAACCGGAACCACCGCAACCTTCGACGCCGATGGATGTGTGCGAGCTTTCTGACGGAAGCGAGGAGGATAATGATGATGATGCTGGAAGCAGCAGCAGCAGCGCTATGGAGATAGCCGAGGAAGTTGAGTTTCCGCCCGGCCAACAGCCACCAGCTCACCTCTTTGAGGAACAGGAGCAGCCCCAGGCCCAGGCCCCGCCCCAGGTGCAGGGGCAGAACGACCCGTATCGTGAATTGAAAGACATGGACGTAGTCGTCATTGGCGGTCGCAAGGCTGTTTTCGTTCGCGGCCCACCGGAGCGTCCACCTATGAAACTGTGAGTCGGTTCCGTTCCACATTTGGAGTGCAAAAATTGCTTTTGACTTGACTTTTAATGAGATGGCATTTCCAACTTTGTAGGGTTCCACGCCAGCCAGACCTGACCAGCTACGATCGCATCTACAGGAAGCGCATCCAGGACAAGAGGATGGGCCAGACGCTGGCCATGAGCGTGAACGATGCCCACGTTGGCGTCAATGTCATGGCGGCCGTAATGAGAACCATGAGCATGAAGGTTTGTAGCTGATACTCCTTAGATTTCCCTGTTATAATCTATAGCAACGCCTTTCTCTCTACTACCACTAGGAACGTGTAACTATGTCGCAGGTGTGCACCTCCTGGGCAATGGTTAGCCGCGACAATCGCGTGTGGAACACGGTCATCTTGCGGGATACAGTCGTGAAGAGCTGGCACCGCCTGCTCATGGAGATGGCTCGCCACCGCACTCAGGAGCTGGACATGAGGGGCGTGACTTTGGACGCGGAACAGCGTTTGTCGGGTGATTTGCGCATATTGAGACCATTGCGCATACTCTGCACCGATGCCACCACGAATGACTTTCTGAAGGTGGTCCAAACCTGCCTGCCGCGGCTGCACGAATGTCGCATGACCTGCGTGAGTGCCCACCTGAATTTGACGCGCATGGAGAAGATGCGCAAGTTGCGTGTGCTGCGCATCAATATGACGCATCCGAAGGCACAGATTATCCGATTGCGGGGCCTGGTCAACTTGGATCTGCTCACCGAGCTGGTCATCCGTGGTGTGACCAATTTGAAGGAATCTTTGGATCTACGCGCACTGAAGACGCTGCGCAACTTGCGCATCCTGAAGCTGGGCTCCTGCGAGGACCTAAACAATCAAATGCTGGGTCTCGTCGTGCTGCCCTGTCTGGAAGACCTGCGTACGCTGCGCATTGAGAACGATCACAAGGCCATGACCACCGTGTTTCCAGTGGATGATATTTTAGGAGGCGTCGCCGCTGCTGGCGAGGTAGAACGCCTCGAGCTGATCAATGTGGACGTGGACAGTAGCTTTGGCCAACTGCTCGCCAAATGCAACACCGTTGCCTCTCTACTCCTCGCGCCCAAGTGCCTGCACAATACGGCCACCATGATCAATGCCGTGATGCAGGCCGTCAAGGATAATTCGGATCACTTGATTACCTTCCGCCTGGTCCTGGTCACCCAGCTGCTGAGCGCCACCGAGAATCTGTACAAGGGAAGCCAGAAGAACGTGATACCGGTGCAGCGTCCCGTGCCAGGCATACCCCCTGACGATGCCCTCAATCGCTGCTCCCCGGAGGACAACTGCCAGGAGGAGGAGCACTCGCAATGCGTTGCCTTTCTGCCCGTCGAGCGTCTGGAGCAGATTCTCAACGAGATGATGCGCATGGGCTGCGTGTCGGTGGCCAAGGTGGCCATGTCGGAGACCACAAATGTGCAGTTCCTGGAACGCGACGTATCCGCGAGCACCTAGCAGCACCTCCTTGAGGAGCAGGAGGAGGAGGCGGAAGTGGAAGCGGAAGCGGAAGAAGAGGAAAACAAGGAGATAGTTGTATAAGTTAGGTTAGAAAACTCCATCACCCATCAACACACACACGAAAGCACCCCAGAAGAACCCACAAGAACGTGATACCAGTGCAGGGTCCCATGCCGGGCATATCCCCAGGCGATGCCCGCCAACCTGGACAACTACCAGGAGGAGCATCACACCCAATCCGTTGCCTCGCGTTTGCGAGAAGATTCTCAACGAAATGCTGCCCAGGGACTGCCTATCGGAGACCAAAAATGTGCAGTTCCTGCAGCAGGAGTCTGAAGAGCAACAACAAGAGGAGGAGGAGGAGTTGTATAAGTTAAGTTAGCCATGTAAAGAAAACTCCATCACCCATCAACACACAAACGAAAGCACCCCAGAACCCTCAAGAACGTGATACCAGTGCAGCGTCCCGTGCCGGGCATATCCCATGGAATGCCCTCAGAATCAGTGTTCCCAGGAGGACAACTGCCAGAAGGAGGATCACACCAGATTCATGACGAAATGATGCCCACCGGCTGTTGCATACCACAAATGTGCTGCAGTTCCTGGAACCCGGCGTATCCGAGAGCAGGAGGAGGAGTTGCATAAGTTAAGTTAGCCATGTAAAGAAAACCCCATCACCCATCAACACGCACGAAATCATCACCCCAGTAGCAGAGAAAGTCAAGACTGAGTCTTCACGAGCCATCATCACCATCGTACACACACTAAGCTAATCGAAATGGGAGAGGTTTATGATTTTTTTTCATAATTTTCGTTTTCGTTCTTGTCCCAGGCCTGTCCCCTCCTCGAGGTGGTGGGTCTGGGCAAATGCAACACCTGGAAAACCTTGTGCATACCGTAGTTTATTGATAAACTACACACGACACCACAGCAATGCTGTGTAAAAGAAACAAATTAATGTTAAAAAACAAAAATCAAAAGAAGAAACTAATAAAGACGATGGAGGAATTCACATACAATCCTTGGATTCCTTTTTTTACACCCCTGCAGGGATCCCCAATCCGCAGCTCCGCAGCAAATTTATTGGTTGAATTTGAATTGGGATTACAATAACCCCTTACATTTTCTTGGGTCTCATTTTTTGTTGTCCGGACATGGCCAGATCGATTCGTCTTTTAATGCCGATCAAGAATATATATGGTTTATGGGGTCGGAAATGGCTCCTTCACTGCGTTTCAAGCTGTCAAAAATGAGAAGTCAAGATTTGAATGCAGAATTGTTCTCCTTTTAAAACTAAGACGAAAAGTCGAAACCCGACTGAGATCGGTTGAGTTTTGGCCGAGTTGTGCTCAAAAAACCATTTTCTTCAATCTCAACTCTTTCAGTGCAAATTTAACAATTTTTCGATTTGGGGTAACAGGCGAACAGAAGGCAGCAGAAGGTGATTTTTAAAATATTTTTTAAATTTTTAAAAAAATTCATAGCATACTTTTGGGGTGTTTTGTTCCAGCGAATTATTTGTATAGCATACTTTTGGGGTGTGCTGTAATTTTTGTTAGTTGCTTGCTGCTGATTTCTGTTCGCCTGTTACCCCAAATCGAAAAATTGTTAAATTTGCACTGAAAGAGTTGATATTTAAGGAAATGGTTTTTTGCTCATAACTCGGCTTTAACTCAACCGATTTGAGTCGGGTTTCGACTTTTCGTCTTAGTTTTAAAAGGGGAACAATTCTGCATTCAAACCTTACTTTCTCATTTTTGGCCAATGTTGACCAACAAAAAGTCCTTGTTTTATTTCCATACAAAAAGTTGTGTTCTTTTTATTGCAATTAAATATTATATCTTAAATATAAATCTCCAAAAATATACAGTATACAGTACACTGGCTTTAAAAGTACTTTCACGTTAAAATTGTTTCTTGTAAGAGTAGCGGATAAAAAAAAAATAGAGTTGGCGAAATGTACAATACAAATGCAGCTGCCACATTTCGTTGCGTCATGTGGATCGAGAGAATACACATATATATATGCATATATATATATATAAAGATATAGATAGATATAAATACGAAGTACACCGCACACAGGGGGACTCTGCTGCTGTGCTGTGCTTGAGGAGGCATGACGAGGCTCTGCCATGGCAAGGAGTAAGATAATAAATTACGCCTGCAGCTCTCTCTCTCTCTCTCTGTGCGTATCGAAAAGTGCACTTTGGACATGGTCTATAGGCTAGGGCTAAGGCTAGTACTAGTTGTACTCCTGTTTGGGGAAGTAATCGGGCACAAAGATGTGTATGATGATGCCGGTGGTCATCAGGGCGAAGTAGACGATGACGGCCACCCACCAGAGGATGCGCTCCCAGCGCCGCACCTCCAGATTGCGCAGCACCCCGATGCCCACCAGCAGGCCGGCGACGGCCCCAGACAAATGCGCCACATAACCGATCTGATCATACTGATCGGTCAAATGGCGATATATCGAGGTGCCCAGATCGGTGAAGCAGAAGACGAGGAAGGCCAGCAGCTGGACAATGGCATACTCCATTTCCGAGTAGTTCTGTGGCGAAAAAAGAAACATGAATGTCATGAATAATTCCTTTGATTCTTAGTTGCTATTGTTGCTCACCATTATAATCGTGGCAATGTGCGCTGTGATCAATGCATACACTCCTCCGGATGCTCCTGCCAGGAAAATGCGCGGACTGGTCAGCGAGGTGCCCATGGAGCCGGCCAAAACGCCGGCTAGATAGACCAGCGCCACACGCCACCAATGATGCACCAGCTCCAGGGCAATGCCCAGGAATATCTGGATAATCAGGTTCATCATCAGATGCATGATGCCCACGTGGACGAACATGTAGCTAACGAAGCGCCAGCCCTCGTAGCGCTTGTACGGATTGTAGATGAACAGCGTGGCCGCCGGTCCGCTGGTGCTCTCCCCAATGTTATCCTGGTGATTGGGGTCGTCCCTGGTGGTATAGGGGATTAGGTTATTAGTTATATTATTAATATTAGGTTCATCTTCAAATTCAAGGAAAAAGCTGCAGCGGCAGTACTCACTGAAAGTGTATGACGTCCACAAGGAACATGATGATCTCGATAATCGAGAATATGACCATCGTGAGCGGTGGCGGGCAAATGGACATCTGTTTCTCGTAGGCACCATCGGGTTCATCGCCCTCCAGCGGCTTGGGTGGCGGCACCACATAGCGACAGTAGCGGGCCAGCATGTTGCGTGCCATCCACTTGTGGCGCAACGACATCGCATAGAACTCCTCAAAGTCGAGGTGGCCATCGTTGTCCTGGTCGCTGCGCTTCAAGATCTGTGCGGCAATATAGGCGGGTATGTCCCGGCAGTAGCCGTCAGAGATGAGATCCTTCAGCTCATGGGTATTGATGAGGCCATCTCTATCAGAGTCGTGCTGTGAATAATAATAATAATATTATTATTATTATTAATATAATGTTTATAGATGTTAATCCGTAATTATTACAGGGAATATTGTTGTGAAAGGCTCTTTGCATGTATCTTTTTTAAGGGATTTAAACATAATCGTTGTAGTTGGCCTTGAAATACCGTCTGTCATGGAATCAAGTTGTCATTGTGAATCTATGTTAGTCTGATATCCATCCCACATCCACACACGCACAGGAATAGAGCCGAGCCCCGTCCTAGGCGGTTACAACGATTTACACCGTCCACCCAGCCAAGCCAAGAAATAGGAAGAGATGTAAGTTTAACTGATACTTCTTTACAACAAAAATTGAACAAATATTTAGCCCAGAGTTTAAGTTTAAAGTGAATAAACAATAATCAGCTTTATTCGCTGTAAAATTGGAAAAATGATATAGCACATGTCTTGATGCCAGATGCCGCAAAACTTGAGCACATTTTCTGCAGAATTTGAATGCACAAACACTTGGGGGCTAGCATTGATTTCTTTTGGGGAATTCAGTTCTTGAAACTAATAAAAGCAAACTTGAATAATAAATATAAGCTTTCTTCTGACCAGCAGACACCAAACCAGAGATGTCCCAACTGTCTCAGATGACTCGCTACGTCTCCAGCTGGCTGGGCTGGCTGCCAGTGGCAACTTGCACATTCGATAGCTGCCTGTTGTCGTCGTCGTCGCCGTCGCCTTTGTTGGGGAGGAACCAAGAGGAAGATGCCACCATGCCGCAGGAGTCATCCGGCATTTTCACCGTTGTGGCCATCTACCTGGCCATGACCATTGTCCTGGCCACGGTTGGTTTCTGCACAGCCAAGGACAAGGCTAACAAAGACCCAAATCGATCAAGGAACAAGAGGAAGCTGGCAACTCAAAAACAACAACAACAACAACAGGAGGAGCAAAAACGTCCCTGGCGTTATAGCGCCACGGGCATGGCCCTAATCAAGCTGATCCGCCAGCTGGCCACTCCCAAGCGTTCCCGTCATCAAATGCGTTTGCGCCTCCGGATGCGACTGCGGCGGCATTTGGAGCAGGAGCTAAAGCTGATCAGGGAGCTGGAGGAGAAGGAGCCACAGCTGGGGCTGCAGGAGGAAGCCAATAAATCCACTTACTTTGATCCCTCCTCCGAAACCGAGCCATGAATTCACACACACCACACACACACAGACCAAGTTGAAGCCAAATTATATAGTGCAAATACCAAACCTCCAAGTAAGATAGAATTTATAGAAAATATATTATATATGAGACAGCAAGATGATCGATCCCCTCGTCTCTTGATTGATTTTGCCTCAGCTTGCAACACATGTGTGGCAGGCAGCATGTGGTGGCAATGGTGGCCATAAAAGGCCAGGAATGCCACAGATCCAAACGAGAAACTCTAGCTCTGGCCAAAAACGGGGCGAATTGAAAACAAATCGTAAGTGATTGGCAGTTAATAAAGAGTTGCACAATCATTGCAACCGATGGGAAAGTACAGCAGAAGTTGTAGTCATTTAAGACTCTCATATAATACATCTTTAATAATTCTTCTAATATATATTCTCCCCTTTCGTCAGCTAATAATCAAACTTGCTCGATTCCAAAATCATGATTTACAGCCCCCCACATATATGGATAACGTTCTTGATAGCCTTGTAAGCCATATAAATAATACTTTTCCAGATAAGCTGACCGACCGACCACTGGACCTTGCCTACAAATATTTAAAAATACGTCTTAGAGGGTGTTTTGGCTATACCTCTATAAATATTTTTGCTACTCTAATAGGACAGTCTTTATAAATTTGCTATTAAATGTCTTCCAAGAACAAGTGACAGAAACTAATAGGACAGTCTTTATAAGACAGTCTTCCAAGAACAAGTGACAGAAACTGAAGGAAAAAACAAAAACAAAGAGCAAACAAAACCACAAGCAAAATGTCAATGTTCGCACTTATAAATAAAGAGACCTGATTCTTAGCTATCCAGATATATATATATATATAAAGCACTGTGGAAATTTAGATAAAGTCACGCATCCAGCCCAGACGATAAGCGTTTATTCTGGGGAGGAGGATTGAAGCTTAGTCACCTGTTAGTTGTGTCAGTCACTCCAGAAAATAATATATACCAGTATATCATCTAGCGAATGGTATTTAGTTCATATCAGCAAAGGCACTGGCTTATCAACATGATATTTCGCAAATATCAAATTATTCTTAGCTTTAAAATGTAAACATTTTACTCTCAGGCAATACCGTTTATGGGCATATAAAATTCTATTATATGGATGCAGGGTAATACAATTAAAGTTTAAACAGAGGATAACTTATGGGTAATTGAATAAGAAAACTATTTATTTGTATAGTATTTACAAGGAAAGGGCGTGATTCTCCAAGATTAATGATAAACTCTGTTCTTTTATAGCTTCAAAACATCAGGCTTATCATTATATCTGACACATATCGCAAATCATTGGTGTTATGCTGAACAACTCCATATAATAGTGCTGTTTCCATGTGTATTTCGGTTATATCATGGATAGATTGCGACTATTGAATGGAAGCTTGAATGTTTGGAGCAAGAGAACCCGCAACGAGATAAGATTGCGAGCGAGCAGCAAAGAGGAGCCAAGCCAAGAACGCAGGAATGTGTGTCCGATGTTGTGTCCAGGCTATAGAATGAGATCGAATTTTGGAAAGTATGCTAATGCTAATCAAGCAACCCGAACCACTCCCCTTACCCGACGACACGACTCTATTTCATTTGCGTTAATTAACACCAGAGGAATAGCAGAACAGCAGAGGAACAACAACAACTGGTTGTGGCCGCCGCAGGGCATTCCAATGGGAATACGAATTATGGAACCCTCGAGACCGGAATTCAGACATTTCTCCGAGTTCTCACATATCCACAAATTAGCCTGTAAATCCCCAATGCCAACAGGTGGGCTGTGGGTGGTGGGTGGTCAGTGAGGGGTTAAATGACTAACGCCACGCCACACACACACACACACACAGAGAGAGACAGTCAGACACACACGCGAGAAGCGAAGACAGAACTCAAAGCGAGCAAACAATAATTTATAACCGGTTATTTGTGTTTTTTTTTTATTCGCCGCCCCTCTGTCACGATAAGAAAACTCACTGCCAGAGTTTTCAATGTTAAGAAAACAGAGTGCAGCTAAAAAAAAAGAATTTTTTTAATAAAACGAGTGGCTCAGGTAAGCATAAATGTTGACACACAACGAGGTGCAAAAATGAGTGACAGGGGGCCAGTGACGGGTTAAGCCCTCTCAAAAACAAAATAAAAGCAAGAGGAGGTTATTATTAAAAAAAATAATTCAACGACACGAAACAAGGCAGTAGGAAATGCTTTTAAAAATTGCATTATCTGTATGAAAATAAATATATATAATATAGCTCATTTATGAGTTTATTTCCAGTTAATTAATTCCCTATTTGCCAATTCTGCAAAAGTCACGTTTTCAGCAAGATGCTAAAAATAATTATAGACGCATCATTTTGACTTTGGAATTTACTCTTGAAATAAAATAAAATAAAGCCAATTTGCTTCTGTTTTTTTATTTGTATTATTTAACATTTCATTTAAAAGATTATACAGCAGAAATCAAAATTGTTCAATATCTACGATACATTCAAAATTAATAACAGAAAGAAACTTTTAACAAAATATTTAATAAGCTAAAAAATTAACAAGCTCTTCAATAGAATTTCTAACAAGAAAATCGTCCTTTTTTAATATTCTTTAAATAAAAACCATAGGGTTAAGAAATACCCAAATATCAGTTAAACCCAGGTGAACAATTATTTCTCTGCTCAGTGAGTTGTGTTTTTCGGGGGTTGCTTTTCCCCTACAACGTTACCGTCACTTAAAATACAATTTTTTTAAGGAGCATGTGCGTGTGTCCCGTTCTCCGACCAGTGCCCCGCTAATGGGTTAAGGTGCGGTTTTATTTTTCTCTTCTTCTGGGAAGTGCGAAGAGTGCAGCAATAGCGGATCGATGCTAGCAGATGATTCACCGCCAAAGGCAACTTTCACCAAGGGCGAGAAGAAGACGGACAGACACAGCCAAAAAAACACAAGCAACTTCATTCACCGCTAAGCGAAGCGTACGTGTGTGCAACTGCATGCGTGTGTGTGTTGTGAGTGCAGGCCGGCTGTTATAATTACAGTTGTGCGTTTTGTGCAGTTTTCGCGGAATTTCAAGAAATGGGGAAATTAGCGAGGGTTGCCACTGTACCTTGTCGAATATCTCGCGCATCTTGCGCCGATCCTCCGGCTCCTGGGAGTGGGTCTGGTTAAGCGGGATCTCTTCCATGTCAATGGTGTCCTGGCGCAGCGTCGGTGGTCGTGAGGGGGGCGAGCGTCGCTCGGGGGGAATGGTGGGGTACAGGCCATTCTCCACGTCCCGCTGCTGCTGCATCTGCAGCTGCTGGGCGGGCGTTTGGCTCTGCTGGCGGTTCACAGTTTTCACGGGCATGGTTCACTCGACGAGGTTCGGTTCTGGGCGAGATCAGGGCGCCAGAAATCACACACACACACACACTAACACGAAACAAAACTAATCCCGAAATCTGCACACTCAAAAGTACCGCAATCGAGACCAAAACCGTTAGCCGAAATTCAACTACACTCTGTGCTTCGACTCATCGCCCGCGTTTTGAGTCCCGATAAGATTAAGAACTGCGGGCCATAAAAATTGGTCGAAGTGGACGCCGCTTGTCTTGACTTGGCCCAAACGAAAATGCCGTGTCGCGGTGATGAAAAAAAACAAAGCGCGAAAAACAACTGACCAACAACAACTAACAATAGAGGTGGAGAAACATCGATGCCAACAACGATGTAATCGATGATTTTGAAACATCGCTAACATCGATGTTTGGCGGGGAATCATCGATTTTTCCATAATGCGAATTAAAAAAAGTCGTATTAGTTGTAAGAATATAATTAATTTTCCATATTTTTTCCAAAAGTTGTAATAGAATATTATATTATCTCCTAAATCAATGTTTCATCGATGGTTTTCGCCAAAAACATCGATGTCCGTGAACATCGATGTTTCTCCACCTCTAAGTAACAATCGAGAACCCGTTGCCAGACCGTGCCTAAAATACCGACTGGATCACGAAAATATACTGAAACAGCAGCTTGGCAACTGCCTGACTATAGTTTGGTTGGTAGTGAAAGTATGTAAATTATATCGTATCGACCATGATATATAATTTTCTAGAAAGATATAAAATTGATAAATATTTATCACCCAAAAAAATATTGATATATCATGCATTTTATGTACTTTTTACTTAATTTACGTTTTTTTTAAAACATGAAAATGTTTGGGTAAAATATTTAAAAAATTCATACTTTAAATGAACTTTAAAAATAAGCACGGAATTTTTTATAGATGTCTTAAAAAAGAATTTTTATGCACCTTGGTGGGTATTTATTATATGCGAAATCGAATTTAAGTTTTGTCGCTCGTTTTAATATCTTACTGCAATTATTGCAGGTGGCTAAATTATTAACAACTTTAGAAAAATGATTGATTTCTGAGCTCTTCCCAATAAGAAAATATAAAAAAATATTTAAAAATATCGATATTCGATATAACAGCTTACAAAAATGTAACGATATAAATACATCATCTTTAGAAAAAAATATCGATTATATCAACAATCCTATTTCGTTGGTGGAGGAAGAGGAAGAAGCAAAGACCAAGAAAATGCACAGATCGCGATCGGTGCAAAAGGCAATGTGGAGAGGAAGTATCAAAGCGTAAAAATCGAAGGCGGCCGCCATCTGCATCCGCGACTACAAACACAGCAACAACAAGAGCAGCAAGAACGGAGCAGGCAGCAATAACAGCATAACAACAACAGAATATACAGCACAGCGAGCACAGAAATACACACAAAAGAGAAATCAAAATAAAAAGGTACAGAATATACGCTAGAAATACAAATACACGCGAGTGCGGAGCGTGTGTGTATATGTATGTATAATTGTTTGATGAAAAATAGAATTACTGCATTTCATATGTACACTAAAGTATACATATATGTACATATGGGTAAAAGCCTCTTTGTGTCTGTGCGCGCTTGAGTCTGGGTGTGTGTGTGAGAATGCGACAACAACAATGGCAGCTTGACCCCCGCACAGCTGTGAATGTTTTCCATCTCCATCCCGCTTCCACTTCCATTACCACTTGCACCCACTACCAGTCTCTTCCTCTTCCCACCTCGCTCTATTCTCCTAATTTCGCAAATCAAAAGCAAACTTCGATTTGCAATGCTTGTCGATTGCGCTGGCTCTGCCAATTGGTTTTCACTCTATTTCTGTCTTTTCCCGTTAGTGAAATGCCCTATCGACTTGCGGGTGTGTGTGTTGGTCGTGCTCTTTAACTCCCGTTAAGTGCAACATTTCTTTGTTGTGCTATTGCCGTCCCTTTCGGGCTCCACAGCACCCCCACTCCAACTCCCCGAAAACTACGCACTTTGCTTTTGGCCTGCTTATTGCTTATTGCGTTGTGTGCTTTCCTCCGCCCCGCTCCTTTGCTTTTGCGTTTTAAAAATCTTATCACCACGTACAATTAAATGTGTTGAAATGCGGAGTAAAAACTCATTTGCTAAATTATTTGGCCTCACAAACATACATACATACATTGTATGCACATATAACTCTCCTCTCTCGACACATGCAGTCAATGACCAATAGGCATTGTGTGTATGTAAGAGTATGTTGCAAAAACACCTCTAAAGATGTCTCCCTAATTTTGGCTTTGTTTTTGGCTTTGCCTTGATTTGGCTTGGCTTTATTTTTAACCCTTCGCTAAACCGTTGCATTTGACCTCGTTCAATTGTGGTGTGCGGTGGGTCTTTTGTTGCTAGGCTCCACCCACACGTGCACTTTTGAAGGGCATCGCCACTTCGGCTTTGGCCTCTCCATCCTACCCGTTGCCCTGCTGTTATTCCTCATTTCTTTCTTTGCTTTTGTTTTTGTGGCTTTGCCTTGCTGCATTTTACAGCTGTCCTTGATTATAGCTTTTCTTTGCTTTGCTTCACTTTGCTTTGGTTTTCTTTTCTCTGCTTTCGGTCTCTGTCCCTCCCTGCTGCCCATCGCTTTGTTATTATGATTTGGCTTTGCCTGGGTGTGCGAGGGAGAGGATGGACTGGGGTGGGGAGTAGTACTGCACTGGCATCGGCGACCCTCTTCCTCTTTCCGCTCCCTGACGCCCCCACTCCCTCGCACTCTCTGCTTTGCGCTTGCTCTCCTGATTGTCGCTCTCTGCTTCATGCTGGCTCAGGCTCTGCCTCTGCTGGCGTTGCTCCAACGTGCGCTGCTTTCTGCTTTGGGGGCTCGAAACTCTGTTGCCAGTTAATTTTCAGTAACTAGTTGAAGTAGACAACAAAACGAGCGAAAATACACGCACACACTGCAAGCAGAGCAGCTCCTATATGCATAAGGGAGGCGGAGAGGCAGCAGCAGCAGCAACAATAACAGCCCCAACGAACACAGCAGTTGCAAGTAAATAACCAAAATGTATAACTAAGTTTTTTTCATAATTCTACAAAAGGCTGAACGTAAGTGTACATGTGTGTGTGTGCAGTGTGCTGTGTAGTTATGATAAGAAACGTTTCTCGATATTCTTCGTGTTCTTTTCAAATTTAAATAGTTATTAAATAGAAATCGAGCGACAGAAACAACAAATTGTTCTTTCATATTGCAGCTGATTCGTATTTATTTATTATTATTATTTTTTTTTTTTTTGTTATTGTTGATATTCCATGTGGGCGCATCACTCTCGCACACTAACACTCACAGACAAAAAGCAAAGCCAATAGTAAAAACAACAACAAGGGCAAAATGGAGCCCGAACAGTAATCCCTCGCTTATTGCGTACAGTGAAGCCACAACAAAAGCAATTCTCCACATACGCACACAGATGCACAACAGGCACACAGTTGGAGGTTATACAGAAATCGAAAGAGAATTTCACAATTTGTTAAACTAACGAAGCCAAACCGTGGCAAAGACAGAAACGGAAAGATTTTTGATGTGATGGGGGGCGAGAAAGAGACGGGAAGACGGGGGAGCTCGGGTACAAGCAAAAACACCACAAGCGCACACACAAACAAAATGCAAGAGAGTGGAGAGCGAAGTAATAGCAGAATTAGCTCATCCCAGAGCGGGAGAGAGTGGGTGATGCAAAGGTGACAAAGAGAGAGAGCGAGCTGCGGAATGGGGATAGTAGTCAGGTGAAACAGTGGATCAATTATGTCAAATAATTGAATATGATCGAGTTAAGTGGGACCGTTTAATTTCAAAACGTTTTCAATTTCCCATTTGAAATTTTAATTTCAAGAATACACTTTTGTAGTTCTTTATTTCTGAAAGTGCCTTTAATAACAAATTAAATATAACTCAATTTTACTGAAAAATCCAATATTTAATTAAATTGAAATCGGATTAAGATCCGATTTAATAAAGGGAACGCTTGAAGCAAAACAGATAACACCTCAGTGAGGCCCACGGTTTATTTGTTGATTTCAAGATGATTGTGGGGTGTCTCTCTCGCCCACTGTCGCTCTTTCTCTCTCTCGCGCCTTTCTCCCTCTCTCTCTTTCTCTCTCTCCTGCTGTTTGGCTTTCGAGTGAGCAACAACATAAAACAGCTGAGCTTGTTTGAAAACAACAGCCACCAAACCATCTGAGCTTCGTCATCGCCCCCAACTCACTCCACTCCACTCCATTCGCTGCTTCCTCGCCGCCCCACTGGAAAAGGAAATTGAAATTGAAACGACATCACCCAGGGCAACGGTTGGCGACGGCCAGTCAGAGCTACAGCTTAACGGTATCCCTAAAGTATGCAGCATAATTCCGGCTAGCAGATCCTTTTCGAAGGACAACAAATTTGTGCAAATGGCAATGACGTAGTTGAGAACGAGAGAGGAGAGAGTGGGAGAGAGAGTGGTTTAAACTACGACGTCACAGATTGCTGACATAGTTTCCTCATTTAGGCCAAGTATGCATTTCCACCAGCGTGTTGTGTGTGTGTGTGTGTTGTGTGTACAGAAGAGATTCGCTCAGCTTGGTGACCTACATAGCCATGAATATAAATATATATATAGATATCTGAGCAAGTCAGAAGGCAACGCGACATCCTTCAGATCGTATCGGAACAGGAATCGGACTAGGAATGGCTTATCATCGAAAGTCAAAGCGAATATTTTCGACTTGAAATCGAATTTCAAAATTACTTTCGAATTTTACACTTCCTTGAGGCTGCTGAAGTAGAAACAAGGACGTATTTCCATTTCAAGGATGTGCATTTCGCGCCATTTTTTGTTTATGTGCTATCATACGATTTTATGCTGTTTTTAAAGGCCTCGAAAAATAGACAACATTTTAAAGCGATACTAAGCGAAGGCTTACATACATTTTGGCGCCATTTTCCTTTGATTTTGCAATTCCCAGTGACTTCTTTTACTTTCAAGCCTCGAACAAAACTAAAGACTACTGCAAATCCATCTATATCTGCTTCTAGTGTTTAATTTTATTAATTAAATTACTATTAACGTGTTTAATACATATAAAATAAGTGAAGTTACACTTTGAATAGCCCGTTCTTATGAATTGTTCTTCCTTTTGCAGGCAGCACCAGTTCTTCATCTTTCGCTCTGGACCCTGCCAGTGAGAGTTGACGGATGCGGAGGAGTTCGCAGCCAGCGGTGGAGCAGCAGACGTCGAAGTGCAACAGAAAGTGGATAGGGGAACCATAATAGCAATATACTTAACAAAAAATACACCACCTTAGCCTTAGAAGAAAAGACAACGACGACAACTCCACAACTCCACACCAAATCAAAACCAAACCAATCAAAAGCCCAGCTCCCCCCTATCCCAGCCCCACGTAAGCTACAAAGATGTCCTCGCCGAGTGCCGGAAAGCGTCGCATGGACAACGATGTGATCAAGCTGATCGAATCGAAGCACGAGGTCACCATCCTCGGCGGCCTCAACGAGTTCCATGTCAAGTTCTTTGGCCCCACAGAGACGCCGTATGAGGGCGGCGTGTGGAAGGTGCGCGTCTACCTGCCCGACAACTATCCCTTCAAATCGCCCAGCATTGGGTTTGTGAACAAGATCTATCATCCGAACATTGACGAGTCCTCTGGCACCGTCTGCTTGGATGTGATCAATCAGGCCTGGACAGCGCTGTACGATCTATCAAACATCTTTGAATCGTTCTTGCCCCAGCTGCTCACATATCCCAATCCGGTCGATCCGCTCAATCGGGATGCGGCCGCGTTGTACCTGCACGAGCCGGAGGAGTATCACCGCAAGGTGGCGGACTATGTGCAGCGTTATGCCACCGAGGATGCGTTGCGGGCGGCGCAGCAGGAGCGTGAGAGCAGCGACAGTGAGTCGAGTATGTCCGATTATAGTGAGGATGAGGCCAGGGATATGGAGTTATAATATCGGTTGGAATGCCAGCAGCAGCCAACTAAGGATCTACCGCTAACACTAACACTGACAACAGCCTAATATATATATATATATATATATATATATAAACAAAGGAAAAGGATAAATCCCTCTCACTTTCAGAAAGCAAGCTACAATATATATATATATATATATATCTTATATATATATTTATATCGATTTAATTGATAAATGATTTTGATTTTAAGCTAGAAAGTGATTCGATGATATGGCGTGCACACACGCACATACATGCATATAAATATATATATATATATATATATATATATATAGAAATATATATGTATACATACATACACTATATATACACACAATGCATATATATATGTACGTATATACACTTACTATATATATGCATTTACCTAAATGTAAGCGGAAAGTAAAACGAAGAACCGAAAACAAGATTTGAAAACTCTTAGTTTTAGCCATCAGTAGTTGTTAACAAACAAGGATACAAAAATGATAAATGAATATAAAAATATAAAGGATGAAAAGATACAAAAGGAAAAGGCTAAGATTGGAGCTGAGTTGGAGTTGACGGATAGCAACAGAGCAAAGCAAGGAACTTACAGAAACGAAGTGGAAACAAACAAACAAACAATTTAAGAAAGAAACATGGTTATAGTAAGTGCACAGACACACAACAGGCACACAGACGCAGGCAATATATAATGAATAATGAATAAGGAAAATAATGTATAATGAATAAGACGATGTGCTTTTGGCTTTGTTCAGACCTCGTTCCATCGTTCTACAAAGTTCTATATAGAGTTTTAGAGATCAAAGAGTACCACAACACGAACCACACACACGACTAGTAACAACCTGCTCTTAACCACACAGTCCAACAAACTCCAATCGCATTCGCTGAAGGATCGAAGGATCGGGACAACCCTCCAACAAGCCACCTTCTAAACCATTGTATGAATAATAAGTGACTCAATGCTAAGAGGGTTTAGATTATATTATGTTCGCTTCGTAGAATCTTTCAATTCAAATGTTATGTCTCGTACACACACACACACTCTCTTTGTCTCAGTCTCTGTGTGTTTAATTTTAATATATTCAAAATTCGTAACTGGATAAACTAAGGAGAAAACCCCCTAAAAAACCCAAAACCCAAAAAACACAATTTGACTAAGCAGCCTTGGCCCTGCGACAAAACATTTAAGATAACCAAGACAAATCCTAGAGGAAGGAAGCCGTGGAACAGAATAAATGTTGCAGTTCATTTTCTTGTTAATTAATATTATATTGTACGGTTATTATGTAATGTTTTAAAATAGGATTTCGAATTGAACGTGTAATTAAATGCAATAACTCGTATGTCTTAACTTATGCCACACCGTGTTTAAGCCAAAATTAACACTTGTTTATTTTTATTATTATTCTATTCTATTTTTTTTTTTGTAATTTTAATTTTAATAATTACATATTATTAATTGCCCCCCCCAAAAATCCCAATCCAAATTGTTAAAGGAAACCGATCTGAATCTGGAACTTGGGTTAGTACGCTGCGGGTTTAAACTTAACTGAAGAAATCAAATCAAAGTGCAGACATATATAGACATTACTGTACTGTGTACTAAAAAGAAAAAAAGAAACCACATTATAACAATACTTACGCCTAAGTCGAACAGAAACAGAATTAACGAGCAGAGTAATCTATCTGATAGTTGTATATAAGTTACACACGCGCCTATATATGCTGATTCTATCTATCTATCAGGACACACAATAATTAACACGTAATTCAAGCAATCGAAGGAGTCGGTGGGAAAACAGAAAACAAGAAAAAATATAAAACAAAAAATATGTTGTTACAAAACAAAAGTGAAATCTAACAAATAAAAGAGGAAACGAAAGAAAAACAAAAAACTATGGCAAACTCTTGTTGATATTTTGAGATAATGCAAATGAAGTAAGGTAAGCAGATCCTACAGCTACAAGATGCATAACGCAGCGATTGCAGGACAGAACTTGCACAAATTTGAAAGCTTAAAAATCGGAAAAGAAGAATGAGCTGGGAAATATGAGTAAATATATAGAGTCCATCGGCTGCATAGCTACATAAATCCGTCCAGTACAAAATCCAATCGAGATTATGTTGATTTTTAAAATTATTCATTTACTTTTTTTCAGGGATTTTAGGAACCTTTGTTTTGGGGTACAGAGGTTAACACTCTAACTCTATCTCTCTATATTCCACGATCGTATGGACATATTTTCTATTAGATTCGGTTTATGTCGACGGACTTTTGTGGCTGTACATAGAACTCTATCTCTTTGCTCTCTCTCTCTTTACCATTACAAATTCGATTGGCTTTACTCATCTTAAAGCTTATAATGTCTTTCATCTTAAAGCATATAAATGTCTTTGGTGGCATGCGGTGGGCGAATGCCGAATGCTTCTTGGCCCTGTTTTGTCAATAAGTTTGGTGTTTTGGCCTTAAATAGACTGGCACGGTTACCCTTATATGGCTTCACCTAGGTCCAAACTGACTGAATGGAGGAGCAGTGGGGTTGCTCCTGGCCTAGCCTCGCAACTACACCGCCACCTTCAAGGACCTGTCTTCGCCTTGGAAACTGGCTGAAAGGTGCGCTCTACATTTGTTTGTTGATTCCTTTGGCGTTTTTTCGTTTTGGCCCAAGGGCCGAGGGACACGGTTTTAACGCTCCTGCGTGGAGTTAATCGCGCAATCAAAACAACAACAACTGCAGCCAGGAGCCAGGAGCCACCGCAACAGTCAGGAGCAGACCGACGACCATGGGTATCTACTTTAAAGATCTATAAAAAACAACATTTCCTCTGTGTGTCTGTGTGTGTGTGTGGTGTTGTGTGGTGTGTCAGTGTGGATTGTAATTACTTCTGGCGGTTCGACAATTGCCCTAGCAATTGGTTAGCTGTAGCTGCCTTGGGCAGCCCCAAATTCAAACGAAATACAAAATAGTTGAAGCCAGTTTTGCCAGTTTTCGTCGGGGGCTTCGTCGGGGGAATGCCCTTATTCCTTCGTGGCATTCCTTTGCTTGCAGAAAATTCAAGAAGTTCCTTGATTTATGGCTTTAAAGTTTATAGGCGTATACATTTCTACCTTGAAGCCTCAAAACCATTTCTTGAGCAAGGAGAAGGCTTACATTATTCCATCCAGGACTTCTGAAAAGGAAAGAAAAATAATATAATTAGTAAATGTTCCTTTCAAGAGCACGCACTATAAATGATTTAATAATTTATTCCATTCAAAAGTAATGCTTTTCCGGAGTCCTGTTTCCAAAATCCTTGGAAATATTTCTGAATATGTAAAATTTGGTTAAGAAAAATCGTTTATTGATTTATCGTTGCTAAGCGAAACAACAAAGAAAAGTGATTAAAATGGAAGATATGTGTCGCAAAATAAATACAAACTAAGAAATCTGTTACTTCAGTTCAGTTTCAACAGGAAAATAGTATTAATAAATCAAAAGTGAAAATACTTTCCATAATTCCACAATGAGAGAGACAGTCCGGGAACACAGGATCCATGCCTTTGGCTTGCCAATCGCGACTGAGGCAATCATTGGCGGCAATCCTGGCCAAAAAACCAAGGGAACACACATGAACAGCAAGGACATGGCCTGTCGTCCAGGCCCGCCTGTCACATGGTACATGTACGTACATGTCCTGGCACAGGAAATTGCAGCCGGGAGGCCCGAGAGTGCACTGACTGCAGCTCATTTTATTTTGACGGACTGCCAGGTCCGAACATGTTTGATTTGTTTGCCTTAACAGTGGTCGAGTTTGGAAAGAGGAGTCAGACCAAGAGGTGGAGCTAGACCTAGAGCTCATGCTAGAGTCCTTCTTGGCAACCGATATCAACAAATTATGGGAAACCGTATGCCGCACATGGGAACGGTTCTAGACAGACGTGTTCTAACGTGCATGCCCCGTCGACGAGTCCACAACAATGGCAAATGGAAATGCTAATAAAATTATAGTGCCTTCGGGGACAAAAAAAAAAAAGATATATACATATATAGTATATGGGGGACGGGGATACATAGACCCCGCTACTTATACGGGTAATCACTAGATAATAGCATTTTTTCTCGAAGGCTCACAAAGGAACACGACACAACAAAACAATGGTCGGGCGGGGGCACAGGGAGGCGAAAAGTACGAGTACAGATTGAAATCAAAGTGAACACAACAGCAAATGAGTGCACTGAGGGAAATTGGAGATGAATTTCATTTTCGGAGAAATTTTAATATTTTCCGTTGGGTTTTTTGAACTCTTTAAATTGAACAGAAAGAAGATGGACGAGTTTTAAAAGTAATAATCACTTTATATATGAAGCATGTATTTCAAGATGTAAAATCTGAAGTATTTTCTGTATACTTCTAGAAATCATTTATTTATTGATTTCATTTTAATTTGATTAATTAAAGGCTTTTACAATTTATAGTTATTTCTTGAGCACTTTTTATTGTGAAACAATTAACTTTCACTGAATTTAATACATTAAAATATTTATTTTTTAATATTTTAGAAACATTTTTAATATTTCATATTTCAACTCGTGTGGGTTTGGTTCTTCTTAAGTAGAGTTTATTGTAAGGAGAATTTATTTCTATTTATTTATTTTATTTTTTATAGCCCACTTAAGTGTGGTCTTAACTTAATATTAATATCTAAATAAATTGAGATTTATTAAAATATACAAAAACCTTGCCCTATCTTATACGGCAAAGGGTTAGTTTATTCCAAACTTTCTCTTTCAAATGTGTTATTTATAGGCTACTGTATATTTCAGCTCTTCAGTAACTATTTAAACCTAATTTACCCCCGATAAATAGATTTCTCTGAGTGTATTTGAGTCGCCAAAACAATTTATGGGCAAAATGTGAACGCTATTACCCATTTCGATGGGCTCCGAATGGGTTTCCGGCGGGTATGAAAGCCCCGCATTTGCATTTCCAGGCCTTTTGTTTGCTCTGTGATCCACATTACATAGTTGAAGGGCTTTTCTGGCTCTGCCTCTCCAGAAGGAGCGATGGGGGGAGCTGGGAGCCGGGAGCCGGCGGGTGAGCGTGTCGACTTTGACACATAAAGTAGCAAACCCACAGAGACACGCACCCGGGTGGTAGGAGGAGGAGGAGGAGGAGAAGGTGTATATGTAACTGGCAATTTGTGTTTCTCTTTGTATTCTTCTTTTTTGCAGGCAAGGCGGGCGCCACCGGCAAGGGTCGTTCGCCAACACCGACACCCCAAACAGCAGCAGGCGGAGGAGGAGCGGCAGCAGGAGGTGGAGGTGGTGGAGGTGCAGCACCCACAGCAACAGTGGCAACAACAGCCGGCGGAGCCAGATCCACGCTACATGCGAGTCGAACCATATTGAAAACGGTATCCGTGTTCCTCGCCAGCGGCAAGCGCAACTCGAGCCACCAACAGTCGAAGGCCGCGGCGGCTGCCTTGCAGAACAAACGGCAACAGCGGCAACGGAGGATGGATGAGCTGAGCGGCAAAATCAATCCCAAGCTCCTGGACAGTCTGCGCAAGAAGACGCGCTTCACCAAGTACGGCAACTGGCTCATATAAGTGGTTTCCTCCTAAATAAAATCATCTCCCACCTCCCCCACAGGGACGAGCTGGATGCCCTGTGCCGGATCTATCGCAAGCTGGTCTCCAACTGTCAGTATGCGGCCAAGACGCTGGCCTCCAGCTCCTCGAGTGCAGCCATAGCCAAGCCACATGCCGCCGTGGAGGTGAGATATCATCTGTCTTTTAACCAAGTTCATATATAGATCTATAAACGGAGGTGCTTCAGAAATCGTGGCGTTTTGTTAACTCAAAAGTATGCTATAATATGTTAATTTGTGCATGGAGTTGGTCCTTTAGATCTTGAAAACCCTTAGAGCCAAAGTCACCAAATTTGCTGGGCTTATACTTCAAGGGTTCATTGAGCTCATAAATATTTTTTAAATTTTTTGTGAAACCATTTATACAAAGAAAAAGAACACAAAAATGCCTTGCAAAGTTTTTGTCTTTGGTTTTTGAATAGGAAAAAACAAGCTATTTACCTAAATTTTTGTTTAAAAATAAATACAATTTATAGCTTTGAGTGAGTTCAATTTGAGTGGAATTTAATGAAAAACACGAGAGTTATGAGAAACTAAAGTTGCTCTTCAGGCTTAGCCTAGGCAACATGGCAACATGTTGCGACGTGCCGACAGCAACCATGGATGTTGCTCAACATCTACCCTGCAACATAGGTATATAAACATACATACGTAGCAACATGCACCCAACGATATTTTTAGTTACATATTTAGTTATTTATTATTTAATTATTATTTTCATATTTAATTTTTTGTTAATTTGTAATTTAAAACCATCATTCCCTTTCACACACCCAGGGCATCGATCGCATCGTTTTCCGGGAGCTGCTGCACAGCACCTTCGACATTGTGACCGAGGAGATCCTCATGGAGCGCATCTTCTGCAGCTGGGACAAGGCCCACGAGGGCCTCCCCCTGCGCCTCGAGGGCTGGCTGATTGGCCTCTCGACCTTCTTGCGTGGCACGGCGGCGGAGAAGGCGGCCTTCTGCTTCCGGGTCTATGACCTCAACACCGATGGCTTCATCACCAAGGATGAGATGTTCACTCTGCTGAGGAACTGCCTGATCAAGCAGCCGCAGGACGAGGATCCGGACGAGGGTGTCAAGGATCTGGTGGAGATTGTGCTGAAGAAGTTCGATCTGGACAAGGATGGCAAGGTGAGTGAGTGGCGCACCTTCCCCTGCTGTAGCTAACCTTAGTTAACCTTGAGTATCCTCCGAGTATCAGGTCTCCATGGAGGACTTCATGGGCACAGTCACCGCGGAGCCGCTGCTCATCGAGGCCTTTGGCCAGTGCCTTCCCACGGACAGTGCCGTTGTCTCCTTCTTCTCCACTCTGCAGGTCTGAGATGGCAGCTTTTCTGATTAAAACTAAATTAAATCTATGTATAGGTATTTGTTACATATATTATTTATTAAATAAAATTTAAAAAAAAAATAATTCTAAGATGCGAAATACATCCTAAGATACAGATTCAGAATGACTCGGAATATTGGCTCTTGCAGCCTCACTTCTCGAAATAGTTTATGCTAATTGTGTGCCGCAATAAAATATATAATATTATTGCAAGCACACATACTATTTATAAACTAATGCAATCGGTCGTTATATTAACGCAAGTCCAACTTGAACTTGAGAACCCGTAGCAGATGTGGAAAAAGTTGCATATGCACTGCTACAAATAATAACCAAGGCGAGTTATTCATAACCAAGAGAAATACGTTGAATATAAGACATGGAAAATCCAAAGACTCTAGAGACCTTTTTTTCATATCTTAATAGTACCACAGATTTTAATATAGATTTTTTTTTATTTTTACTTTTAACTTCATATTTTATTATTAATAAATAGAGATAAAATCGGAACATAAATACATATGTACATATATTAATTTCGGACCATGTTTTGCCTCCCAGAAGATCTGAAGATCTGCATTAAAAACTCGATTTCTAATTTTTAACCAATTTTTTTTCTTTTTTTTCAAAAAAATGGGTCACACTTTTGGCTTGAAAATTGGTAACACCTTAAGGGGTTTTTGATCATAACTTGGCTTAAACTCAACCGATTTCAGTCTGGTTTATTTTTTTCTGCTTGGTTTTTATAGAATAACTTTTCTGAATTTAAAATTTTTTTATAATTTTGAAATTCATTCATTAATTCATTAATTCGCCCAGTGTATCTAGTAGTAGTAGCAGTAACGGCAAATTGCAGGGTGAAGCTAACTGGCTAACGATCCGGGGGCTCCAGATCGGATCTGAACGGTTTGGAAGGTGACCCCGACCCAGACACACATATTGGCTGTAATTGGGCACGTATCCACATTTGGATGCCCGCACCGAGACGAAGCGACGCGGATACAGATGCACAGATACAGCATCTGACGGATGCACTTCAGAGGCGATCATAACGAAATTTATGCAAGTGTCGCCGCACTGAAAACAATAAGCCAGTCAAGCGCTGCGGTAATGCGAGCTAATTTATTCGATTAGCCAGCCGCGTCCACACGCAGAAATCCAGAACTGAGAACTGAGAAGTGAGAACGGAGAAAGGAGAACCCAGAACGAAGAACGGAGAATTGAGAACTGAGAACTCGGAACCTAGAACCCGCAACTGGGTTTCGCAATTGTCACGAATCTTGTTTATCTATTGGATGCATTCATGCAACGCCCAATGCGGCATTGTTTTATTTCATTGGGTTTCCCCACTCGCCTTGGCTAGCCTCTCCCTCACCTCGCCACTCAATTGGAAGGTGGACCAGACCGGATCGGATTGGGTCGCTTGGGAGAACCGGAATGTGGGCAAACCGTAGTCCCAAGGTGTCCCAGTTCGAGTGGCCGGAAAGGAAGAGGCTGCCCTTGGTGGCGCCTCTAAGTTCATCCGATTAATGGAATAGATATATATAAATATAGATAGATAGATAAAAAGCAGTCCCTATACGGTCGGAGGTAAGTGTATGGTTTAAGTAAATTAATAAATAAATCAAATTAGTAATATACTAATAATAATTATAATTAACATATTTAAATAATACCAATAAATTATAAATAACCATAAATATTTTATTTTGGTATTAAAATTATATATTTCTATTCAAATTGTTCATTTAAAATGATAAATATATAAAAAATGTATATCCAAATTATAAATTATAATGAATTTTTAATAAATAAATTAACAACCTGAAATCCTAAACCATAGAAGCTTTTGTACTCTTTTAATTATTTGCATGTATTATTTTATACATTTTTTAGGCTTTAACCTCACCTAAAATAAATAAGAGCCACTCAAAGCCGTAATCTTTAACCTATGACCACGTAAAGTACTTTGATTTATGGCTTAATCCTATCGGTTAAACATTTAATGGGTTAATTAAAGGTAATTTCAAACTAAACGTGACCCATTCTATATTGACTTGAATGAGGTAACCCATATAACCGCCCCAACTTGTGAGTTAATTAATTAATTATATGGTTATGCCGACTGGTACTTGACCACTTTGTTGATCCGCGCAGTATTACGTAGCCCTTGTGCAAATATGTTAGCGAGATATAAAAGTGCAACTTACATACAAAACGTACTATATACACACACAAAAGTAATTGCAATTTTGTTATATTTTTGTATTTAGTTTTCCGGCTGACTAATCTCGCTTATCGCTTATCGATATGGCTGGAGTGAATTCTCCCGGGGTAGTCATACTTTGACCCACAAAGTGTTGCGCAAACTGATTCATCATGCTGAGTTGGCAGCTCCTCAGGACTCTGCCCATCTAATCGGAACTTCAGATTGCCTAGGATCAGGGGGTCAAGTGTAGAGGGTAAAACCGTGATAGTTTCCGGGGTTCATGGTTTGGAAAATATTCTATAAATATAATTGGAAACTGCTTCTTCATGGTAACTTCAGATTAACTAAGCTTAAGAGGGGTCAACTGTACAGGGTAAATTCGAAATCTTTCCGAGGTTTACACTTCTTTTTTATAGATTTGAAAGGGTTAATTTTTTTGGTTTGGAAAATATTCTATTAAAATTGAAACTGCTTCTTCATGGTGAGTTGGCAGCTCTTCAGGACATGCAGAGCCGCGGAACTGCCAATCTAATCGCAACTTTAGTTTAACTAAGCTTAAGAGGGTCAACTGTACAGGGTAAATATACTATATATTTATATTTAAGTTCCACTAAAGTTAGAGCAGGTTTTCAGCATCTACATGGTATGATAAATATTCCAAAAAATAATATATAAATATTTAAAAGCCCACAAAAACATTAGCTTATGAATACCTCTGGATTCTATGAGATTAGCTGGGCTTTGAAAGGGTTCTGTTCTATAGGAGGGGGGGCCAAAGATCAGACTGCAGGCAAGTCCTTATCTCCCTATTTCGGATTCATCATGCTGAGAGGCGCAAAGTGGCAAAGAGCGAGCTGCTCGATGAACTTGCGAGGAGGGACTAGGGGAGACCCCTTTTCTCTATATCACAAATCTCCAGAGAGAAGGGTATCTCTCCATCTGGGGGACTGACGATCTGTGTGTGTTTATTTTTGTATCCCATATATATCATTTCTTTTTTAGTCTTGGTATTATTACTATCGGACCCTGATTAACACACACAGACACACGCCTGGGGCACGCCTAGCCGGGGGGAGGGAGCCCAGCGGAACTTGGGCTCGTTCCATATAGATCGGATCGTATCGGATCGGATGGGATCGGATGAACATGTGTCGGAGCAATGTTTATAGAACGCTCTGTCGCAGTCGCTGTTGCCGCTGCCGCTGCCGTTGCCGTCGCTCTCGCCTCTAGCTGTATCTGTATCTATGAGTAGTGTAGTGTATCTGAAAGTACAAGCGAGTATCTGGGCGTGTGTGTGTTTGTAGATTTGAAATAATAACTTATACGACCGGCGGCACGGAGCGGTGCGTAGTGCGCGGTGTTTACTTAGCTGTACAATTTTCAGTTCGAATTCGTTAACAGCCGCTAACGGTTTGCCACCAAAAACTGGTCTCCCGAGATCCTTACGGAACAGATCCTGAAATCCTTTTTGAACAAAAAATCGTTGAACATGACCGAAGTGTCGCAAAGGTCAGTGTCAACCAACAAATAAATATAAAACAAAAAATAAAATAGAAATAAAAAATATATATAACAAAAATGAATCTAGAGCTGTTGGCAACACAACAGCCGCCAGTGAGAGAAAGAGAGTGAGAGTGAGAGGAGACGCGTCGAGCCTTATCAATGGAACACATTCACTTAGGGGCCATTATAATCGCTATACGCGATAGCTGGGCTGTTATCAGCCACCCAAAAAGCCACCTCCCCAGGAGCAGGGTTCAAGCAGGTGCTCCAGAAAACACCTCATTGCTGGAATGGAACAGATCCATCCGCCGCGATGGTGATCACGGCCAGTTCACCTTTGACCCGCCATTAAGAAATACTTCAAATAACTCCTCAGCTTCAAATCAAGTTCAAACCACATGATCTTTGGTTTAAGTTATGCATGGAACCAAAGGTTTTATATATCTTTTGGGTTTTGCAAAAAGTCTTACAAGATTTTAAGAACTAACATAGAAATTGAGGGTTTTGGAAGAGCTTTATATAGTAGGTTTCTTTAAAATGGAATCTTCCCAACATAAAAACTCATAATTCATCAGACCTTTCTGTGGTGTTCCTATTTTTGAATAAAAGGTTTCGATGCTTTTATTAAAAATTAGAAGAAATTAGAAAGTTGTACATCGAAATATATAAAAATATACATTTCAGATATATCAAATATTTCAATAATATTGAGAAAATATCATGGAAACCCAAAATTCTCCATAGAGAGCTTAAAAAGTTGACTAGAATTTTAGCTACAAATTATGTTTTATACCATAAATCATACAAGCTTAAAGATCATTTTTAGAACCTAAAAATATGAAAAACAGAAGAAATACTTTTTGGAACAGCCTAGTGATGGAACCTTCAAATCTGGGCAATCAATATACCACAAGTGACCAATTGATATCGAAAATATCCTTAGAACTCGATGGATTTTGAACTTAACTCAAAGACCCTTATAAAGTGAATTAATTCAAATACGATTTGTGTAGAAATTAGTGTTAGTTAAACTCTCCATTTCATGCCTTATTTCATCAGTCTCTTTACTACCCTGGGTTTATGCCAATTCTTGGCTTGCATTTTTCTGGGAAAAACAACACGGCATCCATGGGTATCGGCACGCTTTCGGCGAAAGTCAGAAGGTGTACTCTTTATAAATAGCATTCCAGAAGTGTCGGCGATAAGGGTGACTTTTTCTTCCAGCATTTTTTTCATTATTTGTGTTGTGCAAATGGGAAGTGCGGCAGTGGCACGATCATCGTATATATATTTACTGGACTACATGTAGTAATATCTGTGCCATATATATGACCAAGATCGAGGCACGCAGCTGCAGCGCCGGCAAACAGTGTAATTAGAGAGAACATGAAAACCGAGCTGGGAAAAACGCTGAACACCCACTTTTCCCAGACCCCTTGGCGGGCCACTTACAAAAAAAAAAAAAAAAAAAGCATTAAAAAAATAAGCTTTACTCCATAAAAAAGCAAGTAAAAGTGAAGAGTTTACTTTTTGTTTGGTATTTTGATTAAATCTAACAACAGATCGTAATTAGAATTAGGCTGGGAAAAATATTTATTTAATTGTTATAGTTTTATATACAATTTTTTTGTCTGTGTACAAGAGCGCCGGGGTCTAAGCTGAGGATGCCAAAAAGGTCACTCGACATGGCGATAAGCCTCATACACACGCACATCCCAAATGATGTGATGTGATGGCTCTGGTCATGCAAGAGTTGGACTTTCCGGATTAGGCCCAGACCCAGTCGCACATTCCGCTCCACTTCACTTCAGTTTAGTTTTAATGTTTTTATAATAATGATGCTTGGATCAAGGGTCAAAACTAGCCACAGCACGCACTTCCCACAAAAGACCCAAAAAAAACCGAAAGAGATATATTTTTCTCCACATGGAGTTCTGATTTATATGCAACCAGAAAAATAAGGGGAATTATGGACAAGCTAATTACTCGAGAAATAATAATTTAAAGAGCAAATTAATTTAAGCAGATCCTTGCATTTCCTCTAAAATACAGATTTAAATAAATAATAAATTCCCTTTCCAATTTAATTTAATTTCTACACTTTCTTGAGTCATGTTTTTTACTGAGTGCAGCTTCTAAGTAAGTTTTCTTGATTATCTTATCCAATTTAGAGTTGTTTTACATCATAAAAATATAAACTACATACTATATAAAATGTAACAAGTTGAAGAAATGTTTGTAATCATCTCAAAGGTCGATTAGCTCAAAGGTGGTTCAGGGGTAACGACAGTTGAATCATTCCAAGTACTGCATTTATACTTAGTATGAATTATATACATATAAATATGTATTTGTTTATATCACCCATCAGCTTTTAATTACCACACTTAGCTTAATGGGTTGGTCCGGGTTCAATGTCACAGTCTCCACGTGAGAAGTCAAGTTAAAATAAGAAAAGATTAATTGCCACTTGCATTTAATGCACATATAATTTGGTTATTATGATTCTTTTTTTCTTCAGATTTTATATACAATTATTAATTAACATTTCTGCAATTCTGATACTTAAAGCTCATTTACTCAACTTTATACACGAAATCTTGCTACTTTTGATTTTTGCCTAGAATGTCAAAATGTCAGCAAAATTATATCGAGTATATAGAAATTTTTCAAAATATTATTTCTCCTCCATTTGCAGTGCTGGCAACAGCAACA
Source organism: Drosophila aff. chauvacae BK-2020 (assembly GCA_018903765.1). NCBI lineage: Eukaryota > Metazoa > Arthropoda > Insecta > Diptera > Drosophilidae > Drosophila > Drosophila aff. chauvacae BK-2020. Next base: position 7,646,064 of record JAEIGO010000395.1, on the reverse strand, counting down.
GCAACAACAATGGCAACAGCAACGACATCTACAACATCGTCCTCCTGATCGTGGACATTGTGATGCTGATCGTCAAGTTCTGGATTGCCATCGTCGAGGCGATAGTCAACCTGTTCCGGCCCGCTCCCCTCGAGGAGGTCGGCGGCAAGGTGGTCCTGATCACCGGCACTGGCCATGGCATGGGCAAGCATATGGCCCAGCAGTACGCCAAGCTGGGGGCCACCGTCATCTGTTGGGATGTGAATGAGCAGACCAACAACCAGACGGTGAAGGAAATTCAGAAGAGCGGCGGCAAGGCCTACGGCTATGCCTGCAATGTGATCAAGCGCGAGGAGCTGCTGGAGCTGGCCCAGAAGGTGCGCAAGGAGCACGGCTTCGTTCATGTGGTGGTGAACAATGCCGGCATCATGCCCTGCCATCCCCTGCTGGAGCACACCGAGAACGAGATTCGTCTCATGTACGACATCAATGTGCTGTCGCATTTCTGGATGATCCAGGCCTTCCTGCCCGACATGCTCGAGCGCAACGAGGGTAGCATTGTGGCCTTGTCCTCCTGCGCCGGTCTCTTTGGACTGATCAACCTGGTGCCCTACTGTGGCACCAAGTTCGCCGTTCGCGGCTACATGGCCGCCCTGGCCGAGGAGCTGCGTCAAAAGAATCCCCAGAATAATGTGAGTACAATTTCAATATCGATATCTTAACTGGTTTTTTTTTTCGATATAATATCGAACTTATTTTCTCGATATCCCCCTCCTTAATGACTCATCTCTCTCTTATCTGCAGGTCAAGCTGACCACCATCTTTCCGTACATGATCGACACGGGTCTGTGCAAGAACCCCCGGTTCCGCTTCCCCAAGCTGTTCAAGCTGATCCCCGCCGACACGGCCGCCGCCTCCATTATCGAGGCCCAGCGCCAGGGCCTGGAGGAGGCCGCCATTCCCCGTCACTTTGTGGGAGTGGAGAAGATCGGTCGCCTGATACCCCGCAAGGCGATGCGTCTGGTGAACGACTTCCTAGACACGGGCGTCGACACTGACAAGCTCTAGAGCTCTAGAGCACTAAGGATTACCCTGGGTTAGTGCTGCTGCTGCTTCCGCTGTAGGTCATAAAGCTTTAACATTGTTTTTTTTTTTTTGTTTACATCAACTACAAGAACAACGACTATTACTACTACTACTAATGCTGCTGCTGCTTAACTTTTGTGTAATTATTATCTCCTTTTAATTGCTGTGCAGCTAATTGCCGTATGGAAAGTGAGTGTAGCAAGCCAATTTAGCTGTTAGAGAGGTTGTTACTTAATTAAAGGCGAGCGTTTGACGGGCTAATTGTTTATATATATTTTGTTTTTTTTTTTTTTCGTTGTAATAAAAGTCTCCAAAGAGTACTCCAAAGAGTGAGAAAATGTGGCTTTCTGTTCAGATGCGACTTCAATGGGTGAGTATTTATGCGATATCTTAAGACAAGTGAAAACTTGTTTGATTTTCAGGTTATTCTCGATATTCCTTGATCGATAAATCATGTTATGACATGTTTAGTCCTAGGCTCGGTTACATCACATCTTCAACAGGCAACAGGCAAAGAAATAGTTTAAAATTATATATTTTACTTTAAAAGAAACCATTCTCTTAATTTTCACAATATATAAAAGATTTTGCAGACTTTTCATAAAGAAGATTTAATTATCGACTTCGATAGGCACATCGATAGGTAGGCAATGTAATAAGACATTAAATTTTGATGGAGATGGAGATTTAAAAGATTACTACTAGCTGCCTGAGAGTTTGAGCTTGAGCTTCTAGGTGCTCCTACTCCACACCGGAATCCTGAAATCTCCTTTGATCCGTTGAGGCCCGGCTCCTAGTATCCGGTGGCTGTCCCTGAATAGAAACCTTCGGCTTCTGATAGAATATGGAGTCCATGTCTTCGTTTAGTTCCGGTTCCTCGAAGACAGTACGCTCCATGATGACTATGCGCTTGGATCGCTTCCGTTCCACGCTGATCAGAGTGTCCTGGAAGTCCTTGATGGCCGCGCGGAACTCCTCATCGCCCTCGATCATCATGACAAACTGATCGGGATTGTCAGGATTGAGCTCAAGGGCTGGGGCAGTGGCCTCCTGCTGCTGGCGCGCCTCCTCGGCCATAAGGCTCATGCGTCGCTTGAGCTTCACTTCATCGACGCGAGCCTCCAGGAGCCTGCTGCGCGAGATCTCACGCTCAAACATCTATTTGAATTAATTAATTAGCCAAGGATACTTAAGGATAATTAGGGATAACACATGGGAGAACATACAGCTGCAATTAGCGCCTTCTCCTTGACGGTGGCCGTGCGCATCGACTCGTCCAGCGTGAGGATCTTCGTGTCGCCATTCTGCAAGCCAATGGCCAGCAGATCCCCATCCGGCCGAAAGACCACACTCTTGATGGGCACCTTAAAGTCTATGGAGAAGATTGGCTTTCGCTGGTTCAGCAGCAGATCCCAAAAATCCAAGATGCCCTTGATGTCCCCGGTGACGAACAGGGAACACCGCCCGGTGCTCCAGGATCCGCACATAATTTGATTCGTTTTCCGAAAATACATGGTACTGGGGCCATCCTTGGCCTCCTCCGACCAGATGCGTGCACGCCAATCCCCGATGACCAGAAAGTTCTTCACAAAGAACGGATTCCGATTGATGCACCTGATGGGGCCGGCGAACAGGGGATAGTGCGAAATGAGGGCTTCCTGTGGACTCATGCCCTTGCGATTGCCCACAAAGACGTGACCCATGTCGCTGCAGATGATGAAGCGCACCGGGATGGTGTACTCAAATTCCAGCACCGTCACCCCGTGAGCATCCATCCTGGCCTGCGGCTCCTTCGGTTCCGGCTCGAGCAGCAGCTCCTGCAGCGGCATCTTCAGATCCCTGGTGTCCCAGTACTTGATGGAGCCATCCAGTGATCCAGAATAGAACTCGGTGTTGGATTTGGAGTGGACCCAGCAGAGGGCAGAGGTCTCCTCCCGGTGGGACAACTCCAGGGGGCAGGTACGCAACGGCAGACCGCCCCTGAAGGTATCCCACAGGCAGACCTGCCCGAAAATGGTTCCACCCACCATGTTGGCCTCGTCCTTTGGACAGATCTTGGCCATCTGGACGGGGTCCGTGCAGTCGTAGCAAATACGCGGCTTCAGCGGATTCTTAACGTCCCAAACATAGAAGGCATTCTGATTGCCGCCAATTGGCTCCTCGGATGGGACACGCACTCGATCCTTGCGCTTGGGCATGCCACCACCACCACCGCCACCACCGGCATTGGCACTCAGCGGCAAGGGTTCGTTGGTAAAGTGTGCCATAAACTGGCGGTTATTGTTGGGCATCCATTCAATGGAGGACATGGGCCTGGCCGGCAGCCAAAGGTCATGGAACACATTCAAGATGCGCGCCTCAAAGGTGAACTTGAGGTCTTGGGCCAGTTCATGCGGCAAATCGGCAAAGAAATTCTGATAGATATTGAGGGCATTATTCTGCTCGGCCACCGTCATCACCTTCCTGATCATCTGGAGGACCTGCTCGCCCCAGCTATCGTCGCGTTCCACCTTCTTTCGGTGGCGCTGCGTCTGCTCCTCGTCCAGCAGATTCACCTCCTTGGGCCAACCGCCCTCGTAGTGGTACAGGCCGCGCTCATCGTGCGTCACATTCTCCGTCTCCATCACGGTCAGCGCCTGCTGCTTGTTGAGCTGGGTGGACATGACCGTGGGATTGCGCAGGATGTACTTGAGGCGCTGCTTGCCGCTGGGATGGATGCTGACCATCAGCTCGTTGCGGTCCTGGAAGAGGCATTGCTGGCCAAAGCGACGCCGCTCGCGGGTGTAGGAGTAGTGGTTCGAGTGCGAGTGCATGGTCTTTAGGGGGGGGCTGTATTTTATTTATTTATATTTTTTTTATATTTATTTATTTATGTTTATTTTATTTTTTTAGGTTTCTGAGTGTGTTTGTGGTCTGTGTTTAAGTTTTTAGTTTTGTGGAACTGTGTGGCATAATTTACACTTAACGTATTTTTCTGTATTTTTCACATTTTAAGTTCGAATTGCTGTCAAACGAAAAAATAAGGAACCAAATTTTAAATCTAATCGAAGCAACTATCAATAGTTATTGACACTTAAAGCCTATTTATAGTTCAAATTATAATATTTTTGTAATAAAAAAAAAATTTAACATAAAGGAAGCTAACTTCGGCAAGCCGAAGTTTGTATACCCTTGCAGCATACAATTTAAAAAAGAAAAACTAACAGGAATTAGTTTAAATAATAAATCATTTATACAAATTTATATAAATTATATAAATTATTTATACTTGTATCATACAAGTTCGCTATTAATATTTTCCTATACAAAATTGTTGGCCAATTTTTGGGCGAATTAAACCTTATAAATTTAATAACTAAGCTAAAAATACATTAATTTTAATTCGGACAACTGTTCTGAGTTCTTAGTATTTATAATGCTTATAAAACTGCGCACTGAAATTCAATTTATTTTTAAATATGTATGTACATTTTTTTTTATAATTTTAATTTTGAAAAAATTTTCAAATCTTGACTTGGTTTAATTTTTATAAGGCTAATAAATCTGCTTACTGAATTTTAATCTATATTAAAATAATTTTTTTTTTTCTATTTTTATTTTACATTTTTAACAATTTAACCCCTTAAAAATGTAGAACAAATTTTCAAATCTATTTTATTCCATCAGACACGGCTAGATCGACTCTGCTGTTGATGCTGATCAAGAATATATATGATTTATTGGGTCGGAAATGATTCCTTCACTGCGTTGCAAACTTCTGACTAATATTACAATACCCTGCAAGGGTATACAAAAATGTACATAAACAAAGGCAGCAGCTTTCCAAATGTCAAAATTGACACCCACAAGAGTGGAGTGGTCTTCCAGTGGAAGACGAGGATAAAGGGAAAAAGAAAATGGTTTTGTTTCACTCACTCCTTTACTTGGTTGCTGCTCCAGATCCCAACGGTGAATCGCGGCGAATTACCGGACGAAAGACACACACAAAAAATAATGAAAAAACCTCTTCACATACAAAAAGCGCGGGTACACTACGCCGCGTTAAATATTTTTTGTTGCTCGTAAAAGTTTATTGTTTTATTGTTGTATAGTTTTATTGTCGCAACAGTAATGCGGACCCGCTCGCAGACGGCTCACGCGCAGGCGGAAAAATACAAGGAGTGCGAGAAAATGGTGCAGAAACTACGAGTCTTAGAGCTGCGAAAAATCTTGCAATTTTTAAAGAACTCCTACGCTGGACGAAAAACTAATCTGCAGCGTCGAATTCTGGTCTCTCTGCGCACCAACTTGGAACTGCTCGCCCCGAAGATCCAGGAAGTCTACGCCCAATTTGCGCAAGAGCAATCCGCCAGACTAATCCCCCAGCAGATTCAGATGGGGCTGGTAGGTGGCGGGTCCGGCGGCCAGGTTCCGGGCGGTCAGATACCCGTAGTAGGCGCGCCAACGCACAGCATTAACAACAGGCCCGCCGGCGGCCAGGTTCCGGGCGGTCGGATACCCGGCATTATAAAAAGGCTGCCCATATATCCGGACGTGCGGCTGAAAAAGCTCGCCTTCTACGATGTCCTCGGCACACTGATCAAGCCATCCACGTTGATGCCTCGCAACAATCGAGGGGTGCAAGAAGTTACCTTTTACTTTGCTTTGACCCCGCAGCAGGTCACCGAGATAGCTTCAAATCGCCCTGAAGTCGAGCACGCCATCCAAGTGCAGCTGCGTTTCTGCTTGGTCGATACCTCGTGCGATCAGGAAGACTGCTTTCCGCCGAATGTACATGTGAAGGTCAACAATGAGCTGTGCCAGCTGCCTGTGAGTAGTAACCACAACCACAACCATCTACTCAGAGTAACATTTTTCACCTGTTTTCACCGAAGCGCCCGCCGCCTCGTCCCGTCAACGTCACCTCCAATGTGATGCTGTCGCCGATCGTCACGAACACCGTCATGGTGCAGTGGTGTCCAGACGATACGCACAGGTACTGTCTAGCCGTCTACCTGGTGAAGAAGCTCACCTCAGCACAGCTCTTGAAAACCAAGGGTGTCAAGCCGGTAGACTACACACGGGCCTTGAGTACGTTTCTTTATTCAGAATCGTGTATTATGGAATAATAATGATCTAATTCGAAATACCTATAGTCAAGAAGAAGCTGACGGAGGATGCAGACTGCGAGATAGCCACAACCATGCTTACGGTGTCTCTCATCTGCCCGTTGGGTAAAATGAGGATGCACCTGCCGTCCCGGGCCTCCACCTGCTCGCATCTTCAGTGCTTCGACGCAAGTTTATACCTGCAAATGAATGAGCTTAAGCCCACCTGGATCTGTCCCGTCTGCGATAAGCCGGCCATTTACGACAACTTGGTCATAGATGGGTACGTAAAAGAACGGTTGCTAAAGGAGCATCTAAGCAGTGCTAAACCAAATTTCTTTCCATTACAGTTATTTCCAGGAGGTGCTGAACTCGACATTGCTCAAGACCGATGACACGGAGATCCAGCTTCATAAAGATGGATCCTGGAGCAGAGCAGAGCTGCGTAGCGAGGCGCTGATTCTAGATACTCCATTAAAGCCTATGCATACCGAAAGTTGAGGTCATATCAGACGATATACATAGAACTCATCACGCACGATGCTAAGCCAGCGAAGAGCGACTTGTCCTCGGCGCCGGACGAACAGCCAACATCCACATCGAACAGTGAACCTGTTGATCTGACGTTGAGCGATTCCGACGACGACATGCGCTAGCCAAGCGTCGTCGCCAGCTCCACGTCAAACGGCAGCGGCGAATTTCTGTCATATGTTGTGTGTTCCTCTAATGTTTTTTTTGTTGTATGATGTGAACATTTATGTGAAAATGCTAATAAACCAAAGTAGCTCATCTTATCTTAGTATCTTAGGATAAAAGGAAAACGAAAATGGTTTTGTTTCACTCACTCTACTTGGTTGCTGCTGCAGATTCCAACGGTGAGCCGCGGGGAATTAGTGGACGAAGACACACAACAAAAAAGAATAAAAAAACATCTTCACACACAAAAAAAAAACAACAAAATTCTCGAGCAAAAAAAAAAGCACTAATCTTGGCAATGCAAAGAAACGCAACAAAATACACGGCAGCGGCCCGGCTTTTCTTTTGGGACTGCTCCAAGCCTTGCCCCTCACTTCACAAACACTGCACGGGCTCGCTGATTTTCCGATTTTCCGCCGGTTTTTCCGCGAATTTACATTTTTTCACCGCAACGATCTACTTTTTCTCTCTTTCGCCGCCAAATGATTTCCAGTGGCCACCGGGAATCCTTTAAGTGGCTCTCTCGCTCTCTGAATCCACTTTCCAAGTAACGGCACTTTTTATTCCAGATGAGAGCAACATAATTGAACTGGAACACGATCCAATTTGTATCTGATAGTCGCTAGCTTGTATATTAATTCTCTAATTGGCTAAATATAAATAAATAATACATATTAATAAATATTAAATAAAACAACAAATATAAAGCTTTTTCATATATTCACATTGCTTTGTAGTTTTTCTATATATAATATTTAAAATTTATATTATATTGGTATATTATTAATATATGTATATTATATATTATTATTATATTTATCCATATAAATGATTAATGAACCAAATGCGTAGTTATCATAACCGAAATATCTTATATTTGTTGTTTTAAAATATAAAAATCTTTGTCAGAAAATTTTGTATATATGTACAAATACTTTTCTGACAAAAATTCAACAATTACATGTAGTAGGCAATTAATTAGGTAATTTTAGTTTTAAAAAAAACTACATTTGTTGTTGTAATTTTCGAAGAATTTTCATTTTCTGTCAAATTGCCGCGTGAACTATCGCCCAGTTGGCGCCCAGTGTGACCGTTTGACCGATAGTCGCCGTGCTCTGAACTAGTCCATCTCTAAAACACAGATGAAATCTGATTTCTGATTTTGATAGAATTTCAAAACGGAGCAACCGAGAAGCGTGCGACGAGCAATCGAAACCGATTCGCAGCGAATCCGAGCAGCGATCCCGCCATGCAAGCTAGCGATTCGACACCAGCCGCCGCTGACGCCGACGCCACCACCACCGCCGCTGCCGTCGTCGTCGTCGATGCACAGTCGCAGCCAGCGAGCACCACCACGACAACAGTCGTCGGTGGCCAAGATGCGGAGAACAACAACAAACAGAATAAAGGAGGCGAAACAGAAGGAGGAGGTGCAGGTGGAGGTGGAGCTGCAGGTGCAGCGGTAGAGGAGGTAGAACTGGAGGCAGAATCGGAAGCTGCGTCGGCGGAGGAACGCGAGGAGCTGCAACAGTTCATAAGCGAGCTAAGCGACAAGATCGAGTCGAAGCGACAGCTGCGACTGGAGAACTCCAATTTCGAGCTGCCCGGCGAGGAGCACTTCGCCCGCCTGGACTCCAACCTGAAGAAAAACACGGCATTTGTGAAGAAACTCAAAGTGTTCACCGCCACCCAGCTGGATGGGCTGCTGCGAGAACTGGCCGCCCTCAATCTGAGCAAATACATCTCGGAGATCTGTGCGGCACTGGCGGAGGCCAAGCTCAAGATGACCGATGTCCCGGCCGTGGTCACCCTGGCCTCTCGCCTGCATCGCACCTATGCGGACTTCGATACACAATTTCTGGAGGCCTGGCAGAAGGCGCTGAACATCAAGGCGAGTGGCGAGAAGATTGGTAATCCCAGCAAACTGCGGGTGGACCTACGGCTGTTCGCCGAACTGGTTAGCTCGGGGGTGATCCAGATGAAGCCGGGCTTGGCGCAGCTTGGCGTGGTCCTGGTCCATCTGATTGCCCAGGATAAGGACGATCATAGCAACTTTTCGATTATTCTCTCCTTCTGCCGCCACTGCGGCGAGGAGTACGCCGGCCTGGTGCCGCAGAAGATGCAGCAGCTGGCCAACAAATATGGCGTGGAGGTGCCCAAGTCCGATTTCCTCACCGCCGACAAGCAGCTCAATCTGCGGACCATGCTCAAGGGCTACTTCAAGGCGCTGTGCAAGCACGTCCTGGCCGAGCAGGCCGAGCTGATGAACATGACCAAGAACATACGCCGCACGATGGAGTGCAAGGGCGAGATATCGACGGAGAAGCGCGAGAAATGCGAACTGATGCAGGCGGGCTTCGACAAGCTGCTTGCGTCCGCCCAGTCGCTGTCGGAGCTGCTGGGGGAGCCGCTGCCGGAGCTGGCCAAGGAGTCGGAGTGCTGCAATCCGGGCACCGTCATCGACAATATGCTGGACAGTGCCGCCTTCGGTGTGCTCGATCCCTGGGGCGATGAGGAGACGCGTGCCTTCTACACGGATCTGCCGGACTTGCGACAGTTTCTGCCCAACTTTTCGGCCCCCAAAGTGGACCTGGAGCAGCTGGAGGAGCCCAGCGAGCTGACTGAGGAGGCCATCGATGCGAATTTAGATGCCGAAATGGATATAGATGATCCGCCGTCCACCGCATCGGACACAGCGCTGGAGACAGCTGGAGTGGCAGCTGTGGGCGGTGAGGAGGTGCCTGCAGCGACTGCCGCCGCCGCACCCGCCACCACCCCCACCGAGGAGGTGAAGCCCCAGAAGATGGGCAATGCCCTCATGGAGCTGGGTCGCCAGCAGCAACAGCAGCAGCTGCCACAACAGCAGATTAATCCCAGCCCCAGCCAGTCGCAGACGCAGCTGCGCCAGCAGTTCGACGCCTTCCTGCTGAACCTCTTCAATTGCGTCAACAAGGAGCTCATCGACTCGGCGGCCATCGAGTTCCTGCTCAACTTCAACACGAAGCACCAGCGCAAGAAGCTCACCCGCACCATCTTCTCGGTGCAGCGCACCCGCCTGGACATGCTGCCCTACCTCTCCCGCTTCGTGGCCATCATCCATCTGTGCAACACGGACATGGCCGCCGATCTGGCCGAGCTGCTGCGCAAGGAGTTCAAGTGGCACATTCGCAAGAAGAACCAACTGAACATCGAGTCCAAGCTCAAGATAGTCCGCTTCATCGGCGAGCTCGTGAAGTTCGGGCTGTTCAAGAAGTTCGATGCTCTCGGCTGCCTCAAGATGCTGCTGCGCGACTTCCAGCACCATCAAATCGAGATGGCCTGCGCTTTCGTGGAGGTCAGCGGTGTCTACTTGTACAATTGCCGTGATGCCCGGCTGCTGATGAACGTCTTCCTCGATCAAATGCTGCGCATGAAGACGGCCACGGCCATGGATTCGCGTCATGCGGCACAAATCGAGAGTGTTTACTATTTGGTGAAGCCACCGGAGTCGTCAAAGCGCGAGCCCACTCCGCGTCCGCCCATGCACGAGTACATCCGGCATTTGATCTTCGAGGAGCTGTGCAAGCAGAATGTGGAGCGATGCATCAAGATGCTGCGACGCATCGACTGGCAGGATCCGGAGACGAATAGCTATGCGATCAAGTGCCTCAGCAAGGCCTATTTGCTGCGCTTCCCTTTGGTCCGGTGCCTCGCGGATCTGGTGTCCGGGCTGAGCTCCTATCAGCCGCGTGCGGTGACCGTGGTCATTGATAATGTCTTTGAGGATATACGCGCCGGGCTGGAGATTCATTCGCCGCGTATGGCGCAGCGTAGAATAGCAATGGCCAAGTATCTGGGCGAAATGTACAATTACAAGTTGGTCGAGTCCACGCACATTCTCAACACTCTGTACTCGATCATATCGCTGGGCGTGTCCATGGACCAGAGCGTTGTCTCGCCCCTGGATCCGCCGGATAGCCTGTTCAGGCTGAAGCTGGCCTGCATGCTCCTAGACACCTGTGGTCCCTATTTCACCAGCCAGGCGACGCGCAAGAAGTGGGTGTAGATTTTGGGGGCTATTATTTCGTTCTCTTATTCGTTCTTCTCTCTTTTCTAGACTGGACTACTTCCTGGTGTTCTTCCAGCACTATTACTGGTTCAAGAAATCGCATCCCGTGTTCAGTCGTTCGGAGAACACCGCCGATCTCTTTCCCATCCTGGTCGATCACACCTATCGCGACTGCCTGTCCGGCGTGAGGCCCAAGCTGAAGCTGTACAAGAGCTTGGAGCAGGCCAAGGCGGCCATCGATCAGCTGCAGGAGAAGCTATATCCACAGCTGAAGGAGAGGAGCAGCAGCAGCCTCACCCACAGCAGCAGCAACAGCAACATAGCTGCGCAGGATCCCTCCTCGCTGGCCAGCATTAGCGAGATCAACGAGCTGGAGGATAACGTAAGCTACTGCCCAGGATGCTTCCCATACGAATATTATTACGACTTATAACCCTTATAACAGGTCACCGATGAGGAGGATTCCGGCTCGTCCAACGATCAGAGGGAGCGCCAGGTGGCCGGCAGCCAGGAGGCGGAGCCGGAGCAGGTCAACGATTGGACGGAGAATGAGACGGAGCCACCGTTGCCGCCGCCACCGCCGCCGGAGAAGTCCAAGGAGGATATCGAGTTTGAGCAGATGTATGACAAAATGACCACCGACTCGTACCAGGAGCGCCTGAAGGAGCCTCTGAAGGCCACCGCCAAGGATATACCAGTGCCGATGACGGCACGCCTGCAGAAGAAGTCCTACGATCAGATTAATGGCGGCAGCACGAGTCAGACCTCCTTGCAGATCTCCTCAAAGGCTGCGGCAGCAGCTGTGACGCACGACGTGGCACCAGGTTCGCCGGGCATCAGCACGAACAGCAGCAGCCATGAAGCTCCCTCCTCCGAGGGTAACAAATCTGGAGGAGGAGGCGGCGGAGGAGGCGTCGTCGGCAGCAATAGCTCCAGTTCCAGCGCCGCCGCTGTACCCTTTGTTTTAATGGTACGCGGCCACAAGGGCGGCAAGCAGCAGTTCAAGTCCTTTGTGGCCGCCTCGGACTCTCATTTGGCCATCAACCTGAAGCGTCAGGAGCAGGCGATACGCGAGGAGAAGGAGAAGGTGAAACGCTTGACTCTGAACATCACGGAGCGCATTGAGGAGGAGGACTACCAGGAGTCACTGCTGCCGCCGCAGCAGCGCAACTTTGGCCATCAGAGCTACTACCAGAAGCCGAACAAGCACAAGTTCAAGCACCAGAAGGGCGCCCCCGATGCGGATCTCATCTTTCACTGAATAAGGAGAGAGAGGGACCCAGGGAACGCGGACCTAAGGCTGCTGCAGCTGGTGCCACCAGCTAATCCTCCTGACTGACTGACTGCGATTGCGTCTGAGAGCGAGATAGGAGAGGACGTGGCTCCAAGAGCCTACTATTACGTGGAAAGCTCTTAACAAACCACTTACACACACAAAACACACTCAAAATCACACCTCAGAAGCCGTACTTAAGCCCACAAAACTGAAGACAAAGTAGAAGCCACTCGAAGACAGCACCTGGAGGAGGAGCCGGAAGCAGGAAGCCAGGAGGAAGCCCTCGCTCAAGCCATGAGTAATGGCCAGCCAAGCACTCGTACTCGTACTCGTACTCGTCCTCGATATTAACCTGTACATAAAATATAGAACAGAACGGAACAGAACAGAGAGCGGCACAAGCAACTCGGCAGCTGCTACTGCCACTTCCGTGGATGCAACTCCAACCGCAACCCCGTATATCTTTAACACTTTAACACCTAGTATGTACCATTGCCTAGACTTGTTTCGAAAACAGAACCTAAAATGTATACAACGATATATACCACAAGCTACCACAAGTTATACAGTTCATATATATATATATATATATATATCATATAACATATATATATATATATATAAATTCGATGTACATAAACTGGACATCCATGTTCGATGTGTTTGCAACATGTTTTGACTTTTTTTTTTTCAAAGCAAAAACAGTCTGAAAGTAAGAGATAGTTGAAGAGAGAGAGAGGGTGAAAATGAGAGAGATCTTAGTTGTTAGCTCTCTCTGTCTCGCTCTTTTTGAAAGGAGCCTCGAATTCCCTCCAGAATTGATGAAGAAGAAACACTTTCCACTTTTACTTTTATTTTATTTTATTTTTTATATTTGTATTCCACTAAAAATATCTGAAAAGAAAGTAACAGAGAGAGTTTAGGTTCGTTTCTCTCTCTCTCTCTAAAAGGAATCTAGAATTCTCCCCAGAATTTCTGAAGAAAAAGCACTTTCCCCACAGTAATTCTTTTAATTCTCATTTAAATTTCACTACAAAATATCTAAAAACTAAGCTTGGAACTAAGAAAGAGAGAGAGATAGGGTTCGTTTTTCCTTCACTCTCTTTGAAAGGAGCCAGAATGTTCAGAAGATGAAGAGAAAGCACTTTTCCCCACAATAATTCTTTCATTTTTGTCAGTTTCTCATTTTAAATTCACTCAAAACTATTTAAAATAAAAGATTAAGTGTGTAACAAGAGAGATACGGTTTGATTTTCTCTCTCTTTCTGAAGGGTTTAGAATTCTCTCCCGAATTCTTGAAAATAAATCACTTCCCCCACCATAATTTTCTTATTTTAACCAGTTTTTCATTAAAATTTAATTGAAAATTAACTAAAACGTTTAACGTTCTCTCTTCGAAAGAAGCTCAACAAGAAACCCTCTTCCCAAAGGCAATGATTAAACTCTTTCATTATCTTCTTTTTTTCTCATTTTTATTTCACTAAAAATTAGCATCAAAACAATTTTATTTTTTCCACTTTTGAAATTTTTGTTTTTCGGTTTCTTCCATTTTTTTTTATTATTATTATTATTATTATTAATAAAAAATTACTCAAAACACGTTCAAAAACCAACTCGTTTTCCTCTTCTTCTTCTGCTACGCTTTAAATATTTTCTCTCTTTTGTTAATCAGTAATCAGTACAAATGGCAAAAAAATATATATATATATGTACGTGTATATATATTTATATAGTAGTATTAATTTACTATTAATGAACCGAAGAGAATTCATATAATTCAATAAAACAAAAAAACACACAAGAGACTAATTAATACAGAAAAAAAATACAAAAAACGTATAAAAACACACATTAGGTTCTCCGGTTTTCTTAATTTCTTCTTTCTTCTCTCTGGTTTTCCTTTTTTTTCGTTTTCATTTTGTAAAAAATAATTATTATCAAAGAGTGATTAAATAAAGAAAGGCGGCTACAATTAACAATTACAAGCTTAAATGTTAATACGCTTAAATATTAATTATTAAAGTTAGATTTCCTTTTAATTGTAAAACAAATAGGGGGGGCGGAAAGGAGAGTTAAGAGGGGGTGGGGCTCGGATGGTAACAGGTTGCATCCTTGAATTTTCTTTGAAACAAAAAGACACGCGTAAAAAATAAAAAATAAAATAATACAAACTAAAAGAAAAAGAACACAAAATCATACAAAATTCTCTCATAATCGTTTTTGCTGGCGCTTCTTGTGTGTTGTGTGTTGTGCGTTGTCCTCCTGCTGGAAGCTCTTCTATATATATATCTTCTATATATATATAAAGTCTAAAACATAAATGTTTGTATGTTGTTGCAAGGCACAAATCGTTTTGCTCGTTCTTGTGTTTATATATATATATTAAATACGGGGGGACTGACTTAGTTTAGAAGGCGTTTTCAATGGCAGTTTGACTTTCGTGGTTGTTGCACCCTTCGTCGTTTCGGTATCGGTTCTGATCATATAATATATAGAGATATATGTATATATCTTGGCTGTTTTGGGGGGGTTTTTCCTGGTTTCCTGTTAGTTTCTTCAAAAGCACAGACACGACGACGACGACACACGTAATTTTTCACTAATATTTAGCTTAGAGATGTTCATGTCCCGCCTTTGTTTTAGTTTTTTTCTTTTTTAATTTTTAATTTTATTTATTTGCCCGCGTACATGGGGTTCTTGAAGGTGGAGGTGGCCTGCTTGTAGATGGGATTCTCGCCCTGAAACCAAAGAACAGAAAAAGAGAAAACATTGTAGAGATATTTTGTATATTTTTGTTGGTTTTTAAACAACAAATTCAACGATATTTTCGATAAGATGGGCTTGATTTTCGATATACCAAAAATGTAATATCATTCTTCTGAATATAAATCATATTTTAATATTAAAAGTAGCTATCTTTTATCGATATTCCATTTCGATATTTTCGATAGGATTTGGAAAGCGATAATTTTCTAGATAAATATTTGTTTTCAGTTTCTCTGAGTTCATTTCCATTTTGATTTTTCTGTAATACGAATTATTTAAATTGAAATGCAATAATAATTCACTTTATAATATATTTTTGATATCTTATCGATTTAATCTTATCGATTTTATTTGAAATCACGTTTTTTTTTAATATCAATTAATCAGACTTTTCCTCTCGCTATACTCTCGCTATCCCCCCATCAAGCCCCGTCAAAGACCCGTTTCCCCCCACATAACGTGTACATACCGTATCCCACTTGGCATTCATGCGCTCCTTCTCGAAGCGGGCAAACTCTCGCCTATCGTGAATGGTCGTTAGGAGCTTCCACAACAGCAGAATGGCCAGGCCGACCAGAACGATGGCCGCGATGACGCCGAGAACGATGCCCAGCATAAAGACCTTGGGCGGGCACTCCTTCTCCTCCTGGGCATGAACGATGAGGTCGCCCTGCTCGCTGTACTTGAACATGAACTTGCAGTCGTCCTCGTCGAAGAACGTGCACATCTGCTCGTCCTTGTGCTCATCGATCACCACCTTGTCGACACCGACGGGCGTGAAGGCCGTACAGTTGCGGGCACAATCGTCGTTGTTCTTGAGAACGCCCGTATGATACATTTGGCACTGGACGCAGTCTTTTAGCTCCTGACACCGCCCCGAGCACGTGGGGCACTTCTCGCAATGCCGTCCCGAGTACCGGCCCTGATCGTTCACCGCACACTTGCAGACGCCGCACTCGCAGGTGCCGTGGCCCGAGCAAATCTCACCGCCGCCGGGCGGCATGCAGGTGTCATTGGAGGCCTTGCAGGCGCAACTGGTGCCGGTCCAGCCGGGTTTGCAGATGCAACGGCCGCAGTCACAGATGCCATTGTCGGGGCCCGAGCACAATTGGTTCTTATTCCGCTCGCAGCTAAAGTTATCGCACTCGCAGAGCTTCCCAGAGACGACCTCGTCGGGATTGGTGCGCTTGAAGCACTCACAGGAGCCGCACACGCAATTGCCGCGGCCCGAGCAGTCCGTTGTCGTTGTGTTGTCCGCCCGACAGCTGGCATCGTTGTTGATGGTGGAATTCATGTCCGACACGGAGCACTCGCAGCTATTGCCGAAATGATGCTCATCGCAGTCACAGATGCCGCACATGAAGGTGCCAAAATTGTTGCAGTGCCGCGAATGCTTCTCATAGCCAATCGAGCCGGGCTGCTCGCAGGGACAAGCGCACAGCATCTCCAAATGGATGAGCATGCTCTCGTTGATGCCCACCGGATAGATTTGAATGTATTGATTCCAATCGCGCGGATCCTCGGGGCACTTGAGCACCTGAATCTGGGCAGTGAAGCTAACCTGTTGGCCGACGGTCAGGTTGTCACACTTTGAGGTCTGCAGCTCGGGGCCGCCGCCCAGGCAGGATGAGAAATAGGTGATTTTCACATCGCCAGTGGCATTGTCCTTCATCTCTACGGATGAGGAGATTTTCTATCAATAGAAGAGAGAACAGAGGTTACATTAGTTAACTTCCTTGCACAATTCTTTCTTTACTCACAGCATATTCCTCCTTGACCAGATCCACCACATTGGACGAATCGTTGGACAGCACCGCCGCCGAGGAGCCTTGAATGTGACCGACGAGCTTCTCGTAGACAGAGATCTGATTGCGGGTCACCGCAAATATGATGTTGATGGCATTCTCCTTGACCTTCTGATTGATCTGCGATATGCTGGGATAATCCTGCACCGTCGAGTGCGTGTACATGCCCTGGGGATTCAGATGGCATTCGCCATCGTTGGGGGCAATCACGCCGCCCAGCTTGCCATCGCCGGCATAGTGGAAGCCCGCGTCCGTGGAGAAGACGAGCAGACGGCGGGCCTGTTCACGCCAACCCACCTGCTGGCGGCAGGCAATGGCCTGCATAATGGCATCGAAGCCACCTTCGGGAGCATCCAGATTACCGGAAACGGCCGCATCCTTAACCTCGTTCTGGTAGGGATATCGTAGAGGATTATTTAGGGAATCTTTCTTATTATGTTGGTAATAATTAGTGATTGGTGATTGTGTTTGATCAGGCAAGCAAGCAGTTAGGGTTAAGACAAGCTCCTGCTGCTGGCACACATCCTGCTCTTTCGTAAGTTCGCCAGGATTAGTTGAGAAATCTTTACTAAGCTTTAAACTTTAAAGCCTTATCAATAACTCAATGCAGCAATATGGCAATATAGCCATATATAAATATAGGTATAGTTAGTGCTAGCGCCAAAGATAAGTGTTTCTGTGCAAGATAAGATATATAATATATACAGCAATTATATGATTAATTCCCCACTTGGGCTACGTTTTTTAAAGAGTTTCTCAAGGTTATCAGGCTTAGGGAAGACCTTTTTTTATGATTTCAAAGGAACTTTTCACTGCTTAAGAGCACTAAGAATATTGCTACCAAATCTGCAGCAGCTCTAGGTTTTATAGTTTATAAACTATAGATGTTTCTACGAAATCAAGGACACTATAAGATGCATAACGCCAAACAAAACATGAACATGAACATTCTGGTTTCTGGTTTCAGGCTCTCTTTTAAAATGAAGTTCAAGAGAGAGTTCAAGATATAAAGAGAGCACTTTAAAGCGGACTTACAAATCCTTTAGGAAAAAAGATTTATGGACTATCAGCATTTGCGAAACTATATAAACTATATAAATACATTATCCAGTGACCCTCTAGTTCTGGATTATTAATTTCTGAACTTGTCAAGAGTGTGCCAGCTTTGTTAGGATAATTACAAAAGGCAGAGGGATACCAGGTAATCAATAATAACCAACAACCAAGCAAATTTTAAAAACTAAAGTTTACATAAAAAATGAGTATATTCAGGCTTGACACTAATTAATTATAATTTATTATAATATTAGTACAACAACATTAAAATTGCAACACCAAAACCAAAATGCAAATCAAATAAACTAAACTTAAACTTAAACTTGAACTTGAACTTGAAATGAACTTAAATAATGTTAGAGTAATAATGTGGGTTTTGGATATGTTCCTCCAGCCGAGAGAGTTAAGTGCAAGGCGATGAGGCGATGGATCCGATACAGATGCGATACGGATGTGTGGGGGGGCGATGACCACTTACAGAGAATCTATATGTGTCCGTGCTCAAGCCCATGATGTTTCGATAGCCATAGGGAGCATCGCATTTGGGGCAGGGCTCCACCAGGCTAGTTTTTTGTTTTGGTTTTAAATTTCGGATATTTCGGATTATCGAATTCGGGCAATTGTTCGAATACAACACATAAATAAATATATAGAGAGATGGATGAATGAAATTAAAAAGAGATACAGAGAGATAGAGAGAGAGAGAGAGAAACAAACGAAAAAAGAAAGGATAAATACGGCGGCTTTTGTTGACAACATCGAGTGGTGCAAATAATTACGATATATATATATGTACGAGTATATACGCTATATAGTAGGAGTAGTGTCGAGAGAGAGATGTGTTGAGATCCTTCTCACCAGCGAACACACAGTACACACAGAGACACAGACTTAGGACTAAGGCTTAATGCATAATGGATATATATCTGATAGATCGTAATAATAGTAAGAATAATAATAATAATAATAATAATACGAAGTACGCATAATAGAGAGACAAGCACGAGGGTTCTACTAGTGAGTAGAGTGTGGAGGGGGACGACATGCACAATGTGACTCGGAGGAAGGGGTTCGTTCTACTTGGGGGGAAAGGGTAGCAGGCAGGCACAGGATATGTGTGTGTGTTTTTTGCATGTAATGCGATGATGGTTAAGCAAGTATTATCGTCGTCTCTTACAGAAAAGCTTTCGGTGTTATTGTTGAGTGGCATGTGATTGCGGTAACCATAGGGAGCCTTGCAGTTGTCGCAGGGATGCTCGAGTCTATCGATTCGAGGAGATTCGTTTCGTTGCGTTGTTGTTGTTGTTGATGTTGTTGAGTTTGTTGTTGATTGGTGTTGATGGTGTGGTTGTAAGTACATAGATATTTCAACAAGTTAGATAGAAATTAGCTTGAATATTTGGCATTAATCAAGAGAGAGAGAGAGTGAGTTTAGTTTGCAAACTGTCGATCAGAGTCATGGCTGCGCACATGACTCACGGTTAAAAGTAGTCAAGGAGTCACTCAGTCACTCAGTCAGCAAAGTCATCGCAGTTTCCGGCTAAGCTCTGACTAATCTCTGACATCAGCTCAGGTCTATGACCACAACAGAGCGTTTCTTAGGAGCTAAACTTAAAGGAGTTCACTTTTTAAGAAGGGAATTTACTAAAACTAAAAGGTTTCTGCAGCACAGTCCTATTGAAATAAGTAATGGTATCAAATATTTGCAAGTCAAAACAAGTCACGACTTGCAATAAATATTCCCCTTAGTCCCCCCTAACCTAAAACCACACTCACTTCTTGGGTATCGTTGAGACATAGGGCATCAGCACCTTATCCACAAAGGAGCCAAAGCCCAGGCGGAAGTTCGAGGTAATGCTCTTCATTGTCTCCGACAGCTTATCGCCCAGCGCCGACAGCTTCTCCTTGTCATCCTCCATGGACTTGGACAGGTCCATAAGATAGTACAGATCCACGGGATAGCCCTCGGCTTGGGTGTAGCTCACCTTCAGGTCGTGCTTTTGGTCTGCAAAACAAAAATCGGAGGAGGGGAATCAAATGGGGGGATTCACTGGGAGATGCGATCTCTACTCACTTATGCGCAGCTTCAGCTTCACCGACTGTGGCTTGATCTGGACAATTTCGCTGGATGACCAGCCCGCAGAGTATTCCGAGCCAAAGGAACTGGACATGGACGAGGAGGAGGAGGAGGAGCTGTGATAGGAGCTCGAGCTGCCGCCAGAGATGCCATAGCCAGCGCCGCCGCCATATCCGGCGGAACCAGCGCCATAACCAGCACCGCCAGCTCCATAGCCACCGCCGCCCATTCCAATGCCCGCCGCCGAAGCTGTCCCGGCCAGCGTTAGGTTCTTGTTGAGGAGAATCTGCTCGGAGGTGTCCGGATTCCAGACAAACTCCTCGGGGCAAACGTTGCTCGTGTGCTGGAAGCAGCGCGACTGTCCTTTGAAGTCCGGCTGCATGCACCAGGCACAGCTCTCGGTCTGGATGCACGTGTGGCACTTGTCCTTGGCCCCGCACGGGTTCTGTGTCAGCTTGCCCGCCTTCTGGGCCTGCGCGGCCAGCGTTATGGCGGCCAGCAGGCAGAATGCGAGGAGCAGAGCTCCCCGGCTAATCCTCGTGCTTTCGAGGATCATCGTTCGTCCTTCGGTGTCTGTGTGGATGTGGGTGTGTGTGTGCTGGAAGGATGGTGTTGGAGGAGGGATATCCGTGCGTCTCGCTCGCTCTCTCGGCGCTCTCTGTCGCTTTACTGGCGGCTGGAATGGGGAGAAAGCAATTGAAGCGATTAGTTTCCCAATCAGAATAACCAGAACTACAGTGGCGGGCGCAAAAGTATACGCAAAAAGTCTACAAAAATATTAGCCCACAAAATTTCAATTGATTAACTTAATAAATACATGCTCTGATCTATATAAATATGTTTAAATATATTGTACATATCTAAATATTAATTATATTGTATGTCTTTTGGGTGAGCTATACAAATTATATTTCGTAACTTCACTTCAGATTAATGCAACTGGAGCTATTTTTTCCACCGCTAGTGTAATTGAAGTTGACGGTAAACGAAGTTCAGCTGATGCTGTTGTTGTTTCGTTTTGCTGTGCATTGCTTTCTATCCCCCCTCTTTCTCATTTTTTGCTTGCTTTTACGACTGCCCGCAACATCTGCCCCCCTTTTGTCGGTTTCTGCTTCTTCCTTGTTCATTCGTTTTGTTGTTTTTGCCGCTCTACCTTAATGTTTAATTTTATTTTCTCATCAACTTGGCCAGGGAGATGACTCATCTCTCACACTCAGACAGTCAAACAAGGGCGCTGCGTTGGATAAACGAATTTATAAAGGTGTGTGGGTGGGGTGTGCGTGTTTTTTTTATGTTTTTAGGTGGCGTCAAAAAACCACACAAACACACACACGACGAACACAAGAATCAAGGAAGGAAGGAAGGAAGGAAGAGAGGCAACACAGCAAACTGTCAATGCCTGCAGCGCACGTTCCGTTAGCACGCTCTTCCTCTCCCCACATATCTGTCTCTCTCACTCTCTCTGCCGCTTTGCCTCCTGGCGGAATGTAAACAAAGGCAGGAGGGAGCGGAACAATGAATGAGTAGTCATTGTGAACGACGATTGCAGTCGATTTCCGCTTAAATGAATCAGAATCGAATCACTCATACTCGCAGTAATGCTCAAAATTCAATATGTTTTCAATAACCGAAAGGGCTGCAGCTTGTCTATTGCCCCACATGTGTACATACATACACACACATATATCTATATTTAGACGCCCACGCACACAGATATCCGAGCGCAATTTGCATGAAAGATCGTGTGCCGCCAAAACAAAAATAACAAAAAAGATCAACTTTAATGTACAAGGTATAAAAAATGAAAGAAAATTGAGCAATAGCTATGAAAACCAATATAGAAGAACTGCAATATCTGCCCTACTTGCAAATGAGGTAACTTCGACACCAAACTAGCCAAACTTGTGATACTACAGCCCGAAATAGACGTGCGATCATTCTGATTTTTGCATATTATAAGCTTCATAATAAAAGCAGATAAATTGGTCAAGTTTTATATTGATGGCATGCAAGCCGAGCGAGAAAAACGCCAAAGTAAACAGAAAATATGAGATTGTAATGGGATCGTACACACACACACAAACACAGCGAAAAACAGTTGTTACTCCGAAACAGGCATGGGTGGGGTAGAAGGGATGACTCTGGCCCCCTATGAATAATACCCTCTCTATTAAACAAAAAAAAAAAAACGGCATCTGCAGCACACAGTTTTTTTGTGTGTTATTTTTTGCCATGAATGATGGACGCCCACTAACACATGGACACATGGACATGTGGGCGTACTGGTTGGGATCCCCTCTTCACCCTCTTGATCTGTTTCTCTCTGCTCTCCTGCCTACGTACACTCCATTCGCCGTGGAGTGAGGCCGCTAGATCGTGCGAGTGGGTGGGGGAAGTTGCATGGCATGGCCAGGCAGGGCGATAAAGACAGAGCCCCCGAGGCGTAATCAGCAAGGCGTCGCCGATCTGCAGCTTTTAAATCAAATAAAAAACTTTTTATACAGGCAAAAGTGTCGTGCAGAGGATTCGGATTCATGCCTCTTTTAGCTCAACAAACAACACACACACACACACAAATGCTCGTTATCGCTGTGTTCGTGCGTGTGTCGTCACTGCGAATGAAATCATCAGGAGAAAGAAGAAAAAAAAAGAGCGCTCAGTGTTTTTGGCCAAATGCAGCCGGAATCCATTGATTTCTTACGTAATCCCCACTTATTTCACTCGCCCCCCGACCGATGCCAGCACTTTGGTCAAACTTTCGCCGCGTTTTAGCCGATAATTCGCGAAATTAATTTCCATCAGGGGCGTTTGGCCGCTGGTTCTTGTTCCTCGTTTTCTTATTTTGATTTGCTCTCGCACACTTGTGGAGTTTGTTCGCACACACACACTCACACACACACACACACAACGGATCTGAGTCAGTTACAGTTACTCCAGAACTCTGTACTTGCTTTCCGTACTTTCGTTGTTTTCGTTAACTTTGTCAGGTCAGCGGTTAAATGCTCTTGGCCCAGAGAAACACTTAAATGGAACGGCAGCCGCAAGACCGCCGATTGGAAGCAAGAAATTGGAATTGGAGAATTGGTAATAGGGCTGTTGATAATATATCAAAATATCAATATATCGATATTTTCTAGAGATGATATATTTATATCAGGATTCTTTGCCCAAATATCGAAACAGCGATATTTTATTTGATATAAATTGTCATGAAAGCCTGTGTAGGCTAAGGCCACTGTATAAAAAGTTGTATGAGTTAGAATTTATGTAAAGATATAAATTCTTATTTTGAAGAAAAACTTATCCAAATGGGCCTTTGGATCCCTCTTTTTGACCGCGCTACTGATGCAAGTTCGACCGAAAGCATCCGATGTCTTCGATGTTTTCAAAATATAAAATCGGACAAAAATTAATTTATGGCGGCAGGCAGATATAGTTTATATTGTATTTGATCCTGCCAAAAAAAAAAATGTATTGCATTGTATTTTTTTTTAAATATTAACGTATTTACATTTTAACAATATATGATAATAGTTTCATATTTAAGCTAGGTACTAACATCAACGAAATATTTGCAAGCAGCTTAAAGAAAAATGCAATATATTTTGATCGGGAACCAGTGTGACCAAATATCTCAAGGAAAGGGGAAAACGCGTACATGGGGTCATACTGACATGTCCGCACAGCTGTTTTATGTAAACAAACTTTATAAAATTAAATTATAATGAACAGGAACGGATTCGATATTGGAATACTATTTATTGATATATTCGCACTATATAGCTCAAGGCAAATAACAGGAGGCACCAACGCCGTCGCCGCTCACAGACGGATTTTTTCCTTATTTCAAATGTTCTTTGGGAATTAAATCCCATATAATAACCCTTATCATTACGGCTTTTATACAATTAAAATTTTCATGTGGACAATAAAAGCGCTCCATGCGCTCAATGTTTTTACTTTTTGAATTTCCCACCATATCTAGCTTGCAAAATAAATAAATTTATTTATTTTGACGACGAAATCACAGCTGATTTGTTTCCTGATCTGGCAACGCTCAACGCGCATTTTGATAGCTAGATTTCGCTTATGTTAGTACCCAAAAAGCGACCATCAAAAATTTTTCTTCTTCTTTTTCTGCAAGCGTTTTTTTATATGGAGTTTTGGCCGCTTGCAGAATATTTCGTCGATGTTAGTACCTAGCTTTATATGTAACTTTTTGATATGCTCTTGGTTTTATATTAATATATTACCATAATATAAAATATATAGGAAAATAATACATTTTAAATGTATTATCAAATTGCAAATGAGTTAAATTAATATTATAAATATTAGTTTATCAAAATTGTATGTGTGATACAATTATGTATGTTGGAAATAAAATGATATTTTTGAATGAAATATGCATATATAACATTTTGTGTATAGAAATTAATTCTTACGAAAAGAATATATACAAGAAGACCAATAAAATCGGCAAAAAAAAACATCGGAAAACAGTTTTCCTAGCTAAAATCTAAAAAAAATAATAATAATAGTTTCATATTTATATGTAATTTTTTCATATGCTCTTGGTTTTATATTAATATACATATTACCATAATATAAAATATATACGAAAATAATACTTTTTAAATGTATGTATTATCAAATTGCAAATGAGTTAATTTAATATTCAAAATATTAGTTAACCAAAATTGTATGTGTGATACAATTATGTATGTTGGAAATAAAATGATATTTTTGAATGAAATATGCATATATAACATTTTGTGTATAGAAATTAATTCTTACGAAAAGAATATATACAAGAAGACCAATAAAATCGGCAAAAAAAACATCGGAAAACAGTTTTCGTAGCTAAAATCTAAAAAAAAAAAAAATAAATAGAAAAATATCAAATATATTGATTATTTTAGGTGATATTTTATTAATTATTATTTTTATTTTAATACAAAAAAAATTGCATCGATACATTACTGGTGGTGTGAGGAGGGAGGAGATATAAATAACGTATGTTTGGATAGTACAGAATTTCCGCATTCGCGGCTTCTGGGCACACTAACGTGCACGAAAACCTTAGTGTGGTAGCGCTGGTAGCTCGAAAATCGGCGTTGCCAGACTTTTCAGTGTCAGCAAGTCTGTAGAAAATATCGATATGTTGATATATTATCAATAACAACCCTACTCCCAGCACTATCGACGCGATTCCACCTCTAGTTCAGTTAAGGTAACATTTCATGGCGATTTTCACGGTAAAAAGAAGAATATTGCTTGAGAACCCCGGCCGCCGGCCATGAAACGCTCCCCAACGGTCCCCCAGCGGCAGCGGGAGTCACGGAAACCGGAAGCAAACATTCGCGGGCCAGGGAGCCGCACCGAAATCGCCGGACCGCATTCCGCGCTCTATGCGCCATTTTGTTTCGCTTGTTACGTTTATTTTTTTCTCGCTCGCTCTTCTTACACGTTGAAAACGAAATATGAAAACTCACCACCAGAGAGCGGCTAGGTTCTCTTCGCTCTCTTCCTCTCTCGCTCGGCTCTCTTCACCACCACCACACCACTACGCAGGCAGCACACACATGCCGCTCGCTATCTGTCGCACTCGCACATGCCGGTGTGTCGCCATGTGTTAGAGCGGCACAGCCGTATGGTGCAGGCGCGTGCGCCTCGTGCCCCGTTCGCATGTGTGTGCGTGTGTATTCGCATTTTCAGTAATTTCGAAAAATTTTTGTATATTTGATGGCGACAGCGACGGCTCGAAACGCGCGTTTGTCGAAAAATCGTAGCGCGTACGTATATCGGTGTGTAGAAATTACTAAAAAATTGTGGTAAAAATCGCAAAAAATTATATAAATTTGTGATCAGTGTGAAGTGCTAATTGCGAGCCACCCGATGCGTATGAAAATTGTTGGAATATTCCCCGATTTTAGCGCCAAAAAACACATTTAAAAAATGTGAGACTTCAATGGACATGACAAATTTTTTTTTTCTTTTCTTTTTTTTTTTTTGGTGGTGGAACAAAAGCGAACGAAGAGGAGAAAGAAGAAGAAACGGCTCTGACGTGTGTGTGTGCGAGCGTGAATTTGTGTGTGCGAGAGGAGGGCATGAGTGTGTAGTAGTCACCAAGTGAATAATATTAACTAAAAAAAAAAAAAAAAAAAACGGAAAAGGAGAAAATAAAAAAGGAATACACACGCGCGCGCCAAATCCGAAAAGAAATTTCTCTAATAAAAAGCTACTGTGATCGTTTTGAAAAGAAATAAAATACATAAAGGAAAATTAAATACAAAAAAACATGGAAATAAATCTATATTCTCTGGATCTGTCATTTTCTGGTTATTGTTGTACCATTTAATATTTTGCGGTTTGGCGGCGCCGTCCGCAACGTAAGCCCGTTGCTCGCGTTCCGTTCCGTTGCGTCGCGTCGCGTGATGACCGTAGTGTATGCCGATGCTTACGTTGTGGGTTACGTTGTCGCTGGGGATTCATCACACTCGCTCTCTCTCTCTCTCTCTTTCGCTCTCCCTCGCGCGCGCAAATGGATCTCAGGGAAAAAAGTGCTGATTTTTTTTTATGTTTGTTTTTATTTCTACAGTTTGCACTCTTTTAACAATCGTGTACAATTTTGCATGTTGTATATGTTCGATTTAAACACAACTGTTTCGAAATAACAGAAGCAGAAGCAACAAAAGTATAATTTTGTTTAATAATAAATGACAACAACAACAGCAGCAGCACGCAGCAACATCAATAACAACATAGCAAGCAAGCAAAAAAGGAACAAAAAGCCATTCGGATTTTGGATTATCAAGCAAACGAAAGGCGAAACAACATTTTAACGTGAAAAGCGGCCGTAAGGAAATGTAAGTTGGAAAAGTGCAACGCACGTGGCTCCCACGTCCCCACCCACTTGGCCCACTATATGTTGAACTTCTTTTAGTTGCCGTCTTACAATTTTAATTTGTATTCTTATGTTCGGGAGTTGTTCTTTTCCCAAAAACAAACATTTTTGGGAGGGATAATATTCTCCTGAGGGACAGCAGCAGCTGCTTTGCATCGGTTTTTCCAACCCTTTTTCTACCTTCATATGTCTTTGGTTTGGGATTTCTTTCCCGACTGTGTTTGGATCCTCATCGAAAGTCGCCCAAGATTACATATTTCAATAGTGCATATCTACTTTATGGTATTCATATCCACTAACAATGGTTTGCTTTAATTTCTTGTTATTAAAAAGTTAAAATTCTAACATTTTGCATCCCTTAACTTTGTTATAAAGGCTTACTTTTGCTTTTCAGTTCGATAAATAAAACATATTTGAGTTGGAGTAGGTTTAAATATTCAAAATATGCAAAAAGTAATGCATTTTAAGCATAATTATTGTTTATCATAGGTTTAAGTCGGTATTCAATATTAATCAGTATTCGTTATATCTAGGTTTTTGCGTAAATTAATATCCGAATGAGATTTTAGCAAGAAATATCTATATCATTTAAGGTAGACAAACACATAGTTAAAATGTGTAAATATCGATATTATTTAGGCGTTCTATACTCTCTTGTTATTCCATCTTATGTACTCTTTTTACCGGCTTTGTGACTTTTTAATTTTTCTTTTTGTTTAGTTCTGTTGTCGCTCTCGTTTTACTGCAATCGTCGTCGTCGTTGGTGTTGCATTTGGGCGTTTGGCGCGTAAATAATAGGCAGAGGCAAACGCATTTTGTTTGTTTACTTGTCGCTGCGGCTGCTTTGCGAAAATTGAAGATATGTTTATCGTAAATAAGCGGAAATTTTGCGGCTCTCTTTCGGAATTGAATTCATTGATGCTTTTTGGGGTTATGCTTCCTCTTCTGCTGGTGCTGTTTCGTCTTCCTCTTCGCATGCTGCTGCCGCTGCATGCTGCCATGTAAACCGGCTTTAAATTCGTGCCACTATTAGCACGATTTATTAACCTAGAGGCAGCAGCTAGCTCCCTCTCCCGCTCCACCTAACCCATCGTCTCCACGCTCTCTCATTCTCGCTCTTTCGCTTGCTCGTCGTCGGCGGCGGCATACTTGCAGATACACAGACGAAGCACAGCACAATCGCTTGCTCTCTCCGTTCGAATCGAATGCCACCACCACATCTCTCTGTCTCTCTGGTTTCGATATGCCGCCATATTTGCATTACGTAGGCCCCTATTGTTGTCTCGCTCTGCCGCACGTCGCAGCAGCTGCAACTTTCAGTGGCGAGCGTAAGTGTGTGTTGTGTGTGTGTTTCACTTGAGTATTTTATTTATTTAAATAAAATTGATATATTTGGCCGTAGTTCAAGTGCAAAACAAAAAAGAAACAATATTTAATTAAGGCACGTTTCTGAATGTTTCCTTAAATGAGGTTTGCGCTTTTATTTAGATTAGTTAAGTTTGCATTACATTTTTCTGACAAACTGTTGACCTTTCTTTATTTGGGATTGAGGAAGTATTTAATATGCTGGTTATTTAAGGTAAATTTAGCTAGGAAATTGATGGTCCAGGAATATCAATTGGATTTTTGTCAAATAAAAAGCAGCTTCAAGTTTAATCCCTCTTCTCCAGTTCCCCACCTTACTTCCTTTTCCCCTTCCTGGTGTAATCACAATTTCCAATGCATGCCGTTGCTGTATATTCCTCTGCTGCTTCTTCTCCTTGTGCCTCCTTGCTCTTATTCTCCTCTCTACGTCATCGTCATCGTGCTCGCCTTAGTGCTATCACCCGTGCTCGTGCTCGTGTTGGTGTGTTTGCCTTGAATCTCTCAGTTCGCTTTGGCTCGCAGTCGTTCTACGTAAAATTCTGTTGAAAACTCAAAGTCTACTGTACTACATAATTACAACCGCACGTTCGCGCGCGCTCTCGCTCTCTTCCGTTGTCGCTGTACGTGATTGTGTGTGTGCGTGCCAGTTAATGTTTTGTTTTGTTGTGAGAGCAACAGAGAGGGAGCGAGAGAGAGCCGCCCGCTATTGCATTCTGCCGTATCTCGTACACTCCCTCTAGCTCTATCTCCCATCCTCTCCTTGCTCGGGCATTTAATATTTGTTATTCCTAAATATTCCTATTTTATTTGCGTGCTGCGGCGAGAATAGAATGTGGGATACGTCATGATTTCGCCTGGCCTTCGTGCGTTGTTCTTCCGTTTAATTTTGCGTCACACTCGCACTCGGACTAGCACTCACACTCACGCACACACAAGCGCATACGAACACTTGGCAACTAACAAAAATACAGTGGGCCAAAACTACAAACTCAAAACTCGCAATTGAAAACGCAGCCTGGAACTGGAACTTGAACTGAAACTCCTCCCAAAGTGAAAGCGATACAGCTGAAAAGAAAAGAGCGGTGAAAATAACATGGCTCGCCGGCCGGCGAGACACACACACACACAGACACATATGTAGGCTCTACATTTGTAGAGTGTAAATAAATTCGCAACATCAACAATAAACAAAAACGGAGCAAGTGTTTGTATTCTTTTTGCGTAAACAATTGAGGGTTCAATCAAGGCAAATGCAATTGTGAATCAAAACTGTACGAGAGGGAGAATGTACACACATGTACCATATTTGTGGTCGCCGCGAATGCAATTTGTACCACTGTCAGTATGGAATATCAGAGTGTGCATTTGTGTGCGAGCTCGCCCTCGCCCTCCTTCCCCAACTTCCTCGACTCCTCACCACACCGCACGTACTTGTAGTTGAGGGTGTTAAATAAAAAATAAAACGTTGGAATTACGTGCATATTATTGCCTTTTGCATTGGCGTTGCAGTAACAACAACAAACAAAGCGAATGAATCATGCTTGCTTGTTGTGTGTCCAAGAATATTCAACTTAAAAAGGCGGCGTGGTGAATTTCTCTCTCAGTGTTCAAACACAACACACGCCGCAAGCGGTGTAGGTGCGTGCTTGTGAACGTATTGCTTGCATTAATGGATATTTATTGTGTTTATTAACGTTTTTTTTTTACATTCGGTTTATTTTTTTTGCGAGCGCATTTTGTCTGGTTTTTGCTGCCCCTTGATAATGCCGCTTAATAAGTGCAAGCGAGATGACTGTATGGTTAGAATAGGCTACGTGTGTGTGTGTGTGTGTCATGTCTCTTTCCCTCCTCCGTGTCGAACATTTTCGAAGTGAAGTTCGAAAAGCGAATTAGGCTCTCGCCGCCGCTCTCTCGCTCTCCGGCGCTCCTCTCTATTTGTGCGGCCCGTGTGTGTGTTGCCGTTGCCTCTTCTTTATTTTCGCTGTTGCTGTGAGTGCCAAAACGGCGGCAAAGTAACTACACACGACCGAACGTTGAAAACGTTGGAAAAACATAAAAAAGAGCAGAAATAGCTGAAATAATAAAGTGGCCGCATCAAATAATCAAGAATAAATCAAATATATTGCGAATATTGTTGTGGAAAAGTGTCTGGAATTGATTGTTTTGCACTTGGGGCGCTGTGTGAGTTTTGTGAGTAGTTTCATTCTCGTTCTCGTTCCCGTTACCATTCTCGGTTTTCGGTTCTCGGTCTCAGAGTTGTCGTTGTCGACGTCTCTCTGCTTCTTGCCGTTTGCTCTGTTTTCATTCCACGCAGTTTCGTTGTCGTCGCGCATTTTGTTTATGCGATTTGTAAAGTTGTTATTTTTGTTGCCCGCCGCCCCCACCGTCTCCCTTTACCCTATTCTATTCCATTTCATTTTACGCTTTATTTATGTATTTCTGGTTGTTTATGTAACCCGCCGCGAGGTGGGAAGTGTTGTGAAATGCAAATCTCGGCCAGAGTTGCAAAATAATATGCCGGCATAAAAAAAAAAAATAATGTGTATAGACTCGAAAGGACTGATTTCTAATTCGATTTGTGTTCTTCCTTTGCTACAGATAATCATTGCATCGCCTCGCCTCGCCTTAGCTGGACAAGATTTAAGGGAATAATAGCAGCAATAATGCCTACCGTTGCCTTACACGACGTATCGGACTTGGCCGCAGGACTCGCCATCCAATGAGAGGTGCCTGGGCGCTGAGAATCTGGAGCAGGGGTGGTGAGTAGCAGAAGACAACAAGGTCTCCTCTAGCCTCTACACTTACTAACTCTTCGCTCTATCCCCAAAAAAAAACACAGTGCACAGACATTGCTGAGCATGAAGCAACAGCACAATCCCTCGACTAAGAACCGATTTGCATCAATCACAGCGACGAAGAAGAGTAAAGCGGGAGAAGAGGAGCAAGCAATACAAGAAGGATACGGACCGGGAGCCGCTGTCAGGAGGTGTCAGGAGCCAGCAGGAGCTGCTGCGTCCAGGAGACGGAGGAGGAGGAGGTGGTCGCCGTCAACGACGGCCACACAATCGATCTAGCGATCACAAGGCATAAGAGAAAATACATACCCACCCACAGAAAAAAAACACACATCAACTCGGGAAAAATCAAGAATAATCAAGGGCAGAAGCAGGACGACACAAGGAGGAGCAGCAGCGGCAAGGGAGGCCACAACGGCGGACGGCGAGGAGACGGAGACGGCCCGGGCGTGTGTGTTTGTGAAAGCTCCTGAAAGTGAGCTCGTGTGTGGTGTGCTGCCCCCCAAAGTGTGTGCGTGAGTTTGCGTGTGTCGGCCGTCTCAGTCGAGAACGAAAAGGATACGAAGGATCGGGATCGGATCCACAAGTCCAGCAGAAGAAGCGCACCACCAATCAGCTAATCAGCTAATCAAGCTAATCAATATCCCCTCATTCACGCCACCAACGACGCCACCACTCCACAATTTCAACCACAACCAACCACCATGTCGTCCAGTGAGCCACCTCCCCGGTATGAGCCGCCCGTGGAGCCAGTCAATGGCATTGTACAGCCACCGGTTATGCCGCCAGCGGAGCGACCCGGCCGCAACACGAACCAACTGCAATATCTGATCAAGACGGTGATGAAGGTGATATGGAAGCACCACTTCTCGTGGCCCTTCCAGCAGCCCGTCGATGCCAAGAAGCTCAACCTGCCCGACTACCACAAGATCATCAAGCAGCCCATGGACATGGGCACGATCAAGAAGCGGCTGGAGAACAACTACTACTGGTCGGCCAAGGAGGCCATTCACGACTTCAACACCATGTTCAACAACTGCTACGTCTACAACAAGCCCGGCGAGGATGTCGTTGTCATGGCCCAGACGCTCGAGAAGGTCTTCCTGCAGAAGGTCGAATCGATGCCCAAGGAGGAGCTCGAGCTGGAGCCGGTCACTGCCAAGGGTGGCAAGAAGAAACAACGGGTGCCCACCACGCCCAAGGCAACGGGCGGTCCCTCATCGGCGTCCGGCGGCGGCGGCGGCGGTGCCTCCTCAACGCCAGCGGTCAGCAGTGGTGCCGGCGGCAAGGGTTCCACCGCTGCTGCTGGAGTCGCTTCATCTGCGCAACAGTTGCCCGGCCATGCGGGCGCAACGGGAGCGAGTGGCGGAGCTGCGACACCCGGCACCGGTTCGGGACCGGGCACGCAAGCCGCTCGACCCGTTTCCGCCATGGGTGGCACGGTTTCATCGACGGCCGGCGGTGGTGCACCGTCCATACCACCGATTAGCACAATGCCACCGCATACGGTGCCCGGCAGCACCAATACGACGACGACAGCGATGGCTGGCAGCGCCGGAGGAGCTGGAGCGGCCGGTAATCCCAATGCCGTTGCCCTGATGGCCAGCCTCCTGAATTCGGGCCAGGCTGGCGCATATCCCGGCGGACCCGGCCAGACGGCGGTCAATAGCTCATCCCTACTCGATGGCAACACTGGCGCCGCAGCAGCAGTGGCAGCAGCAGCAGCAGCAGCAGCGGCGGCAGCGGCAGCAGCGGCGGCGGCGACAGGAGCCGCTGGCGGTGGAGCGGGCGGAGCTCCGCCGGGAACGGTGGGAGGAGGCGGAGGAGTGACAATACCAGCGGCTGCCGTGAATGCCGCCAACGCGGTGCAGGCCTATGTGAATAGTACGGCGGGAGTGGGCGTCGGTGTGGACACCGTGATACCGCCGCAGCAGCCCGCCAAGATCAAGAAGGGTGTCAAACGGAAGGCGGACACCACAACGCCGACGGCCAATGCCTTTGAGTCCCCGTACGCGCAAATGGACTCCAAATCGGCCAAGATAGCGACGCGGCGGGAGTCGAATCGTCAGGTAATTGGCAAGAAGGTAAGAGTAAGACGTGAGCCGAGTCGTATGAGTATGAGTATGATCATGATTCCCCCCCCGTCGTTTCTTTCAACTTTTCGTTATCTTTGATTATTGTTTCAAGCCTTCGTGTCAAGTTTATATTGTAAATATTGCTGCACTGTGATTTTGTCTGATGAATTTCTCATAAATTAGAAATTGTCTATAAAGAAAAGTATGGAAAATCCAATTATTAACTTAAATTTCCCATCTTTTTTGTAAACATTTAATTAAAAATGGACAAAATTTGTTATGTTCAATCGTTCGTATTTCATTTTGTACACCAAATAACTTGAGTTAATATCATAAACATTGTTGGGGGGGGGGGGGCTCCGATTTTAATACCCGACCCTGTATAAATATTGCCCCAATTAAAGTCATCACTCGATAGTTGTTGTATTCGTTGAAATCATTGATTATTCTATACGCTATGAAAACCGAATCAAAATTGCCAAAAACTTAAAACCCAATTGAATAAATCATACACAATACTACGCTGCCTTGCCTCTTACTCAATGACCATCATTCATGTGATTGTAAATAAACACACACGTTACTTACTACTGATTACTGGTAACTGATTTTTGATTACTGTTAACAGTAAACAGTAAACACTGATCACAGTTTACTGATTACTGCTTACTTTTTACTGATTACTGAAACTGATACTGAAACTGAAACTGATACTGACACTGTTACTGACACTGATTCCGATCCTGATTAAGCCCGTAAGAGTTGCTCTTCTTTCACCTGAACTTTTAGAATTGAAAGATTTAGTTCCATTTTAGTCCTTCCTTTTGCTCACTTGCCTTAAAAGCGAGAGCAACTTGCGCTCTCTTTGAGACCGTTTGCTATTTAGCAAGATATTGCGCTCTTCATCACATTTTGCTTGCTTTAAATAAGCAAATTAGTTTTTATAAGCTTCTATTAGTTTTATGTAGTAGCGAACGAGAGAATATTTTTGCTACTTTTTAGCTGCACTCTGAGAGAGACGTTTCTTTCTCTCTTTTAAGATAGGGATTTTCGAGAGAGACTGCTGCTCTAGTTCGATTTTTGTCTCTTAATTCGTTTATCTCTCTTTCAAGTTAAAGAAACCATTCCGTTATGCTCCCAGAGAGAGACAACTCTATTTAGCTTTTGCTCTCTCATTCGTTTTTTTTTTTCAAGATTAAATGAACCTTTCTGCTCCGAGAGAGGCCGCTCTGTTGTGTCTCTCCGTTTATTCTTGAGAGCATAATGAAGAGAGTATATTGTTGCTCTTACTGGATACTGTTGCTGATTACCGTAACTCTCACCGGATACTGTTACTCTTACTGATTACTCTTACTGACGCTACTGTTACTGATCACTGATCACTGTTACTCTGAAAGACTTATCAAAGACTCCGATCAGTAATCTCAATTCATAATCCTTTTGATTTCAATTCAATGCTAACACCATGCCGCTTTTGCTCCTTTATTTCGTTCTTTTCTTTTCTTCCATTATGTTGATTTCGTTTGCACTCGATCAATCAATCAAACAATCAATCAATCGAACACCAATCACCACTCAAATCAACCAAAACATCGAATGGGATCTTCTGAACCAACAGGATCTTACATTCCAGGGCTCGGGCTACACGCTGTCGCCATTGGGCGCCGGTCTTCCCGGCATTGGCGGCCTTGTGGGCGTCGGCGTTGCCGGCGGCCCCGGTGTGGTCAAGTCCAAGGAGAAGCTATCGGATGCCCTCAAGTCGTGCAACGAGATCCTGAAGGAGCTGTTCTCGAAGAAGCATTCCGGCTACGCCTGGCCCTTCTACAAGCCGGTCGATGCCGAAATGCTCGGCCTGCACGATTACCACGACATCATCAAGAAGCCGATGGACCTGGGCACCGTCAAGCGGAAAATGGACAATCGCGAGTACAAGAGCGCGCCGGAATTTGCCGCCGACGTGCGATTAATATTCACCAATTGCTACAAGTACAATCCGCCAGACCACGATGTCGTCGCCATGGGCCGCAAGCTGCAGGATGTCTTTGAGATGCGCTACGCCAACATACCCGACGAGCCGGTGGCCAATGCCGCCCACCATCATCACAGCAGTCACGGCCACGGTCACGGCCACGGGCACGGTCATGGCGGACATGGTCATGGCGGCCACGGTGGCCATGGTGGATACGGTGGCTCCGCCTCCAACAAGCACGATGCCAGCGATTCGTCCAGCGAGGACTCGAGCGATACGGAAAACGAATCCAACTCGGATGAGGAGCGCAGCGCCAAGCTGAAAATGCTCGAGTCCAAGCTGCTCGGCCTCCAGGAGGAGATACGCAAGCTGTCCGAGGAGGCGTCCGCCAAGAAGAAGGCCAAGAAGAAACTCAAGGAGAAGAAGAAACACATTGGCGGTGGCTCTGGCTCCGGTTCGGCCTCGCATCATGGCCATGGTGCCTCGGGTCCGGGAGGTGCTGGCGGCGGTCTAGGAGCCGGCACTGGCAGCGGACCCGGCGGCCTGGTATCCGGCGTACCCGGTGCCGGCATTGTGGGTGCCTTGGGCGCCGGTGGAGCGGCTGGCGCCAATCTATCTGCCCTGCTCAGTGGCTCCCTAGTCGGCGGTGCCGGCGGCTCATCGCTAACCGGTGGCAGCGGCCTGCCCAATGTCTCGGCCCTGCATAGTCAGGCGCACGATGCGGCCATGGGCTTTGGAGTCGGCGGCGGCGTTGGTGGCGGCGGACCGGGCGGCTTTGCCAGCGTGGCGGCTGCAGTGGCAGCGGCGGGCGGCAAGGCGGGCACATTGGCCGGAGCCTTGGCAGCGGGTGCTGCAGCGGGCGCTGGAGGAACCTCAACCGGCGGCGGCGGCAGTAATAGTAAAGGTGCTAAGAGCAAGGGCCAACGTGGAGCCAAGGGTGGAGCAGTCAATGCCGGCGGCGTTGGTAATTCCGGAGCTGGTGGAGCGGGCGCTGCGGCGGCGGGAGGCGCGGCAACTGGCGCTGGAGCTGTGGGTGCACCAGGCGGCGGCGGTGGCAATGCCTCTAAGCGGGCCAAGGGCAGCAATTCGGCGGGCGCTGGCGGTGGAGCGGGTGCCGCCGCTGCCGCTGGCGGTGGTGGCAATGCCAATGCGAATGCCGCTGGCGCCGGTGCCCGCGGCAGCAGCAAGAAGAAGCCCAGCCAGGTGATGAACTTTGACTCCGAGGAGGAGGACACGGCCAAGCCAATGTCATACGATGAGAAGCGTCAGCTGTCGCTGGACATAAACAAGCTACCAGGTGAGCTACCAATTGAGGCGCAAAAAGAGAAGTGTAATTTCTGACTGAGAGAAGATCCTGGAAGAGTGCAGGAAGAACTCCAAGCTTACTTGATCCATTCATTAATATCCCTCCTCCTTTGCAGGCGACAAACTGGGCCGCGTTGTTCACATAATCCAAAATCGTGAGCCATCGCTCCGTGACTCCAATCCCGACGAAATCGAGATTGACTTTGAGACCCTGAAGCCGTCGACGCTGCGCGAGCTTGAAAGCTATGTGGCGTCGTGTTTGCGCAAAAAAACACGTAAGCCATATTGTAAGTTTGTAACTAAACCGAGACCACCATTAAAAAAAAAAATACCAAAAACAAAACCAAAACAAAGCCAAAGCAAAAGCAGCAAGAACAGCAGCAACAGCAGCAAATTCAAAAACAGTTCCTTGTCCAGAGTCCAAGTTAGAAAAGTTTCCTAGTATTCCCCCCCATACCCTTCCCTCCTATACCCCTCCACAAGAGAAGAGTTCCCCCGAAGAATCCAACAAGAAAATCTTAAAAGAAATCTCCATTTTGGCTTTGCTGACTGCGCTCCAAATTTGATTTTGATTTCGAACCAAAAATAAACCGTAGTGGTCATGTTTAGTTAGTTAAACTCGAAAAACAAAACAAAAAACAAAGCAAAAAACAAAACAAAAAAGAATATATGTAATCAAAATGCAAAAATCCGTATGTTTAAGTCTCTCTCTGTCTTGCTCTCGAGCTATCTGTCCTACCCAATCTTCTGTCTGTAGTTAAATATATATATTATATGATATATATTCTATATATATATGTTACTTAGTGTCAGTGCATGCAAAACTACCTCCCAAAACAACTCCCCTCTCCAAGTATGTGTAGCCTGTGAATGCTGTAGAGATGTGTCGCAAAAGTCTCTGCCTCTGCGCGAGTCTCTTGAGATTGAGATTCCTAGGAGAGAGATTTCTGCGACACCCCGCTGATATATCTTTTTATATAGAGACTTGATATTTGCCGCTTTATCTTTCCTTCGTCGAGCATGAACCCCCAACCCAACCTCTTTTCAACTCTATCAACTCTATTTATATCCATATAAATATGTATATTTGTTCCTTTTTTTCAATGCAGATAAAAAGCCTTCCGGCAAGTCAAAGGACGAGCAGATGGCCGAGAAGAAGCAGGAGCTGGAGAAGCGACTGCAGGATGTTACCGGCCAGCTGGGGGCAAGCAAGAAAACCGCCAAGAAAGGTATGTTTAAGGAATGGTGTTTCGAAATATGTTTAAAACATATTCCAAATATTCATTTAAAGTGGCTTTTTTGATATTATTTATAACCTTTACTCTCTCTTCCCCACTCTTTTTGCAGACGAATCGAACAAGGTGGAGGCCGTTCAGCCAGCGAATCCCGTGTCGTCGAGTTCCAGTTCCAGCGATTCATCGTCGTCGAGTTCGAGTGATAGCAGTTCGAGTGACTCGAGCGACAGTGAAGCAGGTTAGGACGCGTTTTGTTTGTTTGTTTTATTTTATAAAGTCTATTTTTTTTTTTAAATAAGTATACCTAGAGATAGGATCTATATAAACACTCTGCATATACATATGTAAATATATAGATATAAATATATATGTATGTATATGCAGAGATATAGATACGTTGTTTAAGAAGCAAACAACAGAACTCACTAAACACAACAGAAAGAACGGATACGGATACCGATTCCGATACAGATACAGATGAAAAACATCCACACACACACACACACGACACTTACAGAACGTTTAAAAACTTGTAACGGAAACGGAAACACACCTAAACCTTCACTAAATAATAATAAAAAAAAAGAAAAACGAAAAATATGAAAACAGTCGCCGCATAATCATTTTAAAATTCTATTATGTATAACGTGTTAACACTGGAAAATCGTACATATTAAGGGCAGCAAGAAGACTCCAACGAGTAGCGAGTAAGGAGAGTAACAAGTAGCGAGTAGAAATGCCGTTGAATTGTGTAAAAAGAGGGGAGAGCGAGAGCGAGAGCTAACACTTTGCAGATCAGTTTCACGAGATTTTGTCTTAATTCAATTGGATATAGGTTTATCTAGTTATAAAAGTAGTCTTACCTTACCATACCATACCTTAACCCAATTTAGCGAGTATCTCTAGGGTTTTTCCCTGCGATTGATTGTGTTTCCAAAAGTTCAGTATCAAAACCGCCACGAAAATCCAACTTCAAGTCGAATTAGAGCAAGATGGAGGTATAGGGAGATTGTGACAGCAAGAGGGAGAAGGGGATAGATAGGGAGACAGAGACAGAGAGAGAGAGAGAGAGAGGGGTATGATGGCCAATTGTACTATTGTTAATAAACCATACACACCACACACCACACACACACACACACCCTTATTAATTTATTGAACTTAGCGCATTTTGTTTATGTTTTTGTGTGCTAAAAAAAACCAACAAAAAAGAGACATTTTCAGCAAAGGACTATGCTTGCAACCGCCTGATTCCGCTTTAAAAAATTGAAAAGCCCAACTCTGGTGAATATTATTTTATTTCCCATTTTTTTTTTGTATTTTTTGTATTTGTTTAGAAGAACCAAGTTCATGACAAAGTGCAATATGCATTTACTCTAAGAAAACAAATGCACCGAAAGAGAGAAAGAGATTTTTTTTTTTAATTTCGAGCATGAGAGAGGAAGAGAGTAGCGGAAGTAGACGAAAAAGGGAGAGATTGTTTTGCAGAAACTCAAGAAGAGAGCGGGAGCGAGAGAGAAATTGTGAAGATTGTTCAACAAATTTGCAGAGAGAGAATTTTATAGTTTGGAGAGATCCAGAGTTGGTGGGAGGCAGTTACACCGATCTATCTGCGGGTCAGGCGGGTGTAGAGACTAAAGGAGCGACCAGATTTTGAGATGAAATACCCATAGTACCCATAAATCCCCTCATAAAACCCCGTTTTTGGATACGACGACGACATCGACGCGACGGAGACAAACATGAACACGAACACACATCGGCAAAACTTTATATAATCGATTTATATATATATATATAAATTTTAGGTCTAGTATATACTTAATTATATATACACAAGCATATATATATATATATATATCATATATCCATGGACATATACATATATGTATATATATATGGCGTATATAGATATTGTATTTAAGCATTTGTAGGTATTAAACAAATTGTATTTGTAAATGAAAAACTATCTAAAATGAGAATAATAAGAGAACACACAGCTCTTTACTACTTGTAAGTCATTTTTGAAAGAAAAAAAGATAAAAAACAAAACAAATCTTGAAAAAAGAACAAGCAAAAACCAGCTTATTATTACCAATATTATGATTATTATTATTATTATTATTATTATGATTATGATTATTATGAGAATATGCTGAAAAAAATCGTGAAGCAATTGTGTATTGGGGGCAGCCAATCTGAAAAAGAAAGTAATGAATATATATTTCAACTCCAACCAACCAACCAACCAACCAACCAATCAATCTATCAACCAATCAATCAATCAATCAACCAAACCAAAACCAACCAATCAAGTCAATCAATCAATCGATCAACCAAAACTCTCCATCAAATCAAATCTTTAAAGGAAAACAGACAGCAACAATTGCATGATTGACAAAACAAAAAAAGATCAACGAATAAATCGATTATACAAAATGTATCATTCACGCCCACACACACACCCACACCCACACACACCTACACACACCCACACACGCACACACACACCATAAAGTAAACCTCATAAAAAAAGTAGAAAGAGGCAGCTCAGGGTCATGTTTATGATCACGATCCCATGTACTCATCCATGCCCATCTCTCATCTCAAGACTTTGACTAGTCGTCCCCCATCGACGTATTCCCCCATTCACTGCCCGGTGGAATGAGTTCTTGGAAACCCCTCCCCCTAGGTTACCTTCTGTGCCAATTCCATATTGTTTCTAGTCCAATCTCCCGATGATGTTTCATCCTCACAAACCTCTTCTGTCGGTTTTCATACCTTGTATTTTCTTCTAATATTTTTGTTTTCGAAATAAGATAGACCAACACACAACACACAACCACACACACACACACACTATAACCTCACAGAAATATGTGTAAAATATAATAATAATAATAAAAATGAAACCATGAACAATAACCCCCAAATAATAATATAAAAAAAAAAAAAACTGAATGAACCAAAATGCAAGCAAAATTACCACATATATATATATATATGTCTAAAAAGTATATAGAAAAAGCCAATATGCAAAATATATATTTGAAAATTCTCGATACACTTGCAGACAATGTGTAAAAACCAAGAAAGTATGAAAAGCTTCGAAAAACCAAAACAAAATCGAAAAAGAAAAGAAATGAGAGAAAAATAAGAAAGAAATCAAACACCAAAATCACAAAAGCGTAAATAAAAAAAAAAAAAACTACGTAAGGATCGAATACGTAAGAGCAAAGAGAGTACACGTAAGAGAAAAGAGAGAGAGAGAGAGACAGTAAACGTAAGGAGAATGAAAAAAACTTAACCTAAGGGGAGATAGAGAGTAAACGTAAAGTGTGGCAAAAGGGGGAAGGAGCGAGAGGACGAGAGACAAAAACGAAGAGAGAGAACAATTAGGGGGATAGAGCATTGAGAGGGGGCTTAATCATAAAAGAAAACACCGTTATTAGAACTAAAGATGACTTCGTTATATATTGTTTGCACCGTTTATAACATAACCTCAACAAATTCCGCATTTCCCTGGAACACACGACAATTAGCTCAATTCGCGAACTTTCGTTCGCCTCCGTCATCCCTCTTATCCTTCTCTCACACACACACATACACACACATATGTATATATATATCGTTTATAATTGTTGTCGTCTTTTAGTTTATGTGTAAAAACAAAGGAATAATGAAAGAAATGCTTCCAACTAACTTCCATGACCTAACAGGACTTTAAACTTGATATCCTTCCTCCGATTAGCTAAGAGAAAAGGCAGATCAATAGAAGAATGGGGGAAAATGAAAGGAACTAACGGAACAATCAATAGGAATAATCGGGTTTCCATAAATTTTCAACTCTCTTCCTCTCCCACTTCCAATGTGTGGCTCTATCTCCCTGTCTCTCCCAAACTCTCTCGCTTTCTCTCTTTGTCCTTGTTTGCGTCTCTGTCTGTTAGTAGTCACGTCATAATAACGGTAAACGAGAGAAGCACAACGGAACGTAACGGAAAAGAGCTCTCTCCAGGCGTACGTAACATGTAGTGCTTTTTTGGCCTATATCCGAACTCCAACTAGTTCTACATATACCAAGCTATATAGTAGGGTGTACATATTTACATAGATGTATCCAGCAGCTCTATACATTGATCAAAATCAGAGAGAGGTATAAATAAAGAAAAAAAAAAAAAACTTAAAAAAGAAAAAAAAGGAAACAAATAATTAAATGTAATTTGAAAGCATTTTATTATTTATTTTTCGGCTGTCGGCTTTCCCCTTTACACATTGTTTGCACGTTTTTTTTCAAAATATAATAAAAAAGAAAAGCAAAAAATATATTATATATATATATACAAAAATATACAAAAACAAAAAAGAAAGAAAACAAAAACAAAAGAAATGCATAGAAGAGGAGGAGGATTGATTAATGATGAACGAACGATGATGATAATGCAATGGAAAATAAATAAGAAATTAATGCATAAAATCAATTTAAATATAAATTTTTACTATTTAATTAAATCAAATGAAAACGCAAGGAGGAGAGAAAGAGAAAACGAAGCGAACGAGAAACCAACAAGAGCAACAAACTGATAATAAACGACGACAAAAGAGAGAAACAGCCACACACCACAAACAATGTAATCAATATTACTTTCAAAGCAAAACCAATTTGAGGAAAATCCAATCCGAGAAAGACAGAAAATAGAAAAATCAGTGACAGAAGAGGTGTGAGCACAGGCAGAAGAATTCGAGCAATTCTACTTTTTAGTAGGTTTTTACTTGGAAACACTTGCGCGTTTTCTTGAATTCTTTTTTATTTCTCACTTTTGTTAATTATCGTCGCGAGTAGCTCTTGTATATTTTCCTTGCTTCCTTGGTCACTCACTCACCCTTCGGTTCAATTCCAATTCCAACCCGAAATCTATGTCAAAATCCCCTTCTCCCCCCATTGCATTGAGAGATTGTTTTGTTGTAAGCTTAATACTTGTGTTTATTTTTTTTTATAGCCTGTAGTTAAGGACTAGCGAAGAACATGGCAGTAAACACGCTCAAAAAAATAAACAAGTCTTGTAAGAACAATTTCGTAAAGAACGTTGTGAAGAAACAAAAAACATAAAAACAAACAAAGAAAAAAAAAACATTAAAATCAAAACAAAAAATAAAAGAAAAAGTGCATTTTTGGTTTCAATTTCAGTATATATATTTATACATATATATATAAATAAGATAAAGGAAACGTATGGGGGGAGGCAAGCTGATATATAATAAAATATAAAATAAAATAAACGCAGAGATAAATAGTGAAAATCTTAGGGAAAGAAGGAAGAAAGGAAGACACACACAGACGAGACATAACAGGAACATAACACAAAAAAAAAAACACATTTAGCATTATAAAAACCCACACACACACACATGCATACATTTAAATATTTATAGTAAAAAAACAAAACACAAACAATAATAATATTTATTATTACAAAATGGCAACAACAAACAACAACTAAAAACTAAACTAAAAAGAATGCAATGAATACAACAACAAACAAACAAAAAAAGAAAGAAAAAAACACGAAAAATGAGAAGAAAAATGAAAAGAAAATGTTTATTAAAAAAGTAAAAAAAAAAAAAAAACATGTGTTTCCTCATTACCCCCGCCCCAGCCCAAAAACAACCCATTTCTATTCACAGGATAAAATACTTTTAAATGAATGAAACAAATAACTAATTCAGTAAACGAAAAAGAAAGAAAACAAACAACGATAACAAATATCGATTGGAGCTTGGTTTGGTTGCGATCACTTTTTCCCCGATTATTTCGATATCGATTATTCATTTTGGCGCCTTCTCTGCTGGTGGGGCCCGGGACAGGACGAGCTTTTCGGGGTGTCTTGCTGTTCTCTTTTCCCCTCGTTCTTCAGCAAGCACAAATAGAAAGTAACAGAGAGAGGGAGAAGAAGAGAGAGAGTGTGAAAAAAGAAAGTGTGTGGGCAGATAGGAAGAGCTCCGATAACCCGATAGCCGCTATCCCGTCACCAACCCATCACGAACACAATTGCTTCATCGAAACTCGGCATTTTAAGAGGTACTTTAAAGACACCTATAATCTATAATACATATCTGTATATAATGTACTGTTTATATGCTTTATATAATCACTATTCCAGCACAAGGATGAATTCTACTGAAAACATGTCTAAAGAAAATCAAATCTACCAGAAATCTCATTTCAAATAACTTTTTATACTTAAAAAAATGGTATATGATATCTAAAATTGTATGTGATATCCTTGAACTGGATATAGAACTTGGAACTTGCCATATAGATTATAGGATTCATCCTGGTGCTTCTCCTCACGCTTAAGCTCCTTTAGCTTTTCCTGCTTTCCATGACATGACCTCCACTGCTCTTTTGATAACCTTGCTCATATTTGTACTTTCTTTTGTTTTCGTTTTTGTTTCTGCTCTTTTTTTATCCTGGAGCAGGTGACGGCGACGAGCGACCGCCGCGCAAAAAAAAGTCACGAGACTCGAATGGCAGCAATGTAAGTAGTAATGAC
This sequence comes from Drosophila aff. chauvacae BK-2020, assembly GCA_018903765.1. Taxonomy (NCBI): domain Eukaryota; kingdom Metazoa; phylum Arthropoda; class Insecta; order Diptera; family Drosophilidae; genus Drosophila; species Drosophila aff. chauvacae BK-2020. The sequence goes on along the minus strand of JAEIGO010000395.1, from coordinate 7,601,986 downwards.
TATATAATACAAAGATCTAGACATTACAAGTTTCAAAATTAATTTGGGGAGAACCGCAGACAGGCAGAGGGTGCCTCTGGAATTTTTGGCAATGGAAAATGTGTGATCGAGTTGTACATTTTGTAATAACTTTTGAATTTTCAAGAAGTTTCCTACCTCTTCCTCACTTTCTTTTCCCCACCTTGCCTGCAATGCACAAGCAAGCAGAGCTTTAAAGAGAGCGAGAGAGAGAGTTGGTGGCTCTCTCTTAGAGAGAAATATATAAATATTTCCTTAGTGGAATCATATTTATTTTCCCTCTCTTGTCCTGCTCTTGGGGCGTACAAAGTGCAACCTAAAAGAGAGAGAGCACGATCCATGCTAGAATCATATAAGGTGAGGTGATAAGACAGGGCTCTCTCGTAAGGTAACACCAAAAGGAAAACGGAAAAAATTCCTTGAGAGCGACTGAATCTTAGGGTAACAACGCGAGAGTTCTATAGGAGAGTTGTATAATTCCACCATGCATATTTCCATTGTCAAATCCAAAGGAAAGGAAATCTTTATAAATAAACAGAAAGCACACTCTCTTCACCGTGACTGTGCCTTGATTGTCGTGCTAACAACCAGAGTTGATTGTAAACATTTATTCATTGCCTTCTCTCTTTCCCTTCGTTGCCACCACCTACCTTTGTGTTGTGTGTTGTATCCTTTGCCGTGGATAAATCCAGGTAAATAATCCTAGCTTGACCACAGTCTTAAGCGGCGGAGGAGGTGGAGGAGCCGGCGGCGTGCCAAGCGGCGGTCTCACGCCCATCTCGCTGATGAACCTGGAGCACGTGCTGAACGCCAACACACCCACATCACACACGTGTAAGTAATGTGTCCCAGAAGGAATCGCCAAGAGATTGTAACTAACCGGAATTCCCTTTTGTTGTTTCTTGCTCCCTGCTCTTGCTCCTTCCCCCTGTCCAGCCTACATGTTTGGCAATACCAATCCGCTGACGGCGGCCGCCATGCTCAACAATAACAATAAGACGACGCTGCCCGGTAGCAATTTCGGTGGTGCCGGCGGTGGCGGCGGCAACATGCTGCAAGGTGCTGGAGGACCAGTGCCTGTGGGTCCTGGTTCCGCTGGTGCTGCTGCTTCGGTGAAGAACGGCGGAGCCCAGGAAGACCTGGGCAAGGTGCCGCCAGTGTCCGTTTCGGTTAACCTGGGCGCACAGCATGGCGGCTATCCCGGCAGCAGCAGCAGTGCTGCTGGAGGAGGTGGCGGCGGTGCTGCCCCCGGCGGCGGCGGCATACGGATAGCTAGCAATCTGCACAAGCCACCCGGCGGCGGCATTGGTGGTGATCTGGGCGAGCATCATACGGCTTTGACGGCTGCCCTGTTGTCGTCCAGCAACCAGAACAATGGGGGTCAGAACACGAACGTCCATGGGGATGTGATGGCCAACGCCTCGCTGTCTGCGGGCCTCAAGCAGATACCGCAGTTCGATGATCCCGTGGAGCAGTCCCTGGCCTCGCTTGAGTTCAGTGCCGGCTCCACGGGCAAGTCGTCAGCGCTAACGGACAACTTTATGATGCAGACGGATGCGGGCCAGCAGCAGCAGCAGCAGCAGCAGCAGCAGCAGCAGCAGCAGCAGCAGGCCTTTGCCCACTTGGACTATGTGAATGAGCTGATCAAGGGATCCACGGATGCTGTGAGCGGCATGAACGGTAATCATCCGCTGAACTTTGTGCTGGACATGGCGGCGGCCAACCTGCAGAAGCATCCCCAGCAGCAGCAGCAACAGCAACAGCAGCAGCAGCAACAACATCAGCAGGCGCACAACAACGGTTTCAATGTGGCCGACTTTGGCATGCCCGGTTTTGATAGTCTCAATATGACGGCCTCAGCATTCCTAGATCTAGAGCACACGCTACAGCAGCAGCAGCAGCAGCATCAGCAGCAACACCAGCAGCAGCAGCAGCATCAACAGCAGCAACAGCATCAACAGCAGCAGCAGCAACAACACCACCAGCAACAGCAGCACCATCAGCAGCATCAGCAGCAGCTCACGCAACAGCAACTGCAGCAGCAGCAGCAGCAACATCTCCAGCAGCAGCAGCAACACCTCCAGCAACAGCAACAGCAACTGCAGCAGCAGCAGGTGGCCAACAAAATGCTGATCATACCCAAGCCCATTGAATCGATGATGCCCAGTCCGCCGGACAAGCAGCAGCAGCATCAGCAGCAGCACCTCCAGCAGCAGCAGCAGCATCTCCAGCAGCAGCAGCAGCACCAGAAGGGCATACTCCCGCAACAGTCGCAGCTGGACATGATGCTGGCGGCGGCGGCCAACTTCCAGGGCAAGCAGGTGCAGGCCTTCAAGGCCGCCGAACAGAACTTGAAGAATGCCAGCTCGTGGTCCTCCCTGGCCTCGGCCAGCTCTCCGTCATCGCACACATCCAGCAGCTCGAGCAGCAGCAAGCCCAAGCCGGCCATGGACTCGTTCCAGCAGTTCCGCAACAAAGCCAAAGAACGCGATCGCCTCAAGCTGCTGGAGGCGGCCGAGAAGGAGAAGAAGCACCAGAAGGAGGCTGCCGAAAAGGAGCAGCAGCAGCAGCAGCAGCGCAAGCATCACAAGTCCTCCTCATCATCGTCCTCCTCCTCCTCCTCATCGGCAGCAGCAGCAGCTGCAGCGGCGGCAGCGGCAGCATCTCAGGCAGCCGCAGTAGCAGCAGCGGCGGTGGCGGCAGCTGCAGCAGCAGCATCATCATCGTCATCATCATCAGTGGGTGCCTCTTCGGCCGCCTCCACGCAGGCAGCGGCGGTGGCAGCCTCGGTGGCATCGGGTGTTCCTGTATCAGCCGCCTCCCTGGTGACCTCCAGTGCCTCGATTCCCTCCGGCGGCGGCGGCGGCAGTAGTAGTGGGGGAGTGGCAGGCGGAGGCCAGTCTGGCGGCGAACGCGGCGACCGGGAGAGGGAGAGGGGAGAACGCGAACGGGAGCGGGACAGAGACAGAGAGCGTTCCGGCAGCGGTCAGTCGGGGAATGGCAACAACAGCAGCAACTCGGCGAACAGCAATGGACCCGGCAGCGCAGGCAGCGGGGGCAGTGGCGGCGGCGGCGGCGGCAACAGTGGTCCCGCCAGCACAGGTGGACCCAACAGCGGCGGCGGCGGTGGCGGAGGCAATGCTAATAGCAATAGTGCCGCCGCTGCCGCACTGCTCAATGCCGGCAGCAACAGCAACAGCGGTGGCGTTGGCAGCGGCGGCGCCGCAAGCAGCAACAGCAACAGCAGCGTGGGCGCCATGGTGGGCAGCGGCGGACCAGGATCCAATAGCCAGGGCAGCAGCGGAGGTGGCGCAGGAGGTAATGGCGGCGGCGGCAGCACTGCCACTGGCGGCGGCAGCAATGTGATGGGCAGCGGTGCCCTTGACTATGGCCAACAGGGTGTTGTACTCGTCCACTCGGTCCACGCCCAGCATGTGGCCGCTGTGGCTGCCCAGGGCATACTGGCCGCCTCGCCCCTGGGCGCCATGGAGAGCGGAAGGTGAGTCGCAGAAAGGAACTATGGAATTAATTACTAATTTTTTGCAATTGCAGGAAGAGCGTTCACGATGCCCAGCCTCAGATATCGCGGGTGGACGACATTAAGGCCTCGCCGGGCGGCCAGGGCCAGAGTTCGCCGGCCCAGCAATCGCCGCAGGATCGGGCGGCCGCCAAGCGCGCCGAGCAGCGGCGGGCCGAGCAGGAGCGGCGCAGGCGCGAAGCGGTAGGTTTTTCCCAATCTAAACTTGAAGCTTTTTAAGCTCAGAAACTCTGAAACTCGAAACTCTTTGTCTTGCAGTTGGCTGGCCAAATCGATATGAACATGCAGAGCGATCTCATGGCTGCCTTTGAAGAGACCCTGTAGGCCAAGGCCCGCAATGGCAAGGGCAACACCTTGCACTCCACCTGCACCAGCAGCAGCAGCAGCAGCCGCAGTGCCTCCACAGAGGCCACAAGGCGGCACAAAGGGCTGAGGCGACAGCAACGGACAACGTTGGACAAGAACAACAAGAGGAAGAGAAGCTAGAACAGGAGGAGGAAGAGGAGCAGGAGCAGGAGCAGAAGCAGCAGCAGGAGCAGCAGCAAAGGAGCAACCTCCCAGAGTAAACAAAAGCAAACAAAAGCATCAATTTAAGAAGCATGGTTCTAAGGCGTAACTAAACATACGTACATTTAGTGAGTATCTCTAATATATGCATAAAACATATACGAAAGGAGAGAGAGAGGAGAAAGGAGAGAAAGGAGAGAGGAGATAGAAGCAAGAGGAGGGCAAGGAACGAGGAGCGAGGAGCGTGGATCGTCAAAGAGCGGCCAGAGAGCAGCATCAGCAAAAATTTCCTTTTATGAAACACACACACATTTTTTTAACTTACAATTATTATGATTGTGTATTTAGCAACTTTTAAGCGGATAATAACGATTAATGATTAAATATTAAGAGCGAAGATGGTACGTGTATGATTATGATTATTATTAATTGAAAGAAGGACATTGCTTGTGGTTCCAAAAACAAAACAAAACAAAAACGAGAAAGAAAAGCTTATGTTTAATATTATTAATCACGTGTATAGGCAAGTTTAGTTGGTAAGCTCTTTTTTTTCCCCCCCCCCCTTTCATTGTATAAACACACCTATGCTTAGAGTTGTTAACTAATTTAAACAAAAACAAAAACCGTAAAAAAAACCAACAAACAAAACGAAACTAAATTAAAAGAAGAAACTAGAACAGAAGCGAGCATATAATTTTTTTGTGTTCTCTTTAATTCTTTGCAAAACTTGCAATTTTAAATGATTATGTTTTTTTTTTTATAACCCAGACACCATAACTGTAATTTATAATTTATAATTTATGCCACCCACACACACACCCACACACATGACTAGGCAGAGTTTAGAGAGCAAGGATTAAGGAGCAGCTGGATATATATATTTAAAGGCAACAAACTTAGCTCTTAAGTAGTAACGAAATTTTTTGTATGTAACAATGATGCAACAACTCCGTAAACAACAAATTTAAATTAAGTTTAAAAAAAACACACAACAAAAACGTAAAGAAGAGAAGAACGAAACGAAGAGAAAAGCAAGAGCAAGTGGAAACAAAAGAGATGATGTAATAAAAACGGAAGAAAAAACAGCAATTATAATTTGTCATTTCTTTTCTTTAAGAGAACGAGAACCTTCCTCCCAAACAACCAGAACAACAACTTGCAGTGACAATTCAGTAAGCTATCTAAATGTGGGAGTCTCCAGTCCCAGTTCCGTCTGTCCGTTGCCTTGTCTTCCAAAGCCTCAGTCTCAGTCTCAGTCTCAGTCTCAGTCTCAGTCTCAGTCTCAGTCTCAGTCTCAGTCTCAGTCTCAGTCTCAGTCTCAGTCTCAGTCTCAGTCTCAGTCTCAGTCTCAGTCTCAGTCTCAGTCTCAGTCTCAGTCTCAGTCTCAGAAAGCCTCCAGAAAACGTGTGTGTTGTGTCCCTGTGTGTGCGGTGTAAATATAGCTCCGTTCAGGGAGACAGGAGTAGTGGGAATTGTGCTAGCAACTATCTATGTGAAAGCTAACGACAGGATTCCAATCAATTCTTGTATATAGTAGAGTCTTCCCCCGATAGATTCTCCCCCAAAACAAGGCCTCATCCTCAGTTGTTATATTGTCGCTGGCAAAAAGGTTCGTTTCGTTTTGTGTAAATTATAGAAAGGAATTATCTTTATTATAACAAAGTAAACCCTAAATATATATATATAGTATATATATACATGCATCAGAAAATACCACAACATATATATATATATATACAAGCAAGAGATACCTTTTTTTTTCTATACTTAATTTTAGCATTTAATTCACCGAGAGAGAAAAATGTACGAAACAAAAAACAAAAAAACAAAATAAAACTTGAGAAAAACTAAATACAAAATACAAACAAAAAAAAAAAAAAAAGATATGAAAACAAAAAGAAAAACGAAGTTTTTAATTCAGATGAAAACCCCAAACACAAATATAATATATATTATAAATATTATATTTTAACGAGCGAGTTCGAGTCCAATTTCTGAACAAAGTGCCCCAACTCTCGAGCAAAGGATGCGTTCTTTTGGCATTAGCAATTAGCAATTAATTGTTGTACTTTTGTTGTACCTACAAATGAATAATAAAACTATAAATATCTGTAGTGTCAAGGCCCTCCTCCTGGGCGTTATGCGACACTCCCCCCAAGCAAGCAGCAGCGCGGCATGTAAATTATAGCAAAGAAAACTCCACTAAAAGCAGCACTTTTTCTATAACAACAAATATATATAGTAGATAATAAACTAAGTAAAATGATCCTTAGCCTTAAGCGCCTACCGCTAATATAATAAACCACTAATAATTAATGAATATTGTTTATTAATTAATTATTATTCAATGCAGCAGGAGAGGAGAGGGGGTACAAACGTTTTCTTGGGATCGCCTAACATTTACACACAACTCTCTAGCTGTAACTCTCTCCACCCCCCAAAGTGGGGTTCTTAGCCTACACATATATATTATATATAGTATACACACTCTTTAGTAAGTCCTTAATTAATAATGAAGGAGGAGCCAGGTAGCAGTTATGTAAAATTAAACAAGAAGAGCATACGGAAACCAATTGAAAACAAAACATATTTTACCTTTAACACAAAACACACACCCACACACACACACACTTAGTATTAATGAAACCAACAACAAAAGCAACCAACAAAAAAATGCAATAAAAAACCTTTAAAAAAAAAGAAAACAGAAAGACACAAAAAAAAGTGAAGAAAAACAAAGAAAATTTGAAAAAATATAAAAAAATAAACAAAAGTTCATAAAAAATAATTCAGTTTTGTGTTTTACTTAAAGTTGAAAAATTTCAAAAATTTCTAAAAATAATTCTCTGGGGTTTTTGACTTATTTGTTTTTTTTAACTAAAAACCATTTAGAATTGTCTTTATTTCTCCTATTTAACCATCTTTTATCCCCTTTTTGTTTATATTTTTTCGATATATCAAACCTAATATCGCTTTTAATTGCACTTATATATCGCAAACGTTATAAAATCGATTTATATATCGAAATTCATTGACGGAGGACCGATAAATATTTATATGATAATTCTGTAGGAAAATCAAAGCTAAAAATGAACTTGAACAGCAAAATAATTTCATAATTTTTGAATCCGAAAATCTCTCGAGTTTTCTTTCCTTTTTCTTATCTTTTTTTATAAATCCCAAGGAAAACCCAAAGATCTTTCAATATTTATCCGCTATTTATCTATATAAATATGAAGTTGACAAAATAAATATATAAATTGTGGCTGCGAACTGGAGATGCCGCTCCTGGGGTTGCTCAAGGACTCTTGGTCGGTCGGGTGGTCGGCACCTGGTTTGTGGTGCTTGAACCAAGGGTTACCGCCTCCGCCTCCAGATCTGCCTGAGCTGTGCTCTGCTCCTCCCTCAACGCCTGGGTGGTGGTGCTGGGCAGCAAGGGCTCTGTGGTGCTGTCCCTGGGCGTCGTCTTGATCGGGCGACGTTTGGTGGAGGTCAGCAGGGGTTCTGGTGTGGTTGTCGTAGTTGTACTAGACGTACTAGTAGTAGTTGTACTTGGGGAAAGGGTGCTTCTTGCTGTAGTGGTAGTTGCTCTCGTGGTGCTCGTACTGCTGGCATACGCCTCCGTCACCCGACCCACTCCCGGCAGGTAGAGCGACAGCGTGGAGTCGGTGATCTCGCCATAATCCTGACCCACATCGGGTATATTGTACACATTGTAGGCATCGACGGCCCGGGAAACGGAGACCATGGGATTGGCCAGGGCCCTTAGTTGCTGGAACTGCATGGGCGGCGAGGGACTGGTGCTGCTGGTTGACCTGGTGGCGATTGTCCTGGGCGTGGTGGTAATTCTAGGTGGAAGGCTAAGCCAACGCTTGTTGTAGTTCGCTCTGGTTGGTAATGGAAATGAAGGTGTGGTGGTGGTGGTGGTTCCCGGAGGAACTGTAGTGGCCATCAGATAGTAGACCTTCTTGGGCTGACTGCTTAGCTTTGAGCTGGCTTTCAGGGGGTTCTTCTTCTTGTTGTTCCGGCGTTGCTTCTGCTTTTTGCGCAGACTTTTGGTGGGAGCCGCCTGGCAGGGACCCTGATGCAGGATGCGCAGGACTAGAAGAGGGATTTGTAAAGGAATTAAAATAAAATTAAATTCAATTAAAAGAAAACTTACCCTGCTTTGTGTGACACTCCCTTCGCCGCATCTCGCACTCATTGGCAAAGGTCTGCGGCACCGCACCCCCGATCTCCGCCAGGGCGCATACTGGCCGCTCCACTGGCGTGCACTTCATGATCTGGCAGCTGGGCAGGCAGCGCTCCATCTCCGTGGGCTCCAGCTCTGCCATTAAAGAGAGAGAGAGAACCAGGATGAAGCTATGCGGAGGGAGATGAATCCTTTGAACCCTCACCTGTGCCGTACTGAAACAACATCTTGATGTTGTGCGCCTCCAGGCGGCAATCGTTCTCGAAGTAGAAGGTATCGGTGCCATTGGTGGCACACACGGGCACTCCGCCCGCCTGGCACTGCGGCTGATAGTCCACATACTGGATCTGCAGGTGCTCCGGATTGAGATTGAGGCCCGCATTCGCTTGGTCCTTGTCATCGGGATCATGACCCACTCCGGATTCGCCCAGGATCTTGGCATACTGATTGCTGGTATAATGGGGATCACTGAAACGCCAATTGGCCAGCGGCGAGGACGACTTGCTGATGGCAGCTTCTCCCCCGGCTCCCAGCCAGAAGATCATAAGGAGGATGGTAATGGTGGCTTGCTTCCGACTCGACTGCATCTTGGCGGCTGTGTGCTGAGCTCCATGAAAGTGTTCCATGGTTTTATAGTGGCTCAAAGTTGCCTCTTATCGCCGGCGCATATTCGTTGACTGCATTTTTCCACCTACACCGATGGCATTATCTGTGTTCTTTCACCCTGCAAAGCATTGAATGAATTAAAGAATGAGTGTATTTAAAGTAAGAGATAAGTTACAGGTGTGTGTGCGGCGCTCACCTTTCTTTTTCTTGGACATGTATCTGCGAGTGGGGCTGGCCTTATCCGTCGGATGCAATGGCTATCTGGTAAGAGTACAAAACAAAACACCTGTTAAAGATAGGTTTTTGAGGCGAAAATATCTGATACTGCCCACATTCCCTCTGTAAATATATATATTTTTTCAGTTTTTGGCAACAAAAATTTCAATCCTAGTTAGCCTTGAACTTTACTTTCGCTGTAACCCCATAGGCTCTAGGCTCTAGTCACAATCAATCGAACTGGTGTACGAGCAACATCAAAAATCAAATTTGCTTTCCAAAAAATATTTCTGCTGTATAACTTTTTAAATTTCAATATTTTTCTGTTGTTTTGTTTGATCCAAATTGTGTGATTCAAAATGTTTTTATTTTTTTGTAATCCGTGTTTCGGCTACGGTAAGAACAAAGAGAAGTTAACTCACGGTGCTCCGTGTTTCGGTACAAGATGCATAACGCCATACGTTTCGGGATAGGACATTTTTTAAGGCTGTTTTCAAAATTTGTTGAAGGTCCAATAAAAAAGTGTTACGCGTGTGTCAAATGTGTGTTACTAGTCGTCGCGTCACGTCCTTCAATTCTCGTCGCGTTAGAGATATCTTAAAAATTGCCTGCGCGTAACTGAAAGCTACAAGATGCTTAACGCCATACGTGTCGGGATAGGACATTTTTTGGTCTAGCTTAAGGCTGTTTTCAAAATTAATTGGAAGAAGTGTGTTCCATAAACAGCCTTTCTCTTGTTAGGTCCTTTAAATATCGTCGCGTAGAGATATCTCAGAAATTCCCGTGCGTAACTAAAAGCTATAAAATGCATAGCGCCATACGTTTGGGCTTAAGGCTGTTTTCAAAATTAGTTGAAGAAACAGCCAGGCTCTTGTTACGCTCTTCCAGTCTTTTTGCGAATGAGATGGCTCAAAATTTACCCTCGCGTTATGCATCTTATATGCCTTTTGCTTTAAATTACAATTATTACAATAATATAATCCTCTTTCTTTTTAGCTCTGGTGATACTGATCGTTTTTATCGTGCTTTCTAATTTGTTCGTTCAGAAGCGTGAGGTAGCTAGCCTAACCCCATTTAAACCAAGAACTTTTATACCAAACCCCCTGCCCACAGGCTGAAAATGTGGCTATGCAGCAGCAGCAGCAGCAGCTAGATGAGTCCCAGGAGGAGCCCCAGCAGGCCGAGTCTTCGCCGTTGCGTCGCTCCCAGCGCCTGATGGATCGTCAGGAACGTGATTCAACCTAAGCGGCGAAGTGCCTATTACCGTTTGCTGTTACCTCAAGTTGTTCGATGTTGTTCTAGTTCATATTTTGGCATATAGTTTTTTTTTAATTCGGCGCACTTTGCATTAGATAATCGGGAGGCGCTGGAACTCGCTGGCCCCACTCAAATCGGATATCGAAAATCGAAAACTGGCACTGAATTTATTGGTTAATTTATTTAACTTCAAACTCTGTCACTTGAGACTAGGCCTACTGGGGAGATTACAAGAAAACAAAAAACATAAAATAAGGTGACCTGGAAAAATACAAATTATATTAAATAAAGAATCTATTCTAGTCGAAAATACTTGTGTTTTTCTTTGCTGTTGGGAGTGGCAGTTGGTCACACCTAAATAACGTTCTCCCGCTAGATTTCTTTCAGGTTGTAAGCTTCGCTGTTACCAGTCTAGCTATTTACCCGCTAGTTCTGGCGGTTTGCTTTCTTTTTATCTTGTGTATATCGATACCACAATTACTTTCTTTGACACTCACGACACACAATGGACGAAAAGATATTTTTGGCATAACTCTTGAACCAGTTGAGATATTTTTATAATTTTTTTTTTAATGAATAAGTGGTCATACTATATGGTGTGATTAATAGTAGATTTTATACTCGCAAATTAATGTTTTTTGAGGCAGTTTTCTCAACTTTTATAAAATTCCGAAAAAGACTTTTCGTTTGTTTTCTCTGAAAATGCTAACATGGTGGATATTTAATTTTTTAAAAACAAAATAAATAAATTTTAATGAAAAAAAAAAATTTGTTTTTTTTAATTTTTCTTTTTGACAAATTTTCTAATATTTATGCACTTTTTGTTCAAAATAATCATGAAATTTTACATCATTTAATATTTTTGAAGAATAATTAATCATTATACATTCATTTCAAATCATTAAGTTTTTTGGATTCAACCCTTTTGAACTATTACCTGTCGAATGCAATACGACATCCGTGTCATCAAAAAGTTGATTTTTGCAATGTATATCCGTCCATTGTGCGACAGAGAGGAGCAATCTAGATATCGACACGAATAGATATTAGAGTTGTTGGATATTATTGAAAAATCGTATGCACCGAATACATTTCTCAAAGACCATGAGGAAAGTTACGATTTATTTTAATTTATTACAAAATTTAACTATGCATCGAACATTATGTATTGGGCTAGAATAATTATTGATTAAAAATAATGCAAAGTATCAATATCAAATATCGCTATTTCGATATTTAGGAAAACAACAAATCTTATATCACAATATCTCATCTTTAGAAGAAATATCGATATATATCTAGATATCCAAACATCAGAACGCCGTGAACTAATTGTTATTTTTTTTTCTACGGGCCAATCAGTAATATTAAGTAGTGCAGCGCGATTGAAATTCCTCGATATCCTTTTAACGCGTCCGAGGAGGATAAAGTGCCGAGGATCAAAGGAAACAAAGTTGATTTGTTTATTTCTGCAAGAGCTCGACGGCGGCAGGGCTGAGAGAGTGTGTGTGTGAGTGAGTGCGAGTGAGTGTGCGTGCGCTTCATTCATTTTTATATTCCGAAGTGTTTGCCGCTCCGAATTAAACAAAATATACACGGGTCTACACGGTGCATCCAAATCCCTTACCTCCCCCCCTTCCCCCCTCTTTCTCCGGCGATAATAAATAACATTAAGAGAGAGAGCACATCTATTTTGTGGCAAAAAAAGAACACTACCGATACAGCGAAGTAAAAATCAATAATTAGAGCTCGTTCCCAAAGCAAAAGCAAACGCAAAAAAAGGTATGCAGTAGCAAAAAGAACAAAACCATTGGCACAACCAAACCAACAAACCAACACACAAACACACACTCTAGAGATATGCATGTGTGTGTGCACATACATGCGAAGCCGAAGTGTATGTATGTATGTATTGTATCTTTTTGTGTTTTGGGCATTTTAATGCAAAAATAAAAGGGCAAACAAGATGCAGGAGGAGGAGGAGAAGGAGGAGCAGTTGATAAATATTGCGATAATGCGAAAGAATAACTGGACGTGCGGACGGATTGTATTTATTTACATTACATGACATGTAAACTGATGCTGACCACGAAGGAAAAGCGGCGAGAGGAGGAGTAGAAGCATTCGAAAATCCCACCTTTTGCTGCAGTTTTCCGGCCCCCTGCCAGTGTGTGTGTGTGTGGAAAAGTGCGACGTAACCCATTACGAAGTACCGTCCCCCCTCCCCACACATGGAAGAGGAAAAGGTTTTCCCCCACTTTGCATCGCTGCTGCTGCTGCATTGCAGTGAGTGGTGCTTTTCCGTTTCGCTTTCTTGGCAGCATACGCATGCATACTCTCTCTCGCTCTTTCTCTTCCTCTCGTACGCTCGTCCGCTCGTCCGCCCGTCCACTGCTCCTCTCGTCCTCTCTGTGCTCTGGCTTTGTAACCCACTCAATAGTCGTGCCCAGAGCACCCGTACACATACCTTCGCACATACATACATACGCGTACATGTATCTTTGGCGAATGTGCAATTGCGGTAAATAAAAAACAAAAAGGTGACACCAAGTCTCTTGATTTTACATTCGGCCAAAAGGCGTGAATTTTGACAATTTACATACACACGTGCATGTAATGTCTAATTACCTAATTGTACCGACAAAGTATCGGCTAACTATAGCTATTAGTATGTGCCATGGGAAGGCCATAATACCCGAGAGTGAGTGTATGAAAATCGATTAAATCATGTAACTAAAAACATGCAAGACAGCATACAAGGGTACATGTGTGTGTGTGTGTGGGAACATACAACAAGGTTTGTTGTTAAAAAAAAAAAAACACAAAACCAAATAAATCAAAAAATACATAGGTACGATTCCGGCTAATAGGAGTGTTGCCAAAATCGAAAAGTCAGGGCATCCTTTATCGGTTCTATACATTTTGCGTGTAAAATAAACGTTTTTGTTTTGGTTTTTGCAGTTTTGAATTGTGTAAAATCCAGTTATTACCTGAAATATTTGAAAATAAAAATGCTCTTGATTTTTGCAGACTTGTAAAGCTATCGTTATCGTTTCCTTAATCGAACAAATCTAGACAAGAGTATTCTCGCAGTTAGGCTTTTTCCCTTCGTATATTGTATATTGTATATTTCATTAATAATTAGTAATTAGCAATTATTTTGTTGTTCTTGAAACTGCTTACGTCTATATATTTTTTTTTTGTTAATTTTAAATCGGAGTTTTCGAGTTTACAATTAATAATAAAATTGGTGTTATCTCATCGACATAATTTGAAATCACAATTCAAAAATTAGCACAACAGATTTGAGCAAAAGACATTATATAAAGTACATAAAAGTGAAATTCGATTCCAAAGTCATGTTAAACAGCGCAAATAACAATTCTCTCCAGCATGTAAGTAGACGAAAAACGTCATTAAATAGTCGATTTTTCCTTGCCTTGTTTATATATTTTTGCATGCTTGCATAAATGTGCATTTTCAGCATTCTTGCATACTTACATTTCCGTCTACTTCTATCGCATCATAATAGCACACTGTATGTCTCTGCCTGTCAAGCTTGGGGTAAGGTTTGTTTTAATTTAAAAAATGGGATTTCTTGCTTAATTGCTTATGAACTTTATTTAAGTTCCAACATTTTCTTCTTTTAGTAAAGGATTCTTGTGTCAGCAAGAAAATGTAAGACGATTTTTTCCCATTAAGATCAGGGGCTTTATTTGCGATATTCTGTTGAAAATTAATGTTATATTGAATTATTTTCAATTAAAATCTTGCAGCATTCTTATAAGATACATATGTATACGATTTCTTTGTAATTCAAAATACATATTTGCATTAAATTTGTAATAAAACTGCACTTTTTCCATTCTGCTTTACCAATTTACCAAGCTTACTTCTTATGAATTATCTTATTTTTGGCTTATGCGTAGAGTTAAATAAAGATAAATAATTAATCATTGAAATTATTAGACTTTTGTATGAAATAATCATGCATATTCTAGTTCGTATCAATGCACAAATACTAAGAGCTGATCTTGATTATACATATTAAACTTTTCGAATTTGTGCCCTCAAATGTCCGTCCGACACGAATGACAATCGAAACACAGGTGTGTTGTTATATAAAAATATGTTGCAATGAATTCGAAATGCTTAAAAAAAAAAGAATGAAACAAAAACAAATGAAATTTTAAGAGGAAGTCTCGAGCCTAACAAGTTTTGGGTTGTTTTAATGCAAAAATTGATTTTGAAATCGATTAAAAATCGATTCACATGATGATGCTTGCACGTGCATGCCCGATATCTTACTTATTTCTGGCATAGCTTACCATTTTCCAATATATTTATGTACATATATTATGTATAGATTAAGTGCCATTCACATTTAACATTAGTCTTAATGTTGGCATGCCTAAAATTTAATTTTATTTAATGTATTTGGTAAATAAGTTAACATTTTCTTTTTAAGTTCTTTACACAGTTTTTTTTGTCTTCTTCTATGAAACTAATATCTTGGTATTTTGTTTGGAAGTTCGAAAGTGCCGCACATATACCAAGCTGATTCCATTTGGACTAAAGTTGGGACCAAAAATATTTCCTTCGAATAGAGATTTGAAAATGTACACCCCGAAGTATAGAATTTACACATATACACACACACTTTGTATTTATTTAAAAATGCTGTGTCGTTGATTACTGCAAATTTTGATACGCAAATGCAATTCATGCATCTCTGAGTTTGTGCTGCTGCTGCTGCAGCTGCTGCAGCAATTACCGCTCCACCGGCATCCAAATTTTGATATAATTTCGTTTCGACCTTTCATTAATTCTACAAATCTCCGATCTGCCTTTTCTTGCGGTGGCAATTCTAGCAAAAGTTGTGCTTTTATCAGCACCAAAGCATCAGCTTGGCCTCGGCAAATATAGCACCGATACAGGCGCACACTGTCGCAATAATACTACAAAATATTAAATTATAGCCTTTGCTAAAGCTGGATTACTATACTTTCGACCATAGTAAAATCCATAAAATATCAGTATAAAATATAACTTCATTAAAGGGGACTTAATACGTTTTTTAACACACATTTTGGTTAATATTTATAAGGATTTTATAGCCACAATTAGGGGAAATTCATATTCCTTCCTTTAAAAGGGTATATAAATATCGAGCCCCTCGAAATGCACAGGGCTAGTCGTGCAAATTATCTATACACGTAGCAGCATGTGTGTTATACACACGTATCTCTTTTTTTTTTCTTCATAATTTCAGTTCCTTCTATAAAATTAGCCACAGATTGCTTTTGTCGTTGTCAGTTAAATGTCAGTGCTTAGCCGGGAAACTCGAAAATCATCATCAGTCGTCGCTAAGTTGAACACGATACTCGGTCGTCGGTTGTCGGTCCTAGTTTTTATTATTTCGAGCATTGGGAATACAATTGGATAGTAGAATTGACCATCATGTATCCTTTATCCTATAAGCCAGGGCAGAGAGGGTGGCATAAATCCTTTCACTACCAAAATCATCATCATCATCATCATCACCATGCCATGCGTATAGCCAAAACCTCCATTTATTATCAACGACAGCAGCAACAATTTTCAAGCTTTGCTAGCAAAAGGTCGCGCTTTTTCTTTAAACCTCGTATTATGCGTCCCTCATATATGGCTTACAATGTGAGTAACATCAATTAATGGTGACAAACTGATGAAAAGCAGGGAAAAAGCTAAGTGCAAAGGAGATGTTTCCAATTCAGCTATGAGCTATATATGTATATACAGAAACAGAACATATAACATATACCCTTGTACAGGTTTTGGGGGCAGGATATAACAAATACCTCTTACAGTTACAGTTTTTTTTTTATGTTACGCTAATAGTAAAATCGTCTTGTTATAACTGTCTATATAATATATAGTATCGATGTTGTTGTGCTGTAACCGTGACTAAAAACTAATACTGTGTGTGTATGTATGTATGTAGTCTTAATTGATATTGTTTATATATAATTGCTTATTAAAATAGTAATATTATTAAAATACAAAATAAAAAAAATATTTTAAATCGACTAATGTCGAAGTTATAAAAAAAAATAGGTTTACGATACGTTTTTTGTATGCAAAAATCGATTTTAAATCGATTAATGTCAAAGTGTTACCATCTCTAATAAATAATCTGTTTTTGATAATTTTTTTGTATACAAAAAATCCCTTAAAATCGTTTATTTAATGGAAATGGAACTATAAAATATCCAACGAAAAAATTAATTTTAAACCTATTATGGTCTAAGTTTTTTCCTAATAAATTGAATAAATTTAAAAATCGATTTTAAATGTATTAACTTCGATGCTTTTTCATACATATGTATATTTGTATAAAATTGAAATCGATTAACTATGATGCTTTTTCATCTTAAATAAATACATATATACGTGCACACAAAAAACAGGTCCTTAAAATGAAAGTTGTGAATGCTTTGTTGTTGTACTGTACATGTCCTTTGATTGTCTCAAAAAATCGACATCCTCGAAATGAATATTAATTGCTTATTATTGTTATTATTAACTATTAATAATATATACAATATCCATATAGCCGGTAACAGCACCATCTGAAATCAACATGAATGGCTATAACCGAAAGTCGCCACAAAAACGGCGCTATGATATGCCAAAATATGCTGGTAAGTGTCGTCTCTCCCAGGTTCTATATATGTATATATATTATAATACTGATTACTTTGTATGTTGTGAACTTTCCAACAGTTCCGCCAAAAAAGAAAACAAGCAAGGAACGCATACCACAGCCGAAGAATACAGTAGCAATGCTAAATGAGTTAAGACATGGACTGATTTACAAATTGGAGTCACAGACTGGTCCGGTGCACGCACCCTTATTTACGATATCCGTTGAGGTGAGTTATGTACCTACATATATTTCATATATTTGAAACTATTTTTATAGAGTCATGCTCGCAAGAGGGGGTTCTGTTTCACTAAAAGTAAATGGTTGCTCGGGGACGACCCCATTAAAAAGGAAAGCGAAATATTCAGTCAACTGGGTCCTTCTCCCACTTGCTCTTGGTGTGAGAGTACCTGATCTTTCCCCCTCTCTCTCTCTCTCGTCCTTAGTGCGAGAACACATGATCTTTCTCTTGCTCTCTCTCTCGCATTAAATGCGAGAACATGTGATCTTTCACTCTCTTTCTCTCTCTCTTTCACTCTAAATGTAAGAGCACATGATCTTTCTCGCTCTCTCTCACTCTAAATGCGAGAGCACATGATCGATTATTCTCTCCCTCTCGCCTTCTACATTACTCCTTGCTTTGCTCTATAATTCCCAACTGGTTTTAGCGCTGAACTACATACATACAGATGAGGAATTGGTGACTTTTTATAACCAATCGATATAAACAGTTTATGATTAACATATGTTTGCTGTTTACATGCATTATTTATGAAAGTCACTTGATATTCAAAACTATTTCGTTTATGGCATCATTTCGGGTTGCATATATTACATACTATATATTCCACGCGAGCTGCTCGAAATGACATATCAATAGATCGATAATTGAGGGTGAGGGTGAGTGGGCCATAAAAAAAGTGCATGACTGGTAAACGTTAAGATGGCATATTAAGCAACTAGTACACTTCATATCCAGTATAGACAATAAACGAAAAGGACAATCGTTTAGGTTGTTTTTTTTTATATTTGCATCTGCCATAAATCGATATGGGGGAAACCCCAAGCGTAACCCCCACTTGATGGGGGGGATGGATAGTTAATATCGCTGCGAATGATGTTCTGTTTCTGTACATATTCTTGTATTATCTATTCCGACTCACAGGTCGATGGACAGAAATATTTGGGCCAGGGACGAAGTAAAAAAGTAGCACGCATCGAGGCAGCTGCCACCGCACTGCGAAGCTTCATACAGTTCAAGGATGGAGCTGTCCTGTCGCCATTAAAGCCATCGGGCAACCTGGACTTTACAAGCGATGAGCATCTAGAAAATGGTATTGAAAATTTGTCCAATCAGAAAATGATCGAACACATTGAGACGTTGATGTTGACTACTGAAAAGAAATCCAACCTTACCTCGCTTGAACAACCCACGTTGCGTCTTCAAATGTTTTGCATGAGTCAGAGCAAGTATTAGTAAAGTTTTTCGTTTTCCTTACTTTCCTTTTGTTTTCAATATCTTTTAATTTTATTTTATTTAATCATAATTTCTATTCGGGACTTGAATGAAGCTGCTTATACTTATACTATTAACGACAATCGTTATCATTTCTTTCAAGAGATCTATCTTCATCATGTTAGATCAGGTTGGATTTACTTCTGAATAATAAAGAGAATAATCCGTGCGAAGAGGGATTCTTCAGAAGAATTTCAGTTTTAGATCTTTAAAATTAAATTAAGATATTAAAGTCAGATTTCGGATAAAACTCTTTAAGAGCTTCTTTTATATATTTACTATATATTACTTAAGTCAATGACTAAAACTATCGATATTGTACGTGGGTCTGTTAAAAATCTATACATTAAAATGTACAATAAATCTATATTTTAATTTCTAGATACATATAGATTTTAATTTACATTTTATTTATATACTTTTTGGTAATATAAATTCTCCATAAACTAAAGTTTAGTTTTATTTTCGATATGATTTTAACAAGTATATTATATAAAATAAATCAAGCTTTTATATATGGGAAATTTAAAATACGCACGGGACTCTTCCTTTCGATTTTAGTTTTATATCATAATTTTACTTAAATAGTATTTTTTCCCGACTTTCAGGATTTTTTCCATCGTTTTTTCTCTTATTTTAAAAAATACTTTTTAAAGTTAATTAATTTGAGTTATGAATGCATTATCTTTAAAAAATAAATGTGAAATTTACAAGATCATTTTCCGATTGATTTCGTGTATAATTCATTCAAAGATGTTCAATAAGAGCTGGAAACTATTATTTAATAAATTTATATTAAATTTATATTATATTTAAATAATAAATTTATTAAATAATTAATTAATTTTTAAGTATTCATTTCCTAGAGGCATTTCAGCAGTGTTAATGAATTACAAGTAATTAATGGTTACAGTATAGAAAAGATTGTTAAGTAGGCATTTTTTTTTTTTATATTTCAAATATTTAATATATAAAAATATATTTTAATATATTAAAACGATTATATTTACTTGACTTATTTGAGTTATTCTTCATTTCTTTCCCCCTCTATATTTTAAATTGTATTTATTTTACTTATTTTAGTAATTTTTTATGTCTTTTACCCTCTATGTTTTAAATTGTAATTTTTTATTTAGGGCCTTGATTATAATAGAATAAAAATCTATTTTTGTCCACATAAAAAATCAATTTCCAGCTCTACGTCTCAACCCAAGATAGAACAGTCATCAAGTCTTTTTTTTTAAAACTTTGATTTGTTTTTTGTTTTCTTTGTAATTTTGTTGGTTGATTTTGCAATGAATTAAGAAAATAATAAAATAAGGGTATGATCTTAGTCTGACAGTTACGCTTATTTTTCGGTATTTCCCCCTTGTGGTAATCCTGTAATCCTGTTTTGTCCATCCAAGAATATATAACCTCCTTGCTGCCTATTACATTATGTATATATAATATATATTTCTTTAAAACATTTCATTTGAATCTTGAGATAATCGTTGAAAATATATATTACAGATTTCTGGCAAATGTATTATTAATTTGAATTCATTTGCATTTTGCATTTAATTTTTACATTCAATTGAATTCCATTTGTTTTTCCTTGCATTCGTCTTCTAATAATAAATAATAATAATAATTCTAATAATACTATACGGTTGGAGAGAACATAATTATAGATCGCTAAAAGTCGCATCTCGGTAATGTCGCAGCAATCGACCATTTTCACTGACTCCCCCCCATTTGTGTATTGGCAGATGTGAGCAAGAGTGCCATTGCTGTGGACGGGCAGAAGAAGGTGCCAGACAAGGGTCCGGTCATGCTGCTCTACGAGCTCTTCAATGACGTCAATTTCGAATGCAATAATATCGACGGTGCTCAGAATAATTGTCGTTTCAAGATGACGGTGACCATAAACGAAAAGAAATTCGATGGCACTGGTATGTTGTCCACCAATTATGAATATATAGAACATTTCAAATACAGTGTCATAAATCTGCTCTCTGCTTTTCAAGGCCCCTCGAAAAAACTGGCCAAGAATGCCGCGGCCAAGGCAGCCCTGGCCTCCCTGTGCAACATCTCGTACAGCCCCATGGTTGTGCCGCAGAAGAACGTGCCACTGCCCATCGACGACAAGTCGTCGTCCATGGAGCTGCCACAGATCCATGCCGATACGATTGGACGGCTCGTTCTGGAGAAATTCATGGAGGTTATCAAGGGCCAGGAGGCATACTCGCGGCGAAAGGTATTGGCGGGCATTGTAATGACTGAAAACATGAATTTTTGTGAAGCCAAAGTAAGTGCGATATATTATTTTTATAACATAATATAGAGATTGTATTAAATGTCCTGCTCTCTCGTCCAGGTTATCTCAGTTTCAACGGGCACCAAGTGCGTCAGCGGGGAGCATATGAGTGTGAACGGAGCTGTCTTAAATGATTCTCATGCCGAAATAGTCTCCAGACGATGTCTTCTCAAGTACTTGTATGCCCAGTTGGATCTCCAGTGCAATCAGGGTATAGTTGTTTGTTGCTAATGCCAAGCTATGGCGCTCTCTCTATATATAAGAACTAAGTAAAAGTAAAGTGAAATATAATTTTAGAGTAATTTACATACATACTCGTACATATATGTTAGACCCTTGCTGTTCTTCGTATGATTTGAACCCGCAAACGGGGTACCAAGTACAATTTTATTTGTTATTTTTTTTATTACCTAAAACAAAGTCTAGTCTTGTCTGTCGAAATTATGAAACTACCTTTGTTGTACCTTCTTTTGGAGGCTTCTTCTTTATATATAAAACTACTATATATCTCTTTTCATATATTTTCAAATTTATTTAGTTACTTTTTTAGCATTCCAACGAAATGTTAAAAAAGGCTCTTTAAGGAAAACTGTTGAGTTTTCCACCAAATAAGTGAATTTGAATTTGTAGGGTATATAGCAGAATATCGACCAAATCTTATAGAAAATATCATAAACTCAAAAATATATCATAAAATCAAAATATTACAAATATTGCATTAAACTTTATAATATCGATTTTATCGAAATATATACAAGAAATGTTACTAAATGCGCCTCTTTCCGCATGTATTGGTCCGATATATCTAACAGAATATCGATTTATCGCACATATATCGCAACGTTTACATGTAATTTCGGTAGCAAATAACGATAAATGATCGATGTATCGATATTTATTGCTTTATGCTTCATTTAGTTTTAGGCTTTAGCCCCTTGCCCCCCGTTCCGCTTTGTAATTGTATTGCTTTGTGGTCGTATTTCTTTTCATATATACTTGTGTGTGTATGGGTGAAAAGAAAGAAAGAATGCATACAAAAAAAAAAAAAAAAAAAAAAAAAAACATAAATCTATATAATTTTACTTTAATTTACAATTTGATTACTCTTATTCAATTTTCTCTTAAATTTAGCCACAGCATATCAGTCGATTTTCGTGAGGAATACTGATGGGCAATACCCTTATAAACTAAAATCCGGGGTACATTTCCATTTGTATATAAATACAGCACCTTGTGGGGATGCACGGATATTTAGTCCTCACGAAAACGACACAGGTGTTGATAAACATCCAAATAGGTTGGTACTACCGATATTTTATAAATACTTGCTACTTTATTATTACAACAAACAACAAACAACAACAACAACAACAACTACAAAATAATAACAACATCAACAACAACAATAGTCTTATATTATTTTACATATTCACACACACTCTCTCTCGGAAATTTTGGTAACATAGAAAAGAAAAAGTTCAGACAAGTTAGAATCAACCATTTTTTTTTTTAAGGCTACAATTTTGTTTATATATAAATATATATTTATTTATGCATACATATACGTTTTCAAATATATATTTATATATAGATATATACATATAGTTGCAGGCTTACATGAAATTTGTAGGCTTCAAATGTTGTATTGGCAAAAATCTGGCGTCTGGCGTTACGCATCTTGTACCCCTTTTCCTTTTTATATTTCCAAAAAGAAATTAATTTGTATATATTTTAGTATAAGTATAAGCCATAAAGTTGTATCAAAATTTACCAGCATCAGAATTTGGCAAAAGCTTTGAACAATAGAGAATATATTGGAAGCTTCTAATACTCTTTTAAAACTCATTGTTTGTAAATTCGGGACAATACAATATTAATTGCCATCAGATCAGTAAGCAATATTATTTCGTCTTAATTATACCAGATGACATTTGCCTTTGCAACGTATATGCTGCCCCACTGTATGTATAAGGATTTAAGATGTATTCATCAAGTTTTGTAATAATTTTCTTACACTTCCGGGGTTTCAATTTAATTTTCCCAGCAGAAATTATATTATTTTGGCGACTTGGGCTGGAAAAACATCGATGTAAATGGATTTGAAATCGATTTTTAATGGAAACAATCAATGTTAGCCGATTTTTAAATCGATTTTCAATGGAAAACTTCGATACTTTTCCGGCTGAAACTGAAAACACGGATAAGTTGAGATAAGAAGAGATTTAGATGGGTTTTCAAAATCAAAATCAAATCAAAAAATGTATACACACCTCTTGGTAAACACCAGTCAAAAGTGAATAGAATATAGAAATCGAGTATTCAAAATATTTTCCAAGCGTTTCCCAGATGTCTGTCTGCATTAATAAACATAAATAATACATAGACTCTCCCCCTTAATTATAATCACTTTTAACAATACACTAATAATATATAATATATATATTCATAAAGAAGTTGTACAAATTTCAGACAAGTCAGGATTTATAAAATATATAGGACATCATTTGCAGGACAACAAACAGATTTAAATTTAATTTGAAAAATGAATAAGAAATTATATTTACTTGAAAATATAATATATATAATATATAACATAATATATATATAATATTATATATATTTCATTTGGAGAGGAGGAAGAGGAGAACCAAAGACCAAACCAGTCAAGTTGAAAGGAAAGATTTTGTTTCTCCCCCCCTCTTGGCATGTTCCCGAAAAAAAAACTCTCAAATTTCGATCTGGCAAATAATTATGATATATATCTTCTCACGTTCATATATTTTCTTGCAAATGCCGCGATTTCCATGAACCAAAAACCAAAAACCAAAAACCAAAAAAATATCATCAAAAAATCAACAGAAAAGCCCGTGGCCAGTTGCGCACCAAAATAGAATCCGGCGAGGGCACAATTCCCGTCAAGAGCAGCGATGGCATCCAGACCTGGGATGGAGTACTGCAGGTATTTAAATATATAACAAAAATATATCCCAGAAAATATATGCCAGGAAATTAAATGCAAATGAAATTTTTCCCAGGGCCAACGCCTGCTAACCATGTCCTGTTCGGACAAAATCGCTCGCTGGAACATCGTGGGCATACAAGGTTCCTTGCTGTCTTCCATTATTGAGCCCGTATACCTGCACTCGATCGTCCTGGGCAGCCTGTTGCATCCGGAGCACATGTACCGTGCCGTCTGCGGTCGGATTGAGAAGTCCATTCAGGGTCTGCCGCCGCCGTATCATTTGAATAAGCCACGCCTGGCCCTGGTCACATCGGCGGAGCCTCGTAATCAGGCCAAGGCCCCGAATTTTGGCATTAACTGGACCATCGGGGACACCGAACTGGAGGTGGTCAATTCCCTCACCGGTCGCACCATTGGTGGCCAAGTGTCGCGCATCACCAAGCAGGCGTTCTTTGTTAAATATGGTTTTCTAATGAAGAATCTGCCGGGTATTCCCATACGCAAGGTGACCACAGACTATGGTCAGACCAAGGCGAATGTTAAGGACTATCAGGTGAGAGGAATTTATAGATTATAGATTATATATTAATTGATACCATTTATCTCCCCCCCTTTACTTTACAGACCGCGAAACTAGAATTATTTTCGGCCTTCAAGCGCGAGGACCTGGGAAGCTGGCTAAAGAAACCAATCGAACAAGACGAGTTCGGGCTTGTCGAATGACTGCATTCAGCGATACTACTATATAATATATGTTATTATATAAAAAAAGACAAAAGTAACGGCAAGCAATTAATAGAGTTAGAAGACATAGATTTTAGGCAAAGGAACAATTCTTTTTCGCAGCAACAGCGAGTTAAATGTAATAATACTAATTATTATTATTATAATAATCACCTGCCAACCTTGTATTCCCAACAACAACAACAAAAACAATGCAAAAGCAACAAGAACAACAACAACCAGAACAACAATAACAAAAATAAGAACAAAAACAAAAACAACAGCAAAAAGCACAAAGATGCTAATGCTCGATCCATTAAAAACGTCTCTAGAATATTTATAGAATAGAATGTAGTCTTTATGCTGGAACTGAGTAAAGGAGTATTATGGCGTTTTTTGTTGATATCAAAACCGGATTCTTCCATATCCCCTTATAACCTTGGTTTACGTAACCTTCTCCCACGATTCGTTATTTAAACAAAAAAATAATAATAATAAAAAATAAAGATATATATATATAATATATAATATATATAACGCCTTAGCTACACTGCTTAGACTTGACAAGAAAAAATTAATATATGAAGGTGGGCTTTCATTAGATTTCTTCTGTTTTGTGCCTATATTTAGCGAGAGTTTAACGAGATGCAGAGAAAATGTGTTAATAACAAATAACTGTTTGGAATGTGTGAAAAAAATCTTTGCAGTAAAATCGAGAAATACCAATAACGATTAAGCAATGTATATGTAATGTTAAAGTAATGCTCTTTGCAAGGCCATAAGAATAACAACAATAATAATGATGATAACAACAACAACTAATAATCTTACAAAGTCACGCTTTATAATAATAATAATAATAAACTCAAAAGTAGACTTTTGGGTGAATCTGCGCATACGTACTTTCCACTTTCTTCAAAAAATCATATAACACACATATAATATATATATATATATATATACAACCTAGGCTTTCCAACCATTTTCAAAGGTATATTTGATCAATTAACGATTACGTAGATTTCTTTATGATATTGTAGAAGGCAACCGATTAGATTAGTTACAGTCCGAAGCTTGTAGCATCACCTTTATCCAATATATCTAACTATACTTTTCGTAAATTAGCTGCATCATCTTAGTTTTTGCTCTCAGTATCGATAGATAAGTCGATATATACGCCATACAACCTTTCCTGCTTAATTTTAAAACCTAGGAATGATAGAAAATATTGATATAATTCACACGTAAGTTGATATATCAGTCGATATTTTGAACTTTAAAATATATGAGAGCCATGAATTGGAATTTTTCTTACAATCTTGGAACAATATTTTGGCTGATTTTCGATTAATATCGATATTGTTCGATATATCAAATTTTATCACAATTTCGAAATGAAATATTCCAAAATATATTGAGTGCAATATTGTTTTCGATATATCGTATTGGACTTTTCCTCTCGATATACATCGGTGCCTTTCCGATTTGTAAAATGCTTAGTGCATTCTTTGAAGAATTGCTCGATGCACCAGTGCAAAAGAGATGGCAAGACTTTTGTATTTTCAAATATATAAGCAATATTTTCGAGGGTTTTTCTGCAAACTGTTCAGTAAGCATTACTGTAAGCACTTCCCCTTCAAAGACTTCCCTTGAGTTCCATGTATTACTTATGTATGTTTTAATTTCTCGAACAACCAACAACCCCCCTGCATTACTTGGTTTACATTTGAAATAATAACGATGGAATGAAGAAACTAATAATGTGACGACGACATAAATGACTTGAGTAATACCGCATATATATAAATGGATAAAGAAAAGTTGATCTTATATAAAATACTGTGATACTAAATTTTACTAGTACTTCCAGCATAGCTGCATTTTATCCATTCTTAAATATTCTATGTTATAGGAGAAGCAGCATCAGATAATAATCATACAAATAATAACCGTTATATAGGAAAAACGAACAACAAATTATTACAAGAAGAAAAACAAAACAAGAGAAATATTAAAACAAAATGCTTGTCGAAATTAGAATTTCAAATAAGAAGAAGGAAAGAATTTTACACAGAAAGAAGGGGGATAAAGGGGGGTTTCTGAGAGGTCTTTTGTTTTTATTTTTGATTGCATAACAAACATCTTTTGAATGAATATATACACATACATGTATATTTATATATATGGGAAAATAGATAGAACCTTGGTTCGGCAAATTATTGTTCAATATTTACTAGATTTACTCCTCTAAGACAATTAATTACTATTACATAAAAAAGGAGCCTCCTCTCTTTACCATTTACCATTTACCATTTAAATAAGTTAAAAGGAAAAAGCTAGTCATTAAACGAGTTTACTTGTTTCTTGTTATATCAAATGGTTGAAATTCTAACAATTCTTTCAGTTGTTTAGCCTGATTATTTTCATAAAATAATAGCTAAAAGAAATACATATATAAATATATATAAATAACAGAATTTTAAAGCAAAAACCGTACTACTTGCAAGAATAATATATATATAGTATATATATATATATTATATCTGAATAGTACGAAAAATACAAAAGATTGCTCAAGCTGCAAACACTTTTGGTAGTTATTCATTATTTTCCGGGACTTCCCTTATACTGGCAGGACGAAAAAAATTAAATATATATAAAAGGAAAGCAAGCAAATGATGGAAAAAATCCATTTTGCAAACACAGTGATAAGACGAGATTGTATTTCTTAGATTAGAAATACAGCATACACACACACACGTAGCTGTATATAATGACAATGTTTGAATTGGTCTCCGAATACACCCAAAATATACAGACCAATGTTTATTCCATTTGTAACCCCATGAAAACTACAAACTACACAAAAATAAGACAACAAACAAACAAAAAGAACTTGGGTTAACTCCGGTAATTATTAGAAATTGAGCAAAAAACAAACATGAAACAACAACAAACAACACGAGCCACATCGAAGGTGAACACTTACTATTACTTACTATTTATTTTGTAGTTTCTAGAGTGTTATAAGACTATATCCAACTAAGCAGATAACGAAGACATAGTGCCGAGTTCATACTTGATACGATTATATATAGAAATCTGCTATTATTTCTCAACAAATCTCCCAAACACACACACACACAGACACATCTTTTAAATCTTAGAGATACATAAATAGTAATCTTATTCCATTACTAAAACTTTTATTACGACTCTGAATAATACGACGACACCAAGAACATATAATCTCCAGAATAAACAGAACAAAAAAATACATAAATTATTACATAATTAGGTTACACTAATACACTTCGCTTAACCAAAAAGAAAAAATGAGAAACACAAGCAAAACCAAAACGAATGAGCAATTTAGTCAACAAAAAACGGTTATCCATACTGTAGTTTTATTTATATTTTATTTTGTTTCTTGTCTGATTTGATTTCGAATTATTTTAATGAAGACTCAATGAATGCGAAAATAGTTGTGCTTTGGAGACCTGCACAAAAGATACCTTTGACGTAATCATAGCCGGCATAGAAGGAACATTTCGATTAGTATCCACTTAGCATTGTCACAAAGTAACTGAATTATTAAAGAGTTGTCTTGTAGAATGCAGTAGCTAATTTATTTTCATATCCTTTTCAGCCAGATATAGAGAATCTGTTTTATTTCGGAAATAATTTAGCGCTCACCTCATTTTCTACTAGTGCAGGTCTCTGTCTCCACACACTCTACAAATGTGCACTAATCCTTTCTTGAGTTAAATCCAGAGCTTACCAGAGAGGATTTAGCATCGCTAAATGTTCTGATTGAGAAGAGAATAAAAAGAAATGCTCCATTGGGCTCATCCGCTCTCGCTCTAAAATTGAGAGTAATTTTTCGGAAAGATCTCTTGCAGGTCTCTCTTCTTCTCTCTTTGCCTGCAATGTACAAGCGAAGAGAAATAAAGAGAGTAATTTTCGGTCATCTCACTCTCACGCTTTCTCTTCCATACCTTGCCGGCAATGTATTAGCAGTAGCAAAGAAAAGCGTCTGCTTTTAGCTGCTCTTTAAGAGAGCATTGCATTCAATCTCTCTCAAAGCGGGATGACAAGAATCTGAGTTTAAGAGTTACTTGAGATTGCTTGCTTTTCGGAAGGATCTTTGACAACTCTCCCGATCTCGATCTCTCTTTTACTCTTTGCCTGCACTGAGCAAGAGAGCGCTTTTACCTTAGCTCGCACTCTGAGAGAGCTACCCAAGGAGGAGAATTAATTAAGAGACTGCTCTTGGGAGAGGAGCCGAAGGAATACATTGAGTTGAGTCCTATGGGAGCTCTGGTTAAAGCATCAAATCGTACCCAAATATATACTAATATACACACGATTACATACATTCATACACACCCACACAACCCACAAAACTTATACGTAAAACCTTGTTCTTGGTCAAAACCAATTAGTGCAACTAAATATAAACGAGAATAATGCAGAACAAAATAGCAAAAGAAAACACTCTGTTAACAGACAACAACAACAGCAAAAACAGCTAATAAAATGTATCAATCACTTACAATTTTAATATAGATTTTACGAAGGCTTTTGTTATAATTAAAACAAACGAAAACAAAAACAAATTGTATTTTGCGATTTTATAATCGAATGTCAGCCAATAATAAATATAATCTCGAGGTCAGAGAGCCGAAATTTAAACCTTATAAACGTATGAATATTTACATAAAAATCGTTCGGTCTCCAAATACTGTAAATGACGATTTAATAAATTACCAAACAATATATATATATATGTATATATATATATATATATATCAGGTGTACAACTTTGCTTCCGCCGTTTTTTTCCAAAATTAAAAGCTTTATTGCGAAAAAGTGCTTACAGATGTATTATTCAAAGTATTGTCCGTCGCTAGCGACAACTTTCTCCCATCTTTCCGGCAATTTTCGGATCCCGGATCGAAAAAAGGAGCCCTCTTTTGACGCTATCCATGAAGCAATCCAATTTTCCAATTCTTCGAAGGTTTGAAAATGTTGATCTGCCAGGCCGTGTGCCATCGAACGGAATAGGTGGAAGTCAGAAGGGGCGACATCTGGGGAATACGGCGGGTGGGGCAAGACTTCCCATTTCAGCGTTTCCAGGTACTTTTGACCACTTTTGCGACGTGAGGCCGAGCATTGTCGTGTAGGAGGATGACTTTTTCATGTCGCTCTTGATATTGTGGCCGCTTTTCTTTTAACGCGCGACTAAGGCGCATCAGTTGCGTTCGGTAACGATCTCCTGTGATGGTTTCACTCGGTTTTAAGACTTCGTAGTAAATTACACCGAGCTGATCCCACCAAATACAAAGCATAACCTTGGCGCCATGAATATTCGGTTTTGCCGTCGACGAAGAAGCATGCCCGGGCTTTCCCCATGATTTTCTGCGTTTAGGATTATCGTATCGAACCCACTTTTCATCACCGGTTACGATTCGATGTAAAAACCCCTTACGATTTTGTCTTTGAAGCAGTTGCTCACATAAACATAGACGGCGCTCGATGTCCCTCGGTTTCAACTCGTACGGCACCCAGTTTCCTTCTTTCTGAATCATGCCCAGGGCCTTGAGACGTTTTGAAATGGCTTGCTGACTCACTCCCAATGATTCGGCAAGCTGTTCTTGGGTTTGGCACGAATCTTCATCAAGCAATGCTTCCAGTTGTTCATCTTTGAAAGTTTTTCTCTTCCACCACCATGTTTGTCTTCGACATTGAAATCACCATTTTTAAAACGTTGAAACCACTCCCGACACGTTCTTTCACTCAGAGCAGCATCACCGTAAGTTTCTGAGAGCATTCGATGCGCTTCAGCTGCAGTTTTTTCGAATTGTAACAGAAAAGTACAACTTCCCGCAAATGGTGAGAATTGGGCACATAAACGGACATTTTCGAGCGTGAATAATACGAAAACAACAACAGCTGTCACTGAAACGGCAATGGCGATTCGTTAGGCACTGTCCACACTCACTTTAAAGGCATTAGCATCTAGGTGGCTGTACCAGCCTCAGCCGGTGTAGCCACCTATCGGAAAACGGCGGAAGCAAAGTTGTACACCTAATATATATAGAGTACACACGAACTGGGTGCTTATTGGTTGTCACTCGATCTGTTTTTTATTTATTCTCCTGGGGAGAAGCTAAAGCCCAAAATGGACAATTTTTCAGGACAATATTTCCAGCTGGACTTTTCAGGGAGCTTTTACTTTATTTTTACCCAATTTTTTAAAACTTTATTTAGTTTCTTTTTTCAATTTCCAAAAATGACAAACAAAATAGAATATTTAAAAATTTAAAATACAATTTGCTGGTTTGTTATTTTGATAATAATTAATATTTAAAAATGAGTGCTCCACGTGTGCTTGTTGTGGCTTTTGAAATGGAAACAGTTCCCTCGTAGAGTCCTTTTGTGGGTTCTCCTTGGGAAGCCTTGTTCCTTGGACCCCACTATGCCGCCTTTCACTGGAAAACTGAGCTAGCTCCTATTTATCCTTTGGGTGTTAGGTCTTGATGTACCGCCTCCTCAGCTGCTGCTTTTCGTGAATTGAATCCGTACCAGGATGACTTCAATTTATGCCTGCGAAGTGAAAATGGAGATTAACTTTGGAAAGCAGAAGTTTATATATCCAGCACATACAGTGGCTCGCAGCTTATTTCGTGCAGTGAGGAAGCAAAACTTTAAAAGGTCGCTGTGGCTAAACGATTAGAGATAATAAAAAAATTTAAACGCAGTATTTTAAGATCTTGTATTAACATTAATACTGAACTAAAACAATCTTCTTAATTTATAAAACAATTAAGTAATTTAACAAAAACTAATTTAAGAGCTTTTTTTATTCCGCAGCTTATTTCGTGCACTTACTTTAAATTAACTTATTATTATTAATTTGTTATAAAAAATTTTGTGTGGCCTGTTCGCCTATTCTGAATAACTTTTAGAATATTTTTAATAGAAGTAACTTTTATTTTAAGGTTCCTAGATTCAATTTTTAGCAATTTCCTTAGTGCACCAATTTTTCGTTCATTTTTTGTTAAAAAACTTTATTTTTCGGATGAATAGACTAACATTTGCTAGAAATTCGTAATAATTGTTATGTCTGGGTGACTATGGGCCAAGAAACTTACAGAATATATATAAGCTGACAATACTAAAGCCGAAATAGAAAAAAAACAACGAAATTTAAGCCCAAAAATCATAATTTTTAAAATGTAAACTAGCTGCACGAAATAAGCTGCGGCGTGAAAAAAGGGTCATACATTTGTTTTTTTAATATTACTCTTTGGTCTTAATAATTTGGAAGATAATTTTAATTAATTTTAAATGTAGGATATCTGCTGTAAAATGCTGCATTTAAATTATTTCGATATCTTTAATGGTATATGTAGCAGCACTGATAGTTTAAACTTTACATTTTTGACTACACGAAATAAGCTGCGAGCCACTGTACATATTATACCGTCTTTCCCGTTCAGGTCGACACTGGATGTTTTTTGGAAGTGACCAAGTTATTGCTCTCTCGCCTCTCGCCGTTTTCCAGCCGGGCTCGCTCTCGAGAGAAGAGTTCTGTTGCTCTCATCTGCAAGATTCCATGAGCAAAGCAAACTTGGAAGTAACCAGCTCTCACGCCGCCTTACATTTGTCGCTCGTTTCTTCCACGTCGCCGGTTAAAGCGGAGAGGAAAAACGAAAAGTTATTTATGCAGGGGCCTGCCGCCACGATCAAAGGTAATGAAAAACTACGGCTTGAGAACCAGTTGCAGGAGCGGAAAATGGACAGCCCCCGCAGTGTTTGTGAAGTTAGTGAATTAAATGCATTGCCAATCAGTAAGTTATTTTTGGCTGGCCAATTTTTTTGTTTTTTTTTTATGTGAAGTGAAAAAGAAGAAGGACAAGAAATGAAAGTGCTCAGTTTAGTGCGGTTATTTTGTTCTATGTTTTTCCCTTCACCATTTTGTTAATTCGCCGTTGGGATCTGGATCTGCCAAAACAATGTTAGCTGGTGAGTGACGATTTTCCCTTTTCCATTATCTTTGTCTTTCTTTGTTTCTTTTTTTTTCTTGCTTCTTGAATATTTTTTGTTTCCTTGAAAGCGCCGTTACTGTTCTCGCGCTCGAGAGAGCGAGAGAGTACCTTAGAGAATACGATCCACTCTTGTGTTTGCCAATTTTGACAATTGGAATGTTGGAAGTCTGCCTTTGTTTACCTTTTTTTTTTCTGGGCAATTTGTGAATTTGTGAATCCAAATTTTACCATTTTGATCAACATCGAATTATTATATCACAAGTACAAATTTTGTATATATTTTCTGTTACTTTTTCTTACTTAATGATTAAAGTGCAAACTGAAAGGATTATTGCCTGCTTTCTTTTTTATATGATTTGTGTGTAATTTCCCAAGCCTTCCCAGATTTCCCCCATGTTGTTTGTCCACACAGCATGCAGGTTTCGTCGACAACGAACTTGTTACAATTAAAGACAGACCGCTGTTAACGAAACCCGACTTCAGTGAGGACTCTCCCTAGACTTTTTTCCATCAAAAGCGCTTGAAAAACACTTAAAAAAAAAACCTTATCCTGATGATAGCACTGATGATGACTTGAAATAAGCAGTAGGAATGCGGTGCTCCTTGGCCCGTACGATTGGTCTTCCTTCTGTCTGTAAGATAGGGAATCGTTTTATTAGTATTTTTTTGTTTAATTTGGTTTAGAAGTAAATGCTAGGTATAATTTGTTAAATACATAATAATATTCCAAACATAGTCGACTTGGCCGCAATGTCAAATTATTCGATTTGAATATAATTTCTGGATCGAACTTGTAACAAAATTTCCTTCCAAATTTGCTGGCACCTCGCTGAACTTGGGTACACTCTCGTTTCATGCGAAGCCCAAGTGATTATCAACCATGTGGATGCATCTGTAAGCTGGCAACAACTAAATGTTAACTAAATAATTAATAATATTAAGTAAATACTGGGAATACAGAGCAAATCGTGCTTTTTTGAGTGGCGCCAGTGCCCAGAAAGGTGTACCGGATGCTGAGGAACAAGGTATTGTTGTCCTATCATCCAGCTCGCGGGATGATATTGATGATGGGGATAATGATGCCACGGAAACCATCCACTTGATCAATCCGTCAATGAACGAACTGATGCGAGCCATTACCACTGCCAACCAGAGACCGATAATAATAACCCAGCCCGGCAGCCAGACAAACCTTCAGAGAGGAGTTCGCCGCAGCTTCAGCGCCATAGATGATGACGAGTTAATGTACGACGGAGACGTAGATGAAGAGCCCCAACCCGATTCCCTGACATTTGTGCGCATGCTGGGCGGTGGGGTAAGAAAGAGGGAGGAGGTGATTAGGTTCTACCTTTTAAATACCTAAACAAAAACACTCCCACAGCAAGAACACCCCAATTACTATCCACACTTTGTACGGGAAATCTGCTTGAATGTCGTTGACCATCAAGATTATATACGTCGAGCCCTGTCCTTTGACGACTTGCACTTCGTGGATGGTGGTGGTCGTGGTGGTGGTGGTGATAATGAAGATATTGATAATGAAATTCCTAATATTCTTGACGACATTGATGACGGCTCCTTCTTCATGGAGAGCGACTTATCCTCCTCCACTGAGGCTGTCCTGTGGCGGGCTTACTCCGAAGGTGCACTGATCAGCATGCCCGGCGATAAGAATTTGGCCCAGCAAATGGCTATCCTAAATGGCTATCATCCTCATATGAATCGCAAGGCAGACCTGGATCAGATGCTCACAGAGACCAGTCTACCTCTGGCTCCTGATGAGACTTGGAGCCCGGGCTATTGGATCACCT
Source organism: Drosophila aff. chauvacae BK-2020 (assembly GCA_018903765.1). Classification (NCBI taxonomy): domain Eukaryota; kingdom Metazoa; phylum Arthropoda; class Insecta; order Diptera; family Drosophilidae; genus Drosophila; species Drosophila aff. chauvacae BK-2020. The sequence goes on along the minus strand of JAEIGO010000395.1, from coordinate 7,567,602 downwards.
TGGCCCACATCCTGGCCGTAGTTGCCTGCCACCGTTGGGGTCTATGAGGAGGCCTAGTTTTATGTGTTTTTTGTTTTTTTGTTTTTTGTTCTTGGGGTAGGGGAAAGCCCTAAAAAAGATCACTTTGTTACAAATAATTTTCGATCGATTTTATGATTTTTTAAACGCATCCACAAACTGCTGTACAAATGGTAATAAACCTGTTTATTCATGCTCTTAAAGTAAATGCAATCAAAAATGAAATGTTATTAACAATAATTGTTACAGAGATGGGGAAATAAGTGGGCATAGATCTCGCATTTTAAGAGAAACTTTCCTTTTTCATAATTTTAATTTATTCCCTGTTATAGAGACGGAACTAAGCCTGAATATGATATACATGAGGCCTTTTATTTAAAAAAGCGTCTCTAAATTAATTAAGCTGAGCTTCTCCATGGTTTTTAGAATATTTGTCAGATGGTTATTTATCACAATTGCACAATGACATTGCTTTAGTCCTAAAAAATTAAACAAATTAAAGCGTAGACAAAAGACCACTCTACGAATGCAAAGCCAAACAAGGTATATATATGTGCATATATGTACATATGTACATTTCATTTAAGCACATACATATGTACGAATAGCAGGTAGAGCCACAGGTATATGGCGGGTGGGAGATATTGGTACTCAGCCGCAATAATAAAGTTTGCTGGCAGCCACTTTGGATCTAATGCACTCAGAGTGCCACGAAAGGGTGGCCCTGACCGGGTGCTACTGGGTGCTACCCGGTGCCTTTGCCTTCTCTCTCGGCAAAAAGTGTATAAATCGAATTATTGGACACAAAGTCAGGTACATCATCACAATGTCGGTGTGGTTTTTTATTCTTAATTGTTATGGTTGTTGTTTTCAATACAATAACAATATACATACATATAATAGAGTTTTCAGCGGACAATTATATTAAGAGCAGCAGAGGCGAACCCTTGTCGTTCAACACAAAAATAAAGCATGTTTAATGGTACCTACGAGACCTGAGAAGCAACTGACTTGTTTATGCAAAAAAAAATATAATAATACATATTTTTCCCTTCTAACCTTATATTTATTAGCAACTGTCTTGTTTAAAAAAAGATATATGTAATAATATATATATATTACTATTGATTAATATTACTAAAAATACAGAGTTTCTAACCATTTTATATCTCAGAATTTGATTTTATGTTGTGTACAAATTTGACATAATATTGTAGATATCTGACAGCTGGGCTGCCCACTTGTTAGAATGCACTGACAGCTAGTTTCAATTTGCCACCTAGTTAGACATCGGTAAAAAGATGAAGGTATAAATAAGTATATAAGTACATTTCCATACATTCTTTGTTTAATTTATTTTCTGGGCTATAAATTATGTATAAAATGAAGTTATAGGAAGGTTAAACATTATTTATAAATACAAATATTAATTTTTCGAAAGTTTGATCTTGATTTGATCAATTGATTTTCGTGCAAACAACTAGGAAACATTATAATAAAATAAAAATTATATAAATATATATTTACTTCTATTTATATTTCTTACAATATCCCTTCAAAGGACTGCGGACAGTGGCTGTAAGGCTGTGGGGCTTTGTCCAAGCCATACTATACTCTGTACATATATGTCACAAGTAATTCTGACGTAACTGAAACTTTTAGGATGTGTGACAGGAAGACAGAGAGACAGGAAGACAGGAGTACAATGCATTATTCGACACAGACATACACATACCCAGGCACGAGTGTGCCGGCACTCTAAGGCGAATAAAACTACGCAAAGTTTATTCTGCTTCATTTGATAAAATGCGACTGGCGACTGCCCTTACACGGTACAGGGAATGATGGCAGTAGTAGTCAGTAGTCAGTAGTCAGTAGTCGGTCGTCGGCAGTCGTAACGGATGTGGAGGCGGATGTTGTGAAACCTCTTTGTTGCGGCAAACACTTACGCACACCAACAAGTGGAGCGGAAGTTGACAAACGTGTACCGTAACGTGTACACTGTCACAGTCACAGTCACAACAAAAACAACAGTCGCAGTCACAGTTTGTGAGGGAGTGTGTGTAACACGCACATTTCCGGTGTCTACCCTCCATCTATGTATTTCAAAATTTATCACTAGCTTTTGTTTCGAAACAGCCAGGGTGGCCTGACTGACGACTGACTGGCTTTCAATGTTGACAGTTCCTAAAATAAGTTCTGTTCTATCCACTTTCGTCGGTTTTCAATAAAATATTTTATATTTCTAAAGGGTTTCCCTGATTATCACAATTAGGGATGTAGCTCTGCCTGACGAACTTTGTTTGTCGATCGGTTATCGGTGTTTATCGATTTTAAAATGATGTTTTTCTCTAACGAACATCGAAAATATACATATTTTTAGATCTAACACTAGTTCATAATTTTAAATAATTATAGTTTAAAATTATTTTAAGTGATCTCATTAAAACACGAAAAACCTCTCGGTTTATCGATTTCAAATCGATTGTCCACTATAAGAACATCGAAATTATTTCTTTTTAGGCCTGGAGTTCCTACATATCATTAACAAATTTAAAGTTTATAGTTGTTCTCTAGGCTTTAAACTTAGTAAAATTGATATTAAACTCGAAAATCTTCATTTTATATAGATTTTAAATCAATTTTATGTGATAAAACTCTGAAAATGTGATCAGGCCAGTAAAGTTAAACTCTTCTATGAGAACTTTTGAAACCCCCTGAATTTGTATTATTTGTGTGTGCTCAAGTCCAAGTCCAAGCGCACTTCAAAGGCAATAGACCATGACCGTGGACAAAGTGGACAAAGATGTAGTTCGATGGCCGGATGGCGGCTGGCTGGGCTGCTTATTTGACTGACTGACTGCTGGTTAGCTGGTTGGACGGTTGGTTGGTTGGTTGGCGACCGAACACGGTGTAATTGTGCTTCAATGGCAACGAGAACGAGCCCAAAGAGGCCAAGAGCGGTGTGCCTGTGCCTCAGTGCTTGACCAACTATTTCGCTTGTGCTCTGGCAAAGGGTATACCCGATACAAGGCACTATTTGTCACAGCAAATAGTTGTAAATTAATCAAGCTCTAGCTGGGGTATTCTAGCAGGGTTCTTATCATTTAGTTCATAAGTTCTTAAACCATTTAAAGACCACTTAAAAGGTAAACATTGCGATTTCACATAGTACTCAGAGAACCTAATTTACATTTAAAATGATGAGGAATTGTAAAGAAATCGACAAACAAATATAATGTTCTAAAAATATTGAAGACAATCTTGTTTAAGCTTTAGTAAATATTAAATATATAAAATATTAAATCATTAAATATATTCAAATCACAAAGAGTACCAAAACATCGGCTTGCCGAAACTATTAGCTTTTTATGCTATTTTTTTTTAACATTTAATTTAAAATGTTGCTTAACAAAACAAATAAAAAGCATAATAATAAATACAATTATTAATATAACAACAAACAAAATAAACTATTAGAATAGAGTCGCCATTGAAGGCCTTTTTTGTTGTCATATTTAAAATCTAACATTCCCCTCTGCTTGAAATAATATATATAATAATAATTCGAAATTAGTAATTTATAAAAAATTTCTTTAAATAAAAAACGAAAACATTAAAAAAATTTCATTTTGCTTTAATTTGCCCAAAATTATGGAGGATAAATATTTAAATTTTAATAATACTTTCGGGGTATTTAACATCAGTCAGATCTCATTGCAAACTGCAAGGGTATAAAAAACTTCGGCGAAGTTAAATTTCTTTCTAGTTTAAAGGTTAAATTATTATTATTAAAAGTCAAGTTTGCTGACATTTTAAGCAGTAATTTTGGTGTGCTTAGCTCTTTCTTTTTGTTTGTGCATAAATTTAATAAATAAATGTATTTTTTTAATAAAGTCCATAAACAAATAAGTAACTAAATTAAAAAATAACTTTAAATTTCTAGATTTTTGTAGTAAATTTAAAATACCGCCGGTTGGCAATGGTTTTTTTTGACTGTCAAAAAACTCAGCGCTTGTCACCTGCGGCCACCTGTTAACATCCTCCTCAACAACTCCTAGGCGGCTGCCATTGCTTTCTATTACGAAAAGCTAGCACATGCCAACAAATATTTGTTATTTGTATGTTCTTTAAATTAAATATAAAGCAATTATATCCTGATATAAATATTAAAAACATAACTTTATTTCTGGCAAACTTACCTGTGAGCTTCCTACTCTCCGGAGGATTCGTGGTACACCTCCTCTGCGTGTAGGGAGTGGTGTGTCTGTGGTGTCTGTGTGTAATTTGTTGTTCCAAACAGCTGTGCGGTTTGAGTTTTCTTCTTGCAATATTTTGTTTATTGTTTGGTTCTTAGAGGCACATATGCCTTCAATTTTGTAGTAACACCAAGGCATATATCACTTAGAAAAAATACATATTTAATTTTTAGCACAGATTTTGTATTAGTTTTGTTTTTTTGTTAACGGGATGCTTTGTAAACAATTACTTTTTTATTGTTGTATTTTTGTTCTGTAGGCCAAAAATATATATATATTTATAGAGAGCGAGAGAAGAGAGCGTGTGTTTTGGCATAAACTTCCGCCTCGAACGTCCCGGAATCGAATGAACCAACAACTGTTTCTCCGTTAATAATGAAAACTTTTTGCAGGGCCCAGAGCCATGGCAGAGCGATGCCTTTTCAACCCCCAATGCCACAAGGGCTCGTTGTGTGCGCACACATACTGCGGCAGTTGGTATACGTACACGCGTATATGTACACGTGTACGTGTGCCCGGGCCCGAGTGGGTCCGGAGTCCGGAGGATGGGTTTCCCGAACGACACGGCACGGCACGACACGAGGCGAGGCAACGTAACGCATCCGCATCACAATGGCACTGCAATGCCGCAGCAGCAGCAACAGCAGCAGCAGCAGCATCAGGCAGTCGTCGTTGTTGTTGTTGCCAGTGACACGAGCCGCGCCTCGTGCTCTGCCAGGGCACCCCTGCCACACACACACACACACACTGCCGAGCCACTTGGGGCATGACGACGACACGACGCCCGACGTCGATGTTGTCGGGAGTGCGCACCTTTGAACTGTTGCTGCTCTGCCTGTCAGAGCCACTGGCTGGACAGAGCCAAGCCAGAGCCATAGCCAGAGCCATAGCCAGAGCCATAGCCAGAGCCATAGCCATAGCCATAGCCAGAGCCAGATCCAGAGCCATAGCCAAAGCCAGAGCCCGAGCTCGTGCACGTAGACATAGAGAAGAGTATGGAAATTCATCATTTTCTTCCTTTTTTTGTTTCCTTTTTGTACATTTCTTTTTTGCGTATTTTTGCGAGTGCAGCAGACAAGCCGTCTAATGGATGGAATAACGGTAACCGAGCGCCGCGTAGACGACATAAATCTTTTCTAGCTGTTGCTCTGCTTTTGCAACTCAATCGGTTGTGAATGGGCTCGGATCTTGGTTGATTGGGAAGGAACGAAGGGGTGTTTAAGTCGATTCAAAAGCCGCCAAAAATATCAAGCAAATGTGACAGGAGATTTTTCAAAAATATCACATAATTATGAGGGCACCATTTTGTATAGAATTTTAGATAATGAGAGGTGATTTTATAAAACATATCAGAGGGGAAAGTTTTTAGAAATTGTATATAATGAGGTTAGATTTTGTGGAAATCAAATAGTATATAATTAATTGGAATCATGAATTGGAAACTATACAAATGAGAACAATTTTTTAATATAAAAATAATAACAATTTGGAGTAATTATTTGTAAAACAAAAAAATTTTTAATTCTTAGGGTTCTTGTAGCTTCCAAATTTCTTAAGATTGGTAAACCTTGTTCCTTAAATTTATTTGTTAAAAAGTATAATTTTTAATTTTAGCAGTTTTTTTTAATTTGCTTTTTTTTTTACATATAATACCCTAGCTATGAACGAAAAGTGTGATGTGATTAAAAAAAACAAAGCTCCCAAAATCTTATCGATAAAATCAACATTTTAAAAATCTAAAAAAAAGTTGTATCGAATTTATCGTTCAAATGTCGAATATATTGAATATATTAGGGAAATCTTAATTAATGGCACATTGTATGTATAAGAACACAATTTTATAAAAGTGTATACAACTTTAAAATATATATCAACTAACTAGCAAATAACAATAGACTATCGATATTTTCTGCTTTCCCCAAACAAACTTAACTATAATTGTAATGGATTCCCCATTAAAAGGAAACTAACTATGCAAACTTGTTAAGCCTCCAATTTTTACTAACAATACTCAGTGAAAAAGGGTTAAATATTTGCCAAAATGAATCTTTCTACCGATAAATTCGAAACACTCCGTTGCGAGCGAACCTAGAGACTTAACTGTCCAATATATTCCACGGTGCTCGCTGAGAGTATGAGACCAAAAATCGGTGGCCAAGCCAGGCCAAGCCCACTTATCCCCAACGACATCACAATCGGTCGGTCGGTTGGCTGACTCGCCTACAAAAAAACACAGAGAACAAAAACAAAAACCAAAACAAAAAAAGGGAATCGAAATTGAGGCATTTTTACCTTTTTATTAGTACATACACACGGTCAGGCGAGTGGAATCAATGGACCCAGCCAGCCATCGGAGCACACATGACAATAAAAGCCGTGTCCCTGGGTATAGGTGCCTCCAACCGGGCGGAGATAGTGGCAGTGGCAGTGGCACTACCAGTGGCTGTATGACTCCGACCTAGGCCACGGCCTCGGCTCGGGCTTGTTGGTAACAGAAATTTCAAAGCGCAGTCCAGGGTGGTGGCACGACGCGACGCGGTCAGTGAAATCGAAACAGAAGCACATTAAGCCACGGCTATAAGGCTATAACTATAAAACAGAAACAGCTTTGCATACATTCATTCCCTGGACAACGGGGCTTGATTTGCTGCTGCAGCCGGAAAATCGGAAAATAGGAAAATCACCAAATCGGGGTGTAATACTGAATTTATTTTCCTGGAATACAGGCGAAAGACAGATAGATAACCTTAGATGAGGGTCACTCAATACCCATTTAAGATTAAGTTAAGTATTTATCTATGGGATAACGTCGGCTTTTTATCTGTAGTGAAATATAGAAAAATTTATAGTTTTAATAATCGAAATTTAATCGATTTAATGGCTTCGAGAAGTTTGTATTTAATCCAGTTTAAGTAGATTAATTATTCAGTTATTTAACACGCATCCGTCCCAAAAAAGTTGAAGCGCAATTGACAGTGAAAAAAGCACAAAATTTTTGTTGGGTTTTTGCTATAATTATCTTCTATTATTATTATTTTATTTTAAAGTGTTTATTTTTTTAACTTTTTTTAATTTAAAAAAAAAATTAATAATTTTTCCATTTGACAAAGATTGAATCGTGGTCTGGACAGACTTTTGGAACATTTATCGCATTCCACAGAGTGTACATTCGCATTGATTTCCGTGGATACAGTGGCACCGCGCCCCTTCCGGACGGGATGTGGTGCGTCACCAGGATGTTGACGGCTCCGTGACATTCCCTCATTTCACCACCACTGCCATGGCCCTTCCCCTCTGGGGGTCCTCTCCAGTAGGTCAATAGTTGGTGAGACAATCACGCCCAATTCCACTAAGAAAAGTCGCCTGCGGAAGTTCTTCTTGCGAATATTCCACAGAGGATTCAGCTGCGTATACGCAATGTACGCATTCAATGCTGACATATCAAGCATATTGCGGCTACTGCGACTGGCCACCTGTTCCACCTGTTCACTTCCCTCTTGCAGCGATATGTGCCCACCATTTCGTCCATCACGTCGATACCACATTTGGTTTTGTTGTAATAGTTTATTATTTCAGGATTCACTTTATTGTCGCTTTGGCCAATGAAAAAGAATTTTGTGGTATGTGCTCAACAGTGTTACAAATCGCCTACACTGCGTTACATATGACACCAGTGTGGCTCCCAATGTTGCCTCAAACACAAATTGGAGTGATAAAGTGGCTTCTTCTTCATGTCGACGATCAATGGAGTGTACAGGTGGCCAGTCGCAGTAGCCGCAATATGCGATATGTCAGCATTGAATGCGTACATTGCGTATACGCAGCTGAATCCTCTGTGGAATATTCGCAAGAAGAACTCCCAGGCGACTTTCTTAGTGGAATTGGGCAGTGCACTTGTCTCACCAACTATTGACCTACTGGAGAGGACCCCCAGAGGGAAGGAGCCATGGCAGTGGAGGAAATGAGGGGAATGTCACAGGAGCCGTCAACATCCGGGACGCACCACATCCCGTCCAGGAAGCGGGCGCGGTGCCACTTGTATCCACGGAAATCTAATGCGAATGTACACTCTGTGGAATGCGATAAATGTTCCAAAAGTCTGTCCAGACCACAGATTCAATCTTTGTCAAAATGGAAAAAATTATTAATTTTTTTTTTTAAATTAAAAAAAAGTTAAAAAAAATAAACACTTTAAAAAATAAAATAATAATAATAGAAGATAATTATAGCAAAAAACCCAACAAAAAAATTTTTTTGCCAAGGGACAGTAACTTTTGTGTTGCCACGCCCCCAAGCCTCCTAGAAAAAAATTCTTCTTGATTTTGAAATTTCGTCAAAATTCGTTCACTGAGCCAAAATTTTATTAAAATATCTTTGCAACTAATGACCTAAAAATCGATTTGAAAATCAAAATTGTGTCAAATTGACACAAGGGACGGATTCGTGTTAAAAAGGGATTTCTAGGCATAAAGTTACAATTTTGATTGGTATATATAGGTATTTTAAATATTTTAAATATTTCTTAGAGAAATTGCCAGTTAAATTCAAAATATAAATTACAAAGACTTGAGCAAATATGTTGCACTTAAAAATCAGCTTATTAAATACTCCTAAGTGGTATAAAAATATATCCATTGTCTTACATCCATGAAGTTCTTATTGCTTGTAATGGATATATACATTTAGCACAGATAAAGGTGTTTGCCCTCGTAGATATCACTTAAAGGGGAACCAGCAGAGATTCCAATTAAATGCTGGTGGCGTCTAATTAATTGATTATATTTTTATATGGCAAGGACGATTTTGCCGGTGGACCGCAGAATTAATTATGATTTGACTTTGGTGTAAGTTAAAGAAACATTTTGTGGTCGCTGCAGACTAACAAATGGCTGCTGCTGCTGCTGCTGCTGCGCTCCCAGGTCGCACTGCAGGTTGCGGCGACTGCTGCGGGGCTGCCCATCCGCATCCGCATCCGCATCCTCATCTCCATTCCCATCCCCATTACCATTCCCATCCAGACATATTGTTGGCACATTGGACGTGGTTTTTAATTTGCCTTATCTCGGTGCTCTGGCTCCTTGGCTGGGCTCACTTAATTTATACCTTACTCAGGCGGTCCAAGAAGGTCCCGGGCATTATATCAAGAAATTATTTTCGTCAGGTTAATTGCAATTTCGCCCAGAGATATATATGAAAAAATATATATATTTATATAAGAATATAAGCTTGGGTAACAAAGCGCTCTGCGTGATAATGTGCTGTTTTCAGGTTTCAAATGAAAATGGGCTATGTAACCCAAAGTTTTTAAACGATTTTCATAAGAAAAAATACCTAATAAGGTTTTACCTCTGCTTAATTATTAATTATATGTAAGTAAAATAAGTAGTATAAGTAGTAAATAAATAAGTAGGTATGGCAACCTTGAAAGTAATAAGAACAAGGTGGCAGCCCAGCTGTCGACTGTCTGCTGATCGAAACAAGTGGACAGCCCAGCTGTCAAACGATCATTAGCTGTCAGTTAGCTTTCTTTTGTAAGAGTCAAGCTCTCGATGGCATTCTTCATAAAAAATATATTAAAATATATTAAGTATTCCCAAAAAAAAATCAACCTTTTGGCTGGGGGAACAAGACGAAACCCTTTATCCGCTTGGCTTCCTGCCAAAAGGCAAGCATTTCCTCGGGTTAATTTCCTTGTAAGTACCGCGTTCAAATATAATTAAGGCAATATGTACGCGGCCTTTAACGGAGTCTGTTAATTTAGTGTGTGTTGTGTGTGTTCATGCATTAATACACATATATGTACGTAAACCATATGGGTGGGACGAGAGTCTCGGCACTCGTCAGGCGGCAGGCAAGACGCCTTTTGCGTGTTGCGACAAAAGGTGTTAACACCAACAAGTTGCCTTTGCTATGATGACAATAGAACAATTGGCCATGGGTGGCCATTGCCATTGTCGTGCCGGAGATTTTTCGCATATTTATACAGGTGTGCCCGGCAGATGATAACCGAAGGCGACCGCCGGGGCAGGTGAGGCAGGAGGCAGGAGGCAGGAGTCAGGAAAGCTGCGAGGCGCGTCGCACAAGGCAATCAGTCTGTGTCAGAGCTGGGAGGGAGTGCACGAAGTGCCTTTGATATTGTTGACACAAGCAGGACAGCTACAGCAGGCAGGCTGGCCCCGGACGAAGGACGAGGTGCGAAGTGCGAAGGACCCCGGGACGAGGATGATGGTAACAGTGATGCAACAATTTTCCAAAGGATTAAAGTTGTCGTACAGACGCCTGATTGCGTGTAAAAAAAAAAAAACAAAAAAATTGCATCGAGAAGCAATAACGAACGAACACAGGACTCTCCAGTTGTCTCGTTGGAATCGTTACTTGGATTGGTTTTGAGTCCAATCGATGTACCGAGTGAGTAATGGGGAAAAAAGCAAGCCCGTGATCGTGCATATTATCCTCCTGGGGTTTCCCCTGATTTTCAGTTCAAGTCCCTAGTCCGAGTCCGCGAACGAGCTATTTGTTAATTTATTTACATACCATACTATGTATATGTGAGGCTGGGCAGGGAAGTGAGTTGGTAAAAGGGGCTGCGCTGCTCCCTTTGCCACTTCACGCGTTAAGTGCGCATTCATACACTTGAATACGTTTCGGGGCGTGTGTTGTGTGTTGTGTGTCTGTGTGTGGGGTGCCGGCCTGCTGCTAAACAAAGGTGGTTGGAATGGGCCATGCCGATGCCGGTGGTTAACGGATTGGAGTTATCCCCGCCGAGGACCATGCTAAATTAGTTCCAGTTTATCGCGCCGGGAACCTGTTTTGCATAAATTAAACATGTAAGGATTAAAAGGATATCCCGCTGGATTGTTGAATAGCTGATCTGCTATTTTTAATTCAAGTGTTTTGTGTGAGGGTAAAAACAATGTAAATGATGCTTTTATTAAACCATTATTGTAGTTCTTCTTTATTCTTCAAAAACCTATCAAAAACTGTAGAATTTGGATTGATAAGTTATCCAGAAAAATATATTATGAAAGTATCATATTAGGAAAGCATTAAGTGGGACTCGAAACGGTTAGTTTTTATTATACTTAAAAATTTTAATTTTAAATGCTAAACTGGTACAAAAAAATCCCATAGTTACTTATGATATTTATGATTTAAAATAAACAAATAATGTAAAGCGTATAACTGTGTTACAGTAATAAGGATTCTGTAGCCTCAGGCCATTAATCTGAATAATTGTACATTCTACGCAGTGTGTCCGCCGCCACATTGCTGGTGCCAATAAAATAGGGCACAAGGACTTGAAGTCATCCCCTCATCCTGCGAGGAGATTATACTGCGGCTCCTTATAATTTGGAAAGTGTTTTTGTACAATAAATTTGATTGGGGCGCCGCTCCGGTTTCCCAGCATGGCCTTATCTTTCACGCATATTAATAATGCTTCGTCATTAGACGACTCTACGCAGATGCAGACAGCGGCAACAATACCTGCAATGCCAGCAGGAGCAGGAGCAAGAGCAGGAGCAGAAGCTGGAGCTGGAGCTGGAGCCACAGCAACGGCAACGGCAAAGGACATCCAGGAGAGGAGCAGCAGTTGACGTTACAACTCAGCAAAAAGTAAAGGCAAACATGCGAAGGAGTTGGCTTGGCTTGGCTTTGGCGTTGTTGGCAAACAACTCTAGATGTTGGCGGAACGAAGCGAGCCAAGCTAAAAAGTCCACAACGAAAAGCGCTGAGAAGATTCCATTTTAACATCTCATTAACTTGAGCGGCGCAGACGTGCTGTTTGGGTGCCCACCGCCTGCCTGCCTGCCTTCCTGCCTGCCTGCCCGGTAATGGGCTTGCAGATTGCTCGGATGCCGTGCGGGGGCCTGGGCAGGGGTATAAAGTTGCAATAATTTAACAATTCCGCCCTCTTAATTGCCTGCCGCATTTCATTTTAACGTGAGTCCGCGACGCGTCCGCCCTGGCACGATGGCTAAGCTGCATATAAACACATACACTACATATCCTGCAGCTAAGCCCGATTTTTAGCTGGAACACATGCTCTTAATTGGGCGGGGATTTTACGTGTTTTTCGTAGAGATATAAACCTGAGAAAGCCAGGTTTTGGAAAGCCTTTGTTTGAGTCGTTTTCGAGATTATAAATTAACAAAATCCATTCCCTAGGTTTATTGTTCTTAAATTGTTTACAGTTTAAAACTAAAATACAAAGATCGAATTAATGTCCTCTTGAGACCGCTGTCAGCATGCTTCGTTTGCTTGACAGCTGGGCTGTCCACTTGCTTCGATCGCCTGACAGTCCTTCAAGGTTGCCACCTAGTTTAACATTGTTAATGAAGTGAATCTCTGCCGACTTTGTGGCTTTAAAAATATATTTCCTGGCGTAGCATGCAGTTATTAAGAATTTGTACAACTTTCTACAAGTTTTAAGAATATATTTCCTGGACCAGCATTCAGTTATCAAGAATTTGTATTAGTCTAAGATCGAAATCCTCCATCCCACATCCCACATCTTGCCACCACCCCATCGTCTTTTCTAACCAACTTAATCGTGGTGCCCAAAAACCCATTTATAGCTCCCATCCAGCTTATTTTCTCGAGCAGGGCTCGCTCTTTCGAATATGTCAAGCAGATACGCTTAATGCGAAATTAAATGAAAACACCTTAATTGCAGAGAGCTCGTCGCGTCGCGTCGCTTCGCGTCAGACATGGTTGCACAGCACGACGCTGCACGAGTGTGCGTGCACACTTTGAGACGCAACCGTTGCCAGACTACACACAGGGCGGCAAAGGGTGGCAGGGGAGGAACGTTTTATAATTTTACGCATTTTCACAGCCATCATAATATTACCAACGAGTGTGTGTTCGAGCTTATTCCCCCTGCCCCTGCCCTGCCCTGTACTGTAGTTTCATTGCGCGTTTTGTCATGTGGTTCGGTTTGCTTTGGTTACCAAAAAGCGTTATAAAAATGTTATTATCACACCTTTATGACACTTTCAGATGCTTATTATGATGAAGATAAAGGTTTCCACTCAGTGGCAGTAATGTAACTGGGAATCTAGACAGCAAAAAGAGGTTTGGAAATTGCATATGGGAATAAATGGAATAAATAAAGTTAGCAAAATAAGTTTTGTTTACGAATATTGGAATAAAAACTGTCAAAACGGAAACCTGGCAACTTGGAACGATCGATGATTGGAGCAAGTGGACAGTCCAGCTGTCAAAAAGGTCTCATTCTCTTGAAAGGGTTTTGAACATAATTTCTTCTCTATAATTTTAGCTGCATCTCAATCCCCCTCTGTGATAGTTGCTTCTAAAATCACAGAGCTCTCGCTGCATATTTCTCTCTTCATAAAACCATCAATGCTATGAAGAATAAAAATCCAACATGGAATGTAATCAGACACTTTGATGGTACAGCTTTCTGTGCAAAACTACTTACTTCTTCCTTGGCATGGAAAAATAGGGAAATTACTATAATTGTATTCCCATATGCAATGAGCTGCACAGCTGAAGAGCTGCAGAGCTGCAGAGTGCTCATTGCATATGCCAATCGACTGACTGTCACACATGGATGCCTGGACGTGCACGGCTGCAAAGCAAATAAGGGTGGGCCTTAAATGTACATTTATAAAAAAATAAATAAATAGTAAACAATAATAAATTCTTGATATAAATAAATAAGAAAAATTCTTTATTTTAGTAGGCTTATCTTGTAAAACCTTGAGCCAAGTTATGACCAAAAAACCATTGAAGGTGTTACCCCAAATGGAGTCAGAAGCTTGAAAAGTTGTGAAGGAGTCATTTCCGACCATATAAACCATATATATTCTTGATCAGCATCAAAAGAATTCGATCAGAATTGTTCTTCTTTTAAAACCAAGAAGAAAAAACAAAACCAGACTGAAATCGGTTGGGTTTAAGCCAAGTTATGATCAAAAAACCATTGAAGGTTTTTAGCAATTTTTAAGAAAAAAATGTGAACCTTATTCTTAAAAAATTGCCCAAACTAGATATCAAGCTTTGAATGCAGAAATGTTTGCCTGATATCGGTTTTACCTTCTCAACCCTCTTAAAGAATTGAGGTCCATCCTAATCCACATGAGCTCGTGGAGGCGCACTTTGGGGGAAACGGAAAACGGGGGCAGCTGCCCTGCTCCGTTCCGCTTAATAGTGTTAGCATTGTGAATGAAAACGTGCCAATGTGTGGAAGTAATTTGTATTTTCATTAGGTGGGCAACATTCGAGCTCTCAGTGCTGTTTAGTAACAATAACAACTGACTCTAGACTCTGGCATGCGGATGCTCTCGTGTGTGCCCCAAGGATGCCCATTTCCCCATGCGCCGCAGCCTCTCATATATTCATATGTCCCTGGCAACAGCTTAGGTTAAGTGCCAGTGCCAGTGGCAGTGCCAGTGCTAGTGCCTGGCCAGCTCCTGACGGGATACGGTCTGCGATTAAGGTCCTGGGTGCAGAGCCAAGACAAGCGCCAATTACGTACCCAAACTCGATCTGCGAATCTGGAGAGCCCGCTTCCCCCTATATTTTTCATTTCCCTTCGAACTGCCGCCCAGGATAACCCTGAAAAACCCAAAACTCAGAGGCGGATATGAATTGTGAGCGCGGAAAATGAACAGAAATTAAGTGACTTCCGTCGTGGCAATGTCTCGCCGTCTGGTCATGCGAAAATGTTATTTGAAATGACGCTGGAATCGGATTCAGAGTCGGATTCGGATTCGGAGTTGGAGTCGGAGTCGGAGTCGGAGTCGGGGTCCACGGGGATACAGTTGTAGGAAGCCTCGTCATCAATCAGTGGAACGGAATAAATTTACGATTTGCCAATTACTTTTTGTATTTATTTTTTGTTGGCCTGCTGACACATGTGGTGTTTTTTTGGAAATTATTTGAATTTACAATATGGATAGAGTATATATATCCAAGGGTTTATTAAGGTTATTCCCAAAGGAAATTAGTGAATTGAAGGATATTCTTCTTTAAAGTTAGTAAATTATATTCACTTTAACTTATTTATTTATTTAAAAGGCTAGGGTGTCCCGGCATTCGTATAGAACCCAACTTGCTCACTTAATATCGCTTCCTGCTTTATATTCAACACCGAAATTGTCTGCGCAATAGTGGCACCTGTACCTGTGAACTAGGGAAACCCTAGGATATATAGAGAAGGATGCTGGCTGGCGGTGATTGCACACCTTTAACACACACAGCTCGTGACAAATTGAAACTGAAAAGGCATCACAAGTTCAAAATCATAACTGTCTAGGCAAAGCTAAAGGTTGTGTGTGTTGTGTGTCTGCTAGATGGTGTGTGTAGAGTGTAGAGGGTGGGAGGTGTGTGCTTGCTGGCTGGTTATGAGTTATGAAAATCTACAAATAATGCAGGAAGAATGCGCATGAATATGAATATAAATTGAATTTACTGCCATAGTAAAGAGTAAATCATATTTATATTTATTTGACCATGAATAAGTGTGTGCCAGTATATAAAGCACGAGAGTTAAGGTACATACATATATGGAAATGTCCTTGAAAGGGATACCTTCCCATTTTTTCCCTTTTTTGATTTAAAAAAAAAAAAAAATTACACATTTTTATTAATGTATTTTTATGTGTGTGAAAGTAATTATTAAAAATGTTATATGAAGTTACCTAAAAGTAACGAATTAATAAAAATACAAATAATAGTATAAAACCCTACAAATACTGCAAAAATACTACAAAAACTAAAATACTGCTCCTTTGTTAGGTTTGAATGATTTTTTCTATAATTTTGTTAATGTAAATTAATATAGTATGTAGTAAAATTTTTGCAAATATAATAATTCAAAAGGAAAAAAAGATTATCAACAAATTCTGCATAAAAATACTAATTTTTGTACCTAAAATATAAATTGGAATTATGCTTTTAAAGCTTAACACACTCAATATTCATTTCGCTTTTAAATAATCCCCAAAACTCGATGCAGAGTATTCTTTACTTCGACGAACCCCAAGGCGGAACCCAATATCCTTTTAGCTCTTGTATTTATTTACCTTTAGGTACGTGTGCACAGATGTATGTTTACTGTTTTCAGTTTTCGATACGCCACAGATTGAAAGCAAAAGTTAAAAATTCTCTCCCATATACATAGATTAGGCCATTTCCTTCGCTTCCAACGTTTTCGGGGGGTAGTATCTACATTTGACATGCTTTTATCTGTTTAGCGTGTTTATTTGCACAGGAAACTCATTACGCAAATCTCCCCCAAAGCTATACGTAAATCCTTTTAGGGTCCCCCCAATAATGCCGCTGCATGCCGAGGCCTTAGCTCCTTTCAAGTGAGAAGGGGAGCTGGGACTAGCTGCCCGCATTTTGTATTATATGTTATATCATATATAAGTACATATATATAATGTATATTTTTTTTTATACGCTGGCAAAAAGGTTTTATGCTTTAATCGAGACTGGGGGCTATATACCTGAGTGCTTTCTATTTTTATGCCATTTAAGTAACTTCAGGGATTGATTGACCAAACATTCCTACAGTTTGTATTTAAATAGCTTCCTTAAGATGTGAATTCTCAAATGTTTCTGCTTTTGGCTGGGCATAACAAAGCAAATGATGAAAAAGAATAATTTTCAATTTCATTTGCCACCTGCGTCACGGGACTACTCTTTTTCTTGATGGGGAAAGTTAAGGAAAAGCAAGGAAAGCGGAAAGAGTATGACTGCTAGTTGCACTTCTTGAGGTACATGTTGGCAAAACTACTAAATATAATAATATATAATATATTTATAATTAAGTTAGCTCTTATTTTAGATAAATAAATATTAACTATTAATAGATAGAATAGAAGTTTCCAAGATGACAGAAAGAAAGCAGAAAAGTTCAGACAAGAGAACCCTGGACTGTCCACTTGCTACGGTCGCCTGACAGCATATAGCTTATAGTTAAATATTATTGTGAAAATATTAACAAAATAATACTAAGGGAAGGGTATTTAGTATTCTTCTGGAACAATATTCCGCAGTGGCAAGTGCAATTGCCTTCTACATACATACATATAATGCACAATTTTCCTATGCTTTTTTTTTTTCGCAAACTTTAATTTCAAGTGCAAGTCCAAGTTACTCAAATGGCAACAACAATGGCCAACTTTTTTCGTACATTAAGCCGACGTACAGCGACGGCTTTGATGATAAAATTGAAACCTCTTTTTTTTTTTTGTAAATACAGGGTTCCTCTTAGGACAGACGACTTTCAAGCTTACACAAGATATTTTACAAAATGATATACAAAATTCAGGAAATACTTTTCTATTTCATAGAAACTAGTATAGGGTATTTGCAAAATACATAATTCTAGAAGTATGAAAGTACTGGGTAGTCCCTGGTCGAGTCTTGACTTTAGAGGCACGTTACGGCACAGTCGGTTCCAGTTTGTGTTCGGTGTCGGAGTAAAACAGTAAATAATAAACAGAACGCAGAACGGAGCATGGAGCACGGAGAACGAAGCTCCGAAGGTCCTTGCCTCTTTTTTTTTATTTCCTTTTTATTTATGCCGACATCTATGGAGCTCCACTCCTTGCCAAACACCTCCGCAGCAGGAGCAGCAGGAGCAGCAGGAGCAGCAGCAGCAGCCAGGTGCCGCTATCGAAAACAAAACGCAACAAAACCAGGCAAAAAATGTCTCACAACTTTTAATTAGTTTTTGCTTAAAAGTGACGCACGGAGCACGCTCGCGTTTGTGGTATAAGGCTCAAGTGGCAGCCAGTTGGATGGAGTGGAGATGGAGATGGAACAGCAGTAAATCCCGCACTTGGATTGCACTGAATATCCGGAATCCTGTATCCTGAATCCTGAATCCTGGCTGGATGGGGTGTAGACCCCTTTATAGGCTGGCTAGATAATCGGACCCCCAGGTAAGCCGTTTAACTTGAATCGAAATCGAGCTTAAATTCTGCAATTCTGCAAAGTTAAAGCTTCCCTTCCAGTTTTGGGGCACGGCAAGGACCCTGCCTGGGACCAAATTAATTGCATTTTATGAGGTCTCGGGACACCTTTGAGCAACAACAACAAAACAGTCTTTGACTTTCAACCGAATGAGGACGGGGTTAAATGTTAATTACTTTTAATGCTGTGACGGAATGTCAGAGAATAGGGTTCTTTTCACCACCTTACTAATTAAAATAAAAACTAAAGTAAGATACAGGTTCGGAGATTAATAATCATTCTGGGTTTATACCTAAAAATATAGCAAAACCACTGTGCCAACTGCCAGGTTATTTCCGATATCATCGCGAGGTTAATTTAATATTTACAAGCCGCCTGTCGAAAGTTGAAATTAATAATTTTGTTTCCTTTTATTTTTTTGAGAGAGTTGCCCGAGATGTTGCCATAGTTTCACGACAGCCTTAAGGTCCTTAAATCTAGGTCCAATACTCCAAGTGAATAAGAAAACTGAACGGTCAAAGTGCCGGCATTCGGTGTGGCTTCAAATTGAAATGAACAAACCACAGCAAAGCTCCGGAGCAACTTGCTCCTCCATCCACCTTATCGCCTCCTCTCCAAGCGCTATGCAGTTGTGGCTTTAGCCAAATCGAAAGGACAGAGCCAGGACAGAGCCAGGAGTCCTGGTACTTTGTCACTTCTTAGCTGGTCTTAGGCTGGCGTGGGCTCCTTTAATGTTTTGGCGGTTTTTCCAAAGGCACCAAACTTGGCCAACAAGTGCAGAAGAAGAGTGGGGTTACAAAGGGTTACAAAGGGTTACCGATAGGGTACCGCTTTGGTCCTGTTTTGTCACTTAAATTATAATTTCTTTCTACTTTAAATTGCCAATAAAACCCCTTGCTCTAGCATACTTGAATTTATAAGTATTTTATAGCTATTTCTTTTACATTTATGATTAAGCGTCTTTACTACTTCACATCTTTGCTATTCCTGGGGAAAAGAACCGCCACAATGACGACGACTGTTAAAATGCGTCAAGGCTTTACGTCTGGTTTCTATCCGTATCCCGTTTGTGCAAGGACCTAGACCGAGGCAGAGACAGAGATAGATATATATATATATTATATAGAGAGAGAGACAGAGAGACAGAGAGCCAATCTAGCTCGACTGTTGCGCTGTAAACAAACAAATGTGAATTTTCAAGTTTTACCCCCGTTTTCCCCCCTCTTTTTTTATTGAATGGAACTTGCATAATAAACTATGGCAAGTTGTATAGAATTTATTGTCAGTCGAGGAGTTTTTGCGGCTCTTGTATTCGAGACAGAAGTCACATTTGTGCCGCCTCGACAGACGCAATGGAGAGTTACTTGATTTGTGTGTTCTACGCGTGAGGATGCGACGAGTATCCTTTTTTTTGGGGGGGAATCAGAAGACAAAGGTTAAGTTGTTTTAACTTTTGACAATTAATATGTAGAAAAAAATAAGAAGAAATTGTACAGAAATTTAACTTTTGGAAGGGATTCTTGGTTCTATTTTAATATTTTTGTATATTAAGTTATGATCCAAATTAAGATTAAGTTATGATCAAAAAACCCTTTAAGGAGTTACTTATGATGATAAAAATCGTTAAAATCTAAATTTGACGGACTGGACTGTCCACTTGTGGTGATTGCCTGACAGCTGGGCTGTCCATTTGTTGCAATCGCCTATTGTTAAAGGTTGCCACATAGTCTAACATGGTTGAAGCAGTGAAAACTAAGAAAATAATGAATAGCAACAATTAAAGCATGATTTTTGCTAAACAAATATGTTGAAATTTAGAAAGTATACCTAGTGCAAGGACACTCTCTCTTATTAAGTGCAATCTTTTGTGAAACAAAATCTGGCCAGCAAAGAAAGACTCGAAGACGACCATCGAACGACCGATGTTATTGTCACACTCCACTAAGCCGAAATCAATACGCTTAAATCGCATAATGTACGAGCATTTGAATATAATTTTGGTCTAACAACGAAAGCGGATTTCTTGGGGAAAGAAAATGAAAAGCGGGCGAGCGAGCGAGCGAACGAGAGCCCGGGGCCATTGTTTGGTTCACCGACAACTTTACACTCTCCCCCAGACCCCGACCCCGACACCGACTCAGACTCAGACTCAGGACCCACTCCCAGGGCCAGACTCACTGCCACATCCCCTCTGAGGAGCAAGGCGCGGTGGAGTAGCCCAGGGCAGGCCTCACAAGCAGTGTAATGTAAATGAACTGCTGTCATTGGGCCCCCCCGAAAGTTCCTGACAGGTGAGAACACTGCAGAAGTCAAATAATAATACGGCGTGGAGGAGGTTAACCCCCACTTTTGGGTGTGAAAATCGTTCTTGCTGAGACAACAGGCGAGGTTTGGGGGCCGAAGGTACCGCCGAATGTCAGCAGACCCTCTCGCATTATTAAGATTGTTAAAAGCCAAGATATTGATTTATGCAGATAAGCGCTATTATGCCAAAGTGCCAGTGAGCTAACCCTCCCCCAGCAGCGACCCTGACTGACTTACTGACTGACTGACTGACTGCCTAATGGTGCCTGTTAGGCATGTTTGTCGGGCTTCAGCTCCAGCTCCAGCTCCTGTTTCTCCTGCTCCTTGGCTTGTTACGAGTGTGTCTTTACTGTTTCTCCTGCTCCTTGGCTTGTTACGAGTGTGTCTTTACATCCTTGTCTCTCATCCAGACACTGATGAGCCGCAGGCAGGAATAGGGAGATAGAGATGGAGATGGAGATGGAGCTGGAGACGGAGACTCAGAGGCAGACCCAGAGCCAGTCCAAGAGAACCACTGACTGCATACATTCCCAGAGTCAAGCTCCGAGTCCAATCTGCTCAATCACTTAATGTCGCGTAGGTTCTCCCGGCTCATGTTTGAGGAATCGATGTCGTCCACAACATTTAAATTTCAATTATTTCTTCTGTGACAAGCATAAGCCTAATTCACAGTGCCACCTTAACGGATACAGAGACAGAGGGAGAGAGAGAGAGAGAGAGAGAGAGATACAGGCCCCAACGAAGCAGAGTCCTGTAAACAGCCCTTGTTTTTTATTTATTTATTTTGCTCTTCTTTTTATTTTTTGTGCGATAAATCAAAACAAATCCCTTTGCTTGAATTTCAATGTTGCACAGCAAACAACTTACAGATTTACGTATGTACACACATTGTGTATCCCTAAAGAGAGAGAGAGAGAGCTCTGCGCTATGTACTCTAGCCTAAATATATAGGTTTTTATAGCTCCAGTCGTGACGTGTCAATAATTGGCGGGGTTTTCGCTGACTTTATTCTTTTTCCTGCAAGCAACAAATTGAGGAAAATGCAATGTAGCTTCCGTACAATTTCCAAGCATTTATACCAGCATAGTTGAGTCTAGGACTACGACTACAACTCGGATCCTCACTCCGCCTTGTCTGTCAATGTCTGCTTTATTTCTTCTTGGCAATGTAATGTAATTATTATTGACTCGATTTAAGGGACATGAGTGGTACATACATATATGCTATATATAATATATATACTGAATATATTTTATATACTATATATACCAGATGTGTCAGGCAAAGTGAAAGCGTTTCCGGCAACCACTTAATGGTCTAGTGGCAAGTGTTGTCTTCTTTCCTTTTTTACAGATTTTAAAACTAGGTGGCAACTTTAGGCATTGAGCGATCGCAACAAGTGGGCAGCACGACTGTCAGTAGAGCTTCCTGTTAACTTGCTCTTTCTCTTTCTCTATATCGTTTAATCTTCCTCTCTCTTCTCTTTCTAAATTTATCTTTCTGTCACTAGAATTTTGACATTTTAAATGTGGAGAATGGACACCTGAGGCTAGATTATAAGGCTATAATCCTTTTTCTTTCTATCTCTTTCTACGACTTCTTTTACATATATTTCTAGAAAGTTTGACAACTGATGCTAAATCCAGGTTTAATTTTTTCTAGAAAAACCCCTAATTATTTTCACAGCTTACCAAAGAGAACAAAAAGTTAGCCGACATAAAGTGAATGTTGCTTGCAAGTACACCATTTTCCATGTCCTACTGTGCCTTGTTAGCCAAAAAGTGTTCAGGCGAGGCGTCAAATGAAAATTTGAGTAACGCGCGGAAAATATTTCTCGTAAATGCCAGACAAACAAGCCTCGGGGGAGGGTCGCGGGCTGGCTTCGTCTTCGGCTTCGGCTTCTCTGTCTAAACGTTTATTTGCTTATATATTCCTTAAAGGTTTTCATGTAATTATATATTTTTTAAGAAATATTCCACGTTTTTAGGCTGTTGAAAAATCAAAATATAAACTTGTATGTGTATATCCTTAAACCTTAAGCAAAACCGTCTTTAAAGGATGATTTTGTCAAGAGCCAAACTTGCTGTTTTCTTTTTATTTTTTTTTATGATTTCCGTTTATTCAATTGGTGGAAGGAGCAGGGATAAGAAACCCTCCCCCAAAAAAAAGGGGTTATGTCCAAAAGGTGAACTCTGTTAATTACTGCCATTCAGGGTAGAGTCATAGAATAAATATAAGTTGAGAGCTGTGGGATGCTGATGATGATAATGAATCAATCAATAAAGCCAAAAGCTGAAGGTGATGGCGATGGCTTTATAAAGAAAAAGAAAGGAAGAAAAAGCACCCAAGAACCCAAAAGGTTGCTATGCAAATTGCATGAATCTTTGACTTGAAGTTGAAATCACAAAATGTGCTTACAGCCATTTGCATAATTTCTTTCTCTTTTCGATTTAAAAAAAAAAAAGAAAAACAAAGCCTTGGAAAAAACACTAGACTTTAAGGAGATCAGTTGGTTTTTTCCTTTAGATGGGAGAGGAAGGTGTGTGCAGTTCAGGTTTGTGATCAGTTTCAGGCGGAGTATTCAAGGAGGAGTTTTAGGACCTGGGAGAAGTTCGAGGAGCTTGGAGGAGCAGCTATAAACTGCCACCATGTCATGAAGCTCAGCGCGAGAACAATAACAGCTTCTCCTTTGGTTCTTCGTTACCTCAGCTCCTCGTCCTTCATCCTTGCTCCTCACTGGGCTACGCAGTGCAATGCCAAATGAATAAATCCATTTAAATTGCAACATCCATGACTTGCGGGGCTATTCATCCCGAGTGCTCCCCGCGACGTCTCTGATGAAGACGACGACGACGAGGACGATGATGCTGCTAGGAGCCTGGTAAAGGGCCAGCGGAAAACGCAATGAAAACGCATTTCGTATACATTTTCTCTGCATTTATTTCCCTTCTCTTATACATACAAATATATATATGTATATATATTTTTTTTCCTGCCAGAGTCTGCCACAGCCACAGCAATCACCATCCACATCCTCCGCCGTCTCCTTGGGCTAACAAGCGAGCGCAAAGTTAAAAGGACAGTCTAAGGCAGTACATGTTTGTATATATATATAAATACTAGGTACATATAAATGGCTAGGTGGGTACATATCGTAAGTATGTATACCAGGAACAAAAAAAAGCGGCGGCCAAAAAGAATGCTAAATCATGGATGAAGTGGATTCCCGGGCACAGCTTGCCCGGCGTCCGCCGTTCGCCGTCCGCCGTTTGCCGTTTGCCCGCCGTATAATTGCATCGAACGCAGGCGAAGCTCCTCTAATTTGGTTCCCCAGGGGCAGAAGGAGGAAACCAGCAGGAGGTCAGTGTCAGAGTCAGAGTCAGACTCAGAGCTGGAGCCGAGACTCGCCAGGACCTGCGTCCAGGTCCATGCGTCACATGGTGCGAATGATCGTTGCCATATTGTGCAAATGGCCAGGAACAGGAACAGGAACAGGACCCAGGAACAGGAGCTAGGATGAGGAGCTGGAATCGGGAGCAGAACCAGGACCACCACTCGCCACTCGCCGAACCCTGACCACGACGCAATCTGACGCCGTCGGCGCGTTGTCCTTCCCTCGGCCTTCCTGACCCGTTGCTGCGGCGCTAAAAGGAAATTGTGATTGCTGCATAAAATGCTTTTAGAATGGTTGCCAATCGATTTTGGCACGGATTGGCAACGGGCGGCAACACAGGAAGAGGCAACAGCAACAGCAGCAGAAACAGCAACAGGAGCAGCATCCACAGCAGGCTGTGGAGCATGTCCTGGGGTCCAGGACAACGCCGATAAGCGGCTGACGTCGCATCGCATGGAATGTGCGATTTAAAATTGATTGTGAAACATTTGTACAGAATTGGAGTCTCGTATTTTCGCACCATTCCGCTTGGCTCTTTGTTCGACTTTTGTCCTCATGCAAAAATAGGAGCAATAACAGGAGGAGCGCCGCACAGCAAGTCAGGAGGAGAAGAGAGCGCGTCCTGGGAGATGGAGGAGGAGTAGGAGGGTGGCAACAAAAATGAAACCGAAATTGTGCGGCTTGCAACGAACACAAAATACTATCAACAGCAGCTGGGCGAGAGGGAGAACGAGGAGCGAGGAACGAGGAACAGGAGCAGAGCAGAAACAGGAGTAGAATGAGCTGCAGGAACTAACCAGATGACAGGGTCACAAAGAGCAACAACAACATGTTGCCATTGGCATGAATTGGTTTAACAAATTATGTTTAACATGGCGGTTGGTTGGTGGCCAGGCAGGACGATCGTGTAACCCCTGATCTGGTTAGGGATCAGTGAAGCAATATATACCCGTACCTAATCCTAACCCATCCTCAAACAGTGGAGTGCAGTGTAGGACAGGAGAACAGGCTGCGAGTAATGGCTGCTGGCAGACCCATAAGTGTTACGATTTAATGGCCCAACAGTTTTTCATGGTGGCATTTAGCAGGAAGCCCTAGCGTAAAGGACCTACTAGGATCTGCCAGACCGAAGCCGGGTTATCCTTTTCCGAATTTCTCTGGAAACCCTCTAAGAAAGCCTCGCCGAAAGGACTCTTACAGGACTCTCTTTCGAAACAGGGTAACAGGGAGGCCACTGAATTAAGTCACGTGCTGACATTTAAGTCCGAACGTGCAACATGAAACGTTTTCAGTTTTCAGTTTTCTGTTTTCTGTTTCTTTTTTTTTCCACTGGGACACAGGACACGGAAGAGGCCGCCAGCGATTAAGTGGTGTCTCTCACTTGGGCAGCCAATCTGTGGACACACCGGGCATAACTCCAGGGACACGACACTCCTCTCCGCCTTGGCCAGTCTGTGTCCGAGTGCGATGTGTCGCTGCTATATAATGGCTTTATTTACTTGAGCCGAGGCAAGTGGCAATTAATGGATTTTCAGGGGAGTTTTCAGGGGGGGTTTTGTGTGGGTTTTTAGACGGTTTTCGGGAGGTTTTCAGGAGTTTTTTTTTATAAGGTTACCAGAAGGTTTTCAAGAGTTTTTTAGGGAGTTTTTAGGGGGATTTTTAGGAGGTTCTTAGGGATTTTTAAAGGGTTTAAGGGAGCTTTCAGGGAATTTTTTAAAGGGTTTACGAGGGTCTTAAGAAGGTTTTTTTTCAGAAGGTTTCAGGGTATTTTAATGACCCCTTATTAGGCGGAAAAATGGGTTTTATTTTGGAACACGGATTAGGACATTTTTAAATGGTTTTTAAACATTTATAAGTTTTACCACTTTTACTTTTAGATCAAAAAAATGTTTGTTATATAAATAGTTATAGATAATATAAGGATACGTTAAGTAAGGGGAGAAGCCATTGTAAAGAGGTCTGATTAGGAGCCTCATTGTCTCCTCTCTACTACCTCCACATCTCTAGGACTTCCACAGGACTCTCTAAAAGCAAAATACTCCCCAATCATTTCTCTGTTCTTCGACTCCCTTAAGTAGGTAATAACTGAGCTATGATGTGGCCTATGTCCTATGTTAGTCTCAGTAAATAAGCCTTTTTTTGTAACCGCAAGCCTTAAAAAGAACCCTTGAAGTTGCAGTGCATGAAAGGCAATGAAGCATTAAAACTTTGCAATGAATTGATAGCATTGTGTCAAAATAATGGGATACGCGAAACGAACGAGAAGAACTTGAATGGGTGACGAAAAGCCGGGCAGGAAAAGGAGGAGTTGCCAGTAAGTATTGCGACACAATAACAAGGAGGCGTTGGAGGAGAAGGAAAAGGGAGTCTGGGGAGGGGTCTGAGAGGAGGCTGAGAAGGAGGCTGAGAAGGAGGCTGAGCAGGAGGCTGAGAAGGAGGCTGAGAAGGAGTCTGAGCAGGAGGAGAATGAGTCTGGGAGGAGTCTGAGAACGAGTCTGAGCAGGAGAAGTCTGTGAAGGAAAAGTCTGAGAAGGAGAAGTCAGAAGTCAGCGATGGCGCCGCTGTCTGAGAAGTGGGAGGACTCTGGCAGGGCAACAAAGATTGTGTTTTGGCTTAGCTCCTCCGACCATGGTCCATAAACTTGTTGAAAGCCACAGCTGTGTGTGAGCGTGTGTGCGGTGTGTGTGTTGTGCCCGTATACAAATGGTGTGGCATAACTAGCGGGGCTGCAGATAAAAATAACAATTGAAATAAATGAGCAAGGACGAACGGGAGGGAGCCAAGGCAGGAGCCAAAGAGTGACAAAGGCTGCTAGCTGGCTGGCTGGGCTTTCATTTTATTTGCATACTTTTAGGCGGCCGGCGGATTGAAGACAATTTGCGGTCAAATTGTGTTTGACTTTTTCCCAGAGACCAGAGACCCCACGAAAAGCGGAGTGGTGTCGCGCTCTAACCGCTGATTACACTGCTCTTTCATCTCTCACAAGCATCCTTTTCTATCCTCCAACACAATTCACACACATTCACACTGAAGAAGAAGGCCAGACCCTGGAATCTGTCGGACTTCCGCTACCATAAACATGCATGGAAGAGGCTGCCCGGGATTAGGGTTGATTGCAGAGTTCATCGCTTCTCCTGGCAGTGGGTTTGGGTCGCGTCCTCGGGTCGCGTTTGGGTTGCCTTGGGTTGGGTTTTGGGGTCGTAGCTCTTCTCTTCTTTCGCATTGCACCGGATCCGCCGCACACAGTTCTCATATTTTTCTTAATTAATCTTCTTTTCTTTCGCGTCGATGATGGCTGGGCTATAGCCGGAGTAGGAGCTGGAGCAGCAGGAGCAGGAGCAGGAGCTGGAACTGGACCTTTAGCTGGTTGCTGGAGTGCCTTTTTGTGCGAACGTTTCGTAAAAACTTCAGCGAAAGGACTCCGGCAGCAAAGTAAATTAGCTAAAAATGTTACTTTGGCTTGCTTTGCGAACGAAGCAAAGATGAAGATGAATGTTTTCGCCGCGTTGACGGAGTCTGAGGCGGATAAGCGTGGCGCTAAAAAGGCCAGCAGCCTTTGGAGCAATGTAAAGGCTCGCCATTGCAGCTCCCCAGTCCCAGTCCCAGTCCCAGTCGCAGGCCCAGTTGAGGAGTTCTTACTCTCCAGCAGCCTTCCAGGGAAAGCCTTCATCGCATCAGGTGGAAGTGCTAAAGTTTCTGGCATGCCGTGAAGGGATGCCTCCGCCACTGGTGCTGTGCTGTGCTGCTGTAGTAATGAAGATAACATTTCCTGTTGTCAGCATTTGCAAAGTTGGGACAAAGCTTCGCCCCCAGCGAGAGCTCCCTGGGCCTTGTTGGGTGTCCGAAATGCGCAGAAAACCTATTCCTCATTTTCCAAACTTTGCCAGAGAAATCAAAATGGACGAGGGGACCTCGAGGACTGCATCATCACTAGGCTAGGCAAGTAGCAAAAGATTGTATATAGAGGAAGGCGCCTAAAGTAGCTTGATTTTATAGAGATTTACAAGGCTAAAGGGATATAAAAATAAGACAAAACACCTCTAAAAATATTTAAATATTGAAAAATCGGAACTATAAATCTGCTCGAGAGATGTCTTCAAAAATCCACAACTAGGTCTCTTTTTGAAGCTTCGAAAAGAAGCTCGAATTTAAAATCCAGCTCATATATCTTCATTAGTCGGTAGTAAACTCCAAGCAATTAACCTTGGCTATATATATGGTATATATGAATGTGAAGCAACTATTTCCGTTTGCGATTGTAATGTGGGGAAAGTCAGCAAGTCACCAAGTCACTTGCTCTCTCTCCCTCTTTGGAGGGGGTTTGCGAGTGGTTAAAACTGAAGTAAATTATTTATCACAATGAACAGTCGTTCCGCTTTGTTCGCTCTGAATCCTAGGAATCCGCAGCATTTCTTTGTTTTGACTGCATCGCAGTTTAGTTTCATTTTTTTGCTTTTTAATTTCTACCCCCAGGACCCTGTGCCTGCAGCCTGTTGCTCGCGGGTCTCCCTAGTTATACCTATATGATGCCTGGCTGCTCACAGCAAAGTCATTTACACTGCAATTAATCATGATTACGCGCACTTGGTCATCCTGGCTGAAGGGTATTCGGGATGCTATGTGAAAGCTACCCTCGGCACTGCCACCCAGCCCCCTCAGTCGCAGACGCTTCCTGCATTCACTGATTCACTTAGCCACTCTTCTGCACTTTAAATGGCTTTTCCAGCTAAGCGTTTTTATGAAAGTTGGAATATTTCTCCTTAAATACAATTTACTTGAGTGACTTGGGTGTCTCACGAGGCTTCATATTCCAAGTTCTGTAAGTTTACTAAAACCAAGAACTAATCAATATATAAACTAAAAATCATTTATCACCTGCCTGCTTCTGGAGCCTGCTTCCCAGGCCCAGAAGAAGTCCGTTCTCTGGGATATAAATTATATCAAAGCCCAATGAATCATGCAATAATAGATAAATAAATAAATCAGAATCTTGTCCTCGAAACAGCTGCCGGCTGGCTCTCGTACACCAAGCACGTATGTGCACACTCCCCCTTAAACACACACACACCATGTACATGCCATATGCATGTGCTTATGTGACACTTGAAGCCCAGTCTCTGGGTGTGTGTGTGTGTAGGTAGGTGGGAGGCCCCAGAAGGGCCTAATTAGATTACATGCAAATTAAATGCAGCAAAGAGCAGCAGGTACACACGATTTACATGGAACTTACTGGCAGGATACAGGGGAATCGAGGGGATAACAGGGGGACCGAGGGTTACGGGGAGATCTAGGGAGATTAGGGGGGTACTAGGAAGGTCCTGGGAGGCACTGGAAGGTAATGTAAGATGCTGGGAAATACAGGGAGCTCCTGGGGGGTACTAAAAGCTCCTGGGAGGTACAGGGTGTTACTGGGAGGTACAGGGTGTTACTGGGAGCTACAGGGTGCTCCTAGGAGGTAGAGACAGCTTCTAGGAGGTACAGGGTGATCCTGGGAGGTAGAGAGAGCTCCAGGGAGGTATAGGGTGTTCCTGGGAGGTAAAGGCAGCTCCTGGGAGGTAAAGGCAGCTCCTGGGAGGTACAGGCAGCTCCCTGACCTTATGTACTTTCAGCACACCTGCTGCTCCTTTTGCCGCTGGCAATTGTTTATTTACCTTATATCCTTGTGGGAACACCTTGTTGCTTTCTGTTCGAGGTGCCAGGAATCGATCATCTTCACACTTCACTTGAAAAAAATATAGCAACAAAAAGAGAGACTTTTACAACAAACAAATAATTGAGGATTAGCCGCAGGCTTCACTCGATTCGAAGGCCTGGACAGTAGACAGCAGAGCACACTTCCAGTTCCAGCAGGACACTAGACTGACTGCCTTGGGACGCGGCAGTTGCACGACTGAACCTTGGCACGTTGCAACGTAGACAACGCAGCCTCGTCGTCGTGGCTGGCACGAATCGCGAGGATGCTGGGATGCCGGGATGCTGGGATGCTGGGATGCTGGGATGCTGGGTTCGATGGATGCTCTGACTCTGACTCTGACTCCAGCAAACGGCTCCTGCTCCCAATGGGAGCAAATCGCGCAACAGGCAGCCGAGGATGCAGCAGCAGCAGCGCTGCTAGTGTCGCAGCTGCAGGACCTTCCTTCTGTCTCTGTGCTGGTATGCCAAGTCGTTGTGTGTGTGCTCACTGGGTGTGTGAATAAAAACAAAGGCCAGGGCAAGGAAAAGCGAGGAAAAGTTAAAAAAAAGTGAGAAAAAGTGTGGAAAGACTTGCGAAAAAATACGAAGACACGGCGACACACCCAAGGATATAAACAAAGATCTGTCTGAGGAGGAGAAAAATGGCGGAAAATGAATGTCAGTTGAGCAATTAAGGCAATCGCTATATATATATATCTGTGAGATATTCTAGGGGAAAATCAGAAATCTGCTTTAATTGCCACAACTCCCATGTCAGCATCAGGCGGAGGCTGTAGGAGTAGGAGTCTGCGGTGGCGGTGTCGGTGCTGGGGCTGGTGCTGGTCCTGATTCTGGTCCCAAATGCAGTTGCCCCATTCAGGTGGAGGTGTCAGAGGTGGTGGCGGTGTAGGGGGGGTGGCGGTGTGGTCAGTGTCAGCCTGTTGCTGCGTTGCGTTGCGTTGCCATCAACTGCAGTAGTCGTGTGTGCAACAGGCAGGACGACAGGCACACACATGCGCAGGCATGCCGCCCACAAGCAGCACGAACACCCACACCCACACCCACACGACACACACCCACGACACACAGACACGACACATCCGCTTCCGCAACAGGCGGCGGAATTCCTTGATGGAGACTGGAGAAGGCCTGTGCGCCTCCTAATGCAAATGAAAAAGGATGCACAGTCAGGAGGAGCCACCGCCTCAGACACCACCTGTGCCAGCCGGGGGATAATCCGATCCAATCCGCCTACCATCCTGGTCCTGGTTGTCCTCTGTGTCCTATTTACTTTTACCTAGGACACCCAGATTTGCAATGGCCAACACCTAGTGGCAGGTTATTCCCAAGCCGTAGATTGCCGCCACAGGGCGCTGTCTCCTCCGCTGGAGTCTCCAGTCTCCAGTCTCTGTCCTGCCAGCGCCAGAGGAGTTTGCACAACTTTGGCCAGCGGAGCATAGCCCTGTGACAAACTGATTATTGCCTTTGGAGTTGAAGCTGGGAGTCTCTGAGAGCTGGGAGTTGGGAGCTGAAAGTGCAGCCTGTTGCTATCCGGCAACACGAGCCCACGCATACAGGGACAACCTGCTCACCCACACAGAGGCACGGGACACACACACCACTAAGCCGGCTCACTTATACAGAGAGGAACCGAAACCAAGAGCTAAGCTCTCAACTGTTGCTCCTCGCTCTCTAGCAACAGGTACTGTTGTGGCAGTGGGAAGAACCTACATCGGCTCCGAACAGGGGGCAGAGAGGTGTGCATCGTCCTGGTCATGCGCAAAGGACAACCGACGAGCTATGAACGAGGTTCTCCGATGGCCTTAGAAGTGCACGAAACCAACTGCAGTCCTTGTCGCACCTATCAGCATCCGCTGGAGCTGGTGATGGAGCTGGTGCTGGAGGGGAAGCAACCTCAACATGGGCGTGGAGGCATTACCTCCGCCGTATGTCCATATGTGGGCTGAAGGCTGAGCCCCTGAGCGGTGCGCCTCTGGAACCTAGAGGAGGCGGTGGGGGAGGAGGAGCAGCGAATGCCATTACCGTAGTTTTATGATGTGCGGTCGTGCGAATGAATGCCACCCTCAGAGCCTCGCGTTTTCCTGCCTGCATCCCCCATCCACCATCCCCCATCCGGCACCTACTTACGCCAGCGGAGATTGCACTCCTAAATGCCACATTTGTCGCTGGCCAAGCCGTTAATTGGCCCGCTTAATTGCTCAGTGTAGGCCTGCCTCGCTGGCCCGATGCGTACGTTAAATATTAACCAAGTCCAGGTGCTGCTCAAAGATCGTAGATTTCAAATATTTTTGTAATTGATAACCTATTATAATTATTATTATTATTATTATTATTTTTATTGTAATAACTAATACAATTTCTCATTACAATCCGTTACGCCAAAGCATCTAAGGCCTTCTGGCTAAATTTATAACTTATAAAATGGGAGAATATGCAAATTTCGAGGTCTCTAGATAAGAACTTTATTTATTTAAGTATTAACCAAGTACAGGTGGGGCCAGGAAACGTACCTTCATAATATTTTAATTTATTAATATTTTCAATTATGAATAACTTATAAAATACAAAAATATTCAAATTCTGAGCTCTATTGATAAGGACTTTAGTTGGTGTGTCACCTTAATAGCAAAAATAATATAATAATATTTATTTTAATTTATTATTATTATTATTTTTAATACTTTTGAATTCATTTTTATGTACATATGAGCGGCTATTTGTATACCCTTCCAGGGAAGGTATTATATTACAATTTTAGTCAGAAGCCTGTAATGCAATGAAGAAGTCCTTTCCGACCCTATAAATCATCATCAAGGACTTTTCGAATTTAGCTTTCATTTATTTTCTATATACATGTTTTTGAATTTATTTATTTATTTTTTTTTTTTAATATGCTTGTTTGTTTGGATTAAAAGAAGAAACTTTTGACGGTGAAATACTCGTTGTTTTTATTTGTGGTCCTAGCTGCTCGTCCTTTTTATTCGTGCTCTTTAGTCGTCTTCTTTACTTCTCTTATTTACTCGTGTTCTTTACTTCAGATCTTTAATCGTGCTCTCTACTCGTTCTCTTTACTCGTTCTTTTTACTCGTGATCTCTACTCCAGGTGTTTACTCGTTCTCTTTACTGCTGCTTTTTACTCGAGCCTTTATTCGTCCTCTTTACTTGCCCACTTTACTCGTCCCCTTACATCTTCTCTTTACACGTTCCTCTTTCTTGTTCTTCTTTAAGTCCTTTGTCAGCTTTTTTCGCCGCTTTGATCATTGTTATCTCGCCTTTTTGGTATTCGGAGTAAATGTTGAAAATGATTCATCAAATTTTAGTCAAAAAAAACCTTTGACAAAATAATAGTTAATATTAATAACCTGAATTCGAATAAATACCAAGAATATTGTAATGATAATTTAATTTATAAGTATTTTAATTTCAAGATAAAACCAGCTCTTTGTTAGGCCATAATGTGGTTCCTGGGATCCTGGCAGGTCTGCGGCGCGTTGTGCCGAGCTAGAACTTTATTGAATTGCTGGCATTACGGCTTTTATTGTTGTTGTTCTGGTTCCTGTTCGATGTTGATACCGAGATGTTACTGCTCCGGGCTCCGGCTCCCTACTACCTGCTACCTGCTCCCTGCTCCCTGCTCCCTGATGCCTGCTCCCTGCTCCTGCAGTTGTCACAGAGAGCTAGCGACAGCGGAAGTGCATCCGGTTGAAGGCAAACAAAATGCGATGCACACGCACATTCCCATGGAGCGGAGGAGCAGCAACAATGGGCAGAGCCAATCGGTTGTTTCAAAGGTTTGGCTTTTTGGCATTGGCCAAGGGTTCGTTCTCTGCATTCCGGCACCGAGTTAGTTCCAAGT
Source organism: Drosophila aff. chauvacae BK-2020 (assembly GCA_018903765.1). NCBI lineage: Eukaryota > Metazoa > Arthropoda > Insecta > Diptera > Drosophilidae > Drosophila > Drosophila aff. chauvacae BK-2020. The sequence continues at coordinate 7,534,127 of JAEIGO010000395.1, read as the reverse complement.
TCCCCGGGATCTGTATGGAGGAGCAGCAGTTGGGGGACGGGAAACCACAGGACCACCGGCCTTTGGTGGAGCTGCTGTTGGAGCCCGTCGGCTGTTGTAACTGTGACGCTCCAGCATGCAGGAGACAGGGGTCAGGGGGATTGCAGGACATGGGACTGCAGGACTGTAGGACTGCAGGACAGCCCGATGCGATGCTTTTGACAAAAGTTGCATAAATTAACGTTAAAAGCAAACGTTGTTGAAGTTCCTGCCTCTTTTACTTTGTTAGCAGCGAGTGACCGCCTCTTGCCCAGGACAGCACAGCACCGGACAGGACAGGACAGGATAGGACTGGAGAGGACATGCAATAAAGTCATCAAGTGATGCCACTGATGTCCGCGATTCCCCCCGCTACTGTACTGTCAATAGCCTTTGGCAGCTTGCGCCTCATTGCGTTTTGCATACAACATTTTTTTGAGCCAAATTACAAGGTTTTTGTTTTGTTTTTTTTGCTAGGAAGTCAGGAGCAGGGGCAGCGGCAGTACCAGGATAATTTGATTTGGAGTGGACACGCAACATTAAAGTTGTCAAAGCGGAACATGTCCTGCTGTATATATATGATATGTGATGTGGTGTATGATATATGTAAGCTGGAATTGAATAAATTAGGCTAAGCTTACAGTAAGCCAGCCTTTAAAACGCTGCCTCACAGTGCACATATTGTAAGACCTGCCTTGTCCTCATGTCCTTACCCTAAGCCAAAGGGTTGGCTTGGGTTCAACTCCTGCTCCTGCTTGTGCTTGTGCTTGGGCTTCTCCTACTCCTACTCCAGCTCCAGCTCCTGCTCCTGCTTGTGCTCGTGCTTTTGCTGCTCCTGCAAAAAACGTGGCGCTCGAAATCTAAATACAGAAATTAATGAATTATGAGTAAAGGGATTTGTTTCGCTCTTGTGAATCTCAGGAGGCGACGACACCTTTGGACACAGGACAGAACCCATCGTTGACAAAAGCCTGGCAAAGGCAAAAGCAAGAATGGTTTCCTGCTGTGTGTATCCGTTCCCGTACCCCATGTCCGTGTCCATGTCCGTGTCCCTGTTCATCTCCGTATCCCTTTCCCCTGTCCCTGTCCGTGTCCCTGCTTACTTGAGTGGAACACAGGACATAAATAGTAACCCATGAGTGTGTGTGTGTATATAGGTTTTTAATCGCTTTGATCTTTATATTCCCATTTAGTAATTAATTAACCGAAAGGTTCCCCGTGCATTCAGGCACTAAATATGCATTCCAAAATCTCTGGCACATGCCGAAATGGCGCACCGCCGCCACTCGCTTATTTTCCGATTAATTAGTTTTGCTGTCCACCCTTAAAGGTGGATTTAACAGGAACAAGAACTGGTTTTTCCTGCAGAGCCTGCAGCTGATCGCTCAGAGGTGAGAGACTAATGAGGACCCCTGGCAAGATCATGTGGATTATCAGGAGGAAAAGCAGAAGCAGGAGTAGAAGCAGCAGCAGGACTTGGCCTCCGGCTCTCTTCATTCGTTGCCTGCTAATCTATTATTGGAACTATTATGGCCTGCGATTGTGTCCTGCTGCTGCTGCGGCTGCTGCTGCCTCATCAATGCCCAGGCAACACAACAGGAAGCCACTGGACAAAGGACAATGGACAACGGACAACGGACAACAGACAACGGACAACGGACAACGGACAACGGACAACGACACGTATGCTATCATCGCCATCGCTTGTGTTGTTTAATTAAATTTCTGAAATTAAAATGTTTTGTTTATATAAATTGAAAAATACAGACAGCACCGAACACCGAACACCGAACGGAACTGCACAATGCGCTTCAAGAAGGAACAACAAAAAAATGTACCAGGAGGTGTTTCTGTCCCAGTCGAAGTCTGGACACTCTTTCCTGCTCTCCTGCTGAATTCGTATATAACTCTCCCGGTGGTAAGGGCAGCCCAAGTCGGTGCCCCCAAAACAGAGGGGAAGGAAAGCCTTTATTGTCCTGGGCTCAACTAGAGTCCGTCCCGAACTCGTCGTCGTCGCTTTTTTTTCAATTGGGCCACAAGTCAGTCATCCAGTCCGGTCGCATCCATTCACAGGACTCCCAGGACCCCGCACATAGCTGCAGGTGTCCGCCTACGATTGCCCATATCTGTGCCTGCTACCAGTCAGTCACTCAGTGCTACCTGTGCCACCTGTGCCGCCATGTGTGGCACGAGTGTTGCCCTCTCTCTCTGCGTGTGTGTGTGTGTGTGTGTTTACACAACAACTGTCGCTGTCGCTGGCTTTTCAATTTGATTCATTTCATTTCAATTCTGTTTTCTTTGCATTGTTCAAAAATGCGCCGGGAGCGATCAAAACTGAACTCTCTGGGTGTCCCTCGTCCCTGCCGTATTTGGTGGGGTAACCTTAAAAAAGAGGGGAGTGGAGATTGGAGCAGGGAGAGTGGAGAAAGGAGAGTGGAGAAAGGAGAAAGGAGAGTGGAGAATCAGGAGGGCAAAGCCAGGACCAAGAGGAGTGTGTCAGTCAGCATATGAATAGTAAATATATGACACTCCTTTAGCTTTATTTAAGCAGTAGTAATTGTCCTTTTAATTGTCCTTTTTAATCGATATATTTGCATACACAAATTATCGAAAATTGCATACTTTAATAGTTTTATTAAATATATTATATCTATATATATTTTCTATAAAATACATTTTAGAAATGTTTTAAGGAACTAAGTGTCTAATATTTGGTGAAATATTTTCAGGAATGTATATATAATACATCGATATATATCGAAAATGTAGCTTTTAGCGTTCTTATGATCGATATTTGTAATTCATTAATAGCACACGTATTTTTAAGTATTAATATTTTTCTCCATTCCTTTTATACTTGTTAAATTAAGTGTTTTTTAAGATTTAAAAAATTTAAATAAAATTATTGAAAACTGATATTAAATTATTAATAAATTACAGGATTGAAGGACTATGCAATGCCTTAAGGAAGTACCTCACAAAGGCGGAGTCTTTGAAAATGGATCTTTCCAACGTTTTGTAAGTTTTTACCCAGTCACTTTACATGATTATTCTTAAAATTACAATTTATTTATTTCTATTAATATATCCCCCTAAGTAAATCCATTAAATCCCTGAAAAGTCTCCAATTAGGACTTCAAACAATACGAAAAAAATGTCTATAAAAGCCTCTCCTTTTAAGCCCTTTCAACTCTCAACTAGTCCGATGTCCTCTGTCATTCTTTTACACTTTGGCTTAGTCTAGCTTAGATTGGGAGCCTGGCTGGCATTGTTTATAAAAAAAAAAAAAAAGTATAAAAGCCAAGCTAGGACTTAGTCCTGCTAGAAGCTCCCGCTTTCTCCCGGCCGCGTGCCCAATGAAATGTGAGCGAAAGCGAAAGAGCCAATTTATGGCATCATAAATCAAGAGCAATATTGTCATATTCTAGCATTTCCCGGTAACCTTTGGCCGCCCCTGCTGCAACTCTCTCTTTTGTGGCCCCCAGCATCGAGCATCGAGCATCGAGGGGAAGTTAAAGCCAGAGGTCATCTTGAGCTTAAGTGCATGTAACAATTTGCTTCCGGCTTGGATGCTGCAAAATGGATGGAAAATGGTATGGACATTTCAAGGGAAGACTCCCAGGTATTCGGTTGCACATTTCCCTGGCTGGCCCCCGCAGGTGGGTTAGCTTGCAGACGCGATCCATCAATCCCTGGCCCAGGTTCAGGAGTGGACCATGTCTCCATGTGAGGCTGTTGCCATCTCTGGTTACCATTTCTCCTTCTCACATGGTCGAGGTCGAGCTGGGGATGTAGAGAGAGAGAGAGAGGAAATGTCTGATATGAGATATCGTCATCGTTGGCTTATCGAAAATTTTATAAACTTTCATATATCTAATTTTAAAATATCGAAAATTTTCGCATTTATCGTTGAAATACTGATATTGTCAGCTTTATCGAATTTTAAAAATCAGACTCTACACCTTGAAACAAATATTGAACTTAAAATCACATCGAAAATGTTAGCTTTCATATATCCTGTTTATAAATATCGAAAATTATCGCAATTTATGTTACGACACATCCCTTGGTCGTGGAATAAGTGTGATTTTATTCATTGAAAAAATATAATACGCTCTCTATCATATCAAAAATATAGTAAACTTTAATAAATCGAAGGATTAAGGTTTATATTTAAGGTTTAAATACCGATTTTACCCGCTTAGAATGTATATCGAGACGAATAGTGCGATATAGTATATCCATAAAAAATATCGTGATCGATATAAAATAGAAAATATTTTAAACTTAAATATATTGAATTTTTGATTATACAAATATATCAAATTTAATATTAAAATAATGATATTATCGAAAATGTATCTAAAACTTGTATTAAAACTATGTGTTTAATTTACCGATTATATTGTTCCAATATATCGCACAGAGTATATATTTTATTGCAAATGAAATATATCAGAAAATGAATATATCGATAAGCAATCGATGTTTTCTTTACATATCGAACAAGTATCAACATATCGATTAATTCTGTCATCCTCAAGGACTAGTGACAACTCAAAGCATATTTTTTTCTTTGTGCATAATTGACACTAAGAAGGCGGCTCGCAAAGAGCTAGGCTGGGTGGGCGGGGCACTGCGAGGCACTCCTGGGAGGCTCATTTGACGCCTGAATGCCTCAATATGTGGCCTAACAAGTGGCCACTGATGGCTGAGCAAGGACTTCATGCATAAAACGGGGTGACAACAACACACACACAGGCCCGACATCCCAACAAATGAATTTTCGATACCTGACTAAGCACAACTCATTTGTTCATTTCGATCGGCGGCGATGGTGGTGGTGGTGGTTAGATCCTGGCCGCAGGATGCGACCACACCGATTACTGGCTCAGCTCCTGCTTGGTAGGGGGGTGTTGAACCCTTGAAGGGGAAATGAAACGAAAATGAAGCGAAAGCAAGGGAAATACGATTTATTAGCAAAACTTAACTAAGCCAAAAACCCAAAACCGTTTGATGACAGGCACCAAGGACAGGAGGCAGGCGGCAGGCGGCAGGACAGTTGCCAAACATCCTCGAAACTAAACAAATAAGTAGAAAGCAGCAGTAACCCAAGACTGGGGACTGACTCGCTTTGGCTACTAATCAACCCCTGTCAGTCAATCATGAAGCCGGTCGTAGCTGCTACATATTTGTTTGCCTCGTGAGCCGTTTTCAATGAACTGCAAAATATCTAATTCACCTCGATTTATCCAATTTCGTGAGGGAAGTCCCCTCACTCCCTCACTCCCTCACCCGGGACAAGCAAAAGCGAAAAGTATTTAATACCATTGATCGCTGTCATGTCGAAGATTCAAGGGACAAAGCACCTCTGGATGAAATGAGGATGATGAGGATAGAGAAGCGTGTTCAATTGCCGGGAAACTCTTCGGTTTCCGACTCACTGCTGTCCAAACACACACACAGGACAGGGAGCAAGGGAGGCCAGGAGGAGCCACACATCAACCTTGATTGGATGTAACCAGAACCAGAGAGTGATGGTAGACAAACTTGTAGACACGTCACTGAAATCGCATTTGAATTGGGATGAAGAGATGCCTCAACACAATGCCCGAGAGTGAGACCTATCCCATATACACTTCCTGCTGTTCCTGTTCCTGTTCCTGTTGCTGGGAGGACAAGCTGACCGGCAGTCCAGTTTTGGGATGAAGGTCCAGCGCCCTAAATTTCCGCTCTTTTAAATCCATTCGCTCCTCCTCCTCCGCCTCCTCCTCCTGGGGAGGATGCCTCTGCCAATCCAATGCTTCCAGCATGCAGATAAGCTGTCCGCATACACGCGTTAATTCCGTTATACAAATGTCACTCGCCAAACAAGTTGTCCACATGGCATCACAAATCTCTGACTCGGACTCGCTCTCGGCCTGGGACTCGTCCGGCGGCCATCAAATGCCTGTCAATCAGCGGGACAGACAATGCAATCACGTTCAAGTAACTGCCACTGAACGCAGCCTCCTTAAATTCAATTATCAAGCAAAAAAAAAAAAGAAAAGGAAAATAAAAAATTAAAAGGAGGCAGAACAGAGTCCTCCCAACGAGAGCTGCTGCAATCACTAGGCTTCGGTTTTAAATACGGAAAACAAGGGTTGCTTCATAGCAGTTTCTAACCTGCTTTATATAACATCTTGTTGGTAATATTTGAACCCAAGCACACGAGGATTTTTCTGGGAATTTTCATCCTGATTCATAATTTTAAGAAAATTCCATAAACATCGATTTAAAGCCACAAGAATGCTTTTTTATGGGTCTTCTAATGGATAAATAGAAAAAGTTGTAAATAACCTATATATTTCTATGCAGATTCTCCTTTAAAATATAAGTTTAGAAAAAACCCCTTACATCTTTTTTTTGGAAAAAATTTATCAACTTTTTGGCTTAAAAATTGCTAACTTCTTCAATGGTTTTTTGATCATAACTTGGCTCAAACTTAACCTATTTTAGTCTAGTTTTTTTATTATTGGTTTTCATAGTTTCTGCATTTGTGACTCCTTCACAACTTTTCTTCTTCTGACTGTTATTAGCTGTGCCAAACTTTAATTTCCCCAAAATAATTGTAAAGTATACAAGATACACTTTAAATATGTTTTTTTTTTTTATATTTATTTATTTATTTTCAATACATCAAATGTTTTCTACCAAAATTTCATCTAACTAAAGCTGCATTTGAGAGACAAGTCGGATCCCTAAGTTTCTTAGTCCTTGAGCTTGCGAGCCGCCAAGGATCTTAATGAAACTTTAGTTATTTGTCAACTCAACAAAGGTTCTAGGTCTGGGAATAATATACATCGTAAATTGTCAGCTTTTAACTACAACTTTTAGCCAGGACATGTGTCCTTTTGCTAAAGCTCGATATCCTTGCTTGACTTGCGCATGTCCTGCGAGTTTCTCAAGGCCAAAAAAGTTGCTAAAGCTCAGGAAAAGTTTCGGAAGCTTAACAACTTGGTTAGAGAAATTGGATGTTCGGCGAGTTCCTGATTTTCCGCAACTTCAGTAAGAAGTTCAGATCGAAAGGTAATGCATATACCTTCAGGGAGCTTTTAGGTATTCATCGGAAAAAAGTCCTTAATTATTTAATGTAAAGTTGTAGGGTTTTACTCCTTTTTCAGCTTGGTTTCAGATAAAAGCTAAACAAGTTGCTAAAGCTCTTTGAAAAATGGTTTATTTCATTACTAGGAGATAGGTTTTTTTTTAGTTATATGAAGAAGTTTTTATTTATTTATAAAAATACAAGCAATATATTAAATCTCATAAATTTAGGAAATATGTTTTAATGCTTAAATTAGGCAGAAGTATCCATATAATTACTTTATAAATATAAGCTAAATAATAAGGTTTTGATCTTACAATATAGCACTTAATCTATGGTCTAAACCGACTCGCCTGTGGTTGCCAATGCAGTTTGTATGATTATAAGGTATATATTATATATAGGTATTTAAATCCATATCATTAGAAGTTTCTAGGGTTATTTGTGGGATACAGTGAGGTAACTTCAATGAATAGAGAATTAGACAAATGTTGTCTTAATTTTTTAACTTACATTTCATATTGAAATTATTTTTAATATAATTTCTTCAACTTGCATTTCATGTTAAAATTATGTATAAAATCAAAACTAACATGGAATCTTATGGGATCCCAAGGACCTCAAATGTTTGCCCTGATATACACATACATACATACCTTTGTAGACACACCACTCGAGTGTACAATATATATTATATATGCAATATATCAATATATCAAAGAAGACAAGAGGAATGTCTTCTTTTGCCCAAGAAAATGTACAAATTCCGAATGCAAACCAAATCACAAGAGGAACTCCTTCTCCTGAAGAGCTGTGTGTGCTGTGATGATTGTGGCTGGCGGAGTGTGTCACATTTGTGGCAAGTGTGTAGTAGACTCTCTGGGCTAGGAAAGGCAAACACATGCCACAACAAGGGGAGGAGGAGAAGGGTGGCCGATTGAATAACAACAACAATGGGGGGGCGGAACACTCGTCACTCCGGCGCTCCAGCACTCCGGCACTTGAGCACTCGAGGACGACACTCGGCACTGTCAAAACAAAGTAGTGCTTCCTCTTTGGTGATCTCTGGCTGGAGTTGGAGTTGGAGTTGGTGGGGAATCGAATCTTCGCATTGATTCCAGGCAATAAAACTATTCGTAAATCGGCTCCCAACTTGGGCATTAGCATAGTCCTAGTCCTGGTCCCCATTTTCAGCCTCCCCGTGTCCTCGCAGCCTCTTAAGAATTCGATAAGTTTGCAAGTTAAGGTAAAGGTAAAGGTAGAGGTAAAGGTAAAGGTAAAGGCAGGTAAGGCAACTTTGCAAAAATTGTGCGCATATTAAAATTCTTGGTGAAAGCTTTTGACATAAATTAAAACTTTTATCAGGAGCAGGGAGAGGGTATGCCTGTGTTTTCTCTGTTCTTCTGTTCCTCCTTTTCTTTTTTTGAATTTTATTTTTTTTTTTTTTTATCAGCCAAGACAAACTGCTGCAAGTCTGAGCATGTGTGTGCTTGCTGGCCTATTGTCGCTTTGATTCCGTAAGAAGCTAATTGATTGGAGCTCGGGCTCTACTCCTACTCCTCCGCTGCTCCTTGCGAGACTGACACATCGATGGCTGATTTTGCAAACTTTTTTAATTAATTTCGTGGATGGGAGAGAAAGGGCAGCCGAATTTCCATGGAAAACTTTGCCAAAGGCATACGCATAGATGATGGGAGGAGGTTGGCAGGGACTGGAAGTGGGTAGCATTAAAAATGAATTTCACTTCATTGCTGCGCTGGCTCAAAGACAACATTTTTGGCGTTAAAATTATTTATGGGCTTACTGTGCGTAACGTGTCGATGTCGCTGGCGTCCGTCTTCGTATCCTGGAGGCTAAGGAGCAGAGGAGGCGTCGCTGTCCTACGTGATTGTCGGTACGACTGATTTTTGTGCCTGTGACAAAACTTTTTCAATAATGTATAAATCAAACTGTCATAAAGTCGCAGGATCGCAGGATAGCAGCATCGCAGCATCGCAGTAGAGCAGCAGAGCAGCAGAGCAGATTGCGAAATCGCCAGGACACCCGCACGTTTTGTTTTCTTATCCTCACGCCCGCTCTTGCACTCTCTCCCTCTCTATCACTATCTCTCCCTATCTCTCCCTCTGTTAAACGTCAAAAATGCCTTTTTCTGGTGACATTTTCTTAGACAATTTAAGTTGCCATTGTGTCGCCCTTGCCCTGATGTGCATTTAATATGTGTCCCCCTTCCGAATCCCCCTCCTAGCTGGGTGTGTGTGTTCAGAGACAGACAACCTTTGGACCATTCTAACCACCCCCGCAGATGTTACCTGTCGTCTGTGCCACCCACCCCCAACCCCCCAAGGTAAGCGTAAGCGTTTTTCACATTCATGGAAATATGTCACAAAATTTATTGCAAAATAATTTCGCCCGGTTTGCCTTTTGTGTGTCGTAATTCTTTGGTTGCTACTCGCCGCCACTCGCTGGCAGCCTCTCACTCGCTGCTAGTCACTCGCTACTTAAGACACAGGAGATGTGTGTTTGTGAGGCTCTCATAGAGCTCTTCCTCTGCCCCCTGCTGCACATATTAAAATATTAAAAATTCCTTTTATATACTTCAAAAAAAATATAAAAGTGTGTCCTTGCTGCCACCCTTCGCCTCTTACTGCTTGAAACTTTTTCCTGATTTCTGGCAAGTACAAAAATCGTTCAAGTTTAAGTACAGACTTTACTTTGATGCGGAAATAACCATTTTAGGCAGCAATTTTTCATAAAAATTGTATAAAATTGGGTAAAATAAAGCGAAAAACGATCTTACTGAATGTTAGTTAACAGAGAATCGATAAGTTTGTTAACAGCGGTTCGGTAAGTTCGGTTAGTTAACAGGCGCCGCTTCCAGCGACTGGAATGAGAGTGGCAAAAAGCGAGTGGGAATTGGGAATGGAGCTGCCAAACCAATTTAAGTTGCGGTGCAATTAAATATCGCAAAAGGAGAGTAAGCAAATGTTTGTGTTTGTGCGTATTTCGCTTCGTTTGAATGCGGAATATTTTTGTAACAACTACAAACAGTCGTTACGTGCATACATATGTATATACATATACATTTAAACGGAAAAATGCAAATACAATAAAAAGCAGCAGCAGCAACAAAAATGCCGTCAAAAGCGTGCCAATACATGTGTGGGTGTGGGTGTGTGTGTGTGTTTGATGTGTCTCTCTGTCTGGCAACACTGCCAGCAATGCTGTGGGTGGAAGAAGAGAGCAAAAAGCGAACGGAAAGCGGGGAAGAGCGGAGAATTGGAGGAGAAAAACAGAGCTGGAGAGTGGTGATGGTGGAGCTGGAGGAGGAGAACGCAGCGTCTGGCAAAGACTGGGGGCTTTGGTCCCAACTCTGATTGATCCTGCATGTGCGTGTTTAAACAAAAATCCCGCTATGTAAATCGGCAAACATGCACACGCAACAACCCGGCAACCCCGCGCGCTCCTTCCCCCGCGAGGTCTCATTTACAAAGTGTTTTTCGCAGCGGCGACACGATGCCCCCCAGTTCCCAGGTTCCCAGTTCCCAGTGTCCATTCCCAGTGTCCATTCCTTGTTTGCAAATGTTTTAATTGAATTCGAGTGGGGGGCCAATGCCGTCGATGCACTAAATGTTTAATCGAGCTGATAATTACCCGACCTTGTCCAGGAATGGCGACGAAACAACATGACCCTGGGTCCAGTCCTGCTACAGTCCTGTCCTGTGTCCCCCTGTCCCCCGTTGAATATCGATGATGACCCCTAGTCAGGCCGTGAGCGGAAGCTCCTGCTACCCGAGCCGAGTCAACGCCTTCGAAGCGTTTTTCCCAATGATTTATGAACTAATTTAGCGGCAATATTATTTATGCCAGGCCCAGACTGCAGCAGGAGGAGGAGGAGCACCAGCAGCAGCACCAGCACCAGCGGAAGCCAGTCTGTCCGACCAGGATAATGCTCGAAAATGCTGCCACAATGTTAAACGCGTCGGCCAAGGACCAACAACCAAACATTGAAGACGCCATCGACTGCAGCAGACACAACAAAGTGGTGGAGCTTTGGAGGAGGAGATCAGAAGAAGGAGCAAGGGGAGCAGCAAGAGGAGCAGCAAAAGAAGCAGCAAAAGAAGCAGCTAAAGGAGCAGGAGCAAGAGGAGCACCAAAAGGAGCAGCAAGAGGAGCACCTAGAGGAGCACTACCAGCAACAATGGGCAAGTCGAGAACTTTAAGAAATTTACACCATCAGCAGATAAGAGTCATGCCCAGTAGGCGCCACCGCCACCGCCGCCGCCGCCAGATCACGAAGCAAGGCAGCAGGATGCACCACCGGAAGGGTGGCGTAGCGGGTTCGGGGTTCCAGTTCGGGTTCGGGGTTTGCTTCTCCTCTTCGATGGCAAGAAGTTCAAACTAAGCCAAGGAAATTTCTGCAGCGCCGGCACTTTTTCCTGCGCCTGTGTTTGCAGCAAACAATCTGTTTCCCGGCATCAACTTTGCTAGAAAAATTGAAACAAGCTGAACACCAGGCCAGAGGAAAGGCCAAGTCAAGTCAAGCCATGGCAGGGCAGGGCCAAGCCCAAGTCCAAACCCAAACCCAAACCCTACCCAGGCAGTCAGCTAGAACAGAGGAATATCAGCGTGGCCTGTCAGGATGCAGGGTGCAGTGGGGTGCATCTGGGCAGCAGGCATCAGGAGGGGCTCCAACTTGTGGCTGGGGCATGTATCATATTTAGACACGGGAAAGACAGAAATATAAACTTATAAAGACCAGGAAGGGGGCCGGTGAATGTCGCCTCTTCGCCCTTCCCACAAAAATATGTACTTGGAGTTGCAGAGGCAAGCACAAAAACCATATTTGGCAACTGCCAGTTGAGGAGAGCAGCAGTTGAAAGGACTTTACAGCGCGCCCAACTGATGAATTATGGCCAAAGTTATCGGCTGAGGTCGGAGGAGGAGGAGTGAGGAGTGGCTCTCCCTCGGCTCTCCTTGTAGGCCGCGCCGCTTTTTGCAATGTTTTGCTACACTGCGTGGCAACTACTGATAATAAGATATACTTGCCATTCGGACAGGCCCGGGCCAACGTCGGAAGTCTACTAAATAACAAGTTGTAGGGCCAGCAGCAGCAGCAGCAGCAGCGTGTGCTGGCAGCACAAAAAGAGAGGAAAAAAGGGGGCACAAAAAGACTAAAAAAAGGACCAACTTAAATAAGTTTAATTGTACGAGACGGAAGTCGAAACTTTGCCATTTGGCTTGCTTGACTTCAGTTCAGTGGGCCGCGATTCTCTTTCGTCTTCCAGCTTGCATCTTCCTTTGGTCTCCAGTCACAGGACATTCCCTGCTCCTTACACTTCAAGTGCAGTATGATAATGGGCAAGCAGCCTTCTTTGATTTCTCTCAATTACAACCCTCTTCCGGAGAGTTGAGTGCCTGTAAGGCAATGCTTTGCCTGCCATGTACAAGGATAAGCGAACGTGAGAGTATCTTTTTACAGAGAGAGAGAGATGAAGAGCTGAGTGATCTTAGCAGTTGTTCTCTGCAAGAGATCGAGAGAGTTCGTTCCTTTCAGTTCCTCTCTCACGGAGCTTTATGAACAACACCACATGTTTTGTACAGTTTTCGTTACAAATTAAGGATTTTCAATCATCAGTTACAAGTTTATTTCTGCTCCCTGTTAAGGCAATTATATTTGGCAATGAAAGTTGAATTGAATTGAACTCTAGTGGCAAAAAGAGAGCTCCTAAAAAATGCATTCACCGGTGGTGTGGCCTGCCCTTTGCCAAACCGAGGTTGGCCAGCGATTAGCCAAAAGGGAGAAATAAAAAAAGAAAAACCTACAAAAAAAAAGGAGAACCTAAAAGCGAGCCCCTAATAGGATTTTATTTCGCTGATCCCTGACCCTCTGCTGTCCTCCCACCGAGTGGGAATCACGGCCGCCTGCCGCCTGCCGCCTGCCGCCTGCCGATGATTGCCGTCAATTGAATGCCAATTGTTTTTCTTGCCCCGGCGCGCTTTTTCTTTTGATACATTTTTGGGCCACGTTTAGTTTAGCATTGCAAACGTTCGATGTTCGCTTTGGTTCGATGTGTGTGTGTGTGTGTGTGCTTGTGTTTGTGTGAAATCAAACGGCTCTCGGCTCTCGGCCAGAGCAGATCAAGTTGCCAGCATTGGCATTTTCATTTCAACGGGCGTCCTGTCCTCTCCTGTCCTGTCCTGGGACAAAATGTCTGCAGCTAGAAACCGCCGAGGTGGAGCCAGCGATGGAGGTAAACTGTAAACTGTAAACTGTGGAGTGTGGAGTGTGAGGTGTGTGCAGTGGGGGGCAGTGGGCAATAAGCCCGGCACAGAGAAAGTAGAAAGTCGTGTTCTGGCCAGAGAATGCGCGACTGAAAATCGAAGGAAAAATCGTACAATCTTTTATTGTCTTTGATTGGCACTCCCCCCGAAATTGTACGGCAAGAGGACTCCATCAATTATGACAGTATGCCCTGAATACGGTCATGAAAGAGTACAAGCAACGTTTGGCAGTACAATTTGATTTGAATGATTGCTAAACAGAGTTCAGATATTCATTTGCCTCTTGGCAGGTGTCCCGAAAGTGCACTTAGGCTAGGCCCTTGGACATCAGTTATTGTTTTTGGCAAGGATTGCATTTGGCAGGAAGCTCGTCTCCTTTGGCACTTGCATTCCCTTCGATTTGGATTTTGGTTCGCGAATTTCGGATTTCGAATTTCGGATTTGGCAGGAGGAGTGTGGACGAGAACGAATCGCGGCGCTTGTCTCTAATTTACATAAAATGGCAATGCACAAATGTTGCAAGTGCACAATATATATGAGTACTTTGACCTGAACAGCCACGCATAGACACCTCCTGCTCCTCTTGATACTCCTACTCCTCCTGCTCCTCCTGCTCCTCCTGCTCCTCCTGCTCCTCCTGGTGCTCCTACTCCTGCTCCTCCTGATATCTCTCCTAGAGCCATGTCGCCATCTTAGGGTAATTTATACAAGAGGCTAGTGCGAGGGGCAAAGAGAGCCTGGGACCCCAAACCGAAGCAAACTTCGCTGGCAAAAAGCGCAATGGCAGCTCTGAGAAGGGAAATTGTACTAGGAAATTTGCCGGAAATTAAAACTTGTGCAAAATAAATCGCCAAACCTCGAAATACGGACACAAGCACACACTTACTTACTCCGGAGAGCACATTCACACCCAGGAAAAGTAGAGGCAGAGAGTTGCAGGGACATTGAGAGGAGACTGGGACTGGGACTGGGACTGGGACACAGACACCGGCTGGCGGAAGATCGATGTACAAACTTATGTAGCCTTAAAGGGTGGCCAATTGGCTGAACGGATTCCGGACTTCGGATGCCCCCGAAAAGCTGACCTTTGCCTGCGAGGAGTAGGCCAAGCAGCTGCCCCCGGGGGGAGCCACCTAAATCAGTGCTTCATTTCGCGCTGGATTTGCCGCTAATGGAGTGACAGTTGGCGAAGAATTATTAGATTTGCACATGCATACTGCAGGAGCCACCGAAAGGAATGAACCGAAATTGGGGAGTAAGTGAGTGAAATGAGAGTGGAAGTGCAAGGGAGTTGGAGTTGGGGACTGGCGAGGGGGTAAAAACGTGATTGCCTGGCCAAAAGCCGAACAAAAAAACAGAAAACAGGGCAACACGATGGCCACAGTTGAGTGTAAAAGCTAATTTCCTTAATATTCACCAACAATTACATGATAGCTGGAACACACATATTCCTGACTGCCTGACTGCCTGACTGCCTGACTGCCTGACTGCCTGACTGCCAACTGACCTGACCAGTCTCCCCCCGGATATGGATGTTGTTTTAAAATCATGAAGTTTCATTTCCTTAATTTTGGGAGCGGAGCGGAGTGGAGCAGAGAGACAGTGATTGAGTGACGACTGGCCAGGGGACGAATCTATCTATCAGCTGTATCACCTGCAAGGTAAAGAGGATGCCTCCTATCCTGGCATCCAGGCGGCAACTAGGCACACGCGACACAACACGGACAGTGTCTGGTTCCGTTCGGTTTGCCTGTCAGCCGGTCATAATGCATGTAACCTCCGCGTTTAATCAACTTTAATTAAAATTGCACACAAAACCCCGAAAACGACTTGATAAAATGCCATTAACTGGGAGGGAGACAGAGAGAGAGCTCAACTGATGGCGGTTTTATCGATGTGGTGCGTTGTGGTGCGGCTTCTGTGCAAAGCTTTTAATTGATAAGAGTGCCAGAGTGCCTGTGTGTGTGAGTGCGATGACTCACCCAGTGACTGCCACTGTGACTGTCACTCTGACCGTGTGTCACTCTGACTCCCCCCTGGTGAATTACATTCAAAGCAAATGCCGCTCTTCCTGCACTGTCCAGGGCTAGAAGAGATCCCTTTTTCGGCCACCAGCAGCACTTTACTTTACGCTTTATGCCACATTATTTCAGGGCTTATGGAGAGAAGACACTGGGGCGGGGCAGAGCTCTACGAAATTACGCTCATTTCAAAATTGTTATTGAATCTTTGGGGCAAAGTAAATAATCCTTGTTGAAATGAAGGCGAAATCCCGTTGCGGCCGCAAGTGGCTTCCCAGGAGCAGCAGCCAGGCATTGACTAAACGCTCTGGCATAAGGACTTAACCTCTCCCCTTACACACACACACACACCCAGCACACTCAGCCTGAGATGCCGCCTTTGTTGGTGTCTCAAGGAGGAAGCTGGATGGTACTGGGAGGTCGTGGGGGGTCCTAGCTGCTCCTGGGTGGCCCTGGCTAGCCCTGGGTGGTAGTGACGCCCAACTAAATGCTGCCAAATTATACGCAATCATTTTGAGCTTAACTAAAGTGCGGCAAGTCTGCGGCCAAGTCAGGAGCTGGCTGAGAAGGAGGAGGAGGTAGTCTGAAGCTGAAGCAAAAGCTGGAGGCGGCAGACGGAAGCCTGAGAAGAAGGCTAAAGGCTAACGGCGGCGTTTCAGCGGTTCAGACAAACAGCGAATTGTTAGTTAGTCGGAATGCCGCAGCTCTTGGCTCCCAAAAAATACGATGACAATGTGTCATCGTAAATTGTGCGTCCTGCAGAGAGAGAGGGTAGATTTATACCTTCATATTAAACTGGGCCATTGAGTGGGCCCAGAAATGTGGCCAAACCCTGTCCTGTCCCCAGAAAAAAAAGACATGCTTTTAATGGTCGCTCCTCGTGCTCCATGTACTTGGCCAAGTTTTCTTTTGAACCAAGAGTGAATTTTTGTCGTAAGTCAACATTTGCCTTTGCTTAGCAGCAGCAGCTAAGTGACCTCGTCTAAACAATTTAGTCAAGGGAAAGGATCTTCAAGGAGCTGCCAAACGGAAAAGCCATGAATAACACAGAAATGAAATTGGTTTAATAACAAAAGGAAAGCCAGATGAAATTCAAGAGAAATTTCGTGGGAAGCTCGTGGGAAATTCATGGGAAATTTGTAAGGAATTCGAGAGAAATGCGAGAGAAATTCGTTGAAAATGTTTCGTGGTTTCGTGATGAGTGTCCCGAGGCCCATGTAAAAGTGTGTGCATTTGTGGACATAAAATGCCAGGATTAAATGAGACACTTTGCGTGTAGTCGTGGTGCAAAAAACGTAAAGCGTAAAAAAGCAAATGCCGCTCAATTTGCTGCACAAACAGAACGCAAATCAAATAAGAGCCCAAGGAGAGTGAGAAAGCGCGACAAAAACTGGTAACTGGAGTAGATCTCAGAGCGGGAAAAGCGGAAAAGCCGGGACTGAGACACTGTACCAGCGAGAGGCGTTTTGGGGAAATGGAGAATGTTAAATGGGAAATCGGGGTGGTGTCGTCGGCGTCGTCGTCGTCGTCGTCTGCAGTGGTACAATTTATGACAACTTAATTGATTTACTTTACGTACGTGACCAGAAAAATGAATATTGCATTACGTTGGGGATTTTCGTTAGAGTTTCCTTTCTTTTTTTTTCGTTTTGTATTTTTATTTTTCCTACCTCCTACCTCCTACCACCACCCTTCACCCCTCACCCCAACCAACCGGAAGTTCTTCTATTTCAACGCAACACAAACAGCACCAGGCAGCAGCATTATTTCCATCAGCTCCGTCAGCCAGGACTCTTCCAGGACTCGGAGTCCCGTCCTGTGCAGTCTTCGCTTAATGCGCTCAATTAGCAATCTCGCAGGAGGCGGCTTTCGGGCCAAGGACGAGGGCGGGAGGCGAGAGGAGCTGCTCGGGTTGGGTGGGTGTGGGAAATGGGCGGGGAAGTGGAAGCTTGTGGGGTTGCGGGGCACCACCTAATTTCATTTGTATATTTTCCCAGATTTTACTGTTTATTTCCGCACTCGCATGCATGATTTCCATAAAAAGTATGTTGGGGAATCCCAAGTGTATTTAATAATAATATAAATAATAATACGAATTATATGCAGTATTTGCATAATAATAATATGTTTGTTCGCCTTCATGTGCCTTAAAAAGAATAAATATCTCCGCATTTTAGGACTATAAATCTATATTTTGATATGATTTGTTTTTATATCAATTAAAATTTAAATCTTGAATATAACCAAGTTAAAGAATCATTTATTTCCAAATTCCAAACGCTTAGCTGTGCAAGTTTTTTATTATATTAAAAAATAGTATCAATGATTTAGGTTGCAGTTCCTTCAGAGCTCAGAATCTTCAACAAAACTAAACTAAAAAAAACTCATCAGAAGCAGATTTGTTCTTCGTAGCTAAAATTGTTATTATTATTCTGCCACAAAAAACAAACACACAAATAAATACCTCGCCCACATTGCGGATGAGTAATTTTTGGTGTGCCAATTATGATATCTAAATTTATATAATAGATACAAGTATAAATGCCGAACTCTGTCAGAGTCTTTCATCTGCTAAAGTCTCTGCATGCGAGTGGCTCAGTGTTTTCCCTAATTTATTTGAATTTTCTTTTCTGTTACTGCTTTACTCGGGCTTTACTGGTGTCACGCTCCTGCGAATGCAAGTGGCCCGAGTAACTTCATCTCCTCGTCGTGGTCCTCCGGCAAAACTTTGGCCGCATTTTGCTATTTGGAGTAAGTTAAGCGGAGACCAGAGACCGACTGAGCGTCCAGCGGTTTATCCCGTCTTAGTTGCTTTGACCTTTTCACCGATTTCTTTTCTTTTTACTTGGCTTTGGCTTGAACTTTGCATGAAAATGGGTCTGAATAAGGGTTACCCCCTCTCCTGGCTCCAGTGTCCGTTTTGGCGATGTACCACTGTGGCGGCTGGGAAAAGTTTGCCTCGGCGCTTCATCAATTCACTTTGACTTTGACTGCCTTTGTGAACTGCGAACAGCGAGAACTTGCCTCATGGCCTAGACGATGGTTGGGGGGATGGAGGGATGGAGGGGCACACACACATCCCCAACTCGCACGACGAGCTCAAGACTTCTATTTCCACTTCTACTTCTACTTTGGCTTAATCGCACATAAGCGGTGAGTTTTTTGTGTACTTACGAAACCACTTAAGAAGTCGTTAAATAATCAATGAATAAAGATTCTGGCCGCCTTTCTTCTTGTCTTTTCGCCATGTTTTTCCTCCTCTGGATGCGCGGCGTCGCATAAATTGTCATAAATAAATGAGGGAGCTGGGAGCCTGTGGCAGCAAAGGCTTGCAGGATGTGCACTTGTCCTTGTCGGCCACGGCTCTCTCCCTCAATCTCCCAACTTGTGATTTCCGATTTCCGGGAGATGTCAGGATGTCAGCTTTAAGGTGATTCAAGTGTGTTTGTGAGTTTTCCTTTTCTTTTTTTGTTTTCGTTTTTGACAATACAGCCGACACTTCCGCATCAATTGCGGAAAACTTTCACTGTGCCGAGTCTTAGGGCATAGGGAGTACCACCTTCTGGCGCTTAACTTTTGCATTTCCAGCCAGTGGCAGGTAATTGAGCGGAAACGTGGGCAGAATTAACGGTTTATAGGATGGGAGAGTAGCCGGGAGGCATTCAACCCGCTGAAAATTTATTGGTTATGGCTCAATTGCTGTTCAATGCGAAAGGATAGCAAGGAAACTGAGGCTGCCGCCATACAGTGACACTGACAAGTCGTAATAATCAAGGCAAAGGAAAATTGTACGAAAATAAATTAGCGGTTTTAAATTCGTATGCATTTCCGTATATTTCGAGACAAATCACTCCGCCAGTGTGACCCTCGATCACCCCGGTGTCTGGCCCACAGGATTCGGGGTCTTCTTTGCTTCCTTGCCTTCTGGCATCGTTCTGGCGAAGGGCAGGCGATCGTCCAATGGTGCTGTACATTCAAAGTGTACAGTAAATTAATAAATAATAGACTTGAAAAGTTTTATAAATTAATAATATGGTTCAATTTTTATGCAATGCGAAAGGATATCAATATAGCTATAGCTTTCTCTTTTTCCAAAATGTATTTTTGATTTCTCGCTCTCTCTCTTTTGTTAACCAAACCCTTTTACTCTCTCTTTTTCTCTGTTATTGATCATTGCAATTTGTTCTCTTTCATCTCATCTTTCTTTCTTTCTTTCATCATTCGCAAGTCTAACTTGTTACCTCCATCTCTTCCTTCTCTTTATCTTTCTCTCCTCTCTCTTTATTCCTCTCCCTCCTTTTCTACCCCTCTCTTTCTCTCTCTTCCTCTTATTATTGATCATTGAAATTTCTCCTCTTTCATCTCCGATAGAAACTTATTTACGTTCTCTCTCTCTCTCTCGTTGTCGTTTTTGAAAGTTGAAATTCCTCTCTCATACTGTCTCTCCCTCTGCTCCCTCTCTTTGCTATTGATCCTGGCCACTTGTTCTCTCTCCCATCCCCCTTAAACCGCGAAGAGCTAATAAAGCAAACGATTCTTTACGTAAAATTTGCTTTAGCTTTCGCTGTCCGACCGGCAGCCCTGCCTCTATTTCGCCAGTGACTTTTATTGCATTTGATTGCTGTTTCTCTTAGCTTTCCTTCTTCGTTTTCGTTTTTTTTTTTTCCTGCTCTGTCTCACCCCCCCAAACCCCTCGATTTTCATCATTTCTTTGGCTCTGCTTTCTACGTTATTGACTTTGATTTTACTTTCGGCGCTGGCTTTGTGGCTCCTGCACCGCGATTTAACGGCTTTTAGCTAACAGTCGGATGTCGGATAGAGGACCAGAGCAGCGAAGCACAAAGGCAGGGCATGGCATGGCATGGCATGGCGGTGGAGGTGTCTCCCGGTCTCGACATTCGACAGCTGTCATGACACCCCGCTGCTGCCTGCTGCCTGCTGCTGGGGGCTCTTCCTGCCCGCCTGCCTGCCTGCCACCCCAAAGGACTCGCCAGCAAGTGCCTTAATTTGTGGATTTCGTACAAATGGTTCGGAAGAATTGCTTTAAGTAATTGTTTTCGCCTCCTGTCTGTTTCTGTTTCTGTTGCTGCTGGTGGGAGTATTGTGCCATTTTTCCCCCAAATGCTCTTTTCACGTTTCGTCCTGTTCGTGCTTGTGCTTGTGCAGGTCCCACTTCCACTCCCCTGCTTCCACTGCTCCTGTTTATGGCCTCACACATATCCCCGCGTGCTTCAACCTGTTTTAATAATGCAGAGTTTAGCTTTTGCAATCGCTAACGCCAACGCCAACGCCAACGCTCCTTGATGTCTTGATTTAAGGCGTGCTCCCGAAGTGAAGTGTCAACCCAAAGCAGGCCTCAATGGGGACCTGCCAGTTAACAGGTCTTTAATGAGTCTCTGGCTGGGCCGGAAGAGCGTAGCCCATGGCTTTGCAATTTTCATTTTACATATTGCCCTCGGAGTTGCATTTTATTTTCATTTTCATTTTCTTTTTCTATTTTTTTTTGCTCTGCCTTCTGTGTATGCCATTGTGTGTGTGGGTGTGGGTGTGTTTGCCTAACTACCTGGGCCTGAGCCTGCTCCTGGTCCTGCTCCTGGTCCTAGTCCTGGTCCCCTGGCCCTGCTCTTAGAATATCATCCATCTGGCTGTGCGAATTGCCGCCTCCATGGCCAGCATCATACATATCGGCGGGTGGATATGGTGGAGTGTCTGCTGGCTGTTGGACTGTGTGTCTATCCGTTTGCCATTTCGCCCTCTGTTTGCGCACAACCCACCTCGGTTTTGCACCTTTTGTACGTTTTTAATTTTCCTGTTTTATTTCCGGTTTTACGATTCCCATCTCGAATCTAGATTGCAATGGCATCGTCAGGTGACTGCGTTGCTCCCCCGGCAGGCAGGCGTTTGTCCGAGTCGCGCTGCATCATCATCGCAGGTCCGCGTAATTATGCCAGAGCTCTCCCTCCCCTGGAGAGTCGAGTCGAGTCTGGTCAATGGATATATCGTATATCGTTTAATATAACCATTAATTAGTTGAATCAACTTGCCTAAAAGGGGAGTAGAGGTAATAAAGCTCTATTCTAGGCTTTAATTTTTGCTGCTTCCCCCTGACTCTAGTTTGGCCCAAAGCCTTGCCATCCTCCATTGACGCTTAGAGAGATAAAGATTGGTTTACGGGATAAGAGCTGAATGTGGTGGGACAGGTGAGTCAACGCTTATGTGCTTGCTCGGAGGGGTTCTTCCTGCCCTGTAACTGCTTTTGCTTTTGCTTTTGCTGCTTCTGCTTTTGTGCTGTTTTGCCTTCGCCTTTGGTTAATATTTGCATAAAAAGGTCACTGGCATCCCATTGAGGAAGCACACGATGCTATCTGGCAAAGCCAGGAGCAGCAGGAAGCAGCCCTAGCCGCAGATTTGGTCAGCGTGTCAGCCGTCATTTGGGTATTCGCTGGAAAGCGCAGGCTTTAAGGCGGAACTTGTCCAATCGAACTGCGATTGTCTAGTCACAATCCAGTCACTTGAATGGCGCAGGAAACCCCTCTCCATCTCTCTCTATCTCTTGTTTATAAACAACAAAAGGCTATTTGCCAAACAGAAAAGCGGTGGAAAGCGACGGCTGACGGCTGACTGCTGATGGACAGGGAAAAGCACAAGCCGAGGCACAAGTTGAAGAGTAACTAGGATACCCGGCCAGAGAGGCATCAACGCATTACCAGGCGTTATGGAAGGCATTGTTTCTAGCCATCCTCCTGCTCCTCCTGCTGCGGAAAACAAATAAGTTGCAGCGCTGAAACTCCAAACTCTGGCTGGGTGCGCTTTCCTCTTTTTCCTCTGGCTCCTCTTCGTGGCTGTCTGGCAGATTGCCTGATAAAAAGATTGACAGCGTTGATAGTCGAAATAATTAATTGAATGAAACGGCTACAACAAATGCCTTTAATTAGCGTCGGGTTTCGCTTTCCTTCTCGATTAAGGGACACCCTCTCCTCCTGTTCCTCTTCTCTGCCAGACAGTTGCCGAGTTGATCCGCTGCTCAGCGGGGTGGGAGTGGCCTTGAAAATACCAGAGACACGATCCTTCTCAAGCCTGAACGGAACGGAACTTTGAATGAATTTCAAAAATCGGAAAATACCGAGAGTAGGCTTGCTTCTGTCCCCTGCTGTCCCCCATTTGCATCCTGCTCTGTGTGCTGTCGCGCACATTTCCATGAAAATTATTCAAGCAGAAGGATATATGATAATTTCCGACGGAAGTGTAATCAAAAATCGCTTAGACAAGTGCTTGCTTTAACACCCAAGCCGCCCCCCGAGGCACATGCGTGCACACAGAACACAGGACACAGGGGGTGGTGGGATAGTGGGAGGCATGGGAACAATGATACATAAACTCCTCAACTCCTCGCCGGGGATATGCATCTGGTTAAGCCGGATTTACACCCCTCTCGGCTGAATCTCCGCCTCTTGGTTCCCTTTCTAATCCAAATTGTTATGAAGGAAGATCAGGTTCTAAATAATATTCCTGTGTAAAGCGATTTGCAACACTGCATTGCTGCACCGTTCTTTGTAGTTTATTTTTGTTTGTTTTATTATAATCTTCTTTAAAATCTACAAAATCCTTTAATTTGTTATATTTTCTGTTCATTAAAAGGACAAGTTTTCGTTTGGCCTTAAGACGCGGCTTAGTTAAACTAGCTTTTTGCTTTGCGAATTTAAACTAAAAGGATTTTAACTAGTAAACAATTTTAATTATTGTATTACTATTTATTTACAAGATCATATATTTTGTTTTATTTTATATATTTTTATTACTATTATTTTATTCGAAGAATTTTTTTGAAATTAATTTAGTTGTTAAAACGCCTTATGGCGGTAAGACAATTTTTTTTCTTGTTTAATTTAAATTCGGTGAATCTGTTTTAAGGCATTTTTTGTATATAGTAAGAAAATGTACAACATTTTTGTTAGGTATAAAAATCTGAATACATATTTTATTATTTTATTTATGATTCTTGTTAGTATTTTTTTTTTATGCATATTTTAAACTTAAAATTTTTTGGCTTTACAAAAAGCAGAATTCTCTCTAGTTCGGTGAATCTGTTTTAAGGAATTTAATATTTATACAAACTAAAAATATATTTATGTTTGTAATGAAATTACCAGGAAAGCCACAGGCTTTTAATTCGTAGAATGGACAGGGCTTTGAAGCATAGCCGAGGCAAAGATACTGGCTCTGCTAAAACCCCTAAGTAAGTTAGTAATATATATTTAATTTGCAACAGCTACTTCCGGATGAGGAGGCTGAGTATCAGAGTATTTTCCTAAGGGCTCTGGCCCTGCCCTGCCGTCCAGCCCCTAAGCCGGGGAGGCGGGCAATCCACTCGTGACGCACTCATGACGAGGACGAGGATGAGCCCGGCAGTTGACTGCTGACACAATGTGGCTAATGCTGTCGGCTCACTTCACCTTTTCGCCAGCTCCGCCTCCTCCGGCTGCTCTTGATACTCCTGCTCTTCCTGCTTTCCCTGCTTTCCCTGCTGCTCCCTACTCCCATCCTGACATCCTGTGGCATTGGCAATCGGCTGGGTTTTCAGTTGACTTGAATGCGACAATAATGCCATTTGGCCAGGCCATATCGCCGACTATTTGCAGTGTGTTTTGTAGTTCTTCCTTCTTTCATTCTGATTTTTTATGTTTTTTTTTTTGTATTTATTCGTTTGGTTTGGTTTTTTTTTTGTTTTACGAATAATCCGCTTTTGCCGGGCCTGAACCTAGTCAGCTTTTGTCCGCTTTCACACCAACGAGCGGGACTGGGGACTGGGGGACTGGGGGACTGGGGGACTCTCTTTGTTTTCCGGTTTGCGCTTTTTCGTTCCATTTTCCCTTTCATTTTGGTGCAAACGGCCGAAAAACCAAAAGATTTTAATGCCATAAATTCATATTCCCATCATTCAATTGACAAATGGCCATATGTGGCCAGTGACATGGTTTCCTCCGGCCCCAGCTTCAGCTTCTGCTGCTCCTGCAGCTCCTCCTCGCTCTGCTTCTTTTTTGTTGCAGCAGCCGGAGATTTTTAACAGGATTTGCAGTGCATTTTAACTGAATAATTGATAAAATTTTGACACAAAAGTTTATTTAAGTGCAGAGCGATGGCATAAACGAACCACAACACAGGGCAAGGGACAAGGGACAAGGGACACGGGACACTGGACACTGGACAATCTCTGTCTCTGTTTCGACTGAAAGCTACTCATCTAGTCCAGGGCCTGGAGCAGCCAGGAGCTGAGGTACAAGCCCGGTCGGCACTGGCCCTGAGCTTAACTGTCAAGCCCGGCAAATGGGTGTGGCCTATGAATTGTTATTAATTAATAAGAGGATAACGCAAACTGGAAATGTTTTGTCTGAATCTCGGTAGGTCTGTCGGTCGGTTGGTTGGTCAGTTTGTCAGTCAGTCGGTCGACTGTCATTCAGTCATCTGACCGGAGAGCAAGCCCTATCAAAGCCAATTGCCCAGGTTGTCCTCCGTCTGGCATTGATGTATGTATGATGCAGCAGCACACTGCCTGCAAAAATGAAACGTACAAAGTGGAATTGAAGTGGAATTATTCATGGGCTCTCGCTTCAACAGATGCAACAACAAAAATATCAAAAGGGGGGTGACAAAAAAGGTGTCCCTGCGATATTCCTACTTCGCGATTGTTAGCCGGGGCTGGATTTTTTGGTGCCCTGCGGCTCCTGGCAGAGGAAGAGCAACAGGAACAGCAGCAGCTGGAACGCAGGAACAGGAAGGAGGCACCGCTCTGCCAGTGCTGCTGCTGCTGCTGCATTCCTGCTGCTGACAAAGCCATGTCAAAGCCAGGGACAACAATAAGTTTGCCCTGACTACCTGTCTTTTGCTCGGGGAAAAGTCAAAAAATCGAATTAAGAGATGGAGGAGTTCGAGTAGGAGTCAGGGTCCTTACCCTACACCCACTTCCACTCCTCTCGTGTCGTGTCCCGAGGCCATGACAATAAAACTGCTAACACGGCCCCATCAATTTCGAGTTTTAATCTGCGATGACACTCGCACGACACTTGCCCAGTGGAAAGGGTGTATAAACTAGGGAGGGAGGGTCAGTGGGAATGCCGCATTTAGTGGCTGTTAAAGCCAAATAGTTTGGCCAATTAGCTTGGCCCCCCCAACAACCCGAACCCGAACCCACAATGAAATGAAACCATTCAATGAATTCAACTTGTCATATTTATGGCCATGTTTTTGGGGGGTGTGGGTGGAGCCAGTGGAGCATTTTTATCGCCTGGCATCCATGCATCGTGCTTTTGCGTGTGCGTGTTGGTGCGTGTTTGCGCCCGTCTGCGCCCGCTTTGCCCACTTATGGCATATGCATGTTTGACTACTTAAAATTCAATTGGCTCTAAAATAAATGATTGCCAAATATGTGCACTGCCTGCTAATGTGGCCACTGGACAGTCTCGTTGCCTTGCCGCCGCCCATTGTAACCAAGTGTCAATTGTCATGTGTCAAATTGTGGCATACAAATTAGGGTAATCAGTGTACAACAGTATGTTTGATTGCTTGCTTTATTTATGATTGTTTGCACAGCTCTGCGAGCCACACACAGAGACGCCCCCCGTGGTGTCCAGGTAAACACACACTAGCCACCAGCCAGCAGCCACCACCAGACGCTGTGTTGGTGGGTGGGTGTGGTGGGTGTGTGTGGACTGACGCACGACTGTTTGCTCGGCATTTGTATAAATTGTCATTGGCATGGCCATGGAGGAGGAGGAGGAGAAGGAGGTCTGAGGGCGGGGCAGGTGTCCCAGCCAAAGATAATATTAAATATCAAGATGCTTTACGCGCAGACTAACAGCAACAAAACTAAAAACGAACAAAATCCTAAAATAGAAAGTTCAAACACTACCGAAATATCGATTTTGTATCGATATTTGACTCGATAAAAATCGTTGATCTAACGTGGTAATAAATAAGGTTTTCTATTTGATATATCTAAGAAATATAATTGAAAAATGAAAAGATATTAGTAACATTTTATGGATATCTAATAATTGTATTAAGATTATTCGTATTTTTATGCTATAATGTAATAATCTTTTTTATTTAATACAACTTTTAGGCTAATGTGTTTGCTAATATCGATCTATTAATCTTAAATGAATTATTTTTCGATAGTTAATACCATTCCTTAGTTTAGATTTCGATAAACATATTATATTATTTTTTCATTTACTTTATTTCAATATTTTTTGTAAGTTTAAAACTTTCTATAGTGCCATATTATTATCGATAAGTCATAGGGGAAAAGTTGCCACTCAAATTAAATTTAATATTTTTTATATTACAAAATATATAAATATTTATATCGTTATGATAATAACCGCGATATTTGAAGCTTATAATTATATATAAAAAATGTTTCTGCATACAAAATCGCCTGGCGTTACTCATCTTCCGTATTAATATCATCTTCACACCAAACCCTGCTGCCCTGCTGCCTGGCTTCCTCAGAAGATCTCCCAAGGACCACTCACTAATTACTTTTACTGGGCTAAGCTGGCACCACTTGCTCGTAGTGGCAGGGCCTCATTATTTTCAACAAACTACCCAAAATCCAAGAGGCAAATCCAAATGAAAACAAGTTAAAATATTATGAATGCATAAAGGGGCAGGGGAAAGGGATGGAAATGGGGATGGGGACATGGGACAGGCCATCCTAGGACCGGATCCGGATACGAAGCACAATTAACATGTGCGGCAGGCGGGTAGCGAGTGGCCGCGGGGAAGGGAGGCCAGAGTGGGCGTCGTCTCAACTTAAATTTTAACCCGGACCGGGATACAAAGGTCTTTCTGGGACACACACACACACACCCCGGCACCACACAGCAGCAAAAGCAGCTGCAAAAAGTGGCCGCAGCCCTTAAACAATACACACAAAGTGTGTGTGGGGCGTGGCGGCTTTTTGTTCACATTTCCCCTAATGTTTTTCCTGGGCCTTTGTGCAAGGATCGTCCAAAGTCCATGCTACCTCCTCCCGGGAACAATTGCAGGCCAACAGCAGATGCTGCTGCTGCTGCTCCTGCTCCTGCTGCTGGCAAGGACAATTAGAAGGAGCCAAACCTCCTCCATGTGTGTGCGTGGCAGCTTGCTGGGACTCCTAATGAAGGCGCAAAAATTATGAACTTTGGCCAAAGATGAACAGGCTTTTAATTTATAAATACGCTGGGCTAAGGCTGTTCAGAAACAAAGGATGAAGGTGTAGACCCTCCTGCTGGCACTCTGAATAATTTACAAATATTCGGGCGAAACTTGAACAGGGAAAACACCTGAGCCCAGATCGCACCTGGTATCTCAACGGAATCAGTACCAAAACGTAGTAGCAGCAGCAACACGTGGCTGCCGCCGCCGCCGCCGTGTGGCATCCTCATTTGCCACACCAGCCAACCAGCCACGTGTTGCTGCTGCCGGCAAAAACAAAAAACGTAAACAAACCGCCCACTTGGAGCCAGCCGGGCCGCCACTCGTCGAGGTCGAGTGCTGCCGAAGTGGCGGCGAGCGTCGACGAGCGGCGACGAGCCAACCGCCAACCGATGTTTGAGTGAAACTCGCTCGGCTCCTGCCGTTCGCCGTTCGGGCGAAAGCTCTTGCGAATCGCATCGCCTCGGCCGAGTCTCGGCTGGCTTTGGCCATGTCCACGGCGTGGCTATGGCCAGAAATTGCGGCCAAGAAGTAACTCTGCCGCCGTCAGTTGCTGTGCCAGCGTGTACGAGTGCGGTTCGGCAGCCGGGTTCGCTCTCTCTCTCTCCGGGTTTTCGCCAGATTCCTAGACTCCCGATACTTTGCTTTCGATTTTCATTACGAAAGCCACATTGTTTTCCAGTGTTAATTGTTTTTTACAAGTGTGTACAAGTGTGTGTAAAATCTTGGCCAAGAAACTTGCGAAGGTCAGCGCCGTGTCGAAGACTACGCGATCGCCTCTCGCCTCTCGGCTCTGCGATTTTCCGGATCGGAGTGTTGGCACCGAGTGTTTAGTGTGTGTCGTAATCGCAGTAGGTGGTCTCTTTGGTGGCCTCTGATCTGGCGATCGTCTAAAGGGAATTCTCCCAACGGCGGCTACACTTGTTTCTAGGGCAACAGTACGTATACGTGATGTGTCGATCAGCAGCAGGGTTTTTTGGTGGCAAATTGTAGAAAATTCAAGCAATAATAATACAGAATTTATATACCATATTCATTATTCTTGAATTAGTAGAGTTGGTAGTTGTTTATTGGTTTATTTGAATACTTTTTTAAAGGCTGGAAAAGACTTACAGTTGAAGGCTAACAGTGCGTATACGTAATGCTGATCCTCCTGCAAAAGAATATGTTTCAAAATTAATGTTTATGTTGTAGGGAGTGTGATTTTATTTATTAGATATTCTTTTATATATTAAATATTTATATTTGTTTAATAAATATTATTATTTTAAATACTACTTCTTTGGTAAAAACTCAGTGATCATGATGCTCGGTTTATTAGTACCATTTGAAAACAGTGCAAAATATACATAAAATATTTATAACTAATATAGCTAAGAGAGTGTGTTGCTTAATTTATTTAATATTTTAATTGATAAAAAAACAAAAGCTTTAAATGAAAGGAAAACGTTGCGTATACGCAATGTGGATGTGGATCCCCCTGAAGCTAGTTAATAACTGTTGTAGGATTATTTATTTAATTTATAGTTAATTTATTTCTTAATTATTATGGTTAGTAGTAAATCAGTTTAAAGGAATCCGGTGCGTATACGTGCTGATAAACCTTTAAGTATTAATATTCGTTTTAGGGCTGTTATAATACATTGAATATTGTAGGACTATATTTTTATTTTATTATTTAAAAAGCTTGTATATTGTGTTTCCTTAATTTATTCACTTTTTCTAAGTTTACTTGAAGGATAACAGTGCGTATACGTGATGTGGATCCTCCTGAAGGCAGTTAATAAATGTTGTAGTCAAATTGTTTTTTATAAAATATTTTTTCTTAATTTGTAGTGTCAATTAAAAGGTTATAATTTAAACGTGGTCAGGATCCTCAGGGTATAAATACCAGTGCAAAGGCAATTAAAAATACTTAAAATATATTGCTTTTTAACAGCATTATTAACATAATAATATAATATATATGTAATAGCGAGTGATTTTATAATTTATTTCCTTGGTTTTCTATGGCTATTTTGACTTGAAGGATAACAGTACGTATACGTAATGTGGATCGTGCCGAAGGCAGTTAAAAGAAAGTGTTGTTTTTTATGTATTCCTTAATTTTTATTTGTGTAAAAACTAAGCTACAATTTAAGTTAAAATGTGGTCAGAAAAGGTTTTGAACGAACCAACTTATTATTATTATTTATTTGTATTATTTTGTATTGCTTATCTTTTTCAAATATCTCTGCATTTATTCGTGTATATTCCTGGTTTATTTATTTATTTTATTAATTGAATTTAGTTGTATTTTCTAATTTTTGTTTGTTTATTTGCATTTATTTATTGTTATTCATGTTTTTACCTCCTTAAATTTATTTACTTTTTGTAAATTTTTGCCAATTGTTTTCTTGTGTTTATATATTTTCGTTTATTTACCTTTAAATTTTAATTAGTTTTGTATTTATGCCTAGAATTTGAATAGATTTCTTTATTATTCATTTGCTTCTCTCTCTGTTTTTATATATTTAAATTTAGCCCGCATAATATTTACCCCATTGAGACGTCCAGCCAAGCTGGAGCCTTGCCAACTTATTTATGCATTTCTTCTCAGGCGTACAAGTGTGTCAATTAATTGGTTTATTTCTTTCTTTTTTTAACTTTTGCTTATTAAAAGGGTTTTCGGGGGGAACACTCTCGTCTCTGAGGTCTTTGCTGCAACGCTTTCGTCCTTAATTTCCGCCTCATCTATGAGGCACATCTGGAGAGCCCCGGGCAAGGGTTCGCTCGCCAGTTCGCTCGGTGGCATTAGTTTATTCGCAGTGGCAAAGTTTGGGGCTTTACAGTCCTGGCTGCGTCCTCACTTACGCATGATTGGAATAAAAATGTCCTGCAGGCGGCGGCAAGGCAGCAAGGACATAACAATATATACATGCGAGTACAACAATGACAACAAGTGTTGTCTCTACGAGCGCCATTAAGTGTGGCAACTACAACGACTCCCGGCTGCCACACAAGACACACACGACATGAAATTGTTGCAAAATATGAAACTGCTGTGCCGTAGCAGGAGCAGGAGCAGGAGTTGGAGTTCGAGTTGGAGTATTATCCTCGAAACCACGACCTAGGCTGGAACCCAAACCCAAACCCAAACCCATGGCCATAGCCCCTGCCCTTGTCTGGAACGTGCCACCGTTACGCTGGCGCTGGCGGTAACCCTTTGAGCCCCAGCACCAGCACACATATGCATATGGGTCTCGGGCCATGTCTGCCTCCGTGTTGTTGTGTCTCCCTCCTTGTTGATAACTTAATAGCAGGACAATGCAATACTTTCCATTTACGAGTTCATTTCTATAAGCCGGGAGAGGGGAAAGGGAAGTGGAACTTGGGGACTTGACTTTAAATTAGGAGCAGCTAGTTTTCCCCCAGAAAACCTATGCTGCTGCTGCTGCTGCTGCTGCTGCTGCTGCTGCTGCTGCCCCATGATCTGTGCGAGTCGCAGCAAGTGCGACTTTAGCGCCACTTGAAGCCACTTACTTTTGAGGCACTTCCTGCCAGTAATTTCCCAACGAATATCACAATGTAAACGGAAAGTCAGGCAACGTGTCTCGTGTGTGTGTCTGTGTGTGTCGTAACCCAACCCAGGTCAGGGGGAAAAGCATAAAAACGTGTGTGCCGGCAGTGTGGCAGCAACAAAATTAAGCGAGCGGTGGCGGCAACTTTGCTGTAACGTGCCGTACGTGATGCTCCTCCAACTCCGAGTCCAACTCCTGTCCTGTCCCGATCCCACTGCCAACGGACTCTGTCTGCAGATACTAAATCAACTTCAACTCTCGGGGTAGCCATTCTGGGAGCACGATCCCTGCTCCTGCTCCTGCTCCCGTTCCGGACATGGACATACCTCGGCGTCTGTTACTCTGGTTACAGCTGCTGTTCTGATTCTAGTTCTGTTTCTGTTCCTGTTTCTGTTCCTCTTTCTGTTCCTGTTCCTGTTTCTCTCCATATATATTTATATACATAAATTCTAAAGTAAATAATACAATTTGAGTGTGTGGAGAGTGTGAAGTTTCGAATGCTAATTGGTGGGACACGCATTCCCTAGGAAACCCCATAGATTCCTCTTTGCAGCTTGCCATTTAAATTAATTTCATTTCCGCTCCCTCACACACACTGGTCGCAAATCCTTAAACCAACTGGCGGCCACTGTTCTGTGCTCTTTGCCACTTCGAATGCACTAAACTGGACCATAAACAATTTCAGTAATTGCCACGCAGCAGCGCAGACTGTATAAACATTATGATAAAAACAACAGAAAAAAAACACACAAAAAAACAAAACCAGAAGAGAAATATATAGAGAATATATAAACAAAAAACACAGAGATCGCATCGAGAGTGGAGATCGTAAAATATATATTTACGGGCCATTAGCCAGTGTAGTACACATGTGGTCTCCGGTCTGGGTTCCCTCGAGCAGAGCGGCCTGATCATCATCACTCATAGCCGAGGCGAAACGGAACGTATCATAAAAATAAAATTGCCGCCGCAAGAGCTGTGTATTATCTATACAGTTATTTATATATTTTTATTGAGAGCGCGCTAAATCTATATCTTTTGGTTTCGAAGCGAAGCGAAAGAGTCCGCGAGGCGCCGACAGATTGATGGTTCTGTGGAGCCTAATTTTAGACACATTTTTTTATCCTAGGCTACCGAGTTGCCGTATTCCGTAAGGGTTGAGCTTGAGGCTGTCCACTTGCTGGGCTTACCTTTCATATCTGCCGCATTCCTTGAGCTGAAACTGTCCACTTGCTGTGCTTCCTGCATCAGTGAGACTGTCCACTTGCTGCGGTAGCTCATCCCCGCTGAGACTGTACCGCAGATTAAGTGCCACATTTGGTGTCCACTTCCTGTGGCACCTTTAAAGCCCCTGTTCCAGTGATTACCTTTGACATCAGATTGCCTGAGGGAAAAAAAGTATAATTTACTTGCTCTCCTACTCTAGAATTACTTATTTATTTATTTATTTCATGAGCCTTCATGAGCAAAAAGTCTATAATTTATTCATTTATGACTTTTTATTTTATTCATTATGATTTCTTTTGACAGAATGGTTTAATAACACACACAGGCGGGCACACATACACTCTGATGCATGTAAATGCATCGCAGACACACGCCCAGCGCCCACACAGAGCCGCCATGGCCATCCCTGTCCCATCCCCCTTTCCCAGACCCGGGACTCCACCTGCATGCACATAAATGTACGTAGCTGCAGGCATGCATAATTGAAGAGCTGCACGTGTGAAGTCGCCAACAGCTGACGCCACTAAAGTCATCAACTGGCGCAGTTGCAGTTACAATTGGACCAGGACCAGGACCAGGACCAGCAGCAGCAGCAGCACCAGAAACTGTAGCAACTTTGTTGGCTGCTTGGCTAGCCTGCAACAGCCTGGTGCATATTTTATAGTGGCAGTCCACAGTCCAGACTACGGCGAGTGTGCGGCGACACATTACGCCTTGCAGGGCAGATTTATGGTTATCCAAATACGAAGACATCCAAAAGTCCAGACAGGGGGGAGGAGCCAGCTCGCGTCTCAATTTGAGGGAGTACTCTTTATGCACTAACACTTGAGAGTTGTAGATACTTTCAAGTTTACATGCAAATTTGTATATATCTTCTTAGTGATCCCTACTGATCCTTGAAAGCAAAAATATTTTAAGGGAATATATTGCATTCGCTCTTTGACAGCCGGGCTGCCCACTTGTTTCGATTGCCTGACAGACTGACAGTCGAGCTGCCCACTTGTTTCGATCTTTGGATAGAAACTCGGACATTTTGTGATAAATAAATATTTATATAATTTTCGTACTGCTCTTTTAAGGAAGAAATATTATATAAAAAGGGAAGTAACTCTCATCAACAAATAGATCTCTTGAGACAGCAAGTTAATTTTCTATCCGACAGCTGGGCTGCCAATTTAAAGGACTGCCACTTGTATTTACAGTTCTACTTGCTTCAGAGCTTCAGTGGTACTTTTTGTTATTTTGTCTGAAAGATTTATATAAGTTTCCATAATGATCTTTTAAAGAATATCTCAACAAAAGTAACCCGTTGACAAATAATTCCCTTGTGACAGAAAGCTATTATTTATTTGACAGTTGGGCTGCCAACTTGTTTCGATCTAATGATGCTATTGAAATGAAGCCTTTTCACCGATTTAGCCATTTTCCTCACAATTCCCCCCCACTCGCTACTCGCTACTCGCCACTCATTAAATCGTTTTAATCACATATTTGCCCATTAAAATGTGGCTTTAAATTCAGAGGCAGGACATCGAAGGGGGATTGGGGGATTGGAAGTAACCGCAGTGAGAGCCGCATTCAAAGAACATCACAATAGGCACCGAAAATCGTTTTATTTTAAATGCCGCTTTCATTTTCGTTTTCGTTTTCCTTTTCCCGTTTTTCCCCCCATTTTCGCGTGAATTTTGTGCTTTTAAATATTGACTGTGCTGCTGCTGCGGCTGCTGTTGCGCTGGCATCGCTCCATGGGGTAGCAAATGCTTTTATTTCCCTTAAACTATACATAACGTAAACCCTTTGCCAACAATTGCGGATAAAATAAGTGCAATGTGAACCCCGTTTGACATTAATATTTCCCTCCTATTTCTTACTTTGACAGGGATCTGGATCTGGTGACGGACTGGGACTTGGGATCGGTACCCGGCTAGAGAGATCCCCTCCTCTGTAACCATGACCTGCTCCTGCTCCTGGGGGACGACGACAGCGCCTGCGGTGCAGTAGCTCGGCAGCAGCAGCAGCAATGTTGGCTGGCGGCAGTAGTGGTGAAAGCACTGAATACGCAACCACCTTGCGGCGTCTGCCAGCAACCAGCGACGAGGCAGTCAGGCAGCACCACCACCGGCTCTCTGTTGGCACCACTCCCAAGCGGCTTCACACCACCCACCACCGTCCCAGCTCCGGTCCAATGACAGCCAGCAGCAGCAGCGGAGCCAGCGGAAACGGACACCACACCACCAGTGCCAGTGCCTCGGGAGGTGCGTTGGCAAAGGTCAGCAGCACTAGCGGAGGCGGAGGCGGAGGCGGAGGTGGCGCCATGACAACGGTAACAGCAGCAGGAGCTGCATCTGGCAAGGCTACGGTCAGTCATGGTCATGGCCATGGTGCTGGTGCTGGACGAGCAGCAGCACGCAGCACGGCTGCGGCTGCGGCAGCTGGATCTGGAGCCCGCTCCCATGTGGACGTGGGCTTTGTGGGCGGCATTGAAACCTATCTGGGACTCATCGGCTGGCGAAAGAAGTGCCTGTACACGCTGCTCCTGCTGCTGATGCTGCTCATTATCACCAACCTGGTGCTCACCCTCTGGATACTCAAAGTGATGGAGTTCTCGACGGTAATTGAACTTAACTAAGCCTGGCTAACTCTCTGGTTTCCCCTCTCTGGTTTTACCCTCTATTTTCCCCCTAATTTTCCTTCAATTTTCCCCTGATTTTCCTCTGATTTTCCCTCGATTCATTTGCAGGAGGGCATGGGTCAGCTCAAAATCGTACCCGGCGGCATACAGCTGTCGGGCCAGGCGATAATTATGGACATGCTGCGCGCCTCCACAATCCGTTCGCGTCACGGTCAGCCCATTTCCATAGGTGAGTATCTACCAGGTGGTGTGGTGTGTCTCGATTAGGCTCAAACATCCCACATTCCTGCTCCCTGCTCCCCTCCTATTAATATTCATTTCATAAATTTCTACTTTTCACGCTGGGTTTTGGGGGGTGCTTCCAGCTTCGAGCTTGGGGTTTGGGCTTCGATGAATGTCAAAGTCACGGACGGTGACTGGACTGAATGGCGTATAGCCCCGGCGCATGTTTAATGAACTGCACTCGGCCGCTATTATGCACAGCCTCCAAGGCGGACACCCAGTCGGCCCCCCATTTGTTCACCTGCGCGCACCTGGAGGGCAGTGCTTCGCCAAGCTTAAACATTCATGGAGCTGCAGTGGGAGTGGGTTGCGTTGGGGGTGCAGACTTGGACGACGACAAATGTGTGCCGTTGCCCGTCAAGACATAAATCAGCAGATACAAGGTTGAGGCAGGAAATCAGAGACGCTAAGCGTCGGCAAATGAGATGGCTGTTTGCTGCTCTGCTTCTGTCCTGGCTTCTGCTTCTAGTCCTGCTCCTGCTCCTGCTCCTACTCTTGCTCTAGCCACAGCCAAGATGTACAATTACAGATAAACCATATGAAAGCGGGGCCAAAGAAGACGGATGCGTTGGCCCAGGGACCTTCGTCCTGCATGTGTTGACAGGAAAATGCTATCAAGGAGCAGGTAGCAGTAGGTGGCAAGGAGCTTCAGTATTTCCCGCAGCGATAAGCAGCAGCAGCCGCAGACACGCACGCGGAAGTGGGTGGAGTGGGTGCCTCACTGTGGAGCTGTGTGTCTACCGCGGACACTGACAACCCAATGGTGGCCCAGCAGGTACACGCGATGGCGCGATAGCAGATAGCTGCTAGCTGATAGCCGGGAGAGCGATGGCTTTGGCGGCCAGGGATTTGATTTCCGTTTCCGCTTGTGTCTGCTTTCTGCTTTCTGCTGTCTGGCAACTATCCTAACCCAGCCTCAACGTCACAAGTGTGTGTCCTTGTGTTTACTTATTTATATTGCAATTACTGCTCAAATTACCCGCATTTGTCATACAAACACTTGGATTAATTTCCCTGCTCCTGCTAACCTGTTACCCTGCTACCCTCTTAGCCTGGCCAAAACTCCTTCTAAATCTTTCTCTCTCTCTCTCTTTGTATATTTCCCTCTTTTCCCCTAGAATCATCACGTAACTTTTCAATCAATACACGTGACCCGAATGGCCTGATTGAGAATCATTTATTCCTGGGACACGACAAGTTCGAGTGCCTCTCGGCGGGATTTCGCATCAACGACACCAACGGCCGCAGCCTGTTCTCGGTGAACCGGAATGAAGTCACCATTGGAGCCCACGCCCTGCGGATCGACGGCGAGGGCGGTGCCGTCTTTCGGGAGTCCGTGCAGACGCCTCATGTGCGCGCCGAGCCGGGACGGGAGCTGAGGTGAGTTGTGAGTTCTGGGAGCAGGATGGGATGATGATGATCTCCTGCCTGCCTGCTGCTGCTGTGGCGAATGCCCAATTAAAGTAAATGAAATTGAAAGCCAATCAGCTGCAGCAGCAGCACAGGTACACAGCTACACAGGTACACAGCTACTACACTCTACGCGCGGTGTTGAAATTCAATGAAAGTAATAAATTTTTCAGCCACCCGCCTCTCGGCATGGCGAAATCTGAGAAATAAAAAATTAAAAGCAAACACTCAGCTGCCGGGCGTCACCTTTTGCGGTAACAAAACAAAAATAACAACCAGAGCCACAACACTGGGGGCTGTGTGTGGGTGTGGGGGGTGTGGCCACTGCCACTGCAACTGCACTCTTTACGAGGTGTCGCTATTCAGCTCACTGGCTCCGGGTGTAGGGAGTCCATAGTCCATAGTCGGGACCTGGCCTGGGGAGTGAAAATATTTATACACATTTGTCTGAATGTACACAAACGGCGGCAGTGAATTAAAAAGCGCTAAAGGGGCCAGACCTTTTTTCCTGTTTGGAAAAGGCAGGACGAGCACGAGGACGGGTACAGGGACAGGGACAGGGGCTGTGACTGCGACTGCGACTGCATTATGCAACCTGCCACCTGCCACTGACTGACCATCCATCCGCCTATCCATCCATCCATCCATCCATCCATCCATCCCTGCCTGCCTCCTGCCTGCCTTTCTGCTGTCAGTGTCCACCGTGCGGCGGGAGTCCTGTTTGTCCATATGAACCATTAACAGGATCGGCGGCTTGTAATAACATTTTCATTGACAAATTTGATGATAGCTCTCTGGCTTTCGGCCTGTGTGCTGTGTGTGCTCATGAAAATGACAAATTGTGGAGGACAGAAGGCAGGCAGCCAGACAGTCAGTAAGGCTGCGATGGCAGCGATTTCCAATTGAAATTGCAATGTTTTTAAATCAGCTGAACCTGTGCCAGGACCTGTGCAGCGACTTTCCGTTTCATTAGGCAGTCAGGCAGTCAGTCATTTCAACACTCCAAAGGCAAAAAAGGAGTCTTCGATGCTCACTAACCGAGGTTCTCTCTCTCTTCCCTGATTTAATTACAGACTCGAATCGCCCACCCGGCAATTGGAGATGACGGCGGCCAAGGACATCAATTTGCAGTCGCGGGCAGGTGGCATTGAAGTCGTGGCCCTCGAGGATGTCAAGTTCAGAGCCCTGGACGGAAGCGTAAGTATGATTGCCAAGGCGAAGGAGGAGGAGGAGGAGGATGTATTTAGGAGAAGGAGAACGAGAGGAGCTCTTACTCTACCTAACTGGTCTCTCTCTCTCTCTGTGTCTTCTCGTGTCTTCTCCAGCTTCGCTTGGAATCCTCAAAGATCCTAATGCCCAACCTGCGTACCGCCCAGCCGCCCATACTGGGCACTGCCCAGAGCCGGGATCATATGCACCGGGTCTTCCAGCTGTGCGCCTGCTCGAATGGGAAGCTCTTCCTGGCGGCCCCGCACTCGATTTGTGCGGGCGATGACTCGACGGTTTGCAGATGATTGCACCACCACCAGGACCAGGACCATGTCCCGCAGCGAGGCTCATGGCGGGTCTAAGGAGGAGGCACTATACCATACATGTTGAGTTATTTACATATAAAAACGCTAACTGTAACATAGGGAATATAGCTAAAACACACACAGAAACGCACACATATGATTATCAAAGGAGGAGAGGTGCCCCGCAAAGGATTCGAAGAACAAAATCAAGAGCTTCTTAGAGATGGATGTTGTGTACTAGTAAATATACTATATATCACACAGAGACATAGGCATATCCCCCTGATAGAAATGCAGTCGAAAGAGAGCAACCAGAACCACTCACAGATGATGTATATAAACCTAGGAATCCTAGAGACCCTATAGAAAAGGAAACCCCCTCTCTCTCGTGTAGATAATCTCGCCATGAATGGGCATATCTAGTCTATAACCCCAGTAATTATACCACTAAACCAATACGAAGACAATGAAATATCATCCAATGAAATGCAAGAGCTATAACACTCACTATAACGAATGCAATATCAGTATGAATACAGAAATAAGGGTAAAGGATAAAGGACACAAGCCACTATGGATATGAATATGAATACTAAATAGAGTTGAACCTGCAAGTTGCCGTTGAATTTGTCCAGTGCAAGTACACTGATGCATAGATATATATATATATGAAATATATAATATACAATACATAATAAATAATAAATAATATATAATATACAATACATAATATAGAGCATATAATATATATTATATAATATACAATACATATAATACAGCACATAATATATACGATATAATAATAAACATAAAGAAAACCCTAAGCAAATAACTAGATAAATGTAAATGAATGTAAGAGCAGGCTTTCAGTTGTTGTTTCTTGTTGTGTTTCCTCTTTTTTTTTGTTTTTTTTTTTAGCACGATTGGGAGACCTAAATGTTTATACGGAAAGTGGGATATATACGAACAAAGTCTTTATATATAACACATATAAAAATTGTAATACGGCAAAAAGATAATGATACTAAATAAACAAAAACTGAAAAACTGACAAAACTGAACAACTGAATATCGAAATCATGGCTTGGGGGCTCCTGTGTCCCTGCAATTGGTTGGACCCTGCGGATTTTTTATTCGACAGCCGGGATTTTGCGCACTTTTTACATTCAAAGCGCTCAAACGAGAGCTGCTCAAGCCGAGTGCTCCACTCCTCGTTGGCGTTGGTTAACGCCTTCTTCTAGTCCACTTCAGCCTTCTGCCTTCTGCCTTCTGCCTTCTGCCACTTCTGAATCTGAAGCTGAACAAGTGCCTTGTGCCTTGTGGGTGCGCGTCTAACCGCGACGCTGATGGCTCCAAGTCAGACCTCATCGTCGTCATGCTCATCGTCGTTGTGGGAGTTACCGACGAGGACGACGAGGACGAAGACGACTGCAACGACTACACACGACGAACTCCTCGGGGCTGGCGAAAATTGAGTTATTCTCCGAGCCCAGGACCCTCCTCTGTCCTATGCCACACATTTGCTTTGAGCCAAAACGGAGCTTTGAAAGCTTCTCCGTGCTGCGAGTCCACGCTGCGAGAGTGCATCCTGGCCATCCTGGCCAAGTGCAGGGCTCCCGGCCCCCGGTCTGGCCTTTGTCCCTGCAACACTTAAGGGTCAGCTTGACCCTTTCACTTGGGGGCTACTCGGCAAGGGTTCGAGTTTAGTCACCGCAGAGCCCAGATTCATGGAATCGGAATCTGGTGAGGGAGATGCGGGTGTGGGAGATGGTAATGGAGACGGAACTGGAGTTGGTGATGGAGTTGAAGCTGAAGCTGAAGCTGGAGTGTGTAGAGTTTAGCTGACACGAAACACACACTCTCCTCCTGACGTTATATTTAGTATTCCATTAATATTCTAATAGGCGCTTTTGTACTTTTCTCTCCTCATCATTGGCCACCAACTGGAGTGTGCGGGGTGTGTGTACGCCACGTGGTCCCTGACTACTATGACTCCATGTGTGTGTGTGTGTGCCAGTAATCACATAAAATTTTCTAATTACCACACTAACAAACACACGCTCAGGGAGGTGGCCCTCGAAACTGTCAGGCTAGGAGGTAAGTTTCGCGAGTCGCGTGGCCTGACGAGGTTTCTAGGATATATCCTGCTCCTGCTCTTGCTCCTGCTCCTGCTCCTCCTCCTGCTTCTCCTGTGCGTTATAGCCTAGAGACCTGAGCACATGCATAGTTTAAATTTCAATGCATAACTCAAGTGCTCTGCCTTCGACCTGTCTTAAGCCGTCCTAAAATTTAAATGAAAACACCTTGCGGCGCCATATGTGAGCGGCCATAAATTCAGTGAGGACACACAGGACTCGGGACCCAGGAATCCAGGAGCCCAAGAACCCACGAACCCACTCCAGCTGGCAAAGCGTTAATGGCAGGACCCAGGGAGCGGGTTGGACGCAACAGTTAGTTAGTTAACGGTATCTAAAATGGGTGTAAACCTGCGCCAAGCTGACAAATTAAGTATGCATGAAAGTGGCAGCGACACACGGCAACACACACAACCCGCACATCGCACACACACCCACCCCCAGCACACACACACTTAAGGGAGAAAGCATTTCTTTAACGTTGCAGTTAATAGGATTTGGCTGGAGAGTGGAATCAAATTAATTGTTTCATTTGTTTACAAAACGCTCCAGCTTGGAGTCATTGTTGTTGCAACACTGTTGACAGCGCGGCATGTGTGTGGGGTGTGTGTGGGGTGTGTTTGAGGGGTATTCAGTGGGGTGTTCGCAGTGCTCAGAATGTGACTTGCGTGTGTGCACGTCCTGGGTGGTACACAGGTGTGCAAGTGTGCGAGTGTGCGAGTCCGGGGATCTTTAGGTGCATGCCTTAACTGACGTTTAAGTGGGCAATTAGGCAAAACTGTGTAATG
Source organism: Drosophila aff. chauvacae BK-2020 (assembly GCA_018903765.1). Taxonomy (NCBI): domain Eukaryota; kingdom Metazoa; phylum Arthropoda; class Insecta; order Diptera; family Drosophilidae; genus Drosophila; species Drosophila aff. chauvacae BK-2020. The sequence continues at coordinate 7,492,976 of JAEIGO010000395.1, read as the reverse complement.
TTTTCATCGTTAAGGACGTACGTGGCTCTGCCAGGAGTCGGCGGCGCCCAGCTCTGGATTTGGCTTCGTTTGGAGTAGTCTCAATCCCACTCAATCTACTGGCATTGCTGCTCTTACTGCTCACTGCTGACCCAAGCTCAAAGGAATGAATTGATCCCTGAACCTCATATTTCCAGGACTCTGGTTAGGTCTCTCGTTGCATTCTTGTCATTCGACGAGAGTATTTATTAACTTATTACATTTACCGGTAGCCCAGCAGCCCAGAAGCACTGCAGCAGTCCTGCTGCCTTGGAATCCCAATATCCTGACACCTGCTTTCCTGCTTCATTTGATCACATGCCCCCTGACCGCACTTACTTTACGGCTCCGGAGCCTTATCTAAAGAGGACTGGCCTGGGTCCTGGCTCCTGGCTTCTGGCTCCTCGCTCCTGGCTCCCAGCTACAACTAAACGAATTTATGTCGTAATGAATGTCAGTTGCCACAAACACACATATCTCCGTGTCTATCTGCGCTTTATGCACAGTTCAGCACTTCTTTCCGTTCGCCAGGGATCTTGATGTGGGTTGCTTGCTAAATTTAATAGTTATTCAAAGCATTCGGAAGCGAGTTCAAGCCAGTTGCCAGTCGTTTTACAAAAAATGTTTGCTGCATTTAAGCGCGGGACCAGCTTATCGGCGAAAGTTGGGGGAAAGTTGATTAGTTGCAGCTCCGCCTCAGGAGGAGGAGGAGGAGGAGGTTCCCGGGAAGCTAGGCCTAGCTAGCCCAGCAGGGGGAGCTGCTTGAGTTACGAGCTGTTCACTTCGTGCTTAACATGGTCTACCCCACATCCCTCTTCCCCTTCCTTCCCTGCAAGTGTCCAGGAGGAGTATCTGGGTCTCGTCCGCGTATCCCTTTGGCGCGGAGCCTTTTTTTTACGAGCTGTTACCGGTCGTGCCCGCTATGCGCGAGTGCGTGTTAACAGGCAATTAAATCCGAATTACACTTTGCTCCTTTTTTGCAGGCAGCTACACACACAGCGTGTGTGTGTGTGTGTGGTGTGCCTTAAACGGCAGGTGTGCCGAGCGCCACGCTCCCCGCCGCGATAAGACTGGCGCGCAAAGTTCAAGAAGTCAGTCGGGGTGTGTGTGTGTGCGGGGCCAGGTCCTGGCCCGGCAACCAATTAAAGATAAATTTTAATTGCCGCCACTGAATGGAGATTTATGCTGCGGGCATTAACCAGCCGAATCGGCTCTCGGCTCTAATTGAATGGAACGCGGCACCACCCGCCCTTCGCCCTCTGCCAATAATCGAATTGCCAAAAGGTCGAGAGTCAGCACTTGCTTTGGGAATGTCAAAAGGCGCTAAGCCGCAGAAAGTTAGCCCAATTGAATTTTGGTAGCCGCTGGAATACAGGCACAGAGAGACATCGGGGGCACCGGGGAAAACAAACAGAGTCCCCACAAGGTGCTCGTACTCCAGTCCGAAAAACTCGGTCTGGCAAATAGGTTTCATGTCTGCACTGGCAGAAATGCAAAGCTATTTTTCCCGTATTTTATTTATATTTTTTATAGGGGGTTACACAAGGGTTTTTTGGGGTCACTTTCCATGGTTTTATGATCATAACTTGGCTTAAACTCAACCGATCTCAGTCTGGTTTGGTTTTTTCTTCTTGGTTTTTGTAGGAGAACGTTTCTGCATTTAAAACTTTTGGCAAATTTTTGGCAAATTTTTGAAAATTTGGATGATGGTACCCCTTTCATTTTTTTCAAAAAATGGGTCACCTTTTTTTTTGTCCGGACATGGCTAGATCGATTCAGCTTTTGATGCTGATCAAGAATATATATGGTTTATGGGGTCGGAAATGACTCCATCACTGCGTTTCAAGCTGCCAAAAATGAGAAAGTAAGGTTTGAATGCAGAATTGTTCTCCTTTTAAAACTAAAACGAAAAGTCGAAACCAAACTCAAATCGGTTGCGTTTAAGCCGAGTTATGCTCAAAAAGCCATTTTCTTCAATCTCAACTCTTTCAGTGCAAAATTAACAATTTTTCGATTTGGGGTAACAGGCGAACAGAAGGCAGTAGCAAGCAACTGGAAACTGTTATAAACTGTAATAAAAACTTGAATTAATAAAACACCCCAAAAGTATGCAATACAAAAACTGAGAAATTTCTCCCAAAAATATATGTAGTGTAGCATACTTTTGGGATGTAGCATACTGTAGCTGTGGGATGTAGCATACTTTTGGGGTGTTTTATTAATTAAAGTTTTTATAACAGTTTATAACAGTTCCCAGTTGCTTGCTACTGCCTTCTGTTCGCCTGTTACCCCAAACCGAGAAATGGTTAAATTTGTACTGAAATGGCATGTTGCCTACCGCCAGAGATGCCCATTTAGCTGTGTTGCAATATTGGGGCAAAATGGCATCTTACTTGCCGCCAGGGATGCTCATTTAGCTGTGTTGCAATATTGGGACAAAATGGCATCTTACTTGCCGCCAGAGATGCTCATTTAGCTGTGTTGCAATATTGGGGCAAAATGGCATCTTACTTGCCGCCAGAGATGCCCATTTAGCTGTGTTGCAATATTGGGACAAAATGGCATCTTACTTGCCGCCAGAGATGCTCATTTAGCTGTGTTGCAATATTGGGGCAAAATGGCATCTTACTTGCCGCCAGAGATGCTCATTTAGCTGTGTTGCAATATTGGGGCAAAATGGCATCTTACTTGCCGCCAGAGATGCCCATTTAGCTGTGTTGCAATATTGGGACAAAATGGCATCTTACTTGCCGCCAGAGATGCCCATTTAGCTGTGTTGCAATATTGGGACAAAATGGCATCTTACTTGCCGCCAGAGATGCTCATTTAGCTGTGTTGCTATATTGGGGCAAAATGGCATCTTACTTGCCGCCAGAGATGCTCATTTAGCTGTGTTGCAATATTGGGACAAAATGGCATCTTACTTCGCCGCCAGGGATGCTCATTTAGCTGTGTTGCAATATTGGGACAAAATGGCATCTTACTACCGCCATCGCTGTGTTGCAATATAGGGACAAAATGGCGTCTTACTACCGCCATCGCTGTCTTGCAATATAGGGACAAAATGGCGTCTTACTACCGCCATCGCTGTGTTGCAATATAGGGACAAAATGGCGTCTTACTACCGCCATCGCTGTGTTGCAATATAGGGACAAAATGGCGTCTTACTACCGCCATCGCTGTGTTGCAATATAGGGACAAAATGGCGTCTTACTACCGCCATCGCTGTCTTGCAATATAGGGACAAAATGGCGTCTTACTACCGCCATCGCTGTGTTGCAATATTGGGACAAAATGGCGTCTTACTACCGCCATCGCTGTGTTGCAATATAGGGACAAAATGGCGTCTTACTACCGCCATCGCTATATTGCAACAATAGGGACAAAATGGGGGTAACAGGCGAACAGGATGCAGTAGTAAGCAACTGGAAACTGTTATAAACTGTTATAAAAACTTTAAGCAAAAACTTTTTGTATTGCATACTTGTGGGATGTAGTGTAGCATACTTTTGGGATGTTTTAGGATTTTTGCTTAAAGTTTTTATAACAGTTTATAACAGTTTCCAGTTGCTTACTACTGCATCCTGTTCGCCTGTTACCCCAAACTGTGAAATGGTTAAATTTGTACTGAAATGGCATGTTGCCTACCGCCAGAGATGCTCATTTAGCTGTGTTGCAATATTGGGACAAAATGGCATCTTACTAACCGCCAGAGATGCTCATTTAGCTGTGTTGCAATATTGGGACAAAATGGCATCTTACTTGCCGCCAGAGATGCTCATTTAGCTGTGTTGCAATATTGCGGCAAAATGGCATCTTACTAACCGCCATCGCTGTGTTGCAACCACCTTCAATGGTTTATTTTATCCTAACTTGGCTTAAACTCAACCGAGAACGTTTCTGCATTTAAAACTCAATTTCTAATTTTTGGACAATTTTTAAAAATTTTACGATGGTACATTTTTTTCAAAAATGGTTCACATTTTTTTTTTTTTTGCTTGGACATGGCTAGATTGATTTGGCTCTTGATGCTGACCAAAATGTCCAAAATGCTGACGGAAATGTCTCCTTCACGTAGAATGCACTGCTAAATGAGAAAACTCGCCCAAAAACGTGAATTAATTTTCTTATTTTTTAGATTTTTCTTAAATACAGAAAAATATTTCTATGATGCGAATAATAAATAAGGAACTAAATTCAGTCACCCTGCGCCATCACAGGGACTTCAATTCGATAATAAAGGAGTGTAAGCGTAAGGGAACACATGTCTTCAAAACGAAGATGAGGAAGAGGATCATCCGATCAGACTGGCAAAGATGCAAAGGTAAAGAAAATAAATAAAATAAAAGTATTAAGAAAACCACGCAATTGTGTTTCTAAACAACGTCAACTGACGGGTAAAATATGAATGTTGTAATCGTGGCTATACCATCCAGAAAATGCAAGCGGCGTTGGCGTAACAGACTGGCAAATATAGGAAATAAAGATAAAAATAAAATGTTTAATTTCGTGCAATTACTACCCTGTACTGCGTAAACAGTGACGAAGCAGAGTACGACGTAGAAAAAAATGACGGCACAGACTGGCAGGATACCAAGATAAAGAAATTAAATAAAATAAAATAATAGTACGAAGAGAAAACCCCAACAAATAAGAATATGTTGATGCCATTGTAAATGCCATTGTTGATGCCGGGTAAAATATGAATGTTAATATCGTGCGATGCAACGTTGTATTGCGTAAACGACGACTTATGTAGACTGGCAGGATACCAAGTTAAAGAAATGAAATAAAATAAAATAAAAGTAAAGAAACCTCAAAAATAAGAGGTCTTGACTCCGCGGCGGTCAGCGTGGAATGAGCCTTGATCCGGTTGTCTTCTCCTTATATAGCGACCGAGAAGGCCAGTGTGGCAGCTCCTTCTGCGTTTTCGATAGTTACCACGGCCGCCATGTTGACCTTGATAACTATTAGCGGAAACAACCAGGAACTTATCGGATTTTAAATTTTGAAAAACTGAACGGAAATGTACGGGTTCCCCTTCGATATTCCGTATATTTTCGCACTCTCTTTCGACAGAACTGTCTGGGTTTAAGGAACAAGAGCCGAAAGGCAGCTTCAAAACCACGCCATGATAAAGTTGTCAGGTTGTTTCACATTTCATTTCTAGTCAATGTCAAGAAGCCGATTCGTATTTCAGTTCATATTTTCTCGTGCGGTGAACGTGCAGGTGTGTTCAGAGTTCCGTTTTTCAAAAGATTCATAAAAAAGAAATATAACATTTTTGGAGCATTATGGCGACAATGCGCAATCTTTCGGAGGAGGACCTGAAGCTGCTGGGCGATCAGCAGTTCAAGGATGGCAAGTTTGAAGACGCCTTGAAGAGCTACACGGGGGCCCTGGTGAGTTTTTCTAAGATTTATATACAAGTTATTCGATATATGCAGTCAAGAAAATGAGTTTCCAAGCTAAAGACGTTACTGGGGTACTGATTCATTATATGAAATCAATGCTACAAGCATTCTTGGCCGTAAAAAGTTCATTTTTAATATTCGAAATGTGTTTTCGGGATGTCAGCTTATTTGCCCGTCAAGGCACTCTACGATGAAAAATTTGTGTGCCCCAGCCAGCAATATCTTTTTTATTCTCCATACAATTCATCCATTGATCCATTGATTAAGAAGTCATCCCTGCTTTGGATTTGTATGCTTCCTCCTCATCAAAATGGTTAATTAAATGATTGAATTGATCCTTAAATCATCCGTAAATTAGTACCTATACATATATAAAATACTATATAAATTGCAGAGTAAGAACCCCAGAAACTACAAGCACCTCATTGGTCGCGCCTTGTGCTACGAGCAGCTGAACCAATGGGACCTCTTCATCGTGGACTGGAGTCGCGCCCTGGACATTAAGGGTCAAATGCTATACACGACCGGACTCTTGTTGGGCGCCAGAGTCCTGAGGAGCGAGGGAGCTGAAGAGGCCTCCAAGTACTTCGACAGCGGTTAGCTAAGACAAGATATTAACTGGTCTTCGATTAATATTTCATTTAATATTTCAGTTCGTGATTTGGCCAGGCAACGGATCGAGGACAACTCAAAGGAATATGCCTTAATGTTAGAACGGACTCGCCAGGAGTATTGGGTCAACTCGGAGTCCAAGGCTAATGAACGCGAAAATCGACTGCTGGACCAGCTGCTTGGGTAATAATTTAACAAATAATTCGTAAATTAGTTCAAAAATAATTTATGCTTACAGATTGCTGAGGTATGAGACAAAGACTTGTTTGTTCAATTTGAGGAAGATAAACTTCACAGAGGAAGAGATCCAGAATACAGCGGAGGAACTCAATAAGGAATGCGTAAGTTTTTCTTAATATTATTATAAATATTATTGTAATTTTGTTATTTTCAATGTTATGGAATATTTAGAATTCATTTATTATTACTATAATCAGGTCATAACATTCTCCTTTTCCTTTTTGCAGGAAAACCACTGCAGGGAGCTTCGCAATATATTTAACAAGGTTCAAGATAAGCGTAAGGTAAGTAGCGAGTGCAAAGGTAGTGCAGTAACTGCAGCAATAAGTAAAAAGTAGCTACCTTAACTACTAATTACATTAACTCAATAAACTAAATATTAACGACTAACTAATAAACCCTTGCAAATTTCAGAACCGCGAAATTCCCCACCACCTGTTCTGTCCCATTAGCTATGAATTGTTCAAGGATCCGGTAATCACACCCTCAGGCATCACCTACGACCGCAAATCCCTGGAGCAGCACTTCAATAGATGCGGCCTCTTTGATCCTGCCTCACGCGCACCCCTCACTAGGGATCAGCTAATACAAAATCGTGCCATAATGACGGCGGTTGACTCATTCCTGGCCGATAACGAGTGGGCTAGACACGAATAAAACGAACGAACGAGACACGAATAAAACGAACGAGGAAGCACTCGTCACTACTCGTTACACAACAAAACGAACGAGAAGACACTAGCCGCTCGAACGAGGAAGCACTCGTTCGTTTTATTAAACACGAATAAAACGAATGAATTAAACACTACACATTTATCATCCGCTGATGTTGAAAGCTGCTGTACAAATCTACACAAACAATAAAAACCTGCCGTCCTTCAACACACATATATTATATATATTTGATTTCAATTTGATTTAAGGTTTAAGGCTTATTGTGTTCAGTGTATAAAATCAGCATAAATATGTGTTTAAAGCTCTGGGTTCTCTGCGTTCAGCACCATATCATTACTGGAGGATGCAAATGAAGCCATTTTCAAGGCTTTCAGTCCCAAAAACTACTGACTAGGAGGGGGAGAGAGGCCGGGTGGGTGGCTAGACCCCAACTTAATCCTTTTGTGAGCAAACATACGCTGACCGAGCCAGGAGCTCCTGCTGTTTCTGCTGCTCCTGCTGCTGCTGCTTCCAGTTCCGCTTCTGTTTGTGACGCAGAGGAGGAGGCGGAGGAGGTCACAAAAAGTGTGGCAAGCGGAAATCAAATGAAAAACTCGTGCGGAGAAAATAGTACACAAAACAAAAATGGAATGAAATAAAATGGAACGAAATGAAATAAAATAAAAGTCAACTTTTCGCCGAACGCATTTCTATTGTCAGCGGCACACACAGGACACACACACAGAGAGAGAGAGAGAGTCACCGAGTCACCGAGTCACAGTCTTGGTCGTGGCTTTCGTTGGTGGGTGCAAAACTTTCCACTGCGGGTCTGCCCTGGGTCTGCCCTTTGTTTGTTTGTTGTTCTCCTGCGTTTGTTTTCCTTACCCCCACCCTGGGCCCCCTTTTTATTACGTATTTCATTTTTTAGCTGTGGCAGCAGAACGCCACCGAGCCGAGCCGTTCACTTCATTTGCCTACACGGGCCTTGGGCCCAAGGAGAGAGTCAAGGAGCACTTTTGCAGGCGTCGTTACTGCGGCTGACAGGAGGGGGAGAGGAGGGATAGGAGGAGGAGGCTCTGCCACTGGCAAAAGGACAAACTTTTGTCGCTTGGTAATGATGGCATTTTGGCATTGCTCCTGCTCCTGCTCCTGCTTGTTGTTATTGTTGTTAAAGTTTTGCGCACACACAAGTTTAAACAAAAGCAGCCGCCAGTCCCATAAACAGTCGACAGGCGTTACACTCGCTCTCTGTGCGGGTCGAACAACAAACATGTGCAGTTCGCAGTTCGCATCTGCATCTGCATCAGCATCAGCATCAGCTTGCAGCTGCTTGCCGAGTCGTATACTTAATGCCATATCAAGTATACGCCCTGGGAACCGCTTTCGGGCAATGGCCTCCACCTCCACCTCCACTCCACTCTCCCCTCTCCGCTTGTTTCTGCCAATAATAATGCCTTTTGCGGTTGACTTGCCACGAATTGTTCTTATCACTTAATTGAAAGGCATAAAACAGCATAAAATAGCATGGAAACAGCGCCTCATTTAGTTTACTTAGTTAGTTGCTTGACTTAGTTAGTTGCTAATAATGTCGCCGCTAATCGGCTTACGCAATGCATTATAATTTTTGTGTAACCTCGGTAAATGGCAAATTATTCGCAGACCCCCTCTGCTCTGGTGGCAAAGTTTCTTATCGGAAGCAGGAGATGCTGCACGCTCCACTGAGCAACACTGGTGGGAGTTGTTGCTGCCACACCGAGCAGCTCCGGGGGAGTCCAGATAACACATAATTGTGTCCAATGTTATGGCAAATTTAGCAGAGGGACAGAGTCCAAACTGAGTCCAACTACGAACTACGAACTGCAGCAGCAGCAGGAGCAGCAGCAGCTGGAACTCTTTCGCACCAGAACTTGACTCATTTATGAGTGGGAAAAACTCACAGAGAGAAGACTGAAATGGGGGGGCATCTTCTTAATGACATGAATGTCGGAGGAGTAGACAACGAACGTCAACGAACGTCTTGAAACGCGTTTAATTTGTTTCTCAAGAATTCGCACAAAAGCGTGCCAGAGTCCTTGGTCCTTCGGTGCGTTTGCTTTTGCGTTTGCCTTTCTTTTTTATGAACTCTTTTTCGGCATGGCCTCGGCATGGCGTTATCTCTCCACGCTTAATTACCGTCTCCCGCCTCTAACCGACAGTGGGAGAAATATGCTGTGACGTCATTTAGCTTCAATTAAAATAGCTGAGAAGGAGTGAGGGAGATAGAGAGAGGGAGAGGGGGAGTAAGGAGATTGCATGAGGATTTTTAATTAAAATTTACTTTGTAAATTATACGTTCAGGGATTTTGGGCAGTGCGTGCTCTCAGCCCACAACCGTCCGTTGCGTTCCGTTCCCTCTTCCCTCCCGTTGACACGTTAACGGGCAAGTGTTTATCGTTAAGGCAGAATCCTTCGGAATTTGCAGCCATTCACCTTATTATCTGCATTTGTTTGTTGTTATGCTTGCTATACCCTTGTCGAAGGGTATTGGCTTTGGCAGATCAATGTCTGAGAGTAAAGAGGACTAGGGATCTGTCTTGATATAAAAAAGGATTTGATTTGATTTGAAATTTCCCTTCCTGAGAGATTTTTAATTAGGTAGCAACCTTAGGCGAAAGAACACAGGTGGACAGTCTCGGCAATCGGAGCAAGTTCTTTCTCTTTAAAAGTCCAGCTTCAACGCTGTCTTCCAGCTATCTTTCTAGGCTTTATTTATGTCTATCGGAACACAAAGGATATGGCTTAAAATTAAATATATTTTCAATATGCATTGATTATATGATTTTTATCGATACATCATCGATTCTATATCGGATTTTTCCCCTCGTTATCGAAAGGGTGTCACACACAGAGACTCTTCGAGGGAAAACCAAAACTCCTTCGCATTCTTCGCAGACTCAAGTGCATGTCCTTGCCAAATTAGGAGTCAGAGGGAGCTACGATTTAGATACAGACTTCGTTCGGTCGTAACAATTAATAGACTCTTAGGAACAAACAAGCTCAAAGTTGTTTTATGTGGAAAATAAATTGCTTTTGCCATGCCATGGCCATTGTCCCAGGCCTGGTTTTGTGTTGCTTTTTGCCGCTGCTCTCTGTGTGTGTCGTTGGGTCCTGTCAACGCTTATTTGCCAAACGAATTTACAGGCGAAAATGTGTGTTTATTTGCATATGTTGAATATAAATAAATAATTGTCGCAGCGCCGCACACGCCGGGGCAACAATTTATGCATATTTCAATATAATAATTTCATTGGAAATTAAATCGTTGTCGTACGGCCAATTGAGGGAATTAATGGGAGACCCCCAACCGATTCAGCTCCTGCTCCTGCTGAATAGATCCTTGACTTGACAAAACCAAAAGCCCAACCCAACCAACAGCTTGTTGTATCAATTGACAGCGAATAAAAATGTCAGTTGGGGCTGCTGGCGGAGCAAACAAGGGTCATGCTTGCCCGGCATTTAAGTGTCCAATTTTTAGGAACCACAAACACAGGACACACGAGGACGAGACAAACAACACACAGGACACACACACAGAGAGAGAGGAGCGGAAGCGGAAGCCAAGCTGCCAATCCAATCCAGAAACACGCAAGGCCCCCGCCCAGAGAAGGCGCCTTGACAGCATGCCGAAGGAATATAATAAGGAGCAAGGACGAGACTGGGTCACACTACCAATCGAAGGCACTTACTGGGGTCGTGGGTATCCATCCATCCATCCTCCTTGCCCGCGAACTGTGTGCGTATATTGAAACGTATGAGCACATTATCTACGTGTTTACATCCCAATTTGATTCCCCGATGATTGCCTGCGTCCTTGGTCCTTGCCTGCCTGCTGCCTGCTGCTGCTTGCTTTTTGTCTTGGCAAGATTTGTTGCCAATATTCTTGAGAACGTTTGCCTGGTTACTCTCCCTCTCCCTCTCTGTCTCTCTGGCTGCTTTTCGATTTCCGCTCAACATCCTCGTATATCCTGCGAGCTTAGTCACTTACAGTCATGTCTCGGGAGCAGGCAACCACCCGCAGCAGCAGGAGCAGCAGGAGCAGCAGGAACAGCAGCAAAAGTAGCAGCAGCACATCCGGTTAGCAGTTACCACGACCCCGTATCCCTTTTTCCACTCCTCCTTTTTCACTGCCTCTTTTCCTCTCCTCCTTTTTCCTTCCCCCTTGTCGCTTTTCCTTTATTTTTTTGTGTTGGCTCGTGGTGTTATATAGCCTCCTGTCTCGTGACTTCCGAGGTAGCCCTAATAACTGCTGATTGTGTGATTTCCCCGAGCCACCACCTCCTCGTGCTCCTCCTCCTCTCTGGACATGTTGCGTGCGGGGTCAGACCCTTACACTTCCCCTCCTGCTCCTGCTCCTGCCTGGGCTGTCAGCGTTTCTGTTGGCATTGACCCTCCGGAGACCTTTTCGTACACTCATAAATGTCTTTCAATCATAATGTTTCAATAAGTCAAAATCGATTACGAACTTCATATGAAATTTATTGCACTTTCGCAAATATGACATTGACTGGTTGTGTGTGAGGGTGTGTAAGGGGTGTGTGTGTGTATTGGGGTGTGTACATGTTTACGACTGCTGGGATAACCAGCTGAGGAGAAGGAGGATGAGGAGGAGGCAGCCGGACTCCAATCTGACGCGCGTGTGTACCGCATTTGCGGTTTGTTTATCGCAATGACAGGGCAGTGGGGGTAAGGGGGTTAGGGAGTGGGCGGAGTGGGCTGGCAGGCTGTACAGACAGGTGAGAGAGAGAGAGAGGGAGAGGTGGCAACGAAGGCAGGTGACCGCCAGCACACAAAATTGAATTTGCCAAAGGGGCAAAGTGCTTAAATATTTAGTTAAATGATTGACAGGGATTGCTGGTTGGGTTTCGGGGGGGTGTGGGTGTGGGTGTGGGCTAGTATTCCCCCCGTTAATATCCAATAGATTGACAAAATTATTGACTGCTGAGCGACAGGATTAGCACGTGATGTGTGTTCCCCCCTGCAAAGTCATCAGATTATCGCCTTGCATCTCATTTGACGCTCAGATAGTATCTTTTATGAGTCATGTAGGTTCGCTGGAGCGGAAGGTCGTTCGCTGGTCCACTGACCCAGGGGCCGTTAGGGGGTTAGGATGGGAGGATGGGATGCTAAACCTCAAAGCACATATTATTCGCATATGTGACGAAGGCAAGAGCTCGCTTTGTGGGATTTTTGATTTCACATTTGCTGAAAAGGAGCAGGAAAAGGAGCCGGAACAGGAAGCAGAAAGCAGGAAGCAGGAAGCTAGGAGCAGGTGCCAGGAGCAGATGCTAGGAGCAGGTGCTAGGAGCAGCTTGCAGAGAGAACCAGGCCAGACCCAGCACTAGTGCCACAATTGGTGCTAGAGCTCAGGCGGCGCTTAATCAAAATCATACGCCACGTTGCCTCGCTTTGCGCAACAAAGGGGCAAGGCACAAGGACAATAAGTCGCCTACACTGGGCCTGAGAGAGGCTCCTTCTGCCACCTGCTCCTGCTCCTAGTCCTCCTTCTTCCACCTCCTCCTCCCGGCAAGGCGAGGATCGGCGCATTCATTATTTTGAAATTTTTTAGCGCGCATTTCCACAGCGCCTTCCTGCCTTCCTGCCTTCCTTCCTTCCGCAGGATGCCATAAGAGAATTAAAGGAGCGCGCAAGGGATGCGATAGGATAGAGCGGGAAAAGCCCGCCAGCAGCAAGCTGGTTTAAATAACAATTTCGCGATGGAGCTGGGCAACGGAGCAACGGCAACGGCAACTAGAAGTGGAACTGCCACTGGAACTGAGGAGGGAGGAGCCGCAGGTGTGCATCACCTGCTGTGTGTGTGTGTGTGTGTGTGTGTGTTTTGGCTTAATGAATGCGACATTATGCCGCTGCCTTCGCTACCTTCAAGTCCTTGGCGCGGATTAGTGTGGCTGCCGGCAGCAGGAGGGGGTGAGTGTCCCTGCTGCTAACCACCTTGATTAGTATAATGCGCCATAATCGCTGAGGCAGCTCCTGGCCGAGCTGGGCTGAGCTCGAGCTGGGTGAAAGTAAAAGTGAAAGGATTTTATTATTATTATTGCCCCCTGTTGCTTGTGCTCCTTGCTGTGCTGGCCAAGGATAACTGCGGCCGTAACTAGAGCTGCATAATTACATCCGGCGACGAGGCACTCTGTCAGCAACTCGTCAGCAGGCAGCAGCAGGCAGCAGGCAGGACGCCGTATCGCTTTTATAGTATTAGCAGAGCCTGGACTTTAAGCTTCGGCTTTTAATTAATGCCACGGCAGAGGAATACATTTTCAGGCTTATTACAGGCGGCTGCCAAATGCACAAAAAGCCGCATCAACGAAAGACGACACCAAAAACGAACTAAAAACCGTAAACCCTCAAGGACGCTAAATATAGGGAGCCGGTCAGCTGGTCAGCTATGCCCCGGCTATTAAATGGATTTGGAAATAAAGACAACCGTGTTGCAGCGACAACTGACCAACGCTGGGTGGAAATATAATCAAATGCGGCGCAGAAATGAGCAGGTCCTGCGAAAGGGTAGCAGGAGAGAGAGAGCAGAGTGGGAGCAGGAGCAGGAGCAGCAGTGCAAGCGGAAGCTGAAGTGGGTGGCATGTTGCCAGGGTCATGACGCTTTGGCTGGCTGGCAAACAATGCTGCTGCTTAGCCTCAACAAACAAACGCAAACACCACGCTATGGCAATGGGTGTGCGAGTGTGCGAGTGTGCGAGTGCATGGCGACTGGCTTCCGTTTCCTGTTTCGTTGTGCTGCCAACTCAACTCGAATCCTGTTTGCCGTTTAATTAGAGACACACCCACACACACACACAGAGAGAGGCAGGGAGACACATCCTCCTTGCGTTACGTCATGGCCGAGAGGGAGTGCGGGTGTCTGCCTGTGCGTCCGTCTATGTGTGTGGCTTGTGAGCGTATAACGATGTGGTAGGTAATCAGAAACTGCTTTTAATTATTCAAGGTTCCATTCTGATGAATGAAGACAACAACGATAACAGCGGCGGCGACCAGCGCCAAACTGCGCAATAAAGGCAACAGTGAGAGGCGGCAACAAAAACAGCACCAACAACAAAAACAAGGGCCAAAGAAACGGCCAACAGGCCACGGTTTGTGCTTGGGCATTAAGGATACAAGTCAAACATCGAGGGGCGACTGTGGCACACCCTGCATTTCATTTTACTGTGTTTTTTACAGTGTAGTAACTTGAAAATTGTAGCTGAAACCCCGATTTCTGATGCATTCGAAATCCAATTGATTGAATAAATATATTATTATTATTATATATTATTATTATCTCTCTCTCTGCTATTTTGACAGCACCTTAAGCTTGATCGTTGCTGTTCAAAAAACATAAGAAGTCGTTTCAAAATTCAATAAATAAAACAATGAAGCAATTAATAATTATTCCATCAACTAACTGTGACATGTGCTTAATCCCATTACACTCCATAAATAAGATCAAATGGAAACACAATATACCCTAGAACTCCGCCGTGGTGCCAGGTATAAACACTGACTGACATCCAGCGAAAGGGGATTAAAATTCACTGCAACAACAAAGTGCTCTGTGTGTGTGGATAGGTTCTCCGCTTTTTGATGTTGCCGCTGTCCAGCGCGGTTGCACTTGCTCCAGCTCCAGCTCCAGCTCCTGCTCCTGCTCCTGCTCCTGCTCCAGCTCCAGCTCCTGCTCCAGCTCCAGCTCCTGTCCCTGGCCCACGCCATTTAAATGTGCGCATAAAAAAGTCAAGCACTGATGGCAGCTGCAACAACACAGGAGCAACAAGAGCATCCACGGATAGCGACGAGGATGAGGACGGGGACGGGGACGGGGACGAGGACAGGACGACGACATGACGACGACGGGAGCACTGACCACAACAAACGCAAATAAGTCACATGAAAAATGCCCATCGACGGGAACGGGAGCGGAGGGGACTGCGTCGGGGTCTCCGGGTGTTGACTGGCGGGTGTCCGGTGGCGGTTGGCCAACAATAAGACGCAACACAAATAATTTTAATGCACTCGGCCAAAGGACCGGATCGCAGGTGCATGAAGCAGTGCAATGGCACTCAATTGAGTCCTTTTGAGTAGAAGCGGAAACTCATTAAAGAATGGGATCTGGATTAACAGAGAGATAACGTAATAGTCACGCTCCAACAAGGAAGAAAGCTATTTGACAGACGGCCTGTCCACTTGACAAGATCGCCACCTGATTTATTTAATCCTTAAAGGGTTCGATTTTTGCAAATGTAAATTCCAATTCTTCATTAAACTGCAAATTCATAAATGATAAGAAATTCCGTTGAGACTTTCAAAATTTAAAATCCGATAAGTTCCAGTTTGTTTCCGCTAATAGTTATCAAGGTCAACATGGCGGCCGTGGTAACTATCGAAAACGCAGAAGGAGCTGCCACACTGGCCTTCTCGGTCGCTATATAAGGAGAAGACAACCGGCTCAAGGCTCATTCCACGCTGACCGCCGCGGAGTCAAGACCTCTTATTTTTGAGGTTTCTTTACTTTTATTTTATTTTATTTCATTTCTTTATCTTGGTATCCTGCCAGTCTACATAAGTCGTCGTTTACGCAATACAACGTTGCATCGCACGATATTAACATTCATATTTTACCCGTCATTATTTAGAAAAACAATGGCATCAACATATTCTTATTTGTTGGCGTTTTCTCTTCGTACTATTATTTTATTTTATTTAATTCCTTTATCTTGGTATCCTGCCAGTCTGTGCCGTCATTTTTTTCTACGTCGTACTCTGCTTCGTCACCGTTTACACAGTACAGGGTAGTAATTGCACGAAATTAAACATTTTATTTGAATCTTTATTTCGTATCTTTGCCAGTCTGTTACGCCAACGCCGCTTGCATTTTCTGGATGGTATAGCCACGATTACAACATTCATATTTTACCCGTCAGTTAACATTGTTAAGAAAAACAATTGCGTGTTTTTCTTCTTATAACTTTTATTTTATTTATTTTCCTTACCATTACATCTTTGCCAGTCTAATGATGTTCTCTTCGTCATCTTCGGTTTGAAGACTTAGGTTCCCTTACGCTTACACTCCTTTATTATCGAATTGAAGTCCTTATTTATTTATCCTTATTTCTGTGCGCGGGAATACTCTAATAGAAATAATTTTCTATATTTAAGAAAAATCTTATTTTTTATATTGTAATACCAATATTTAATTTTATTTCTTTTCTTTGCCAGTCTGTTAACTCTTCTTCGTCCAACTTACTGAGCTTCTTTATTATCGAATTGAACTCCCTGTGATGGCGCAGGGTGACTGAATTTATTTTTTTTTTTTATTTTTCGCATTTAAACCTTTCTCGTTTTATATATTCAAATCTAGAAAACTATTTTTAAGAAGGCAAAACGAAACCAGACTGAAATCGGTTGAGTTTAAGCCAAGTTGTGATAAAAAGAGTCGAAAATGTTCCCATTTAAAAAAAATCTTGGAATGCTGGTCCACTTTTAGTGAAACCTTTGCGAATTCTCACTAAAAATCTCGTGCGTGTGAACTTATAATTCCCAACTGATTCTAGCGCCTCTTGAATGAAGTGATGGTTGAATGAATGAAATACAATTACAGAAGCAGCAAGTCTGTAATGTAAATATATATACTAGTTAGGACAAGCAACTTTTTTCTTATTTTAAGAAAACTAACCCTTAAATATTTTGTGTTTCTTTTTCTGCTACAGCAACAAGTCCCAGCCAGAATCCAGCAAAAATCCAGCAGGCAGGCAATTAAGAAGCACTGAACTGGCTGACAGACATCCTGACAGACTGACTGACGTCCTGCCCCTTCCCGGAGCTCTCTCTGTGAAGCTCTCCTGGAGGGTCAAAAACTGTTTTGTCACGCTCGTTAAAGCGGCAAAAGTTACGGCTCAGCCAGAGCCGCGGGAGCTGGAGTTTGGAGCTTGGAGTTTGGAGCCGGGGCACTTGGCGGGTCACTTAAAGAGCCGGTTGGGTTCAGGTTGGGTTCGCGTTCGCGTTCGCCCTTTTTTAATGGTTGGGCACATTGTGATCGTGATTGCGATTGCGGCCCTGCTTGGCGTAAAGGAGGTGTAAATGCGAATGTGAATAGAGTTTGTGGAGGTTGTGGGCTGTGGCTGTGATTATGTGCGTGTCGTGGAGCCGCGGCCTTGCCGGCTTTTGTTGTTAATTCTGTTTGCTTTAAAGCGAAAAGGGGCGAAAGGGGCGAAAGGGGGACTTTGTCTGGACTGGCAAATATTTGTGGTATTAATGAATGCACGGGTTAATGTGTTTACATGCGGCTGCCTGCTGACGAGGACGAGGAAGGCATGAATCCTGGCGACGACAGCCATCAATTTGAAAGACGACAACGACGACGACGACGACGCGAATTGACCCTCGACCGTCGCGTCGCCCATTGTCCTCGTCGTGTGTCTGCGGCTAGAAAATCAATAAATCTCCCCGTCCGGCGATGCGCATTTGCAGCGAGATGATGCCGGAGCCCAAAGGGAAAGTGTAGGAGTCGCAGAGGGAGGAGTCGGAGGAGCTCATTGACCGTATTCGGTTTACTTTTACTCGGCGGCTGCCGCAACAAATTATTGTACACATGAGTTTCCACTTAAGGCCAATGAAAATGCTTCAACAATGGCCCCCCGGACCGGGCCAAGTGGCTCCCGGGAAACTGTTTTAAAATGTAAATTCCCTTCTTTTTTTTCCGCCATAGCCAAGCCGGCATTAAGGCCAATAAACAGAGTAAATGTGCCATTTAATAAATGCGAAAATGCGGGCAAGTACGAAAATACGGAAAATACGGCTAAAGAAATACGTAATACGTAATGCAAAATGCAAAATACGTAAAGCACAGAGAGAGAGAGAGCTCAGCGGAAGGAAAGGCAATAAGTTAAATTGAATTAAAAACAAATTAATTAAATCCCTCATGAAAATCTGCAGCCAGGATGGGGCTGCGAACCAGGATGGAGCTGCGAACCAGGACCACACCTAATGGCGGAGACGGGCTTAAGAGTGAGTTCGTTCAGTGGCTGTAAAGTGCTCCAGGCAGTGCTCATTCCCACATAATTAGAGAGAGGCCTCGAACACAGACACACCTGATGCACCTGAGGCATCCATCATGCCAGGATAATTACCACCACAATGGCCCGCTGATCACAGCGCCAGAATCTAATTCCACTAATAGGAATCATAAAAAGACTAACACGCTATAAATAATGACACGGACATCAGGCAGGCAGGAAGCAGCCTCGGGATTCGGGATTCGGGATTCGGGATTATTGGAAATGCGCGGCACGTATGTATTCAATTACTAGGTGGACCGGGGGGAGATGAGCCCAGGGCATCATCGGGCTTCTCGAGAGTGCAAGAGTTTACTCTGCAAAATCATATTTTCTGTTATTGTGGCAGAAATGAGATTATTAAATGGGTTTTCGGATAAAACCCAATAAGGCGCCGGCTCGAATCAAAACAGCAGACGGCGGGAAAGTAAACAGTGGGGAGTCCTGCCTGCCAGGAGGACAACTGTCTGTCTGCCCTCGTGAAAGTGTAATGGGCTGTGGCGTGGAGAGTGTGTGCGAGCCGCGTACGTGACATGTATACAGTGTCCTGCCAAAAATGTGAAGGGGTCTCGGGTCGAGTCTTGAGTCTTGACTCTCTCGTTCCACAGCCTCGTCTCTTGGTTGACTTTTCAAGGTTCATTTCTTGGACGCAACAATGGCAACAGTTGTCGGCAGCAGCAGCTCCACTCCACTCAGCAGCTCCACTCCACTCCACTCCACAGCGACTTGTGTCTGGAGCAATTTGTAACCATTTACTGATGGCACAGACCCCCGGCACAATCAGAGAGATATCCCTATCCATCTATCTGTTGCTCTCTCTCTCTGTTGGCACGTATTGTTTGTCCACTCAATCGGGGCCATGATTATGTGCCGGCTGGACTGGACTGGGCTCTCTATGCTCTATGCCTCTCTGGGATTCAATAAATATTTAAGCCCACTCAAATTAGCATCCAGGGCGTGGCTAGCTAGCCCTTCTCTCTCGGTGTGGGCCTTAATTGTGCCAGGAAATTGGCGTCAAGAGGAAAGGAGGATGGGAATCTAGGTAGAGAGCACAAAAATATATATAAAATCTCACAAAGGCGGCGGCGGCGTCAAGCTTATGCAAATTATTCAACGGAAATGCGGAAAGCGAAATGCGAAATGGATGTCATCCTTGCACGGGATGCTCCTGCTCCTCCTGTGCAAATCCTCCTCTGCAAATCCTCCTTGCAATGTTGCAGCAGCCCAAGTTGTTGGCGTTCGCAAATTAAAATTCAAGCAACGCCGGCGTATGGAAACATTTGCATTTGCATGCCGCCGCGGCGGCGGCTCCTTGCACCTCCTCACCTTTGAGTTGACTTTTGCCACACCTGCGGTGTGTTCGGGGTGTGTTTGGGGTGTCTTCCCGGTGTGTGTGTGTGTGTACAACAAATACCAACTGCTGATTACAAAACGAAAATTGAAAATCTTAAGCCCGAAATGAAGGCATATTGAAAACGGCAAACGGCAAACGGCAAACCGGGTCACGAAGAGGCGTTGCCTTGGCCAGAAGCAGAGGCAGAAGCGGGCGAAGGTTGCCACCAGTCTGCCTCCAAACTCAATCGGAATCGCACAGAGGCCCAACTTTATTTCCCAGCAGCAGCTGTTTAGACTATGAGCCACGTGTGCCGCCTTCAGTTAAGTCAACTGTCAATGTTTCGTTTTGTTTTTCGGGCTGTCTTCTATCCCAGCTCCATTTCCCAGTTCCCAGTTCCCATTTCCCAGTCTCGTCCCTCGTCCTTTGCCTAGAACACAGATAAAGCCAGAAATTGTGCCGAAAGTCGAAACTGATTCTGGTGCCGTGCATATTAATGAGCGCGGGGGAGGTCGCTGCCACGGAGAGGCAGAGAGATCAAACAGCTTAGGCTGCACCAGGCAGCACCAGGCAGCAGCCAAAAGTAATAAAGTTGCGGTTAAATTAAATGGTGCAGATGTATCGATAAAGCTTTACGAGGGGACACGATGAGGGGGAGGAGTTTCCAACTCTCCACCTGGAGTAGGATTGGCCACCAAACAACTGATTAAAATGTTGGCCACAAAACGTATTAACATGTCGGCGCCAGAAGAACAATTTGACAGCCATGACGAGGAGCTGGGAAAGAGGAGCGAGAAGGAGGAGGTAGAACGAGGAGGAGGAGCCTAGACCACTGGGAACCACTGGGTATACGTTGACAAAGTCAGGGAAAAGAAAACACACAGGCAGAAAACATCAGGGAAACGCAGGAGGAGAGCAACAAACAGACAAAACAAATAAGCCAAGCATAAAAGTTTATATTGCGGTCTCTGATTCAGCAGCTCTCCCCCTCAGCCCCCAGCCCCCGTGGAAAACCCGGACACCGAGCCCGGCGTGTGGTGATGTTCCGGCGGCGGAGGCCTGGTCCGAGGCACAGCTGCAGCGTAGGGCCATTCAAAAATTTTGACATTTTGCGTTGGATGCGTCTTGGTCTCGGCGACTGCTGTTTACACACACAAACAGTGGCAGGACAGCATAAGGACCCCCCAGGACAGAGAGCAAATGAGTCATAGGTTGGCATCTTGGGGCAGCCTCCCCAGGCAGGCAGGCAGGCAGCAGGCAGGCTGCAGACAGCCCTGGTTCGAAACCCATTTACTTAATGGATATAATAAATTTTTCTACAAATTGAAACTCGTAATTTCCATTGTTCTCGCGCTGCTTGCCTGGGTCCAGGCTGTGGTTCTGTGCCGAATTTCCCAGTCCCAGGACCTTCTGCTTCTTCTACTTCTCCTGCTTCTCCTCTGCCCTGGCCTTGGCTCCCAGCTCAACCGTAAAACTACTTGTAATTACGTTAAGCATTGTGGCTACACAGTGGCCAGGCCACTCCCCCCCGGGGGTTAAGTGGGAGGGAGGCGGCAGTGTCGAACCCGTTGACACTGACAACAGCAAGACTGAGGCAGTCCCGGTAGAGTGGTAGAGTGGTGACACCGCAGACACAGCTCTCGAGGATCCCAAAGAGAAGATCAGAAGCCACCAAAAGCACAGAGACAGAGACCCAGAACGAGACCAAAACCGAGACCAACCTGGTTCTAATTTGTAACTGGGATAAGCATCAGTTATGTAGGAATTAGTGCCGGTAAAAATGTAATGTCCTTAATTCGCTTTAAAGCACACACACACACACACCCGGCAGGAGGCAGGAGGCAGCTCTGCGCCCCAAGGAAATATGTTTTCAGCTCCTTGCGAGCCCTGGGCCTGAGTCCCAACACCACTTAATGTCTGGCTTCATAAATTTTATGTTGGTGATGTTTAATTTGGCAACGGTAACTCATGTCTGCTCGGACTTGCTGCCCCGCCACCGACACCGACTGCTTCATTTGGATATACTCGTACATACATACATATATAATATAAATAAATTTGCCTCATCTCGGCCCCTCCTCATCCTTGGCCGGCATAACAGCGAACAAGGACACGTACACCCTGCTGCTAGACAAAAGATGGATTGTTATCGCTCAAGATAAGAGCCTTCACACACACACCCAGAGAGAGAGAGAGCTGGTATCCCCAAAATCCCCAAGGTAAGCCCCCAACCCCAACCCCAACTGCGATTACCTTTTCGGGCCGCCCGACGACCGTTATTTCATTAGTGTCTGAGCTGAGCTGAGCTGAGCTGCGCCGACAACACCTTGCCATTTGCCCTAAGTACGTGCAAATTTTTCATCAGCAAATTAAGAATGTGCGCTCACCCGCCTGGATAAACCAAAGTGGAGGATAATTTCCATGTTCCACGGCTTCCAGCGTTGCTTAGATTGAACTTAGTGCCAACTGAAAAATGTGGCAAAATAAGGATTAAGACAAGCGATCGCAGCAAGTGGACAGGAATCACTATACAAGGTGGTCTCTGGAAATGAAAGCTTTGATGGCAGCATCTCTCTTAATCATATCTAACCTACAAGCCGACAGACTTGCGTTCAGTTTTTAATACTTTAAATCCGATAAGTTCCAGTTTGTTTCCGCTAATAGTTATCAAGGTCAACATGGCGGCCGTGGTAACTATCGAAAACGCAGAAGGAGCTGCCACACTGGCCTTCTCGGTCGCTATATAAGGAGAAGACAACCGGATCAAGGCTCATTCCACGCTGACCGCCGCGGAGTCAAGACCTCTTATTTTTGAGGTTTCTTTACTTTTATTTTATTTTATTTTATTTTATTTAATTTTATTTTATTTTATTTTATTTCTTTAACTTGGTATCCTGCCAGTCTACATAAGTCGTCGTTTACGCAATACAACGTTGCATCGCACGATATTAACATTCATATTTTACCCGTCAGTTGACATTATTTAGAAAAACAATGGCATCAACATATTCTTATTTGTTGGGGTTTTCTCTTCGTACTATTATTTTATTTTATTTAATTCCTTTATCTTGGTATCCTGCCAGTCTGTGCCGTCATTTTTTTCTACGTCGTACTCTGCTTCGTCACTGTTTACGCAGTACAGGGTAGTAATTGCACGAAATTAAACATTTTGTTTTTACACGATTACAAAATTCATATTTTACCCGTCAGTTAACATTGTTAAGAAAAACAATTGCGTGTTTTTCTTAGAACTTTTATTTTATTTATTTTCTTTACATTTGCATCTTTGCCAGTCTAATGATGTTCTCTTCGTCATCTTCGGTTTGAAGACTTAGGTTCCCTTACGCTTGCACTCCTTTATTAACGACTTGAAGTAATTATTTATTTATCCTTATTTCTGTGCGCGGGAATACTCTAATAGAAATAATTTTCTATATTTAAGAAAAATCTTATTTTTTGAATTTTTTCCTTCTAATACCAATATTTAATTTTATTTATTTTCTTTGCCAGTCTGTTAACTCTTCTTCGTCCAACTTACTGAGCTTCTTTATTATCGAATTGAAGTCCCTGTGATGGCGCAGGGTGACTGAATTTATTTATTTTTTATTTATCGCATTTAAACCTTTCTCGTTTTATATATTTAAATCTAGAAAACTATTTTTAAGAAGGAAACGAAACCAGACTGAAATCGGTTGAGTTTAAAGTTTAGAGTTTAAGCCAAGTTGTGATAAAAAGAGTCGAAAATTTTCCCATTTAAAAAAAAATCTTGGAATGCTGGTCCACTTTTAGTGAAACCTTTGCGAATTCACACTAAAAATTTCGTACGTGTGAACTTATAATTCCCAACTGATTCTAGCGCCTCTTGAATGAAGCGATGGTTGCCCTCGAAGTCCTACAACTGCAATGTACTTGAATGAAATACAATTACAGAAGCAGCAAGTCTGTAATGTAAATACAAGTTACTTGTCCCAAAAGTAAATACTATTTTTTGTTCTTAATTCAAGAAAATGTAGCCTTTAATTTAGAGAAATTGTTTTTTAGGACTATCTTAGGTAGACATTTTTATGAGTGTGCTAATGGCAGAATGCCAAAATCGAACTCGAAATCGGAATCGCACTCGCACTCGCGCCTTGGGTAAGCAAAGCAAACATTTCGTGCATATCGATATTAACATTTATGGGCTCTTTAATAAGTAATTACCCGCGAACGCCCAGAGAGAGGTCCTTTGCCCAGGCTGTGTGCGCATTTCTACATACTAAAAAATTCAATTAGTGCTGCAAAGCCAGATAGTGAAAGTTTAATACGGAGCCTGCCACATGCGATATATATACACACATAATACGCATGTGTGTGTGGGGCAACGCACAAATGTTAAATCCAAACAATGAAATCAAATGATTTAATTATAACAGACAATAAAGCAACAGAATAATTGCGGCCGGTAACTGTGCTGCAAAGGCAGCAGCAGCATGTCATTGAAGTAGCCACGGCCACGCCCTCACTGGGCAGATGCTCCTCTTTAGGGCGTTGCAATGGCCACAAAGCAAACGGGAGAGAGGAAGAGAGAGAGAAACGAGACAGCTGGAAGGAGAGAGACAAAGAGCGAGCCAAGCAGCAACAATGAATCGCAATAATAAAACAAACAGTGATAAAAACAAAAACAACACACAACAAACACAGTCACAAATACAAATGCAACGCAACTGCAATAACAATTGCAATTAAAATGCGTGCAAAAACAACGCAGCAGTAACAATAAAAAATAACGCAAATAATTCACGATGCCAGGGCAGGGGTTGGGTTGCTGCAACAACCACATGTTGTAAACTGTTAAACAATTGATTAACAACAATTAGCCGCTTATTAAATTACAATAACAACGCCTCAACAACATCGCGCCACAAAAATAACTTTTGCAATAAAGCCAATTCGGATGCAGAGCTCGTCGTTCCCGCAGGGGTTCCCCCTTCTGCCAGGACACACGCGAAAAAAAAACTAAGCCTAAATCGAAATGTAATTAAAATAGAACATAAGAATATATAATTAATAAATAGTTACTACTTCGCCTTAATTTTTCAAATTCAATTAAATTTTGTTTATAGGTTTATAAATAAATAAATATGCTCTATACATTTTTTTTTAAATTAAATTAGATCATAATTATAATAATCAAATAGTAAGTATTCTCCTTAATTTGTGTTTGATTTGATTTGATTTTAAACAATAGCAGAGTGTCTTAACAGGGGCAGGACTGCGCTTAACAGAGACAGTTAGCAGTTCTATTTTATTCAGTTATAATCCATTTTTTTTTTTGAATACATTTTATTTCTTCCCCTATTTTCCTCAGTGCAAGCACAAATGCGGCCACATGGTCGCGGCCTCCACCGCTGAATGCGGCCAACAGCTGCCCATGGACAAGTCAATCGGTTAGAATTTAACGCGCATAAATTATTGCCACCCCCCTTCGTCCTGTGTGTGTGTGTGTGTGTGATTTAACGAGGTGAAACGGGGGGAAAGCGGGAAGTGCCGCCAATTATCCACGCACTGTCCGTCCGCCCGTTCTAGCCCTGCTCCTGTCTCTGGTTCTGGCTGTTGGCTGGCATTAGCAGGACGAACTTCAAAAAGTGTAGCATACTTAGGAGCTCACCTGGGCGCTGGGCGAAACGCATGCAAATTCCTAAACAACACATGCTGACAGGACAGGCGGCAGCAGGACACAAAACAAACAAGAAGAAGCTCGACTGCGAGGATACCCAGTAAAAGTATTTGTGATTTAAAATAGAGGAAAGCGTTAAGGTGGCTGGAAACTGGAAAAAGTCAGACAAGTTGCAGTTAGAAGAACGATGCGAGGGAGGAAGAGAGTGCAAGTTGAGCTCTCTTGAGCTCTCTTGAGAGAAAGGAAGGAGTTAGAGGAGTTGCTGGAGAGAATGCTGGTTCACCTCTCTTGAGAGAAAGCTAACTGCCCACTTGCTTTGATCCTCAATCCTAGAATGCTCTAAGCACTTTATGGCCAAGAGGTATTTTGGGGAAACAAAAATAAAAACAGCAAGGAAAACAGCAAAAGGCGGGGCCAAAGGTTCTACCCTCCCACCCCTTCTTCTTGGGGGGCAAAAAGTTGCAAATGTCTAACCGCAAAATGGGCGACAAATGTGAAAAGTTTTTTGCCTTAATTTCCGACACATTTGTAGCCAGGCCGAGTGCCAACGATCAATATGCCACTCAGTTGGGTAGAGAAATGGAGTTGGAGAGGAAGAGAGAGAGAGTGGGAGAGTCAGAGAGTCAGAGAGCAAGTGAAGGAGAGAGTGGGGCAGAGAGTGAAGAAGACTGAGTGGGAGCGGGGCGCCCATTGACACTCATTAATGTTGACCTTCTTGAAAGTAATTAAAAGTGACCCTCAAGTATAATGCTCAGTAATTTTTCAATACTCAAAACCCTTACACCCGCACGGCAGGCAGGCGGCAGGGCCCAGTAGCCAGGACACTGCAGTCCGGAGGAGCCTGCCCCGAGGGCTAAAACCATTTCCATAAGCAATTTATGCATGGCGATAGTTTTCGCACACGATGACCCATACAAACACAAGCCGCAAACACACACACACACACAACCTGCAGGAGTCACTCACCTAAGGACACACACACACACATACACCCTCACTCACACACACATACACACCCACTCACAGGCAGAGCTGCAAACATTTTGGTTAACGAGACTTTTAATCTGTCCAAAGGTATTTAAAGTTGGCTAAGCCCCAACACTGACTGACTTTTATGGTTACGGAGCAAGTGTCAAAATGTTTGTTGACGACAATGACCCTCCCCCCTGCTCCTGGCTCCTTCCTGGTTGCCGCCGCAACCACGCCAAGGAGCACAACATGAGTGGTAATTTATTTTGCCTTTGCTTTGCCAGCCACACCCCCCATCCACCCGGACACCAGAAGGACCTACGCCCAGAGCAACAACAACAACAACAGCAACAAGGAGCACAAAGGATAACCCAGCTAGCTAGTCCCACTTTTGGTTCCTGGTCCCTGGTCCCTGGTAGGTCCTGCGACATTAGGCGCTAATCTGGATACTGCACCAGGCAGGGGCAGGGGCAGGGCCAGGGCCAGGGCCGGCCCAGTCACTCATCTGGCGCTGACAAGGAGCGGCAACCAAGGTTAAGCTATTGAAGCCAAGCACCAGCCAGAGCAGGGAGCACCACGCCCCCGAACCAGGACACGAGATGACAGGATGACACGGCCAGCTAGAGGCCGGGCATTGGAGATTTAATTGAGCAGCGGCGATCATAAACCTGGAAGCAACGAGAGCCTGCAAACATTTCCCAAGCCTGAGTCAGCAGGAGCTGGCTGGAGCTCAGTCCCCAGTCCTCAGTCATGGCTGGGAGAAACCACCTACCCGCCGTCGCCCCGTCGTGCGGTTTATAATCCCCGCTCGAAGTGGATTCAAAACTGTTGGTTAAGTAACTGCTGGGATTAATTCAAAACGTGTAAAGACGAATCGACGCTCAGGGACGTGTATGCTGTGCTATGTGCTATGTGCTATGTGCTATGTGTGTCCTTGATGTATCACTTCCGCTGTCTGTTAACTTACGAGTGCGCCATAAATACGCTTGGCGGGCAAGAGCACACGCGCGGCAAGCGTACCATTTGATAGCAACACGTCTTTCTGGTATTTTCACACGCTTGAGCATCGCATTGGATTCAACGTCACGTTTTAGTGTCACACCCCCACAGCTACAGCAGAAGCAGGGAGCAGGGAGCAGGACGAGGACGAGGACGAGGACCCAAACCTGGACCCAACCCAACGCTGTCGAATGGCGACGCCTAATATGCTTATGCTGAATGCCCGGCCAGCTGTCTGGCAGCCAAAAGAGAGAGAGACAGGCACGATATCCAAACAGACGTGGGGATGTGGGTGCGAGTGCGAGTGCGGGTGTGGACGTGCAATCGAACCCTTTTTCAGTAGGAGCAGGCGAAAGGCCACAGCCACATCCCCACCCACAGACACAGACACAGAGTCAGTGACTGGCAGACACACACGCACAGGCCCCACGGCGCAGCACGTCAATGTTGATATTTCAACTACAATATTATTTTCACTTTTAGACAGACAAGCGGGAAACCCAAAGCATACAGTTAGTTTATTTTGCAAATTATAATAAGCCACTTTGTGGCGGAGGCCTGTCGAGGCAGGACCATCATCAGGCAGGACCTGTTTGCCGAAACTTATTTCAGCATGGGCGCAGATTACGTTTCAGGGGAGGCTTTTGTTGTTGTCAAATCAAAGTCAAAACTTGGACAAATCTCAGTGGATCTCAGTGGAAACCTGAAGTCTGGAAATTTGGAAATTTGGAAATTAGGGAAATCTGGAATTCTGAAAATCTGGAAATTAGGAAATATATTTATACAAGTTTCTAAAAATATAATTTGGAAATACAGAAAGTAAGGTAGAGGTTAGGATTTCTTACATTTCATTTATCCTATCCTCCTTTATATGCAGTTTCTTTTATGGCCTAATCCAGGGTAATAATAATAGTAGAGTCTCCCTAAGAATTTACTATAAATTCTTGGTGCATGGGCTGAGAAGCCTGAACGGAAAGCCGGCTCTCTATGACGGCTCTTAATAAGATAAGTCGCGGCCGCAAGTGCAACTAATGTAATTAGAACGAATGGAGAGGGAGATAGAAAAGGAGCTGGAGAGGGAGATGGAGATGGAGACCAAGCTGGCGGAAAGAGGACATGACCAGGCCGAAAGCTGGAATGCAGCCGACAGCCAACAGCATTTCCAAATTCAATCATCCGTGGAAAAAATTGCAGCGGCAGGAGCTGGGGGAGAAAATGTAATTAAGCTGGGGAGTTCTCGTCCTGGAGAGCTCTATAGCTCTCTCTCATAGAGGATGTGAGACAAATGACAGAGATAATTAGGATTAAGTCCATTACGACGACGACGAAGGAGCTGTCTCTCTCTCTCTCTCTCTCTGGTGGAGCGGAAAAGTAATTTCCAGAGCAGGAGGCTGTGCTGGGGCCAAGGTGGGGCCAATGTGATGACGATGATGACGATCGTCCTTCGACCTGACGGTGATCCCATTCCAGGCAGGATTGCCCGATGACCTACAACCCTCGAGCCGCCGACCTTCGCGCGAAATGAGAAATATTGAGGCTGCGCTCGGCACAACTTTTATCATAAATTTCGAGGCAGTTCGGGGAGAGTTCGTTCTGGTTAATGTAAACAAATGGCTCAGCCCTCTCTCTCCCAGCGCCTCCTCCTTCACTTTCAACTTGGTATGGTTGCTCTTTAAGCTCGCATTTCGCAATGGCATCCAGTGCTCCGCTCCTGTGTGTGTGTGTGTGTGTCCCAGTTCGAGGAGGAGAGTCCATCCCGGCGGTGGGATAATTTCAATTTTCCAGGCCTTCGAAGCTTAAACAGTGTTTATGCCTGTTAAATGCGGATCAGATAAAGGTCAACCGGGTAGAGCCCGGGTAGAGCACTCTGGCAGGTTGCCTGGCGGTGGGTTATCCTGGCGGAGTCTGGCGGAGTCTGGCGGAGTCTGGAGCGGCGTCGGAGTGCTGACAATTCCCTGGGCCATGGGCGACGACAGGCGGAATCAAATGTGTCATCAAGTGCCTGCACTCTCGGCTATGGTTTGCTATGGTTTGCCATATGAATAGTTAATGACTCGCAGGACACTCTCCCTCTCTCTCTCTCTCTGCGCCACACACTGGCCCTGGCCTTGTCCTTGCCGCATTAGCCATGCAGGACGCAGGACGCAGGACACAGGACACTGGACACTGGACACAGGATGGACCGAGGGATGCCGTGCGGTTAAATCTTATACAGTGCAGTTTATGCAAAATTGCCGATAGCAATTTGCAAATTTAATGGCGTGAACAAATTCAATCAATGTATGCAAACAAATATCCTGGCAGGCAGGCAGGTCCTTGCTGTTGTCTGTTGTCTGTTGTCTGCTTTAGCTAAAACTGTAAAAGGCAACAATAATCACAGCTCCTGCCAGGAGATAGCGCACACAAACACACACTCTCTCGAGTGGAGGAGGAGTCTCTGCTATCTGAGGGCAGTCAGGTGCCATAATTGTTTGGCCGATGTCCAGGGGAACTGCTGCAGCTGCTCCTGGCCTGCGTTTCCGATTCAAATTCGTTGTCTTGTTGCTTTCCGTAGATACTCCTGCTAATTGCTGGGCTTTGCCTGTGGCCAGGCAGGAGGAGGAGGTACTCCTCCATTATCGCGCATGCTGATGGACGATGAGGAAAGAGTGGTTCCTTTCTTCAGCCTGAAATATATGGCCAACATTTCCTTTTCTTTTTTTCTCTCCCTCTCTCTCTCTTATATATATTTTTTATGCCTTACAAATTTGTCTCTAGTAAGCGGGGCGAAATGACAACTCAACTTAAAAAGTTGGCCAAGCCAAGGAGCTGGCCAGACAACGAACTCCGAGACTCCGAGACTTCGAGACTCCAAGACTTCGAGACTCCCAGCTCTAGGGACTCGCTGGCAAAAGAAATATCTTGTAAATTATTGCAAAAAGCAGGCTGCAAATTAATGATAACGACCCCGGCCAACACCTTCGCTTCATTCACTTCACCCTCCTCCTGGCTCCTGGCTCCTGGCAGGACGTCGTCGAGTGCCTGGCACGCCGGGAATCCAGGCCAGGCCAAGGCAGTGGCGCCTTAAGTGACATGAAACAACCAACTACTTACGAGGGGAGGCCATGTGGCATGTGGCATGTGTGTGTGTGGAGCTCAGGGAGCTCATGGAGTGTGGCCTAGCTGCAGCGGGCATAAATAAATGCTTCCTGTTGCTTTGCACCCGCACTACCCACGCACACCCCTCGCACACACACACACCCCCCACTCGACCCTTCACGCATGCCAGTTATTTATGAAGACGAGTTTTTCATTAGCTTATCGGATCGCTGTAATAGCTATCAGCTTTGGCCAGTGTCAGTGTCCTTTGACGGCACTTTTTTAGGCACACAAAAAGCGTACATGAATATGTATATCCTTCCAACAATGACTCTTAAAGGCTCTTTTTGCCAGCAAAGAATTCATTTAGATGCTAATTAAATAAAGTTACAATCCAAACAACATTGTAATCAGTCATCGATTTGATTTTATTTATTTTTGCCCTTTAATACCCATTGATTACTGCCACAATCGCTCTCTCTCTCTCTTCTCTCAAATAAAAATGGGAAAAAGAAGGAGTCATTTCTAACCCTATAAGGTAGAAAACCAATTTTTTCGATATTTTTAATTGTTAAAAAAAATTATAAAATACAATTCAGTATGCAGTTTTGTTATACATACTTTTAAAAACTAACTCAGAACAGCTTTCCGAATGGAAATAAATGTTAAAACGTTTTTAGCTCAGCATCTACAGCCGAATTTTCTGGTAGAAAAAATAATTTTTTTAAATTTTTTCAACATTTTATAAGGGAATATAAGGGTAAGGGTATAAAAAGTGTCAAAAATTTAAAATAAAATTGAATTTTTAAAATCTTCAACTCAGTATGCAGACTTGTTAATCTAATAAAAAAATACAAGACCTACGGTTTCCGAATTGCAATTAATTTATTTTTGACTGAGTTATGATATTTTGAAGCTTTGATTTTTTTTTAAAGCATAAAAGATATAAATTTCAATGGGTTTAATACGTTGGGTATTCTTGGTGGTATATATTTCGATTCGGTTATATTTCGATTTACCATGAAAATTATAATTTAATTTTATATTTAGGTATTTAATTTCATGATTATTTCATTTATTTATTATATTTTATTTAGAAATTTACTCAAAGCTAAGGCAGTGTCACTGACCTCTTACCCTATCACTGACACTGATATATTTTTTTATTTTTTTTCCACTGACATTTGAAATTCGAAAATGAGAGCCTCAAAATTCGTTGTGTGCCTTTTTCTATATTTTTTACACATGGCCCGGGGGGGGCCATGTACGTCGACCCCGAGCTTGGCCAGCTTGGCCAGAGTGGCCAGAGGTATGGCAACGGCAACGGCACCAACCCGTCCGACTTCCACTACCTGGTGACGGGCGGCTATAGGCCGCCAGTGAACGATCTGGTCAAGTACGCGGTGTCGCTGCGCGTGGGCGAGCCCAGGACGTACTTTGGGACGAACCACATGTGCGGGGGCTCCATCATCACCGAGAAGGCCATCCTGACGGCGGCCCACTGCTTGTTCACCAAGTGCGTATTCGTTTGTATTCCATTTCGAAGACCAGTCTCACTCACCCTCCACCTGCACTCAGAAGGGGTCTCAAACTTCCGGCCAGCTCGCTGACGGTCTTCGCCGGCACGCCGAAGAGGCTCCAGGAGGCGCCCTCCACCCAGGAGATGAAGGTGAGGAGGATAGTGCCGCATCCCAAGTACAGGCCAGGCAGATACAGGCATGACCTTGGCATGGTCCTGCTCAAGGAGGAGCTCTCCATGAACGATCACGTTGCGATGATACCCCTGAAGGACAATGAACCCGCCCCGGGCCTCAGCTGCACCGTCACCGGCTGGGGCACGGTCGTCCAGGTGAGACGGTCTCTCTAATCCCTATGCTTATTATTATTTCCTCCTCCCTTTGCCACAGTTCGGTCCCAGCCCCGATGAGGCCATCAATGGCGATGTCGAAATCCTACCCGAAAACGAGTGCAAGAAGCTGAAGAACTTCAATCCCACGGGCATGATATGTGCCAAGAACGGCGAGACCAGCGATGTGGACAGCTGCCAGGGCGACTCCGGTGGTCCGCTCATCTGCGACAACATGGTCACCGGCGTTGTGTCCTTCGGCGAGGGCTGCGGCGAGGTATACTCGGCCGGTGTTTACACCGATGTCTACTACTATCGCGAATGGATCATTGAGAACTCTGCGAACCAGGTGTGGCTGAGGTCTCTGGTGCTGTCGCCGAAGCTGGAGCTGCCGCTGGTGCTGGTGCTGGCGGTCCTTCTGGCCGCATGGTGATTGCCCTGACGAGATGCATTCAACAGGTCGGGGCGGATGAGGAGGATGAGGAGGTCGAGGCGGTCAAGCAGCAGCGGCTGTGTAACCTCCTCTGCGGACAGCCTCCACTGAACTCTGCCTCCACTGACCTGCATGCAGCCTGCAGACGACAAACCGAAATTGACTGAAAAACAGCGGACAGGAGGACAGGACATGGACATGGGCAGGGACAGGGAGAGGAACAAGAGCAGGAGCAGGAGCAGGAACAGGAACAGGGACACGGGGCCGCCTGCGGTCCACACGCTGCGCACATGCATGCGCCGGCCAACGGTTTATGGTTGGTTTTGGTTCGTGGAACCCCCTGTTTGTGACAGCAATTATCGCGGGGCTCCTGCCTGCACACCTGCACACCTGCACACCTGCCTGTGCACCCCTCCCCTCCCCTCCACCCGGCAGGAGGACATTATGCCACAATTCGCCATGGTTAATTTGGGGCACTCGCCAAAACTGTTGATTGAACCAATTAGGTTCCAGTTTATGGGGCCCGAGGATGCCGGACTCTAAGGCAGTTGAATCCGGAAAAGAAATCAAAGCGGAAACATGTGGATTTTGATGCCAGCAATGCAATTAGTCTGCCTTGGAGAAACGGCAGAACAAGAGGAATCGCAGGCTGCCCAGACTCTGTCTCAGTCTCATCCTCAGACTCTCCCAGCTCCCCCTGGCCCTAGCCTGGCCCTAGAAACAATGCGGAATTGATGGATGGAGCTCCTCTCACCCAGCTGTGGCAGCAGCAGCAGCAGCAGGGACTCCCAGGACATGCATACATCGCAATCAGGATTGTCATTTCGCATTCGCATTGTGTGCCATTCAAGTGCTCATAATGAATTTAATCGCGTATGTTTATTGCTCACTTTGCCATGGGTCTCTGCTTCTGCTTCCTTCGCACTCCAGCCAGGACCTGCCTGCCTGCGGCCCAACAAGTTGTTGCTCTTGTTGTTGTTTTCTTAGCCACTGCGAGTCGACACTTTATCATTTTGTCACGCTTCTTGTTTACCAAGTTTACCCAGGCTCTGGGCTCTGGGCTCTGGGCTCTGGGCTCTCGTCCTTTCACCGCTGCATATTGATTCGCACGAACACATGAGAGCTGCCAGGACCTTCTCCCGCTCCCGCTCTGGCTCTGGCTCCTGCTCAGCCAGCTAAATTGTTTGCATATATTAGACACATGCCCGGAATTGCTTTTCAAGTGAAGTTCATTTGAAAATAATTGCAGTTCAACTTGGCATGTAGCTGTCTGATTGCGGCTCCCTCTCCCCGGCTGCTCCAGAATCTCCGCTGGAAAGGGGTCTCCCTTCTCTCCCAGTCAGATCAGAATTATAGAGGCTAATCTGCTCCTTCCTTCCTGCCGGAAACCCTGACTAGGTGCACTCTGGAGGCGGGAGGCTCTGGTTAGTCGCGGTCAGTCGCCGGCCAGGACACACACGCATGCCGTCAAATCCTGCTGCTGGCGTGGCTAAGCTGCAACGTCAACGCGTCGACCACGAGGTCCGGGGCAAGGCACAATCCCCACCCCCAATCCGCCCTAGAGGGTAACCCAAACCGACCAAACCGAAAATCAGTATCAATTTGCGTTTGTAAATACATTTTAATGGCATTTCAAAGTGAGGCTTAGCGGGGTCACCTTTCGACATACACATAGCCATCACCCATCACCCACCACCTATCACCCACCACCCACCGTAATCAATTTGAACATTTAGGGAAAGCCGCCTCTCCCTCTGTGGAAATTCCTCTTATCCCGTGGAAATCCTCCTTCTCCCATGGTCACCCCTCTCATCCCCCTTTTCCCAATGACACCGGAAATCCAAACTACTTCCTGTTTGGCGGCCGTGTTAGCCGTGTGTTTCATTTTCGCTCTCGGATTTGCTTTGGTCTGACGAACGATGATGATGGCCTGGCCAGCGATTTGATTTGTTTTCATTGTAACGAGCCTTTTATTAGCTCCAGTGGCACACCGACCTCCCCAACCCCACCCAGCATAGCACCCCAAACCATTCCAGGCCCAGACCCAGACCATCCCATTCCAGACCATCCTCGTCCCGAGACTGTTATATTGGCTCTATTGTTGTTTTTGTTGCCGCTGTCGTTGTGGCCCTGTTCGTTAAATGCAAACACCAAAGGGGTTTTCAAAAACAACAATCAACGCCAGCAGCAACCGACCCTTCAGCCTGCCCATTGCCAATCCCCCTGCCAGGTCCCAGGTCCCAGGTCCCACCAGAGCCATGGCCAGAGCCACGGTCCAATCGCCCAGCCTCGGCGGACGGAGGACGGCGGGTTGGGAGCTTTTGGGGGCCGACAGGAACGCCAGCGGCAGGCAACCCGTTTTCGATTCTGTTTACCCAACACTGGACGGGCATACAGTCGGGGTCATTCAGCTAGGAACGCTGCTTTCTAGGGGATCGGGAATAGGGGATATTAAATATTGGATATTAAATATTGGATAGTAAATATTGAATAGTAAATATTGGATAGTAAAGATTGGATATTCGATATGGATTATTAGATACGGGATATTGAATATTAAACTAAGCCCGCAGAAGAACATTTCGTTTCCCTCAAAGTCCCAAAAAAAATATATTTGTATGTACATACATATGTACATATATAATAAATAAATAAAATGATGTATATGTCTAGTAAATATATATAAATAATTAGTAAATAAATAAATGTAAATTGAAAAAGTGCTCAATTTCCTAGTCCCATACTCTCTCCCTCCGAAAAGTTCCTTTTCCTCACTCTTTCTCGATCTTTACCTCTCTTTCACGAATTGCCAGGAATGTACAAGCCGTAGAGAGAAAAGAGAGCTATCAAAGGACAGGATGACAAGAAATACAAATTTAGTAATTTACAAGAGATATAATAGCGAACGAAAGAGCACCTTTTAATTTACACTCTGGGAGAGTAGAGTTTTTTTCTCTTTAGATATAATTAAGCGGAGAAGGTTCCTTTAGTATATCCTATTTAATATATAGCATATAGTGGTTCATAAAGACTAGTTAATGGATCTGCAATACTGTTTACTGGTGGTTACTGGATACTGAATATAATATATCGTGAGAGTTGTATCATTTACGCACTTATACCAAGAACTCCTGTTTTTATAATATTTCAAATATTAAGAAAAATTATTTGTAGATGATTTTTTTCAACATTTTTATGATGAAAACTCCTATATAAAAATTGTAATAAAATAATATAACTGTAAAAATAGCTAGATCTAGGCACACACTATACTTTACCTAGACTTTAAAGGAAAACGTAGCTATTTGCGTGCCCCGTGGTGTGTGCTTTTTTAATTGTCTGACATTTCGCGTGTGTCTGTGTGTCTGTGCGGGGGCGAATGGGTGCTGGTGTTCGTAAGGGCGTGTGCCTGTGCGTGTGCACACATACACACACACACACACACACACACACACGAACTCGTTATTGTCAGTCTGTAGCAAAGCGATTTGCATACAAATTTGGCACGAAGTGTAAATATTTAAGCAGATACAAAGTGTGAGTATTAAATTTTTGATACTAATTAATTATGCATGTGTAAATTTCGCAATGAAAATTATTATAACGCCATATTCCGGGCCCTCCCCTCCCCTCCCCTCCCCCCCGAACACCCACGCAGATTGTGCGCCTGATTTTTGGGAACTCAAATGAAATGTTTGACAAACAAAGAATCGGAATCGGGTATCCCCAGGAATCAACAACACACACACTCGCTCTCTGAGCTAATTATGTAATTGGATTAGGCACAGCCACCCTGGGTACAGTGCCAGAGATGGTACAAGAGCCAAGATGCGTAACCCAGGAGGATCCAGACACCCTTGAAAGTTGGTTGAAAAGAAAGAGGAGGAGGGAAGGTGGGAGATAGTTTCTTAATCATGGGAATCAATATTCCAATAAATTTTAATTTTAATTTTAAATTTGATTATTAATCAACTAAGGTTTTAATGGTGAATCGGCACTTGGCCCTGATTATAAGCAATGAAGATCCCGAATCCTGAAACACCAGGGTGATCACCTTGGTGGGTTGAGTATAGCGAAGCTCCGAAAAATCCTAGTTCAATTTTAGGGTAATAAGGGCTCAAGGCCAGATCAACCAATTGAGAGTGTCTTCCTCTTCCGATGTGTTTAAATTTTATATATCCTAGTTTACAACATTTTCTGTATGATATTATATTCTTAAATTTGTACGCACTAACATTTTATCGCCAGCTTAACAATTGCTTCCGTTACGCATCTTAAACTTCATAAGGCCTGCCCGGAGAGAGTATCCTGGCCACCTCCCGCCCATCGTCCCTCAGCATCTTCCCAGAACCCAGGACCCAGGACCACACTTCGAGGGCAATAATAACAAAACATTAAGTGCGAACAAAACGACCTAACAAATAGACAAACAAACATGCCGGAGGAGTCGAACAAAGCCGCTGGATGTGGATACAATGTAACTAACGCCTCGGAATGGCGGCAGGATTCAAGTTGATTGGGATCCGGGATTGGTATAGGGATTGGTATTGGGATTGCCATAGGATGGGGTTGAGTGGGGAGGGATGGCACAACACACAAAGCAATGGGATATCAAACAAGAAATTCTATTAAAACTTTTTCACTTTCCGGCGCCTCGTAAGTGTTTCGGATTCAAAAGCCAAATATCCCAATAAATAATTTACTATGCCGTGTGCCGTGCCGCAGTGGGAGCTCTCCTTAAAGCGCATTAGCCAGTTCCCGCCGCACAGAGTAGTCCCCTAAATCGACACCGGGAATACCCAGTGCTCCTCCAAGCCCCCTGCTCGGAGAGACAACTCAATATCTATAAGCTTGGACCTCGAGTCCGGCATACCCTCCTGGTATCCTGTTGTGCAAACTTTCCAAGATGATAACTGCGGCTGACGGGGGAGTCGGGGAGTCACCGGCGTATCCGTCGGCTACATACCAATTACTCTCTCAACGGGCTCTCCAAGCTCTTCACAGGCTCTCCAGGCTGTCCTCCAGGAGGACAAACAGAGTCTGTCCCGCACAAGTCCTCTCCGTCGAGTGCGAATCTGTCTGCGAAAGTGTAATCTACGGCCAAGACCACTGCAGACTATTTGTATTAATTTCTTGTCGGCGACTTGGTGCCCTCGTAAGCTGCTGGTGGAATCTTCTGACCCTCCCCCCCATCCAGGGGTCATCCTGCGGCCCAGGCATGTGCCAAGGCCAGCAGGCCATGTCAGGCGCTTGGTAAAGTTCCCAAAAAGAAAAAAAAAACTCTGCCCGCTTGTTTTGGTAATTGTTTTCAGTTAACAAGCTAATTGCTGGTTTTTGGCCACCTCAGAGACCGTTGATTAAATTGAAATGCTTATTTTAGCATCGAAAGCGGAATAGTACCTATAATTTAGAAAAAATATAATATAACTTCCCCATGTACTGTTTTTTTAATTATTCTAATACAAAATAAAAATAAAACTGAAGAACAAAAAAAAGTCAACCTGTTTCCGCCCGGGATCGAACCGGGGGCCTTCTGCGTGTTAGGCAGATGTGATAACCGCTACACCACGGAAACTGGATGATCGAAGCCGGCTGAATGACACAGAGCTCCCTCTCTCATTCTCTCCCGCTCACTCTCTATTGCCTCTTGGCTCCTCCGCTCACTCTCTATGGCCCTGCTCTGCACCGCTCTCTATATAGCCTTCTTGCTCTCCTAGCTGCTGAGCTAAAAGACTGGTGACGTCATGTACCTCTATGGGCCTGTTGGGCAGAAATGTGACAAGAGCATCGGTGGTTCAGTGGTAGAATGCTCGCCTGCCACGCGGGCGGCCCGGGTTCGATTCCCGGCCGATGCAAATCTCTTTTTTTTATTCTTTATATAATTATTTATATAGTTTTTACTTATTTTCCAGCTGGTTGTGGATAGAAAAGCTTTACCCAGCCTCTATGTTGATATTCAATTATTCATATTCCCTTTCAAAGCAAATACTGGAGGAGGAATGGAGGAGCTCCGCCTGGCGGAGGAGCTATTAAGCCAAGCATAACGAATAAGGGGGAGCACGGAGCACGGATAACGAAGAACTTGCAAAGCGTTTCATCCAATTAGAAAGCGTAGTTCCATTGTTAATTGCCCCATCAGAGATAGAGCCGGAGTCGGAGCTAACTTTCCGGCGCATACCCAATGAGTTGTAATTAACTTTGGCCGAATCTGAAAATCTTTGCCCAGTCCAGCAGCTGATGATGATGATTCGTTAGGCCCGAGAACCTCCCGGGGGACTGAAGTGTTGGCGTTTTTATTGAGTTAAACAAAATCGGCAAAGTTATGCAAAGATGCCCTAATTTATGGCCGCCGAACCAAAAGTACGGACACTATCCCTGGTCACTCTCACACACTCTCACATCCTTCTTGCCTTGTTTTAGTTCCCGACACTTCCTCAGCTCTTCCCCATTGTTGCTTCTACTTGTACTGCTTCCTGATTATTTTTGTAATTGCTGTTTAAGTTGTTGTGGCAACATCAGCCGCACTTCCTTCCGCCTTCTTGGCGGTTGCCGTTTGGGGCGTGATTTAATTGAAATCAATTAGCGGTAATGAGTGGTCATTAAGTTGGCTTAGTGCTTAGGAGGGAGCTCCCGTCAGCTCCCAGTCAGCTCAGTTCATTTCTGGGCCAGTGTTTGAGTCCACTTTAGCCGGGGATAAAATGGGTTCATCGCCACAAGCTGTGGCAGGGCAGGGAGCAGGACACATGAGTTCCATTTCGAGTTGAAGTTCGAGTTCCTTTTCGAGTTACATTTTAAATGGAATTTAATGCAAATTGAATGCAAACTTTTGCAAATATATTTCAATTAGAGGGAGGCCGGAGTAGCAATCGCTAACAATAACAAATTAACTGCGACCCCACATCCACGTCCAGTGGGAGGTGGTGGGTCGGTCCAGCAGTTCACATATTAAACGAAGGCCTCCTCCATGGAAGACAGCCCCACAGCCTGGCACATGGCAGATGAACACACTTAAGAGGGCACTGGCAGGAGGAGGGGGTAACTGGCAAAGGAAACTGCCCACTGGGAATGGGAATGGGAATGGGAACATGAAAAGGCGGTTCAGGCGCAACTTTTTAACTAGGTTTTTCAGCGTTGCAGCCAGTTTTTGCTTCTTCAGGGAGGTTGTGAAGGGGGAAGAGGGTGCTCTGTGGTTAGCTCTCTCAGTGTCGTCGCTCCACTTGGCAAAACGTTACATCCTTTGCTTTGTCCTGGTTCCTGCCAGCCCTTGCTTTCTTTCTTTGCTTCCATCTCTCGTTTTTTTTCTCCTTTTTTTGTATAATTGTTTTGCTGTTTATTGCAAAATTACACAAAAACAATGCACGTTGATGAAGACGACAGCAGACCAAAAAGCGGCAGAAGGAATAGTTACTAAAATGAGAGAGAGAGTTGATAGATCAGGGCATACCCTAGGTGGGGTAGGTTTTTTTTCGAATTTTATTTTGAAGATCAAAACTTTATATTTCTTGTTATTAAATAATTTCTTTTCCTTTAATTAAACAAGAATTTTGA
The DNA here is from genome assembly GCA_018903765.1 of Drosophila aff. chauvacae BK-2020. Taxonomy (NCBI): domain Eukaryota; kingdom Metazoa; phylum Arthropoda; class Insecta; order Diptera; family Drosophilidae; genus Drosophila; species Drosophila aff. chauvacae BK-2020. The sequence continues at coordinate 7,453,083 of JAEIGO010000395.1, read as the reverse complement.
GTTTTATTTGAATTTTAATAAAAACTTCTTTACTTGTGTTCGACTAGGTGGCAACCTTAAGCGTTAAACGATCGAAGCAGGTGGACAGTCCTGCTGTCAAAAGCTGTCAAAGGATCGTGGCAAGTGGTTAGGAGAGCTGTCAAAAGAGCTCTCTGTATCTCTCTCTCTCTATTCTCTCACTAAGGCTTTCTTTATTGTTTTTAAGTTGGAAAAAAGAAAGAGATATACAAGTCTGATACAATTTTAATGGTACAGTGGGTCAAGATTGCTGCTAGTACCCTCTGGAAGGATGCACAAAACAAAAGCCAAGCAGCAGACGGCCAAATGATGATGATGATGGTGATGGTGATGACGTTGCCGGCGACATCGAAGCAGAAGCAGAAGCAGGAGCAGGACCAAAGCAAAGCAAAAGCCCAAAAAACAAAAGAGATAACTGACGGGGTAACCCCCTCCCAGGGTGTGTGTGTGGCAAGTGCAACTGTGCAATAGAAGTAGCAACGCGCACAAAATAAAAACTTTTCGAAATGGGAAAACTTTTTTCCTCAACCGGCGAGGACAACCAGCAGAGCAAGTGGGAGGCGGTGGCCAGTAACGAGGCAAGTTGAAAAATCTTTATTGTGTATCAAACCATTTGTATTAATTAGAAGCGGTAGCGGCAGCAAAATAATTACAAACAATGCAAAATGGGGAAAATGGAAGGAAGGGGAAAGGGAGTGGGGAAACGGGAGCCAGGAACCAGAAACCAGAAACCAGGAACCGGAAAAGCGTAGTCCACAGTCCAACTGGAGAGCATATTTCCTTTTGCATGTAAATATACTCTTCCCACCCTGCACCCCACACCACCTGAAACGGCAAGGAAACTGGGACCAATATTGAATCCCCCTACCATGCAGCGGAAATTCGAAGGAAGGACGCCGTCGCGATAATAAACTTATTTACAGCATAGTTTATGTACTGCAGATATCACTCATACGACATGGTGTCGCACATTTAACATGCACCCTGCTGTAAAATGCGATACGGCCCACAAGCACACAAGTTGCAAAGGCGAAGAGATGTCCTTGCTGAGTGTGTGTATCGAGTGCGAGGGGGTCTCTCCCTCCTATAACTATAGAAATATAAGTACGTACAAGCATAATGCGATCGTAAAAAGGCTTTTCATTGCGAGCATAAAGTATTAAGCTACTTTGCAGCATCTTTGCATGCATTACCAAGGATAATACACAGACAAGTGCCACAGTGCCTGTGCCTGTGTCTCTGTCTCCACACACGCAGAACGGAATCACGTATCCTGCCAGAGATTAGCCAGGGGGAACTCCAGCTTCCTATGAGTCCTGAGTCCTGAGCTTGAGCCTGGGGCTGTGCCAGATCCTTGGGTGGGTAGAAGACGCTACTCCAGGCTCTTGCAGGGAAGACAGCTCCTACAGCTTCTCGAACTCCTTGAGTTCCTCGCGAAATTGAATCTGCTGATAAGTTTGCCGGGGGGGGCGGCGGAAATAAAATTCCCATTAACTGCGATTCGTATATACTTTTTTTTGGGTAGGGATAGAGTCCCTGCCTGGGACTAAGCCTCACCCGAAACAACAAACCGAATTTATGAAATACTTACTCCAACTTCAAACCATCCACTCAGCCATCCATCCATCCATCCATTCAACCATTCAGCCTTGTCCTGGCTCTCTCTCTCTCCAGACTCAATGCCCGCACGAAAGGATGAATTCACCAGCGCCGGCAAGTGGCCAAAGGATACTTTATATTGCACTGCGTCCACGTCCTTGTGGTCACACGCAGAGGACACTCTAAGTCTCGCTCGCATATGGCAGCAAGGATCTCTGAATAAATACATTTTTGCCTCGCGACTTTAGTTTGGTTTTCGTTTTCAGTTTCAGTCGAGTTGGAGTTCCTTCCTACCCACACAACACCCACCCACCCACACATGCAGGCAGGCAGGCAGGACTCTCACCCACCCACACACACACTCCTGTTGCTGGTCAGGCCGGCGACATTTTCGTTTTGGCATTTCGCATGCAATTTGCGGTTCATTGATTCGGAAGTTTTCCCATTTAACTTAAGCCTCTTTAACAATCCTATTGACGCAAATTTCTACTTACCGTTTCCCGTTGCCGCCGCAGGAGTCGCAGGAGTTGCAGGAGGCTGCCAAAAGCGATTCAGGGTTCAGGTGAGCGTGTGTGTGCTGCTGTCCTGCCCTTGTTGTTGTCGCCGTCATTGTCCACTTAGGCGGATCAGATGTCCGCCAGCAGCTGATGACATATGTCCAGTGCTCGATAATTATACCTACATAATAAGGCCGATGGGTAGCTGTTCTGGGAGAAGCCTGGGAAAAGGAGCTAGAGATCTGAACACAAGAATGCTCCTCCTCCAGCTTCAGAGAGAGGCTCAGCTCAGCTCAGCTCAGACCCTTGAAGCAGTTGTTGATCTGTTCAACAAAACAGTTAATAAGTTAATGAGTTCCGCCAGGGGAAACATACATGTCCCGGAGACGTAGTACTTGCAGACGCTGCCAGAAACATCATCAAAGTAACCGCTGCTAGTGCCGGAGTCAGACACATCAGCAGCACAGCATCATCATCATCATCATCATCGATGAGCTGGCCATCAGGGAGCGGAGAAGCAGAGCAGCGAGATGCCCACAAAGGATGCTCCCAAGGAGCAACGAGCAGTAAACCAAAGCGCCAGCCGCCAGCAGCCAGCAGCCAGCCGCCGCCGCTCCAAGGACAGGTGCAATGTGCAATCTTTTGGTATTTTGTTGGCTTTACACATTTGGCGTAATGCCAAAACACAATAAAAAAACACACAAAAAGGTAAAGAAAACGAAAACGAACGAAGAAGAGGTAAGAGAGGAAAAGGATGTCTTTTACGAAAGCAAAACAACTGCGGCAGGACGAAGACAATGCCAACTCTCGACTCCACTCAACACCTGAGCTGAGCTGGAGGAGTCGAGGAGCTGGAGGAGAGCAGTTGGAGTCGAGGAGCTGGGAGTCGAGGAGAGAAGGGCAAACACTTGAAGGGGCGCGGCATGGCACCCACGCGAGGAACCGGGAACCGGGATGAGCACCAAGGACGTGCATTCATTCAAATCGACTTCGGCGCCCAGGCTGGCAAAAGGAATTCATTTTAATGCACAGGCAAAGGCCGAAAGAGGAGGCAAAGAGGCAAGGAGGTCCTGGTCGTCGTCGTTGTCTGAGCCAGGAAACGTTTGCCGGCAGACAGAGCGAGAGGCAATGCAGGGAGAGGGACCTGGAACAGGGCAAAGAGGCAGGAAGGAAGGAAAGGTAAAAGAACTGAGAGCTGGAGAAGGAGTTCGAATTCGAGAAGTAGCAGGAGCAGAAGAAGGAGCAGGAGTGAGTCGATTACGGCTGCGTGTGGTGCGCCAAGATGCGCCTGCCTGCCTGCCTGAATGCTCCTCCAACGGTGCTGCCTACCCGCACCCTCCTTGTCGGTGGATTTAAACGGCCAAAGTGCAATCCAGAAACACAACACACGAGCACAAACACAAACACGGCCACAGTCAGAGTCGGAGTCAAAGGAGCTGCTCCAAGTGCAGGTGCACAACACCAACTCCGGCTCCAGCTCCAGCTCCAGCTCCAGCTGAGGTGGGAAAAGGACAAGGCAAGGACAGGGAGACACACTGGCTGGCAAAAGGAAAGCACCAGAGCCAAGTCTCTATGAGACAGAGAGAGAGTCTATAATTTTTGTTGTGGTTCCTGTCTATTGTCTTACCCAGAGCTCCACTATCTCTAAGCGGTCTCCTTCGACAAGGGCAGCCAGCTCTCCTCCAGCGTCTCCACCTCCGGTTGCACCAGCTCCTCCTCTGGTTCCTCCTCCTCCCGTTAGCTAGGGAAATGAGCCATTCGCGTGAATTACTGAAATCGGATCTGCCCCGTTTGCTCGCCTTTTCCCCCAAGGAGCTTACTTTCGCCTGACTCCCGGGGGTCTTCTTCTGTGGGTTTTAAAGCCGCCGCGGAGATTATGGAATGTGGGTGTGGGTGGGGGATCTTTCAAAGCCTCAAAAACTGGGTTTTTGGGTAACATTTTCAGTTGTTTAATTAAGTATTTATGCTATTTATAAGCAAATAATTAAGGAAATGAACTAAAATTAATTAACTATGTAAAATATAGGTAATTTCATCTTTTAAGCAGAATCTAAAAAATAAGAAAATCTATTTGTAAATAATTAAAATTAATGAAAAGCAAACACTAAATTCATTTACATTTTCTAATTTTTTAGATTATTTTTCAAGGAGTAAACTTTCAAAGTTAACGATCAACATGAATTATCGATTAAGCAGCATTATTATTGCACTGGCAAACGATTAAGCCGAATTATTGATAGTTCGATTAACCCGAATTATCAATAATGCTGCTTAATCGATTACCTAATTGATAATTCTGCTTAAATGAATTATCACTAATGTTGTTAAGTGCAATTTAAGCCCTTTTCGATAAAGTCCCTTAAAAGAAATCGGTTAAAAATCATTTTCGAAGTCAATAGCTTCCGCCTCCGTTCGAGGCTAAGGACTTTCTGGTCGCTGCCTTCTCTGCCACTGGATGCGGAGGAGTGAAAGCTGCTGCCGAATGAGTGAAAGCTTTAGGAAACCAACTCCTGTCACAGCGCCTGCGCCAATTGAGTGCGTCTCAAAATTGTGGGTGGTGCCAAAAGTGAGCTTGAGTGTTATTACAATTATTTCTATTTTATTTGCCTCCGGCGTAAACCCAATGAAGTTTGGCTCTTCATTAATAGCTAGCAAGAGTTTAGAATATTGCATATAGATGTACATTTGCTTTCCAAGTAGCGATATATGAATTTATTTATTTATTTATTATTTGTTTGGTATTGATACCACTTGAGTGTTGATTCAAACTGCGCGCCAAACTGCAATGGCCAAGCGCCTGCGCCGATAAACAAGGCAAAAGGGTTATCGATGGCTGCTGAGCGCGCGGTCTGAAATTTAAATTAATTCTTTAACAAAAAACACTCAGAGGGCATAGTGAAGATTAGACGAAATTCATGATTTGTTATAAACCAAATAAACAAAAACGACACTGATGCCAACAGTAATTAAATAAAAAATTAACCATTTTAATATGCTATCGATATATAGATTTTTCTCACCGTTCCTCTTCAGAAACCATCGACTATCGCCATCGCACTATCGATTTGCAGTGTGTATCGATGCACTTCTGACATCGCTACCAAAAAAATAAACAGAATCGGTGGAAAAAAAAAAGGAAAACAAAAACGAAAAATACAACAAAAGCGCACCTACGGCAGCTGGGCGCGCACGCAAAAACGTAGCTACCAGGCCACCGCTCGCATCCTGGTCATGTCCTGCGGCGGAAACGCAGCGCCTAGACCAGCGCCGCCACCGCCGCCGCCTCCGCCCCCGGGAGCGCCCTGCTTGCCACGCAATTATGCAAGTTGCAGCCGCGGAACTAACTGTACTCGCCTCGCTGCCAGTGGAAGTGGAAAGGGAGGGCTGGAAGAGCAGGAGCAGCACCCACAATCGGTAAGGCAGCCGCCCGATCATCATCACATCATTATTCCCAGCTGACCCTCCCCTTCCCATCCCTTCCTGCATTCGCAGACATGAGCCAGAGACATTCCGAGCCATTCTACATATCGCCCCGGCTGTTCGACAACCGGCGGCTTAAGCGGCGCCGCTGCCGCTGGATGGAACGCCTGCGCGAGCGCCAGCGGTTGTGCATGGCCCAGATGCGCGCCCAGGCGATGGCCTCCAAGACTGATGGCCGGCGGCAGCGTCGCGAAGCTGCCGCTCTGCCAGCGGAAGTGACCATTGACCTGCTCTCGGACGACGACGACGACGACCACGACGAGGAGGAGGAGCAGAAGGCAGCTGGCCCGTCAGCCTGCCACAGCCGCCTGCTGCTGATTCCTGCCCCCGCCCTGAAAACGCGACGTCCACCACCACCGAGACGGGGACGGCACAGACAGGGAAACAACGCTGCTCAGGCACAGACCCCCTACCCCTACCCGGTTCCGACCGAGAGCATCCTGATAACCAGCGACGATGAGAACAATGACCACCACCACCAGACACCACCATCGGGGGGCCGGCTGCTCTCGATGCGCTCGCGCTCTCCACCGCCGCTGGCGCCGCTATCGCTCTCGGATACCGTCGAGGAGGTCACCGTGTCGCTGGTGCCGCGCAGCTCCACGACGGCCAATTGCCAGGCGCGGCAGATGCGGCACTCGTATCACCACTACAAGCACCAGCACCACCTGATAACAGCGCCGCCGCCGCCCACCAACGGAGTGGGAGGCAGCAGCAGCTCCGGCGATACGAGCGGTTATCTGGAAGTGGATGTGGGCGGCGGCATAACGGCCACGCTGCCGGACGAGACCACCGTTCACACGGTGATTGCCAATCGCATCTACGAGCTCTCGCTGAGCAAGCTGCGCGAGGGCCTGGCCTCCAGCGGTGTGCCGGAGTACTCGCACGATATGCTGCCGGAGCAGCTGCAGAAGCTATCGCCGGCACTGCGGGCCAAGGTGGCTCCACTGGTGGCCCCGTCACCGCCCACGCCCATCTCGCTGAAGCTGTCCAGCGACCTCAGCATATCCCTGATCTCAGACGACGATGACTGCGAGAGTAGCTGCGGTGGTCCGCAGGCCAACAGCAGTGGTTCCAGCGGCAGCGGCGGAGGAGGAGGAGGAGGATTCAAGTCCGAACTGGTTCATCCGGTCAAGGTGGCTGCGGCAGAGGCCCATGCGGCCGCCAAGCTGCTCAAGCAGCAGCAGCCGCAGTTGTCGGTGGTGCAGCACCTGCAATATGGCGGCGGCGGTCGGACGGTGCCCGTGGCCCTGGCTCTGCCAGTGATGGCGACTCAGGCGACATCGTCGTCGTCGTCGTCCGCGGCAGCGGTGGCTCTTCCTGTCCTGCAGCTGCCGCGTCGCCGTAAGCTGGGCTGATGCCTTGTGGGACTTGTGGCCATAATGTAAACATTCCCCCAAGTAGACTTTACCTAGTGCAAATATGGAAGTAGGCTTAGTCCCTCCCACAGATTTCCCAGTTATGCTTATTTCATCCTCCCTCTCTCCCTCTCTCTCTCTGTTTTATGCACTCCTTTTCCCTTCCCCATCATCCCTACCTCTTCCCGTCTCTGTCTTTCTCATACTTTAAGCTTTAAAAAGGAACGAGACGCAACGTACAAAAAGAAAGTAGAAAGAAAGGCTTCGTCTTCAAAAAAAGAAAAAAGGAAAAATTTGTAAAATTTATATAGGAGAGAGGAGCATAAGGAATAGCAGAAAATAAGGTGGAGAGTTACGGAAATTCCCCAATATTTATACCAAGTACAAGTAGGTTAGCCTAAGTCTTATTTTAAGAGTGATTAAGCGGGGATGCAGACGCCGCCCCTCTCCTCTGTATTACATTTATACATCAAACTGATCACCGAAATCGGAATAAACTTGCTCTTGTATATATATATATGTATCTGTATCTGTATAATCAATAACCCTGCTCAGGGCTCATTGCGACAAATGACTGACAGACGTCGCCTCTTTGCCACGCGTTTATTTCCAAACCAGGACTGCTCTGGGGCCAGAACCTCATGCGTGAACTGGTAACGCGCCACATGGCTCATAATGTACAGCGAGCGGCGAGGCAGGAGTAGATCCGCAACCCTACGCTCCGAATTCGAATCCAAATCCTTCCTAGCTCCTTCCTGGGCGGTAACCTTGACCAACCTCATGACACACTCGCTGAGCAGGCTAAGACCCGCAATGGTGTGGCCACAGAACTGGTGAAGGGAAATGAAAATGAAATGTTGAAAGGTTTTCTAGCCAGCCTAGAGCCGCCTCACCCGAGCACTGTCCACATGCGGCTTTATCACACCCTCCTCGGCCAGGTCCAGGATGTGCACATGAGGCATTACCTGACCATCGAAGGCGCTCCTGGAGACCCTATCCAAAACGCAGCGGTTGGCTGGGGACCAATCTCTCCGCTCCGACTCTCGGTAACCATGGATGGCCTGTAAGGTGAGTGAAGGTAATGAGTAGTTCAAAGCCTTAAATCGAGTGGGAGTGTACACACACATCATCCCAATGGCTGGACTCGTAGGGCAAACGCCTGAGATGAGGCTCTATTTCCTGGATCAGGTGCAGCTCCTCCTGCTCGCTGACAAAGTCCCTGAAGATCCGCATGTTCACTTCGAACTCCTGCTTCTCCAATGGCGTCCACTTGCCGGAGAAGTGCAGCAGGCTGAGGCGACGCAGAATGCCGACAGAAGGCAGTCTCTTGGTCAGGAACAGGAACAGCATGTTGTTGCGTTGCGTCAGAGGAGCAGAGCAGCAGTTTATCCTTCTTATCGATTCCCGCCATTCGATAGGCACGGCCAGAGGAACTATCAGAGCCATCAGCCATCTGGGGAATCCCCAGCAGGGGCTGCCACTACCAACTAAAATGCTTTTGCTGGTCCGGGAGCACCGCGAAGCCCACGCATGCGCCGGAGCCTGGCTCGCCTTCGAGTTTAGGGCGGAAACGCTTTCCGGTGTAGATATTCCAGAAATATTTCTGCTCTCCAGCCGTACTGCTGCGACGAGAGCTGGCCCGGAGCTGCTGCAGGACTGAAGCTGAAGCTGGGAAGCTTGGAAGCTGGAGCTGAGTGCAGATTGTGGAGGTGTCTGTCCACCAGTGTCGCGAGTGGTGTCCCAAGTGTTGGTCCCAAGTTTCCATTTTGCAAAGCGTTTCGAACGGTTTTTAATTGAAAACGCACGGCGGCTGCTGACGGTGAGAGCTCCGCCGAGAGCTATGAGCTACGGTGCTGGTGGTGGTGGTGGTGGTGCTGCTGGCCCGTTAATTGTGGAACCTTCTTAATCGGCAAGTGCGTTGAGCAGCAGAGAGTGTGCGGTGTCCAGAAACCCAGAGTCCCTGCCGCCGGTGGTGTCCCAGTATCCACATCGACATCCACATCCCACATTCATATCCACGCCCACGTTCCGGGTTCCAAGGCTTCCGTTACCGGGAAGACGTGTCTGTGTGTGTGTGTGTGTGTCGGTGCACTGGACACCCTGCGGCCGAAAAAAGAAAACGGGATAACGGTAAAACGGGGGCACCGCACCTACAAAATCTAATCAAAAATTCCTTTAGAGACCCGCAATTATGGCATTGCGAGCCATGTAGTGTGTGTATACACAACACACACACACACACACCCCGCACCTGTACTGAAAAGTATACCATGTATATACGGCCGCCCCCCCTTCTCCACGTCTCTGTTTTGGGTACAACAGGCAAAGTGTGTGTGTGTGTGTACGTACGCTCTCTGTACTTGCATATGTACATACAGGGATCACCCTGTGTACCTCTCTCCCTTTCGCTATTGGAAAGGAAATGTGCTTGTTTTTGTTGTTTTCTTAAGAGTTTAAGAGCTTCCTTCCTGCAAAATGATCCCAGGGTTTATACCGATGCAGCTAGAGCTGCCGTTCCAAGCTCCAGTCACGCCTCTAACTCGAACCCGCGCCTCTCCGTGCCGCCGCATCCAGGAGTTTGCGCACTCCCTTCACCTGGCATCGTCGTCGTCGTCGTCATTCGTTCCGTTGCATGCTTCTGCATCGGCAGGACACTGCGAGAAATTCCACCACACCCAAATGCGATGTATATGTAGCCGATGAATACATGCTCGCTGGCGTCCTGGTTTATCTACACCAGAATTCTGGCCATAGGCGGGTGCGGGTGTGTGTGTGTGTGTGTGTTGTTGTTGCCGGTGCCAAATGTAAACAAAGCCGTTGACAAAAATTAATGTAGAAAAAACTTTTCTCAATTGTCTGGTGACAGCCCCAGAAGCAAGCGGCAGGATGCTGATCCGCTGGAAGAGCAAAGACAAGAGCGCCTCCTCCAACCAGAGCGCCTGTGGCAGCAGCTCCTCCTCGAAGAAGAAGCGCAAGGGACGCGATGGCGGTGAGTATTGCAAACGGAGGAGAGTAGTGTTGCGAGAGCGAAAGCACCGTTACATGGCGGCAAGCACACAGTACAGGCCAGTGTTGTAAAAGGCCTAATTGGAAACCTATTTTTCAGAAGAAGATTGGCAAAATGAGAACAAATCGGGTCGAATGCCGGCGAATGAGCAGGGTAAGTGACTGTGCCACGGATGCAGTGCATCAAGATCTCTAACCGAAGAGTCCTACTACTAATACTACTACTCGGCAGGTGGTGGTGGCGGCGGAGGCGGCGACGAGCGACGCCGGGCCATGCGGCGCGACGATCCGCGACGGCACACGCTCGGCGGCGACATGCTGGTCTACGGCGGCGGCTCCCAGCACCAGCATCCGCATGCCCACCAAATGGCGCCCCAGCAACAGCGGGCCATGGACCTGGAGGTGATACCCCCTTAGATATCCCCGCCTGCTAAGCCTAATCCAAAATCCAAATCCCCCACCCCTAGATGAGCACGCGGGCGCAAAGGAACAAGAAAAACCAGCCGATGCGCGGCTATGCACCCGTCAACCAGGGGCCCCTGTTCGATGACGATCCCGGTATCATGTCCGAGGTGGAGACGGCCAGCACTGGCTTCCGTAGGGGCGGCAAGCAGCGCTCCTCGCTCCCCGTGGTCCGTACGCCCTCCAAGACGCTGGAGCGGCCTCTGGGACTGGTGTTCCTCCAGTACCGCTCGGAGACGAAGCGCGCCCTGCTGCCCAACGAGATCACCTCGATCGATACGGTGCGCGCCCTGTTTGTGCGCTCGTTCCCCCGCCAGCTGACCATGTCCTACCTGGAGGGGCCGAATGTGAAGATCTACATACACGATGCCAGCAAGGACATGTTCTATGAGCTGGAGGATGTGCGTTCGCATCTGCGCGAGATACGCGATCGATCCGTGTTGCGTCTCTTCGAGTCCACGGAGGTGGCGGCCCGCCACAGATCCTGCCCGGCGGCCCAGGCATACCGCAGCCGCTGCCGCAGGCCCAGGCGCCGGCAGCCAACTGGGATCAGGATCAGAGCTATTTCAGTGAGCCGGAGTTCGACTCGGACTACAAGCACCAGCACATACACAAGTCCAAGGTGAGTTTATTGTTTGGTTTAAATTAATCCTTTATTCAATATCACCGCGTGTGGGGTTTATGGTTGTGGTGTGTCCATGGGCGAGTCAAGGATTGTTCGCGGGGCAGGCCAACGAGGAGCCGCCACTCTAAAGCATTGACTCCCGCATGGACAGGCAGGGAGGAGGAGGAGGAGAGAACTTAAAGCGGGTTACCAACAAAAAACAAAAAAAAAACGAAAGGAGAGGAGAGGAGACAAGGACAAGGACAAGGAAAGCTTAAACTGGAGTACAACTAGAAGTTACCGCAGGGACCCACTGTCAGCCCCTTGAGCGCATTGTTCATATGCTCCCGCACATCCTTCCACGCAAACACAATGGCCCCCTGGAAGGGCTCCGCGTGACAGCTGCCACAGATGCCCATCACCGCCTTGACCTCCTCCTCGGCGGGCTCGCGGTCATGCGTGCTGATCTCCTCCTCTAGGCTCATCTTGAGCGTCAGATCCTGCTTGAACTGCTGCCCCCCAAAGTCGGCTAAACCGTTGTATATCTCGCTGGCAGCGCCACTTGTTCCAGAGCCGGTGCCAGAGGTGGTGCCATCATCCACCACGGAACCATCATCCAGCAGGACCAGGCCGCGCTTCTGCAGCTTCTTCTTGTCGGCGGTTTCCCGCTTGAACTGTATATGCGTCTCGGTTTCATCGATGAACTGCACATTAGCCGAGTTGCTCAGCATTTGGAAGCGATTCCGAGCCGGAGCAGCGGCTGCCTGAGAAGGCGGTGCAAGGCCCAGAAGCTGCTGGGCCACCAGGCGGGAGCCGGCATTGATCTGGCCATTGACAAAGTTCGTGTTGATGGTGATGGCATCGCCGGGCGGAGCAGGAGCAGGAGCACCAGCTGGGGCACCAGCAGCAGCGGATGCAGGCGGCGGATTGGCCAGGTTGATGCGCACCCGGGTGGGGATTTGACCACTGGCCAGCAGCGTGTGCATGGGCTGGGGTCGATTGATCTGAAGAGGAGGAGGAGCACAAGGACAAGGACAAGCGGATAAGCAAGGAGTTCCAGTCTTTGGAGGAATTTTAGGCGGCAACCCTTACCGTTGGCGGAGCCCTGGTGGTGCTCGATACCTCCAGTCCCTCGTGATCAAAGTGATGGACATGATGGTGCTTGTGATCGCGATGCGCCTTGCCCGCACTGAGGGCCACCCTGTAGACCTGGACCAGCGTCATCTCAAAGTGCAGGCCGTGGCTGACTTCACCGGTGACGGAAGTGCCGCCGGAGCGCAGCTTGCCATTCGCTGGTACCTTGTGACCCACAAGCTGCGTTTTGGGGGAGAAGCAAAGCAAAGCAAATTACGGTTTGAGTGGAGGAGCTCCTCCTTCACCTCCTTTGTCTGCTTGTACTCACCGAATTGTGAAAGCCACGCCCTATGCGCTCCGCCTTCAGCCAGGCCTGCCACTCGCCCGTCTTGCCATTCCAAGAGCTGCACATATGATGCCACTGTCGCATTTTCAACGGATAGTTCAATCTTTACCAGAGCGGAGCAGAAAGAGTCACTAATTAGTACGCCACATCATAATAGTCACCGAACACCGAGCACCGAGCACCGAATCTCACCTGAACATTTGCTGCCCCTTTATGGCCATCGAAAGGAAACTGGAATTCTGCGCATTCGCGACCCAGATTTGTATCTCGCGCGGTTCCTTGCCAGCTGTGGATAGATGGAGTTGGAGATGGATGGATGCACACACGAAAAGTGGATCAGACTCTCGCTTTCAAGCCAATTATGGTTAGTAGTCATGGCATGGAGAGGTGACGAAATCCCCTGACAGAACCTAAGCTGGGCCTACCTCCCCTTGCCGTGTGGCAAGAGACTCAACTCGATCAGGAAGGAGGGTTATACAAGCCCCGAGAAGAGAGAGCTGTAGCTGCAGCTGGAGGCTGCACCAAATCCTGTTAGCCGGCGAGCACTGCACTGCATACGATTTAAATATGAATCACCTGACTGACCAGCGCGCTTGGCCTGGCTCTGAAAATCATTTCCTAGGCAGGCGGAAGCCCGACTAACATGGCCGTTGTGGCCGCTATTTGAATTGAGGCTGAGGCTGAGGCTGAGGCTGAACATAAAGCTGAGGCTTTGGAATTATGTCAAATGCTTAAGCCGCCGCCTTGGCTTCCAGCTCTCCAGCTTCAGCTTCAGCTATAGCTTATAGCTCCCAGCTTCAGCTTCAGCTTTAGCGAGACACCAGCAACAATGCCAGCAAACGACGACGACGACATCCAACTGGAAACAGGTAAATTATCGCTTATGTAATGCGACCGCAGCGACAACAACAACTTGAACAACAACCAACAAGTGGCAGAGGCGGCGGCGGCGGCGGCGCGTCTTGGGGCAGATCAAAACAACAACAAAAATTGTTTAGAAAATGAAGACAAGAAGCTAAAGAAAGCAAAGCAGCAGACAGCTCCAAAGATGCTCCTCTAAGACTCTAGAGATTTAAGAAGGAGTGCAGCAGCATCAGCACCTCCTTGGACAGCAGCCCCATCATCAAGCATCGCGTTGACCATCAAACTCGGTTGCTGCTGCTGCTTAAGACTTGCATCAGGAAGTGCGGCGGGGCTTCCTTTCACTTTCCCAGTCACAGTCACAGCCAGGTGCGAGCGCCAGAGCGTGGCCCACAAATTTCATTGCCCGCCGAGCGAAGGTCTCTTTAACACCACCAAAAGCCAGCTTAGGTAGAGGCCCATCAAAAGAGATCGACGCCCCTCGCTTGTGCGGCTTATGCAACAGTCCAAGTCCAAGTCCAAGTCGAAGCAACAGCCCCTCCCCCCTCACCAAATGTAAGTCATCATCTGGTCACTCGATGGGAAACCATTGTCAAGCCACTAAAGCAAGTCACGGTGAGAGGTGGCGGCAAGCAGCACCCTTCAACAGCAACACTAACAACAACACCTCAACCTCCACCTCACGTCAAACTCCCCGAACTCCTCCAAACTCATGGAGTGACCCCGCTCCTACTCACCCTCGTAGGTCAGGAGGACATGGTCGCCGCTGTGATTGGTGAAACGCATCCAGAAGCAAAGCGTAAACTGATCCAGCTCCGGCAATGGATTGCCATACTCCACCTCGCCGTCCTGATTGAAGGCGAACTTCTTGACGCTGCATCTATTGGCGCCATACAGCGGCGTTCGCGTGTAGGTCAGCGGCTCCTTGGGGGTAGCCTCGATGTCCTCCAGGCTATACGACTCGTACTGATCGTCCAGCACATGATCACCAAAGGTGATGGGATGTGCTGCCGTGACTGTGCCGCTGCTGTGACCACCGGCTGTGTCCACGGCCCGGGCCAGCAAGAGTTCGTCCTCGTCACCGGCGGACGTCTCCTTGTCGCCGCCGCTGAACTGAGAGCTGAAGCTGGTGGAGATCTCGTGACTGCTGCTCGCCTCCCCCGGATGGGATTGCTTGAGGCTGTAGGCGGCAGTGCCGCTGCCGCTGCTGGAGCTGACAGCGATGGGCTTCCAGGCGAGGGAACCATTCAGCAGCAGCAGCAGCAACAGCACCAGGCTGCTGAGCAGGGCCAGAGTGCGAGTCATTTGAGGTGGAGGATCTGAGTTTGGGGAGGAATGATGCCTGAAGATCGGAATCGAAATCGGGTCGGGATCTCTTGCACGTCCGATTGGCGCGATGTCTCGGACTTCACTAATCATCCACGCATGCGCCGCGGCCAGGTTGAGTTGCGCCGCCGAAAATAACAACAGCAGCAGCAGCCGCAGCAGCAGCACCAGCAGAGGCAGCAGCAGAAACAGCAGCGATTTGAGCTTGGTCCCACGTCGCGCTCGGCTTTGGTTGTAACGAATTACGAATTGTAACTGCTATATTGAAATTGAAACTGGTTGAGGTCTGTCTGTCGGCGGCGGCGGCGCAGTGAGCCAACCACTTGCACTTGTTGCACTCCGCGCACTGGGGGTCTGCAGGTAATGCCTGCACTTGATGTGTAATCGCTGGCAGCTGGCAGGGGGATGAGTCGAGTCCATCCAGTAGCAGCAGCAGCAGCAGCAGCAGCAGCACGTGCCAAGCCCGAAAGGGAAAGGGTATGATAACCATAAAGCTAAAGGGAAAGGGCTTTCGTTTGCATCGCAATTGCTGAGGGGATTTGGCAAGTGATTGGATCGCTTTGATCGATCGCATTGGGTGGGTCAAATGGCAATTAACGGGTATTCATCTGAAGCGACGACGCGTCGACGGCCCTGGCACTCGACTCCAACATCCACGAGTCCAAGCCCCCAGTTAATGCACCGAGAGAAAGAAAGCTAAAGACACTGGGTTTATTTTTATTTTTACTTTGAAAGTATCAATAAAGTAAACCTTTTAGTTTCTTTTACTTAATTTTGATACCTATTTAATAATTTAATAATTAACTGACTAAGTCCACATAGTTTTCTCTGCGTGTACCCTTAAAGTGCTCTACGTGCGCAATCTTTTTTGGGATAGGCCACAAAAACCATTGGACATTAAAGAGAGGCGAAAAGCATAGCTAACATTTCGCTACTTGAACGAAGGCCAATTGGCAAAGTTGGGCAAAACAGTGTTTCAGTATTTATAAACATATATAAAGCCATGCCCTTGCCCTGTGTACCTCTGACTAACCCTTTGTTTCTCCTCTTTTCTCTTTTTTGTATCTTCCAGATTGGCAAGCAGCCGGCACCCTACTACGTGGGCTCGTCACAGACCCTGCCCCGCGGCATGTACTCCTCAGAGCGCAACAAGGTGTCCATGGGTGCGTACCGTAGTCCAAGTTCCCCCCTCTAACTTGTAAGATTTTCCCTGTCTTTGGTTGGGAATCCCCTCTTAAGTTGAGACCCTGATCCTGGCTCCCCCACCCACTCTCTCTCTCTCTCTCTTTCTCTCTATTTCTATCTCTCTTTCGAGTTTTGTTCTTTGTCTAAATATGATTCATGTCCATATTCATTAACCCTCCCCCCGAAAAAAATAATAATTATAACACTCACAACAACTACAAAGGAGCGCCTGTGAAACCACTCAGATCACTCAATCCAAGGGGGGGTAGCATGGAACCCCTGTTCCCCTACACCCCGGATCAATTATACAGCATTCCAGGTACCCGAGAATATATGTGCTATGTGCTAATGCCTTTCTATATCCACTTGTAGCTGAGATTGTGTACATGACACATGACACATGACGGGGGAAAACAGATTCGCCCACAGTCTCTCCACACGCAGACGGTTCTACTTACTACATTCCATTATCATTCCATTGGCCTGTCTTGCTTCTTGCTAGAAATTATACAATATAATATACTATGTATATATATATGTACATGTCGGTGACATTTGCCATTTGTTGGAAATCTGAAGAGAGTCGGGTTAGGCCTGTTAGACTTCCGATTGTATTTGTACTTGAAAGACGTATTTATATGCGAAAGTCTAGATTAAATTCATATTTTTTAATGTTGCTTTATTTGTAATTAAATTGATATTCAATTTGTTGGATTGGAGCAAACAAATCGGATATAGAGACATCTTAAATAACATTTATCTATTATTACATATAGACCCTTTAGTCTTTTAATTTTAGTCAAAGGCTTGAAAGTCAAGGAGTCATTTCCGACCCCATAAATCATATATATTCTTGATCAGTATCGACAGCCGAATCGTTCTGACATAACTGCTAGAAAAAATATATTTTTTATTTTTTCAAAATTTTATAAGGGGTTACATCGTTAAAATTGTCAAAATTTGAAAAAAACAAATTTTATTTTAAATTTTAAAATTTGATATGCAGATTTTTAAAGCTTATACAAATTAGCATAGAAAAATTTTCCGAATTCAAATTAAGAATTTTTTGACTTTGTTATGAATTTTTTTTGTAAAAAAAATTAAATCGATAAATATCGATTTTAAGTGTTTTACTTGAGGTTTTCTTAAATGCATTTAATGGCCAAACAGCAAATTACAGCAATAAGTCATAAGCCATAAGTCGGATTTTCTACTAAATTCCTAATAAATTAATAACACAAAAGAAAATTCTGAGAAAAATAAATTGCTAAATTTTTTAAAATTTTATAATCGTTAAAATTGTGTATTTTAATTAAAATTACGTTTTTGATTTTTTTTTTTTTAATTTTATTTGTCAAAAAATAAAAACATGACTCAGATTTTTGTTAACTCGGATTTGTAAAAAAAAATAAGATATACAAATATCGATATTTTGAGGTCATATATTTTTTGATTCGCCATAAAAATCAGATTTAATTCATTTTAAAAAAATATTTTATTTAATTGTTGTTTAATTTTTTTTACATTTCAAAAGGGTTTAAGTAGTTAAAATTAAAAAAAAAAGTCTTATGTCTTAAAAGATTGCTAATAATGTAATAAAAATGAGCATTCTTGTTATTATTAATTGTAATTAATTAATTTAGATTTATTTATAGCAAATTTTTTTAGCTCAAGAAAAACGAAACCAGAAAAGCGTTCCGATTTCAAATGAATATCTTTTTGGCTTGGTTTTAATCGATTTTCAATCCTAACTAACTGATCCTTTGATATAAGTCCTTTGATATAAGTTGATATAAGTCTATAGAGACTTAGCTGTTGTTTCCTGTTTGTAAGGAAAGATTGTAAAATTATATAATTTAGTTGAGATAAATCGCAGATCCCCCACTCGACATATATATCTATACGTATATATCTATAATTTATAACTATATCTGAATGCGTCCAATCATATGCATCCCCCATTCCGAATCGATCGCGATCGAATCTCGTTCTTTTTTGCTTTTGCTTTCCTTTTATTGCCTCAATTAAATTCGAAATTAACAACTCGAGAGCTACGTTTAAGGGGAGACACCAAGGTCAGAAAGTGCTTACTAACCCCGTTTTGCGGCTACCTTTGCAGATGGCTACACCAGTTCCCCGGAGCGGAGCAGCCGCGGCAACTACGAGGAGCCCTACTACAGTCAGTATGGAACGCGGGGCCCAGTGGTGGCGCCCATCATTGACGAGGAGCAGAGGTGAGTTTGAAGTTGAAGTTGAAGTGATTTAAATACTTGAATATTTTTTGGTTTCTTTTTCACAGCGATGGAACCATGACGGAGGATCAGTACGCCCTGTACGGCATCAAGGTGGGCGGCGGTCCCAATCGTCTAGCGCATCGCGGCAACCAGATCTACGATCCCACTAGGTGAGCACTCTTCCCCGCATGGCCTTCATGTACGTGGCATAGTCCTGCTGCAGCAGGAGCAGGTTATTCCCTCGTTCCCTCAAGCTGCTGCGCTTGCTGCGTCGATAGATCTTGATGCGCTTCACATTGCCATTGGTGGAGGTGGTGGTGGCGGTGGCCACCGGATGGAAGTAGGTGGTGCCCTTGCTCTTGATCGCCTGCACAATGAGGCATAGCAGGTAGCCGCCAAAGGAGAGGAAGGCCAAAGCTGTGATGCTTATCTGGAAGAGGGTCTGCAGTTTTGTGGGCTTCTGTTCGGTCCAGGAGGGAGCTGCAGGAGGAGCGTGGCTATGATGCGATAGCCAGGGACCAGGGCCAGTTCCGCTGTCGTCGTGATCACCACCGCTGGCAAAGGGGGATTTACAAGAAGAAGAATTAGCAAGCCAAAAATTACCAAGAGATCTGTGTTACCGATCATCAGCCATCATCAAGGCCATGCGCTGTGGCATCTCCAATCCTCCAGCTGGAGACTCCAACTGGTCTGCTGCTGCTGCTGCTTGTGGACAATCCGTGGTAGCTTCATCATCTGGCTGATAGAGGTCCTCATCCTCTTCCTCCTCCATGCGCTGCACAGACTTCTTGAGCAGCAGCAGCTCATCCACCTGAAAGTTGGCCAGACAGCGGGCAAAGCGAGCTGGCGTGCCAATCACTGTTTTTGGAGGTTTTTCGGATTCGTCATGAGTCTAGTCTGCCACCAAAAACCACTGCCAGCCAGATGGGATTGCCCAATCAATCCATCGATCGATTTGGCTCGAATTGGAATGCTACATACCACTGCAGGTAGTCATGGTTTGCTCAGTGCTCGGTGCTCAGTGGTTCTTGCTTCGAACCCAACTTGCCAGCCAGCCAGCCAGCGTCTGACGACTGGCATTGCGTGCTCTAGCTCTGGCACCAGCAGCAGCAGCTCCACGTGTTAAGGAGAAGGAGATGGAGATGGAGGAGGGTACTAGGTAGCAGCCAACCACATTCTTGCCAGTTTCCGTTATGGTTCACGCTCCATGAGCTGCGACTTTGCCACCAATTCCGGTGTCTAAGCCAAAGCCCAGGCTTGACTAAGCAATTGGAGCATTGCAGTCGTCAACGGCGACGGCGACGGCGACGGATGTGGTGTGGCCCAGTAACGCCATGTGACACGCTATCAAGCTTCCCCCCTACAGGTTATTACATATTTTTGTTTGTTTTTTGTACTTCCACTTGCAGGCCCGAAGACTTGCATCGCATACGCGTGGAGCACATGGAGCGACAGTTGGCCAATTTGACGGGACTGGTGCAGAAGGCTCTCGTTAATCAGAATCCACAGATTGGGCCGCTGGCAGTGCCCACCCTGGACCCCAACTATCTCGTTGTGCCAACCCAGATGCAAGGTAAGGAAGCTGGATGAAGATGGATGTCCATCCCAATGAGTACTATAAATGTTGTTGTAAATCGGCACACACATACGCTTAGCGATGTTTTTGGCAGAGCACAACGCCAGCACTGCTTCCAGCATCTTTTGTACATATTTTTTTGTAGCTACAAGTCTTGTCTCTCTCTCTGCTCTTCTCTTCTCTTCCCATACACCCTTTCTCCCGACGCTTCTCTCTTCTCCAGCCAACGGCTCCGGAGACGAGCTGTACATACGGGAGAAAGCTCCCAAGCTGGGCAAGAACTCGTGCCGTAAGTGTGACCCCCAAAATGATACTAAAGAAGCAAAGAACTCAATACAAACATCGTTCGCCTTCGCTGACCCCTTGCTCTTGCAGAAAAATCCGTGTCCTTTGAGAAGTCCGTGTCGTTTAGCGATGACATACAGGGAATACCCAAGTCGCATAGCCCTCTACATGCCGGTAATTCCTATTCACAAATCACTAACTGGGTATTGGGTATTCACCAGCTCTACGAAAGTCAAGTGGAAACTATTTAAAATATACTTTTATCGGTATTTTCTTTTGAATTTTCGCTCTCTTGAGGTCTCTCTCTCTCTCTTTATTGTTTTCTACCCAGCTCTCTCTTTGAGAGAGGTTTGCATTATCTCTCTCTCTATCTCCCTGTCCGAAAGAGATGATTTTTATAATTTTGAGAGCGAAACTACTCAGCGAAACAATTCAGTTAAGCACAAGATAGTTTCTGCTTCTGTTTCCAAGCTCACAGAAAGAGTTTTCTTGGTGATTAGAACTGGTGAATACCCAAAGCGTCCCCCAATGGAGATGGATTAGGTTTGGAGAGTATACAAAGCAAACCGTTTCCCTCCCTCTCGCCGCTCTTCCCTTGAATCGTAATGGACTCTCGGCTCCGACAGCTGACACGAAGCCTACCAAGCCGGCAATCAAGTCATCTACCCTGCCACGCACCTCGTCCCAAGGTAAGAATGGCCCCCCCAAACACTACCACAAGTCACCCAGCCTGCCTCAGCCAAGCTCAAGTCACACAGTCATCACTCACTCCAAATACAATCACCACTCACTTACCACTCACTCACCACTCACTCATCATTCCCTCACTCAACCAACCCAACTTACTCACCACTCACCCACTTTCGACACCTCCAACGAACCTCCTCCTGAGCTCACCGCAACTCGGTTTCTCTTCTTCCCTCCGAAGAGCGCGACCGGCTCAAGCCCCCACCACCCCCGAAGCCGATCGTTCTGGCCCAGACCGCTCATCCCAACTACCGGGCTGACATTGCGCTGGCCCCCGAGGTCTACAATCATCTGCGAGGGCTGCAAAAGAAGGCCAAGGATTTGCGCATGGAGGTGCGTACACTGCGGCGCCTGTCCCAGGCCCAGGCGGTGGCGGTGCGGGAGGACATCAAGGGTACCTTTATGCGTATAAGGGCCACGCTCTTGGCGAGCAGCGGTAGCTTTTGGAGCCACCAAAGCGATCAGGACACCACAAGGATATCGCGCGAAGAGGAGCTGTATAAGCAGGAGGTCATACGACTGGAGAAGGATCTCAGTGACCTCGAGGCATCGGTGGAGAATCTGCGCGGTGAGGTGATCAATCGTCGCACACGGGTCAACATGACCGCCGTGGAGGATATGGCTCTGGTGTTGAGTCGGGCCAGGTAAGAGAGGAGAGATTTCGAGGAATGAAGAACTAACTGGTATCCCTTCCCCTTTTCCAACTTGCTAGCAAAACCGTTGCCGAGTTAAAGCTCAAGTTCCCAGCCCTGTCGAACGGCCTGCGCTGCATACTCTCCGACGAGATGGAGAAGGTGGTGCGTGAAGAAAAGTTCCTCAAAGAAGAGCCCGATCGCCTGGAGTCGGCGCTGCGACGCTGCAAGAAGCTGACTGGTACCCTGGTCACGCTTAAACGGTGCGTTGTCGGAATGTGTCCTAATCATTCCCTTATCCCCCCTCTAACTACTGTTCCACAGCTTGGCCAGCGTCCAGGAGCAAAGGCTACCGCCCAATGAGCCAACCATCAGCGAGGAGCCGCCAAGGTCTGCGGACATCTCGGCGCAAGACAAGGTAAGTGACAAGCAGTTGCATGCCGTCGTTCAAGGGGAGGGACAACAGACAGACAGATGAAGATGAAGAACAAGTGCTGCGTACAGTTATACACTAAAAAAAAAAAAGCTAGTTCAAATTCAAATCCTTAACTCAGAGCGAGAGAGAGCGCTCCAACTTCAGCTCCAGCTCCAGCTCTAGCTCCACCTCAACCTCCATATTTCCATATAATCCATTTCCATAAAATACTTGTATACATATCCTGCTGCTACAGAACGTGTCATGTCTATATAAACATATAAAACATGTGTATAAAAGTATTGCTCCCATTTCTACAATATAACTAACGCAGAGACTATAGTTGCTTTCGTAACGAATTTGCTGCATTGCTAATTAATCATTTAAGAACTGCAAGCAAGCCTTTCTCTGATCTTCAGTCAGAGAGTCGAGTCCTTGGCTACTAGCTACTAGCTAGTCTCCAGTCTGCCTTAGGTCGTCGCGCCAGTCTAGTCTAGTTTAGACCCCCTGCTTTCAGTCCGTCCGAGAGCGATGATGATGTGTATGTACATATGTTTTAAGGCAGAACCAAATCGAACCTGAGCCTGAGCCTGAACCCAAAAGCCCACACCCACAACCACACCCAAAAACCCCACTTAGTTGTATCAACTGGAAATATGAACTTGATTTACCTTAAAAACATTTATTCGTTTGTAGCCTTTGGTTTCATATATTTTGTGCGTTTATCTTATGAATAAGTTGCAAATTGGCTGTTGTTTACATACATAAATAGTGTTTTGGTTCATCGTTCTCATTTCACCACCAACAAAAAAACAGAAAAAGCAAACAAAAAATAAGAAAATGAAGAATCCAGCGAGTAACGAGTAGCGAGTAGCGAGAAGCGAGTCGACAAGTCGGCACAAGTTGAGTTAGCGCGCCCCTCTCCCTGCATAGCACCGCTAAGCACCGCGAACCAGAGCTCCCCCCAAACCCAACCCCCTAGAACCTCGAGACGACCCTCCTCCAAGCTTCTGCCTTGTTGGGTCCCCCAGTTACTAGTTACACACACAAAACACAATAACGCTTAACCCCGTTACTACTATATATAATCAATCATTACATGCTGAAAAAACAAAACCCAAGAATTTTAAAAACAAATCCGCAGAATACACAACAACAAAAAAGTTAATTTTATATTCAGCTTGACCGTCTTTTAAAATGAGGTTTACCTTCGTTTTCTCTTCTTGCCTTTTCTCAAACATTTTTGAATATCGTTTACCGTTTAACCGTTTAACCGTTTTAACCGTTTACCACTACAACTACAACAACTACAACCCACATAGTTTAACTGGCGATGGAGTTCAAACTTCAAAGAGGCAATTACTGAGTAATGACTGAAAATCCAAATATATCAAAAATACAAATACAACAAAAAAGAAAACCAAAAATAAAAAAAAAACAAAAACAATTAATAACAAACTGAAAATCGTAAAGAAAAAAAGAAAAAAAAACCCGATGCTAAAAAAAATACAAAGTTGATTTTCCTTTTGCTAAAACATAATTTGCTCTGCATTCCAAACATACTAGTTTATATTTTTGTATACTATTTACTACTGCTATCAACTTCTAACTAAACTAATACTCGTACTAAACTCAAAACCCCATATCGAATCTCATCATAAGCCACCAGAAGAGTACTCCCAAAAAATAGCCAAAGAAACAAACCGAAAAAAAAAAGAAAATATATAAGTAACCAAAAACCCAACCAAAAACCAACAACCTACAAGCTACATATCCATGTTCTCGTATGTACATATATGTATATGTATCTATCAAGTCCCTCCCATTCCCCAAAGTTGAATGACTGTGTGTGTGTGCCTACCACTCAAGTAAAAGTAAACCCAACCCCCCATAGAATCCTCCAAAGGTTCCAGCTTCCAGCTTCCAGCTCCTAGTTCCCTGCTCCCTGTCCAGTTCCAGTTCCTCTGCCTCCTCGTTAGCATCAGTTTGCCAGTGATCACACCCGTCCGCGTCAAATGGATCCTTCTTCTTTCCTGTGTGTGCCCGAGTATCTCTTTTCCAGAGTTTGACGGTGTCAAAAACCAGGTAGGAAACGATGGGACAACACCACAAATATTTGCTTTATGAGGCCAACTTTTTATACATTTCATCATTTCTTTCCCACAACCCCACAACCCACCACCACCCACCACCCCCCCGACCCCTTACAAACCAACAACAAAATTTTAACTCTAATTCTAAATTCGAAATTCTAAATTCTTAAATTCTTATACAAAAAAAAACCTAGTATGACAAATGTACAAATTTTTGTAAAGACAATCTGTTGATTCTTTCCCTTTTTTTTGTCGTGGCCCTAAGAAAACCACCTACGATCTCCACTCCACCCAACTCCAAATCACGAAAAACAAATCAAAATACAAAACAAAACTCTCCCTTTCCTCCTTAAACTCATTTTGGTGTGACACCACAAATATTTTCTCTGTGTGTTTTTCTTGAATCATAATCATAATGTCCAGATCCTAAGATTAAGATTTATATGTGCCAAAAAGTAAGCTCGATTTTGAGATGTGTGTGAATGTGTGTGTGTGTGTATTATATACATTCCCAAAAACTCCCAAAAAACATCTTGAAACACCTCTTCTTCTATGCCAAGTCAAGTCAAAGTCAAAAATCTGGAGTGAATGTTGGGGGTAAACCACCCACAGGTCCCAGTTCAAGTTCGTTTCCGTATCTGTTTTTGATTTCCTTTACCCCTAGAGATCCTAAATCCTAGTTCCTAGATCCTACTTAGGATCCCAGTAGTACTACATCCTCATCCGTATCCCTATCTCCCCCACCATACGTACTCTGAGTTTTTGTTTTCAGTGTGTTCGCTTCTGCGTTGCAAGTCTTCTTCTGTTGGTGTTCGTTCCTTGTTCTACATGTTGTCGCCCTCCTCCCAAACCCTGCCTGCCTCTTGATTGTCCGGGGGGAAAGTGGGAAAGGGGGTTTTGGGGGTCCTTGACCCCCATAAAAGTCGGACTATCCAGTAGTTCCCAGTTCCCAGAGTGAGTTGAAGCGAGTTCTTGGTCTGCACACAACAGTTTGTTTGTTAAATTCAATTAAAAAGGGGACAGGAAGTGGCTAAACACGCACAGATACAGATACAGATAAAAATGCTGATAAAGAAGCAGATACAAAGATACAGAAACAAACTCTGATACAGCTACAGATACAGAGACATCTCTACAGAACACATAACTAATTACAAATGTTACTACCTCGGTGCAGATCAAAGACACAACTCCCCAGTCTCCCTTAATTAAGTGTTTCTTTCTGAGAGCAGAAGAATCGGTTTAACATTTAATTGAACTTCTTTTTTTCTCTTGATTTTTTTTTTGTTGTCTTTCATTTTTGGTTTTTTGTTTTTGTTCTTTGCTTTGTAGTGCGTGTGTGTGTGCGTGTTTAATATACAAAATATACGAATTAGATACATATTTTATGTATATGTACCCTTGTGCCCTGTTTATGTACGTACACACCATCAGCCTTCAGCCTTCAGCCTTCCGCCTTCCAAGCCCCTCATCCAAACCATCCACCCATAACCATAAACCACTCTTAGTGCCTTACAATTAATCTTAATCAGACAAAATCGAATGAATGGCCAACTGTATTGCCAAAAACAGTCATCACTGTTCAGTCACTGTTCTCACTCATCGTTTGTTGTCTTTGAAGTTTCAACAATCTATCAAGCATCAGCCTCCATCAATCAAATCACGTTGCCCAGCCCCGAAATACCCCCAAGCCCATCATAAGCATCATAATCATAATCATCATAATCATAATCAGAATCATTATCAAAATCAGAGAGAACTCAGTACGCATCTAGCCGACCTAGAAGCGGAAGCTTAGAACTAAGAGAGGCAGTAAGAGCTTAAGGACTACCTTTATCCTTAACTGAAGAAACACATAGAAACACAGACATTCTCCCAGACATAACATAATCGGTGAAGATTAGCTTTGTAGACTCTTAGTGAGAGAGAAACAGAAAAGAACCCAGCACAAGACGTCCAAGACACATTGGAGTTCGTTATCATTATGCTCAAAACGCACACTCACATCCCCTTTAACAAAAGACAATATTAAGAATAAGATGCGTAATGCATAAATATTTGAATGTGTACTACATTATATATAATCCAGGAATTGTAGCGAAACTAGAACGATTGAGAGCGATCTCTCACTCTCTCAAGAAGAGAGCATCAAGAGAGCGCCGACAGAGCATCAAGAGAGCTCCAAGAAAGCATCAAGAGAGTATCAAAAGAGCATCAAGAGAGCTTAAAGGGAGCTTTAAAAGAACCTTAGGAGAGCATCAAGAGAGCTTCATGAAAGGTTCAAGAGAGCCTTAAGAGAGCTTCAAAGAGAGCCTTAAGAGAGCATCAAGAGAGCTTCAAGAGAGCTTCCTGAGCATTACGCATCTTATTATTATATTGTCTTTTTGCTTTCTAACCCAAAAACCGCTGTTTCAAACGCTGCTGCATTCGATCGAAGCTCTTCGTTCTTATACTAAACATACTCGTTTCACATACATGCTTGCCTGCGCTTACCTACCTTATATATACCATAGATATATATACCTTATAACTTATACATATATATGTATATATATCGCTATCCATTCATCCTACTCCAGCTTAATGTAGACCGCTTCCTTTGCCTGCGAATCTCCTCCCAGGATGTGGCGCCCTTGTGTGTGTTTGCTAAACCAATCACTGCATGCATGATATCTTCTATGATTCCTAAAGCTATAGCACCCTCGAGATGCTTTTGATTTGTTTGCTTTAGCTATGTATTATCCGATATATAATATATACTTGTACATGTTGCTGCTGCTGGTTTACTACCCACAGCTCTGTGTTGTGCCCCACATATTATATATTAGACTTAACTTCAACTACTTGAATATATTATATTATGTGTATTTTGTGTATATTGCAACCGCCTTAATGCTCCTGTTCTATCCTTGCCGCCATTTCTGTGTGTTCTTGTAGCCAATCCCAACACCCAGGATGGGGTCGTTCACTCTCAGCGGGGGACTCGCACCCGAAAACGCACTCGATGCTCTGCTAGATGAGCTCAAGACATTCTCCAAGCCTATTGCCCAGCAGCAGCAGCAGCAGCAACAGCAACAACAGCAGCAGCAGCAGCAGCAACAACAACAATACGAGGTGAGTGAGTGAGGGTTGGACGTTGGACGACGCCTCCCCCAAACCCAAACTAGAATGGAACCAAGTCTTCGCCCACAGATACGCCCCGATGCAGCCGATTCGGCATCCGATGAGAGCGCCCAGGCCGCAGTACAAAGCACCGTCACCACGCAAATATCGCAGGCCCGTCTCTACACGGAGGCGAGCGTGAATATGAATATGAATATGCAGCAGGCGAGCGCCAGCACCAGCACCAGCGGCAGCGGTGGCAGCAACATGGTCATCAGTAGCAGCAGCAGCCACCAACACATGCCATCGTCGTCGTCGTCACAATTAATGGTACACACCAATATGGGCAGTCTCCGGCGGCTGCACTCCTATCCCAGCGAGTCGGACGGCGAGCTGTCGTCCCAGGCGGCCCCCAATGTGACCACCAATGGTGGTGGTATCATCATCAGCAGCAGCAACAGCAACAGCAGCAGCACCAACAAGCCACCCGTGCCCGAGCGAAACGCTGAATTGATCACCAAAGTGGGCCACAAGCGCATACCGCCACCTCCGCCGCCACGCACCAGCTCACGCAGTCCACTGGCCAGTCCAACCAGCCCCAATCAGAGCCAGACACAGAATCAAAATCAGAACTCAAATCCGAATCCGAATCCAAACAGCAGCAGCGGTGGTGAAGCCTTTCTGGCCAGCCTGGCCAGCGACACCTCCAGTGGGGACAACTCCAGCGGCAATGAGTCCGGCAACGATCATGTCCAGCGTCAGGTGGCCCTCGAGATGCGCCACCAGGAGCTGCTCAAGAAGCAGAAGCTGCTCCAAGAGCAATACCAGCGGCTGCAGCAGATGAGCAAGCTGCCCTCGGTGGATTTAGGCTGTCCATCGCAGGGACAGGGACAGGGACAGGATGTGGGTGGAAGTAATACTCTACGAAAGCTGGGCAGCGAGACGAATATCCAGCAGAAGATAGCCGCTTTGAGTTTAGCCTGCGAGGCTAGTGGAGCCGCAGCCGCGGCTGCTGCGGCGGCGGCTGCTGCGGCTGCTGCAGCTACCAATGGTGGTAGTAGCGGTGGTGCGGCGTTGGCCGCCAGTGATGCTACGAGCGGTGCGATCGGTGGCGCCGGTGGTGGTGTTTATGGTGGCGGGGCTGCAGGGGCGGCTGGTGCGGGCGCTGCTGCTGCGAATCAGACAACGACAACGACGACTAGCACCACAACCACCACCAAGCAAGTGTACGAGACGGAGATACTTTAACACAACTGGAAATTGGCGTGGAACGAGGCAAAAATTGACATTTAAGCGAGGGAGCGAGCAGCCCAAAATTGAAATTGATAATAGAGAGAGACACAACCACTCCCCAAATATATCCTGGCGGGTCGGGTTTACCAACAGCACTGTATCTGTAACTGTATCTGTAGCTACGAATGAATCTTAATCCCGAACACTTGGTCCGTTGGCTAGTAAGCCCAAGAATCCCCAGAAGCAGAAGCAGAAAGAAGCAGAAGCAAGAAGAAAGCAGCAGGAAAGCAGGAATGAAGGAAAGCTGGAAAGCAGGAATGCAGGAAAGCAAGAAAGCAGGAAAGTAAGAAAGCAGGAAAGCAGAAATGAAAGAAGAAAACAGCAAAGAAGCAGGAAGAAAGCACCTGCAACTGCGACTACGACTTTACACAATCGAATTGAGAATCAAAAACAAAAACAAAACAAAAAGAAGATAAATGAGGAAGAGAGAAAAATAAAAGCCAGTATCTGTAATTCATAATCACACTGTGGGGGCAGGCAGGATCATAGGTGGGACATACAGGCACCACTCAATGATCACTCCCCCAAGGTTACCAGATTCCCAGATGAATGTATTTATATATATTTGTATGTATTCGCTTACATTGATGTACTCTTGTTGCATGTTGTGTTTTTTGTTGTTGTTTCGATGAACATTGCACAGAGAGAAAGCGAGCGAAGGGATAAAGAGAGAAGGTGAAAAGGAGGAAGAGAAAAAGAGAAAAAGAGGAGAGATATTAAGAAGGAGAGAGAGAGAAGGAAAGAGTGAGGTTAGGAGATGACTCTCTCTCTCAGTTAGAGATAAAGCTCAAGGCAAGAGAAGCATTGGAGGAGAGAATGAGAGAATCACCCCGCACTAAGCCCTAATATATATATACACATGTATATCGTTCTGTGTGCGTATGTGTCAATGCCAAAGCAGCACCTAACACACACACTCACACATATTGAAAGAGAAAGAGAAGAAAGCAAAGAGATCCCAGAGAAGAATCGTAAGGAAACCCAAAGAAAACTCAAGAAGAATCGTAAAAATTAAATTAAAAAAAGAATAGCTAAGCACAACACAACACTACACAGACGGCCAGTCGTACCAAAGACCATAACCTGAATAAGATGCGTAACACCTGGATCTTTTTTCAATTTTCTAAAAAGAAAACCAGAGAGAGAGATATTACTCGCTCGCTCGCAAAGCTGTGGGAGCTACTAAAGGACGTACATTTCCCTAGTGCGTTACGCATCTTATGCATTTTATGGTCCTTGATCTCACGCACGTGTCATGTACAGATCTCTTGCGTATGAACTTAAAGGATATGTCATAGGTTTTCGAGTTTTTTTTAATTAGCCTTGGTTAAACCCCCAATACATATTATATATTCCCATATATACCCATATATACCCCATATACGTGAGACTGATAGTTCTATATACACACACACACACATTTACACACACATGCATATACATATATGTAGCTCATCAAGGATACAGGCAGCAGCATTATGATTGAAGTATGAAAGGGATAAGATATTGTTGTACTCTTTAAACATTATTTTTGTTAACTAAAAGGAGGAAAAACCAAAAAGAAAAAACAAAAAATGTGACTAGCTAATTTTTAAATCCCACATAAAAAGCCAGCCATAGGACACACTCACACACGCTCCTCCCTCCCCTAGAGCTCCTTTCGGAGAGTGTAGAGAGAGAGAAGGAAGATCTGCCTCGGACTACCGACGACTACTAACTATTATTGTTTATATAGATGCTGCCTATATAATGGGTGGTTTGCTCTCTTTTAGCCAAATGCATTTAAAGCTAGAACAAGTCAACATCGAAGTCAAAGGCGAAGGCGAAGGCCTTCCCTATATACGAGTACATATATATTGTTTTTTGATCCCAAAATGTTTTTCCTAGTTAATTGAGATTCGAGATTCGTACAGCCATCAAGCGCCATCCCTCTAGCCCATAAGTATTTATATATACGAACGAACGAACATATATATACGGTATATGCAGCACACACTCATGCACAGGATACAGATAGATTTGTTCATTTAACAACGGCTTGGTCAGGCAGTATTACATTTCAGTATTAAATAGGCTTATTTACACCTTTCTACAGACACAACCACACACACACACACTTACACACACACCAATTTGTTGCACCTTTAAAAGCATTTTGCCCCCGATTTAAAGCCATACTTGTTCACTTTTTCGAGAGACCTTAGTGGTAGAGCTGGAAAAAATGGATGTTCTTTGGTCTTATTATTTCTTTTTTTTAACTTATAGATAGAAGTTTATATTAAAATAATTTTTAAATATAAACTAGTAAGGAAGCTGCCAATGGGAAGCCAAAGTTTGCATACCCTTTATATCGGATACTTTTTATTAAGATCATTTGAAAAATATATATTACTCATGGCATCGAATATGATTCCTTCGGACTAAAATTACAATACCCTGCAAGGGTATGAAAAACAAGAAAGGAACCCATAAAAATTGTTTACGATAAATCGTCAGTATTGATGTTGAAATCGATTTTTTCCAGCTCTACTAAATGGGTTTTAGCATAAGAAAGGTAAAGGCAACGAGTATTTTTATTACTCATCATTTTATAGCTCAAATACACCTACATTCCCGCATTATGCTAATTGTACTGTCGAAGCGGAGTACGGATAGCAGAATATATCGACACTGTATCGATTTATAAATCGATATTTGAACATGGGGATATGTCGATATTCTGTTTGAATATATCAGACCAACACAACAATCGGACAAAGAGACAAATTTTCATTCATTCTTCGATATCAATATTTCTCGATATAGAAATTTACCATATTTTCAATTTGATATTGAAGGCGATATTTATATATCGATCATATCATATTAGAAGTTTCCTCTCGATATATGTACATCCCTAGATCGGAGAGTATATAGAACCGCTCAAGACATAAAGACAACAAGTTATTTACTAAGTTAGGGCATTGTTCTTTTTTTTTAAGTATTATTTATTAATATGTATAACATATATATATATTTAGATGCAGACAAAAATCACGCAACGAATACACAGAGTTAAAGAGAACATATATACCATGCATACGATGATATGATATGATTACGAAGATAATAAATACCGAGAGGACGAACGAATGAGCGCGCTGATTAAAGGTCGGCAGAGATATTTAAGTAAAAAACAAAAGTGACAAAAGTGGCAAAGTCAATGGCATTGAATGTACATCGTACACCTAATTATATTCCTTATAAGGCACACTCACACACCACGAGACACACACACACCCCACTTCAAAAAAAAAAAAAAAAAAAAAAAAAGGTATTTGCGTATGCGGGAACGATCAGAAAGCGTTACAAGTGCGTATTTTTTTCTTAATAAGTAATAATTATTCTATTTAAATCACAACAAAAACCACAACAATAAATATCATTCGTAAAATGGACTCTAAACATGACTTTCTCTAGGCCAGGGGGGTTCTGATCTGATCTACATAAAATTAGTCTGTTTATATTTCCAGCAATGAATACACTGTGCACAGACAGTCCTTAGTTCTACTATATAAGATTATAAACAACAAAATCGTTTTTACGAGTACGTATATATAAAAGGCACATGTGTATCTAGGAGGACAGGAGGACACACAACTCCACCGACATAAACTCGACCAGGCAACATCAGTTCAAACGAGTTTGTGTCGTGAACTAATGTCATTTCACGAGTTTATGTCGTTGGACTCAAGTCGCCGCCACCCCTCTAGGATATATATATATTATATAGTTCACGTATGTAAATACGTCCTGTGTCATGATGTGATTGTGTCACGGTCGTCTCTTCTCTTCAAGTGTCCGCCAAGTGTCCCCCCTTACGATTCGCACAGCCAATCGCAGGGCAGCTTGGGCATTTTGCTGGCGGGCCAGGGCAGGTAGCCAGCCGTCTTAAAGACCCAATAGTCATAGGACACCTTGGCGATCAGGGCCAGCAGCAGGAAGACTTCGGCGGCTATCAAATAGTATATATAGTCGGTCCAGTCAGGCGGCGATTGGCACAGCTTGGCCTCCTGCAGCTCGATGACACTCTGGGGTATATTCCGGCAACGTATTTCCATGTAGTCGGGAATATCGGAGCTGCGCTCCTTAAGCCAACTGAGTAGCTTCTTGGCCGAGTTGCAGTCGCACTGCAACTTGTTGCCGGCCAGGTAAATGCGTCGACCCAGACCGGAGTCCATGAGGGCGTTGTTGAGGAAGTACTCGGGTATCTTTGGGAGGAATAAGGAATTTGAGATTGGGAATCAGGGATGATGGGGATGGCATAAAATATCGATTAAATCGATATTGTATAAATAATTGAAGCGAAGGCCTTTCTTCGATCATTAATAAATCGATATTTTGCATCGGTAAAATCGGAAATGGAACCAAAAAAAAAAATACTTTTGTCTAATATTTTTCAAGTATATCGATATCATATCGCAACTTGACGATAAATTCAATATTTTTGTACATCTTAAATTCCGATATATCAAGGCTTACGATAATTCTGATATGATATTGTCTCTGCTTACCTTAGTTAACGAATTGTTACGCATGTAGATCCGCTGGAAGCTCTCGATGAACTTGGTGCCCTCGAACTCGTTCATGGACACTATCTGATTGTTGTCGGCCACCAGCCGGTTGATGTTGTGGTAGGTGGGATTCGTGTTGAAATAGTCGCCCAAACTGGTTATCCTGTTGTTTGTAATGTTCAGCACAAAGGTGTTGTCCGGCAGACGCTGCGGTAGCTCCACCAGGCCGAGATTAGAGCAATCAACGTGACACTGGGGCTTGGACTGATTGTCCTGTATGATCATAATGTTCTCCAATGTGCACTTGCAGTTGCCATGATTGGGTATCACCGGACAATTGGTCACGCAGCGCTTACGATTCTCCAGCTGCTCCACAGAGACCTTGTCCGTGGATTGGAACCAAGTGCGGGTGGCATTGTACTGACAGTAGGAGAGTCCGGGATTCAGGAAGTTGATCGATTCGTTGTGGATGATGTCGTTCAGGGGAGTGCACAGCATCCGCCTGTTGCCACTGTAAGGAGTCATGAGGAGGATTATGAAACACAAATCTCTATTGGTTGCCCTTACCTTATGTCCAGAGTTATGTTTTTGTTCTGATTACGATGCGGCACCAGCGACAGGTTGTTGTTCGACATGCCAAAGAACTCCAGATGGGGCACATCCTTGACTGCCCGCGAATGGATCTCAGAGATGTTGTTATTCGATATATTCAGGCACTTGAGGGCGGAGAGACGGGGAAAGGCGTTGACCAGTCGCGTTATGTTGCCATCCGTCACGGCCAGCGACTGCAGCGAACGGAAGATGGGATTGGACAGGTCCACATCCTTCACGGTCATGTTGCGCACATGCAGATTGGTCCACTTGGAGATGTTGCTGCAGCTGGAGATCATGGACACCTGCGAGATGTTGCAACAATACCAGGAGTTGGGCCTGCTTGGATGCTCCTTGCACTGGCAGCTATTGGCATTCGGTTCAGCCTCCGATGGCGGTGTCTGGGCAGCATCGGCTGCTTCATCGTTGCCCGCTGTTGGTGCTTCACACAGCTGCTCCTCGGCGTAGAAGCAGTGCTTGAGGTAATCGGGCACCTCGGAAGTCGCTTCCGCCAAAGACGTAGTTGTCGTTGTTGTCGTCGTCGTGGTCGACGTGGACGTGGAGGTGGACGTTGACGTGGTCGTGCCTGTTGTGGCAATGACTTCTGGTAAGGGCGTGCTGCCATCTTGAGCAACTTCTGCCTGGGGTGCGCTGTGTGTTGCCGAGGTCAAGGCCGGACTTGCCGAGGTCGTGGTGGTGGGGTCAGTGGTGTTGTTGCCTGGAGCTTGGCTCGCCTCCTCCACTGAGGGCAAGCCCTGCGAAAGCGAAAGCTCCTCGTTGAAGGCGGACGAAGCGTTCTTTGCCCCTTCTGGCTGCGCGCCTGCGCCGGCCACGACCACCAGCAGGAGAAGCAGGGGGAGCCAGGATGCGACCTGCAAGAAGGAGGGAGGGAGGGAGGGAGATTAGTAAATGACAGGGGATAATGGGGGAAAAATTACTCCTCGGGTAACCTGAGGAGGAGCCACCGCCACACATATGCAAATATTTGCCCTTCTGTTGACGCAGCGAATTAGCCGGCGCCCCAGGCAGCCGTCAACGATGAGGGCTTGGCCCGGACCCGGCGGCAATTACCGTAAGTAAGCAAGCAACAGGCAAGCGGAAAACCCTTCATGACCGCCACCCTCTGCCGCCGCATCGTTTTAGCGCCGCTACGCTAATTCGGCAATTAATTAACAATTTCGATTCCAACGATGCCGATTCAAATGTGATAAAAGGCCAATAAAAAGATTAATTGTTAGGAGCGCACACACAGTTAGTGGTAAATTGGGCAACTTAACGAGTAAGATGCCTTCCATTACATTACTTTATTTCCAGTTATTTCCAAGGGAATTCCATTTCTAGCACTCGCGGTAAAGATAAAATCCACAAATATACGTATTCTTCGAGATATGCACGAAAATAAGTTATTTACAATGTTTTCGAGATTAAAAATACCGATAACATTGTCTCTATAATACGGGGGTGGGGGTGGGGGCGGCAGCGCACACTTCTGCAACTGCACTGCGCATTCGACTTACGTGTTTCCAATGGAAGAACATTACGGTGGAACCTCCTCTTCCAATAACGGAAGTCAGCAGGGAAGCGCAGCTAGACTCCTTGGCGACGACAGAACCCAGAAGAGGCTGCTGAGAAATTCCAGTCCCGAGGAATCACACGTCCATTTCCAGGAGCGCTGCCATTTAAATGATGTGCGCACATGTATGTTTATGGTGTTTCTCTGGCGTAAATAATATGCAGCGGTGTGATGATCGTAGCTGATGAAACGTACACAAACAAAAGGCCAAAGTGCATGCGGAATCAGTTTAAAACTAATATTAAACAAAAGAGAACAGAGACTGTTGTGCGTAGCAGAGAACTAACTGTTAAAATGCAATGCTCAACTCAGTGGCTATCGATATATCGATATACTACGCGGCAGTCTCAGCCATGGTGTGAGTGTATAAGGTGGTGACTTGGCGAAAAGTGCTTTGCTTTGTTTTCTCCATATTGCGCATGACTTTCTGAGAGCAGAGCAGGGGAGAGCTGGAATGAGACCACCTTAAAGCTTATTACTAGACCTCGGAATTTGCATATTTGCATATTTTTAAGGGATTAAGATATTTCAATTCCTATTACACCAAAATTTTTTTCGATGAAAAAAACCTTAAAGACGATATGCATATTTTTTTTTATATGCATATTTGCATAAAAAGGCATATGCATAAGATATGCAAAATATATGCAAAATATGGAAAATATATGCAAAATATATGCTCAGTATGCCTATGATAAAGTCATCTCAAAATACAGCTAGTATCTCCGTTTATCTCCAAAAATCATTTTCTAAGCCGAAAAGCTTCTTTCTACATCACAAGATGTAGTGGGAGCAATTTGTATTTTATAATATTCTGATTTTTAACGTGAAAGTATGCAAATTCCGAGATCTACTTATTACAGCACAGTTTTCAAATATCGAAAATAGGCTTTTGCTTAGCTATCGTAAGTGAATAAATTTATGTAAACAAATATGGTTTTTTTGTGTTATGTATGTTTTATGTGTGGGCAGAGCAGGCGCTTGCAATTCAACTACCCTTGATATTTACAAAATATACTTAACTTTAACTTGTTTGTTTTTGCATTTGAAAAATGTGTTCAAATTACCGATAGTTTTATCGAGCTGTGTGCATCTCTAGTCTGGCGCGTTCGAGAGCCATCCGCTGTTTTTTCAACTCAATCGTATGTTTTTGGCGCTCTACCCGCCGCTCTTCGTTCTCTGACATCGCTTTTGTTTATGTTGTTGTGCCCCCAACATTGTTTCGCACACAAAACCAGAAACGTCGTTCAAGCAGACATCGTCACATCGCGTCGTCCGACTGAGGCGGTGACACATTTCGCTCAAAGTCTAAACCAAGCAAAGGCGCACATTACGAAATTAAACACCACGTAGCGCAGCGCAGATATAGCGACGAGAATATGCCCATCGATACGCGGGAGCTGATGGAGGCGATAGCCATTGTGGCGGACGAGCGCAATGTTCGCGTCGCCGTTAAGCAGTCCGGCAAGGGGGCGCTCATCTGTGCCGCCTGCTCCTTTGCGGGCGGCATGCTCCTCGGTCCCGTTGGCCTGGCCGTGGGCGGAGCAGCTGGTGGCATAACCGCCTACAAGATGACAAGCGGTAAGACTATTTAGGAACTCCCCCGATTAACGCCAGTCTTATCCATTATTGCGTCTTCCCTTTAGGCACCTTTAGACCCCTGGGCGAGGTGCTACTGAACGATTTGACGGATAGACAGCGCGAGCAACTGGTGCAGCATGTGTCCAAGGCCGTGGCCGAGATTCATCCCACCGATATTGTGATGCTGCTGCCCCTGATTGTCCAGAATGCGTCCATCCAACAGGCAGTGCTCAATACGGTCGTGTCGTTTGTGAGCAATGAGCTGCGCATGCAGATCGTTGATTGACCTGAAGGATATCCAGGAGTTGGAGCAGCAAACTGTGAACTTAGTGCCGTTGTGATCTGTTTATTAGGTTTATTAATAAATACTCTATATGTACACACAAATAGTCGCTGGATCGATCTACTCCCACTCGACGTTCACCTGCTCCCAGTCATCCACAAAGGGCTGATCGATGGTGTCTATTAGCAGGCCACAAAACAGACAATCCGATGCCAGAATATCCTCGATTTCCGTCTTCAAAGCCGCTCGCTTCTGCTGCAGCTCCATCGCCTGCGGCTTGGTCAGGCGGCTGCTGCTGCTCGGCTTTGTCTGTGTCGTCGCCGCCTGCTGCACCTCCGCCTCCAGCTGCTGCTTGAGCGTGCTCAAACGGCGACTGCGCTCCTTGGTGAGCATGGGCTGGACCTGCTTTTCCAGACAATCGCTGTGGAACTTGTGGCCGCATATAAAGGCAAAGAATGGCTTCACCAGCAGCATCATTTCGCAGATGGAGCACGTGTCCTGCGGCGTCATTTTGATGCTATAATTGCGCACCTGCTGCAGCTCGGCGCACACACGATCGGACTGCTCCTGGGTCTCGGCCATTTCACGCTGCAGCTCTTGGATGCGATGATTGTAGTCCTGCGAAAGGGGTTTAGAGGGAGGGCGAAATCGAATCTATGGCATCGCTACTCACCCTTAAAGCATCGCAAATGGCCTCCTTGAAGTTGTCAATCTTCTCAAAGTCAGAAAAGAAGGGCAGCAGATCCTCAATGCGCAGCAGCTCGCACTCCTTGAGCAGATTCAGGGCCTTCTTCACGTCATTGGTGTCCTTGATATCGTGATAGGCTGCGCAGGAAAGAGACCCAAAAATATGTAAATTTTGAAGAGGAAAATAAAAATGAAGGATTCGCACCTATTCGAAGCCAAAGCTTGCGCCGCATTCCGCTATCCGTCGGCCTGGAGGCCGTCTCCTTGGCCAGCTTCATGTCAAACTTGAGGGCCAGCTCCACCGCCGTTATCCACATCTCCAACAAACACTGCAGGAACACACAGGCCTCCTTGCGATCCAAATCGGTGCACACCCTCAAAGCATAATGGATGTCATAGTGGACGAGCGTTTCGTCCCTGCCCTGGATCTCCAGGTACTTCATCAGCGACTTCGGGTCGTGCTCGGCGTACAGATGCAGCAGGAAGTTATGAATGGCATCGTTTGTGGTGTTCAATTTGTAGACAGCAAACTCTAAATACCGCGTCGTCTGCTCCCGCTGCTCGCGCGTCTCCAGCTGAATCAAGGTGGGCACCAGCCGCTCCACCTCGAGTCGCGAACCCTGCGCCATCAGGGCCTCCACAGTGGCCTTGGGCAGCTTGGCCATCAGCTCGGGTGCGTATTTGTAGAAGAGTTCCGGCTCGCGTTGCTTGGTCAGCGTCTGCAGGGCTTCCGTGTGGCGTTCGGCCTTCAGCTGCTGCCCCACCACCTCGTCATAGTCACCGATGGCAATGGCAAACTGCGCCAAGTTATGGGGATCAGCGTGCTCGGCAATCAATTGCTGGACAGCCGTGCGATTGGCTCGCGTGCAGGCGAGCACTGCCGGCTGGCGCATCAGTTCGTCGTACTCCGACTGCCACGCCCGGCGCCACTCCTCGTTCTGGTCGGGCATGTTGATCTGGATGAGATAGAGATCGATCAGCCAGATGGCCAGTACCTTGATGGCGTCGCTTTGGTCGTCATCGTCTTCGGCAGACTCCTCGCCCCCTTCCGCTGCTGCCTCCAGCCTGGTGGGTGCCTTGGTGGTCAGCCGACTGAGCCGCTTCTTGACGTAATCAATGATGGGTCGCTTATCCGGCAGCACCATAAACTTGAGGCACACCTCCTCAAAGGACTTGCTGGTCTCCGAGTAGTAATCGGCGGCCACTTGGTAGGAGCCCTCCGCAAAGGCGGCATCCGCTCGCTGGGCGAGCACCAGCTCCAAGTGCTCTGGATTCTCGGCTGCATGGGCGGTGGCCAGCTCGTACTGACCCTTCTCCAGGTAAATCCGCCACACATCGCGCTCTTCGCGCGTCACCCGCAGATTGAAGACCGTCCTGGCGGTGTACACGTATATGGAGCCCGTCAGCTCATCCCTTTCGATGCTCAGGGGACGACCCACGCGGGCCTCGTCAAAGGACTCCTGATAGACCTGCTCCTGATTGAGCAGGCAGATGGCTCTTAGGTGGTCCGCATAGAGGAGCACGGCATGGTACTCGGTCAGCACAAAGGCCTTCGGGATGCTCAGTCTGCGCTCCTCGTACGACAGATGCTTGGCCTTCTCAAAGTCGAGGGGGATGAGGGTGCTGCCCAGCAGGGTGGCGCCGCTATTGCCCTCGATGGAGAGCTGTAATCACAGAGCTGTATAGAGATGATCGCTACCACTAGAGACTCAGCTAGACTCACCTCACCCACGCGTAATCCCTCGCCGCACAGCCATGCCCACTGCTTCGGGTACTTGCTGTTGGGCGGGGCAAAGAAGCGTAGCTGCGAGTAGGTCAGGTCCGTCTTTCGCTCCTCGCAATGCGGCTCCTGCACACCGCTGACATAACCCGCGAATATCGGCTGCAGTGAGCGCTCCTCCGGCTTCAGTGTCTCCTGGAATGTGTAGATGCACTCGGGACTGGTCACCACCACTATGTACCTGCTGCTGTTGGGTATCCGGAGCAGTTTCAGGCCCGTGATGGGATACTTGGGCCTGCCCAGACCCAAATCGTACAGCTGCTTGCGCTGCACATGACCCTCCATGGCGGGACTTAGCTCGGTCTCGAAAACCAGGCCACGACTGGTGCCCAGCAGTATGGAGCCGGTGGTGGCATCGCTGCCATGGTATGGATTGAAGGCGACGGCAGTGATCTCGTGATCCTTGAACTTCTCAATGCGTCGCACCTTCAGCTGCTGGGCCTGCGGCGACTCGGTGCAATGGATGTACAGAAAGTCCGGTGAGACGCCAGCGGAGGCGGATTTGGGCACCAGAGCCACAATGAGATGGTGGCCGGTGGGATCGAGGAATATTCGCGTTATCTTGTAACCCGAACCGGATAAATACTTCTCCAGGGCCAGCTCTGTGGGGGGAGGAAGACCAAAGTTAGTAAAGCCACTATTCCGGAGGCAGTGTGTACTTACCCCCGGGTGGTATCGCACGCGGCAGAAAGAAACGCAGCAGCGTTGTCCGCTCCCCAGTGCCCAGGATGCAGACCAGCCAGTTCCGCGACACCGTCAAATGCTGCAGGTCGCCGGTGCAGTCGCTGGGCACGCGTAGAACCATCTTGTGCCTGCTGAAGATCTCCTCATCTTCCTCCTCATCGAAGGGATTGCCGGAGGCGGTGGCCACATACGAGTTGCCGCCACTCCGCTCGATGCGGGGCAGGAACTTGGGCTGATTGGGCATACCCTGGGCCATGGCTCTCGCGCTCTGTCGCACTCTGCTCCTACTTATTTACAATGGTATTTATAATCCAAAATATACGCCCACAGAGCAAAAGAAATGATTCCACCCCAGACTATCGATAATCGATTGGGCCAGTCAGCCGCGAACATTCGATAGTTATCTGCTGCCATAACAGTGTTGCCAGACTGTCCAACGAGCAGTTTGATTTTTGATTTTTGGGGTCGAAAATAGAAAATCACATGTCACTTTCCCCTAACGCAAGCTCCTTAAACGGATGCATCTTATTGTTTAAGACTGCGAAAAGTTATTCGAAACATCTGATGAGTTTTCCGAAAAGCACTACAAAAAACCAGGAAAGGAAGATAAATTCGGCACGTAGTTTGTATACCCTTGCTGTGTGCATTTGTATCATTAGGAATATATCCATTTTGGCAAAAGGAAAAAACTAACAGGAGATTACAAAACATTTATTTTATATTATATTTTCAATTCGGAAAGTTCTCATTTCTATTTACAAACAATTTCCATTTCTTACTTTGCCCCACGCAATCGAAACAAACATGGCCGAAAGCTTCCAGTTCACAAATATAAGTATGTAGATCGCATTCCAGGCTCTCTCTTCCTCTTCTATCGCTCTCTCTGCACATTGCCGCTTCTTGCAAAAACTCCTCTCGATCATTTCGCCGCATTTTTTGTTTTTTTTTGTGTGTTTGCTTTTTTGTGTGTTTGCTTTTTTTTTTTTAGGCCGAAAGAGAACAATGCGAGTGAAAAGGAAAATGCTAGAAGTGCAAGTGTTCCGCTAGTTGTCGTATTTATTTATTTTTTTTTTGTTTTGTGTGAATTTTGGCCTTTTGCAACTGCTCTCTCACGGACAGAGAGAGAAAGAGGAAGAGCAAGCCTGGAATACGATCCACTTACTTACTTACTTACATACATATGTGAACTGGAAGCCATGTTTGTTTTGATTGCGTGCGGGTAAGTAAGAAATGGAAATTGTTTGAAAATAGAAATTATAACTATCCGAATTGAAAAGCCTTAAGTAATTTATTTTTAAGTGATATTTTATATATCTCCCCTGTTCATTAATATACCCTGGCAGGTTAATCTTTTTTGACCCTATAAAGCATATATATATATATATATCTCTCGATCAGCATCAATAGTTTCCTTTTGTGGTTTAATATGAAATTTTGCCCTTAATTTTTATTGATTTATTATATCATACCTTTGGTCTCCATAGACATAAATAACTAATGTCATAGTTGTCCCAGTTGTTAAATATTACCACCTTGTATTCTTGTACCATGACTTTGGCTTGGCCGACAATCGATAGGAATTATCGACTTTTGAATATTTTACCGCGGCCATTGAGCATTTCCAACCATTCTCCTCCTCTCTTTCAGTAAAATCAAATAAAAACATATAATTTTTTTTTTTTTTGTATTTTTATTAATAATTAGTGTTCTCTTTGTATACATGTAATTATATTATTTATATATTTATTTTTGTTTGATGCTTGTTTTTGCTGCTGGCCGTGCGCTCACATTGCGGCACTGTTGAGCCTGCAAATTCAATCCGTTATGCCGTTGTGCATACCCTTTCTCCCGCCTGACACTCTCTGTTTTGCTTTGCTTTGTTTACCTCTTGTTTTATCTTTTCTTTTCCTTTTGAGTTTTTTTTTTTTGTCTGCATTGCGAATAAATGTTGTGGGACGATGACGCCTGCGTATGGGTGCCTATCGACATCGACTATCGACTAAGTTGGCGGTTGTGTTTGATTTTCAATAGTTTTTTTGTTTTGTTTTTGTTTAGTAATAAAAAAAATGTACAATTAGTTTGTATACATGTATGCTTCGTATGCATGAAATGGTTTTTCTTCTTTTTCTTCATTTTTCTCTTGTTTCTTAATTGTGCAATTTATTTACTAACGTGTAATTTTTGCTTGACTTTACGAGATACATAATTATTCGTACGCCTTCTCTTCATTCTCGTTTGCTTCCTTTTTGTTAATAAATTCGGACTTTAAAAGTGTTCGAAATTACAGATATACATTTATGTTTATATATATATATTTATATATATATATATATATTATGTCTAGTAAATCCTACAAAAAAAAAAATAGTAATATTATTAAATGTTCATTCAGGTGTCCTTTTCAAGTATAACTAATATACAGATGTATATACTGCATGAGTTGTGCTTTCTTTTTGGCGAAGGATGTGTGTGTGTGTGTATCTGTGTGTGTCTGCCTCCTGAGTGAAAAGTATCTGAGAAATGCCACCGCATATAAATTGTATTTATTTTGTTTTTTTTTTACGCTTTTTCACTTTTGTGTGTTTTGTTTTTTGTTTGTAATTAAATATAAATATACAATTAATTTTAAAAATTTAAATTTTGTAGTTAATCACAGATTTTCTTTTGTTTTAAATACCGAAAAGTTCAATTAATAAACAGCATAGTTCCGAAATGTATTTTGTTTAGTTTTTTTTTTCTTTCTTTGTTTATATATATTCACATATACAATATATATGTACTTGCATCGTATGTGTATATATATATAATATAATAAATAATTTTGACTAATAATTTTCAATTATCTAAAGATTCGTGGTTTTTTTTCTCGAATTTTGTAATTTAATTTAATTTCCTTTTTGCTTTTAACCCCTTTTCTTTTTTGTGATATGCGTTGCATTATGTCATCATCAATTTCTTAGCTTTATTCCGATACTGATCTCCTGATCCTGTTACTGATCTCCCCCTGGCTGACGTGGGAGAGAGCGTAAGATAAAAT
This sequence comes from Drosophila aff. chauvacae BK-2020, assembly GCA_018903765.1. Lineage (NCBI taxonomy): Eukaryota > Metazoa > Arthropoda > Insecta > Diptera > Drosophilidae > Drosophila > Drosophila aff. chauvacae BK-2020. The sequence goes on along the minus strand of JAEIGO010000395.1, from coordinate 7,410,121 downwards.
ATATATATTTAGGTTAGGAGGCTTCACTTCACTTTATAAACCTTATTTTCTTTTGTGTGCAGAGCTCGCAAATACCGATCTTCCACGCTTTGCCTGCAATGTACAGGCCGTAGCGAACGAGAGAGAGTTTCTCTGAGAGCGCTTCGCATTTGTTGGTCTCCGAATAAGGAAGAGAGTCAAGAAGAGAGCGACTTATTTGACGAGCTCCGGTGGTGTGTGTAGCTGTGGCTTGGGATTGGGTTTGCTGGTTGTTGGTTTGGTGGGGGAAAGTGCGTCATACATATACGATTTCTATGTCTAAGAATATCTCTTTAAACGAACTTTAGAGCTATCAACTACATTCATATGATTCAAAACTCTCTCTTCTGATTAATGGTATGAAATATATCTGCTTCGGTTTATTCTGGCCATGCTAGGGGTGGTGGTTCGGTTCTCCTCCTTGGGGGAATGGGCATCGGCATCTCGGCTTGGGCATCGACTTTGGCATCTTACAATTACTATATATATATTGTTAAATATATAGGTATAGAGGTAGTTTCCTGAGCAATCGTTTCGGCTTTCCTGAGTTCTTTCCCCGACAAACACAAAAGGCTTAAAAAAAAGAACGTTAAAACTTTAAGACTAAAAAAGTTATGTATATATACTTTATGTATCTAACTCCCAAAATGTACCGTGTTTTTGTTTTTTTTTTTTTGTTTTGTTTTTTTGTTTCAAAAGATGGTGGTTTTTTATTGGCCAAAACAATATAATTTTGAATAGAGGTGTGTGTTTTTAGGTTTAATTGGATACATAAACAATACGTATACGTCGTGTGTATAAAGAAAAGTGCACAAAAAATAATACAAAGGTTTCGCATTCACAGTTTCGTCGTCGTCGAGTATCTAAACATAAATTTTGTTTGTTTTAACATAATATATAAAAAGTATATATAGTTTATATATATATATATAAAGATAAAGAAACAGCCAAAAGGGAATTTCGCACAAGGAAAATGCAATTTGTTTTCACTTTGTCAAAGATTTGTAAGATCACAGATTTGTTGTTGTTTGCAGTTAGCATTTGCATTATTTTTCGTTTTCTCGTATTCGTTATTCAAATTCTCAAAATAATAATTATAATATTAATTATATTGATAATAATAATAATAAGATTAATAATAATAATAATAATTGTATATTTGTTTTGTTAGAAATTAAACACTAAAAAGTTAAATATAATTTTATGTCCGAGTAAAATACAAAATGTGTGTTTAAAATCAAATTCTTAGATTAGATAAAAAAATTAGAAGGTTTTTATTATAAATACGTGTAAGTGCAAGAAGAAAAAATCGGATGCCATGAAAGTCTTTGCGATTCGCTACTCGCCACTCGCTTCACGCTATTCGCCACTCGCTTTTCGCTACTCGCCACTCGCTTTACGCCCTAAAAAAAATCCCATTTCAGTGTGGATACCTGCCGACTTATATTCCCTATCTGTAAAGTCCTGAATAAATTAATTAAGACTACGAAGACGCTTTAATCCGGAGAACCTGAGAGCCATATACAATATTTAACCTGGATGGAACTTCGCCGGAACGCTGACGCCTGACGCTGATAAGGTAGGTTAAGAGGACCTCGTGAAACCTGACTACTATACCATCTGATTCCCATTCCCGTTCCCTATACCATTACCATTCCTCCTTTTCCCATTCCCATGCGTGCCAGCGAGTGGGTTCCATGGCACAAAGAATACTAATTACTCGCCTACGACTGTTGCTATTCTAAATATCTAGTTTCTTGCTTCTTTTTTTTCGCACTGCTGTTGATGATGATGATGAAGATGATGATATGCCCCATTGCAGGTGTATATATATGTGTATATATATATATGTATTGTATTGTATGTTAGTATGTGTGCTATAATATAAGGTGTAAATTGGTTTAATTTTTGTAAGAAATTCCTGAGACATTGAATTGATACACATTCTCCTCCCTCCTTCCTCCGCACACTACTAACTGGTCTTCTCCCTTTTAACTTCTTTGGCGACTTATCGACTTGAAATTCTCTATTTTTTTTGCACTGGCAGCATCACATTCTCGCTGGGGCCCAGACTGTGGCAGTTCGTCTACGTCTAGTTCTAGCTCCTGAGCTGCTGTGTGTTGGGGCAGTGCAACTGTTTGCTGTTTGCTGATTCTCGCTGGCTAAAGTCCAACACGCTACTCGCTGGTTTCTGAACGTGCTGAAGCGTGGTGTCTCTGCTCTACTCGCTGATATTTGATTTGCTTTGCTTACGATATTTTTTCACGATTCGTTTTTTCACTTTTTTGTTATTAAATTTAATTTCAGAACATTTGTACTTCGCTGGTGAAAAATCACTGAGTTACTTTACGGTTTTGTTTCGTTTTTGTGGTTTTTTGTTTCTTTGCAAAAAATGTTAATGTTTGTTGCTACAGCTCATCTTGTTCTTTATCTTCTGTGTGTGCCTGTGTGTGTGTGTGAGTCTGCATATCTGCATATCTAGAGTGGTATCTAGAGTGGTACATATAAAGGTAAATGGTGTAAAGTATATACATGTATACATAGACTTTAGTATAATTGTTTCTCTTTGCTTACACATGCATACATATGTATGCATTTATACACAGATATATGCATGCGTATGTGTATAAAAAAATGATTTAAATTTCTGTTACTTTATTCGTCGTATATGTGTGGATGTGTATAAGTAGAAAAAGAGGAGACTCTGCTACTACATACTTGATATTTAATCCCTGATAACGTTTTACTTTTGTTTGTTTTTGTTTGTTTGTTGCTTGTTTGCTCTTGTTACTTGTTACTCGTTACTTGTTACTCGTCGTCTTGCAACGAATTCCTTTATGTTTAACATTAGATTTGCTTTAACCTTAACTCTAGTCTTATACAAAGTCCTACATTTACATTTTAGGTTATCTTGCCATACAAAAAAAAAAAAAAAATACACACATCTCGCTTTCTCTCTCTCTCTCTCTCTGTCTTACTCTAGTTCTCGCTGCTTGCCGGCAACGGTTGGCATATAACATAGGTTTTTAAGTTAAGTTAAGTAAAACTAGAAAAAAAAAGATAATATAAGGAGGTCTGATTTTTTATGAGTCTGTTGTGTTTGTGTGTGTTTGTTTGTTTTTTTTTGAGCGAGTAGAACCAACGAGTTGGGAATTGTAGAGCCTAGGAGCGGGCGCTGACCGGACTGAGGGCTCAGATTCGAATTTTTGGAGGGGTATATGTACCTTTCGGATTCAGATTCAAATGATATGTACTGGGGTTTTTTTTTAATGTTTTTACTGCTCCATCCGCTCGGCTCTCGCTCCTGTTTTTTGCAAGTGTGCGTGTGTAGTCCTTATTTCTCTTCCCATTTTGTTGTTGTTGTGTTTTTGTTGTTCTTGTTGTTGTGATTAATGTTTAAACATAACTTTAAGTCTAATAAGTATATACCTTAAACGCAACTTCACGCTGTCTGTGTGTATTTTGTTAATATGTTTTGTGTGGCCTGCGTTCTCTCTTTCTTCTCTCTCGTGCAGCTCCAGAGGTATTTTATGATTTATCGAAAGTATTTACACGATCCTTGAGGTATTGCACATGAAGCAGCGAAGGGCGCTTCCAACTACTAAGTAGAGGGGGAGCGGCACGAATAAACTAATCGATTACAAGATACAAATTACCACATAAAAGATACAAGATACAAAAAAAAAAAAAAAAAAAAAAAAACGTGATATATATATGTATATATATGATTACGTAAGGTAAAATATAAGAATAATAAAACAGTTGACGCCAAAGTATGCCTAAGCTTAATTAAGGATATTTCTGGGTCAGCAGGAACCGCTCGAGGGTTCCTGCTGCCGCTCCTGCTGCGGCTGCGGCTGCTTTTGCTGCTGCTTTGGCTGCTGCTTTTGCTGCTGCTGCTGCTGCTTGGGGCAAAGTGTGTGTAGCTGGTCTAGGCCTGATCTCCTGATCTGATCCTGATCCTCTCCAGGGTGGCTCCCTCTCCCTTGAACTCCCCTCTAAAAGATGGCATTCCAACTTAGCTCCTATTGAATGCCCGGCGGCGGCTGTCCCAGCTCGCTGGTGAAGTCAAACAGACTGGTCCTGGTATGCGCCAGCGCATGATGATGATGCGCATGCGCATGGGGATGCGGATGATGACCACCGCCGACGCCGTGACCACCATGACCGCCACCGCCGCCGCCATGCCCAACCAGGCCATGCTTGATGGCCGACGTCTTGAGCAGCCGCTTCAGCATGCCGCTGGAGCCGCGATGCTGGAGGCTCTTGTGCGTTGTCAGCGAGTTCTTGGTGCGATACCGCCGATGGCAGAACTCGCACACATACAGCGTGTCCGACTGCTCGTGCTTGTCCTGGAAGTGCCGCTTCAGCGAGTAGTAGCAGGAGAAGGTGCGACGGCAGTAGGGACACTCCTGGGGCTCGTTGATGCCGCCGCTGGTGGGCGGGGGCATGCGCAGCGGTAGCTGTGGGGCACCCGACTGCGTGGCCGTCGCTGCCTGGCTGCCCGGACTGCTGCCATTATTGTTGTTGTTATTATTATTATTATTATTGTTATTATTATTATTATTATTATTACTGTTGTTGTTATTGATATTATTATTATTGTTGTTGCTGCCATTGGAGGTGGGATTGGAGGAGCCATTGCTGTTGCTACCGCTATTGCTGCTGATGAGGTTGTTGTTGCTGAGGCTGTTGCTGCTGTTGTTGGAGGTGGAGGAGGAGCACAGATTGCTGCCCACACTGCTGCCCACACTGCCGGGACGCGGTGGCGAGCCCAGGACATGTCCATGTCCATGTCCATGTCCGCCATGTAGATGACCGGCATGACTGTGCAGGCTGTAGACGGCGGCGGCCAAACTGCCATTCAGCGAGCTGGTGGGCGAGGTCAGGGCCACCGTCGTGGGCGAGGGCGAGGGCGGTGACGAGGTGGAGCTGGTGGGCGAGGTGGCTGCCGAGCGGCTGATGCTGTGGGGTCCTGTGCGCCGAGGAGAGAAAAAACTAGAGTTAGTAGGGTTGATCTAAGGGCAGCCTTATCCAAGGGTAACTCTTTAGTGGTCTCTATATATTTATATATATATATATAAGTATTTATATTTATATTGCTGCTGTTGTTTTGTTGTGGTGGCTGGGTGGGGGTGATGTATTTTTTTTTTTTTGAAAGTATGGAAAATAAAAGTGCAAGTTTTTAGGCTGAAGAGATACTAGGCTAGGATACTCTAGGCATTGAGGAGGGTCCAACCCATCCCCCCAAAAATAGAGAGAGAGCGGGGCGACCAGGATGGGAATACGGGATGGGACAGAGGATAGATAGGAAGATGTTTAAAATAAAATATAGGATATAATAGATAATGCTGAATGCTTTATATAATTATATATATTAAAGTACTAAAAAACTGCCTAAGTTGTAGTTGTAGTTGAGTTAAAGTTGAACTTTAAGTTTGAGTTTGAGTTTGAATTTGAGTTCAAGGTAAAATTTAAACTAAGTTTAGGTTTGAGTTTGAATTTGAGTTTAAGTTTGGTTGCTAGCAAATAGTAGAGATAAAGCGTTATATAGTTGGAGTACTTTATTACATTATAAGTTTTGATATATGTATATTTTGTATAAAGTTAGGAATAAATATAGGCAAACTTCGGTTTCCAGCTTGTGCCGCCCTGTTTCCAGCTTTTTTACTTGATAAATATACAGTACACGCGCTAAGCGGAAACAGCTCGTAACAGAAACGGAAACTTCTCCTTTTTTTTGCTATATTATTATTATTAATATTAATATACGAGTATGTTCTATATGCATATTATGTATGGAGTAATGACGGAGAAGGATCGCTACTATTTAAGCTACTAACTGCTGTGTCCTACTAAAAAAGAGAAAGAGGCTGAGAGAGGCTGCTGAGCTCCTAGGCACCGCCGCCGAAGTTCATGCATGTCTGTGCTTGTACTGTCTCGGCGGCGGCGGTACTGTACTTTGTACACTGGTGAGACTACTTCGTAGGCGTGTGGTTTTTTGAGGGAAATTTAGGGCTAGTTAACAACCGATTTGTACATATATACAGGTACGAGGTACAGGTACGAAAAAGTTACGCTACAAAACCAAACAAAAGTACACATGCAAATCACAACACGTACGTGTGTCAATGAGTGTGTGATGTGTGTGGTGAGTGGTGAGTGGAGTGCGGTGTGTGGGATAATGTGGATGAAAAGGATGTGGTTGTAAGGTAGCAAGCAGATGTACACACATGCAAGCAAGCAAGCAGGGAGTGGGGACGAATGAAGAGTAGCGAGTGGCGCGTTGTAAGGCAAGCGAGTGTAGCGTAGTGACATGCATAGAGGCAAGCGAGAGAGAGAGAGCAAAGAATCAAAAGTAAAGCAATGAACCTTAGGCTAAATTAGAAGCTAATCGCATTTCGAATATGGATTTCAGATGTGTCGTGGCGAGCGAGCAAGGATTTACTCGTCGCTTCAATTTCGATTTTTTCATTTAGTCTTAATTTTTGTTTGCTTTTCTTTTGCGAGTAAATTTCGGATTATTTCGAATAGAACGAAAGCGTTAAGTAAATGATTGATTAGCAATGGATTGCACTTAGTTTAGTAGGTTTTGGGGGCCCCCCGACTCGATCGAGCGTGAAGGAGGAAGCGTGGCGAGTCTGAATTCAATTTGTATGCCCGACGACGACGCAAAACTTACCAAAAACGAAAATTGTGTGATATATATATTTGAGATTTCTATGATTTCTATATATGTTTAGATCTATTGTAGGAGTTGCAGCGTTCGTTATCCATTATCGTTTATATATTCATATTATAGGTGGTATTTATATAGATGTAAGTATCTTTTTACATATGTGGGTAGTAGTACTCTTGCTTATTTGTACAGTTGCATCAGAGCGGGAACAGTAGGTGATGGGACAGAGAGTGAACAGTAGGAGAGAGAGAGAGAGAGAGAGGAACAGGAACAGAAAGAGACAACAATACGAGAGTACTGGAAACGCAGAGAAAGAGAGAGCAGAGAGATGCCAAATCCACGCGGCATGGGGGGAGTAGAAGGTCGCTGAAGGTCGAAGAAGATCAGATGAACAGAGGAGCTAAGAGGGGTATTGGGTGTTAGTGGTGGGACCTCCGCATCTGATCGTTAGTTCTACAGGTGGTTCGATCTTCCCGCGAGTGAATGGCTGAAAGTTATCCAAGTCAATCGAGGAGGAGAAGGAGCCAGGTTACTACGGTTAATTCGGGAGAAGAAAGAGGAAAGATAGAGAGAAGAAGCGGGAGGGAGGCAGATCCTCCCCCTACGCACCTTTAGTGTTAAATTGCTAAGAATAGCTTTGCATTTGGGTTATATTTGTTGTTATTAGGCGAGTTTGTTTTTTGTGTGGCGAGTAGAGACTGAGAGCGAGTAGGAAACAGATAAAGAGCGAGTTCGACTACTGTAGCGAGTGGTGTGCGGGTCGTACTTACAGGTCTCAGATGGTCTTTGTACATGAGTTAGTTAGGCTATAGCTACGGCGAGTCTAGTGGAAAATGAGAGCGAGAGGCGAGAACGAGAGCAAGAGCGAGAGCTAGAGCGGAGTTCGCGTGAGCAGGCAAGAGATATGGTTACAATATACATACGAGTAGCGGCAGGGAAATACGAGTAGAGTGCTAGTAGTAGTTCTAGTAGCCAGAGGACCAAGGCGGCTGTGCCCACTTCCTGCTAACACAACTGTTTAGCAGATGAAACATTTTTTTATTTTTATACAGAAGATATCGATAGCGCTGAGGTGGTGACGAGCTGGCGAGTACGCCGAATGTATCGTTAGTGTAGTGTATGGCGAGTAGCAGGAAGATAGATAGAAGGAGAGCCCAGTTCAGAACAGTTGGCCCATAGAGAGTCAGAGAGAGAGAGAGTGAAAGCGAGTAGAAAGAGATAGGGGGAGAGAGCGAGTAGAGAGTGGGAGGATAGCATGTAATGTACTAACTACGTATCTGCGCATGGTCGGATACTTGGCTACCAATGTAGTTGTAAGATGTTTTGGGGCTAACCTTTAGCAAGCGCGCGATCTTCTATATTGGACTGACTAACGAGTAGCGGGTGCGGGTAGCGGGTAGCGGGTGGTGGCTTCTAGCAATTTAAGGTCGACGTTGCAGCGAGTTGAGGTCAAGTGGAACCAGGCTCCGAGTCGCGGGCGAGAGTGTGGCAACTGTACTGTGGGCAACTGTGGTGGTGTGTGGCGGCAGTACTTGTTCTGCTTATTCTTGGATGCTTTTCTTCGATTCCTCTTGCCTCCTGATCTCTTGCTCTATGTGTATCCTTGTTTTTCTTTCTGCTTGAGCCGCACCAAGCAGGACGCCGTGTTCTTAAACACAATCTGTATTCGTTCTTTATCTATCTCATCCATTTTATCAACTACTATTTTTAAATATATATATATATATCTTTATATATATGGTAAGCACACTCCTGTGTGTGTTACGTTAAGGAAGAAAGCACTTTATGTTCTGTTCAAGCTCTGTCCAGAGTGTCGAGTGTGGGAAATGTTACGTAGGTATTTGTTTTTTGTTTTAGAGAAGGCAACTTGTGTGCGAGGTCCGTCGTCCCGTCCACGAAAAAGAGAGAGCTCTATATAAATATTGTAAAATTGACTACCGAGTACGTTGTATGAGGTATAAGGTAAAAGAAGGCCACAGAGTGTAAACAGTTGTATATATACTGGTCCATAGGCATGTGAGTTGTGAAAAAGTCAGCAAGTCTACTACTACTACGTGTAAGGTCGAGACATCGATGTACAGTTGTGTGTTTGTTTTTGTGATCTGGCTAATCTAAAAGGAGGAGTCTACCTCCTGGGCTTAAGTCTACCTTAAGGTCTAATGTCTTTTTTCTTTTTTAGTATTACTTCTAAATAATTGTTCGTATTTGTATTCGTATTCTTCGTATTCCCTCTCTCTCTCTCTCTCTCTCTATATATCTCTCTTTGATCGTCTTGTATAATAGAATTGGTAGGTAGATGTGTATATATATCACTACATAATGGCATTGCTTTAAGTTTGAGCTGAGAGCTAGGTCGAGTGCTAGACGAGTTCTAGACGAGTTCTAGTCAAGTTCAAGTCGAGTTATATATTCTAGTCTATCCTAGTTGCTCGTGGTGGCAATCGAAGAGGCACCGCCATGACTATGACTGTGACTGTGACCCAGATAGTAGTCGTATAGTGTCATTATCTGTCGCTGCTGTATAAGCAACTGGTACTGATCGGTACTCGTCTGGGTCGGGGTCGGGGTCAGGATCTGGGTCTGGCTGTGATAGCTTGTGCTGGTCATGGTCGTGTTGGTATTGGTATTGGCTTTCTTCGCTGGTGGCTGTGGCTGCATTTGCATTTGCATTTGATTTTGAGGCTGAATTTGCGGCTGAGTTTGAGACTGAGACTGTTGTAGTTGCTGCTGACCCGGCAAGGGTGTTGTGTCTCAGATCGACGAGTTGAACTGATTGTAGAGCTTGATGTCCTTCATTTCCATTTCGCCGGGCCGGGACTTGTGGTACGTATAAATGTGTGTCATTAGGGAGTTCCTAGAACAGTAGACCCGCTCACAGATGGCGCAGCGATACTCCTCCTGGCGCACGGCATGCTTGTCGGCAATGTGACGCTTCAACGAGGCTTTCGAGCAGAGGAGCTTACCGCAGAGTTGGCATGAGAAGAGTTTCTTGGGCGAGTTTCCTGCAAATTGTTGGATTGGTGGATTGGATTTTTTGTTTGTTTTGTTTTTTGTATGCTCAAAATGGTTCTTATTTTTATTTGTATTTTTTTTTTTTTTTTTAGAGGGGGGGTTCAGTTTACCAGTTACCGAGAGAACCGGTTTACTTGGAGATTCATGTACTTTTTCCCTTAGAGGAGGAGCACACACTCTCTGGGGGGCGGGTGTTAAGGGGGTTCTGAAATGTGTGATTCGTTCACCCATGAATACATCCTGGAGCTCAGGTCAGGACATGTTCATGCGTGCTCGCTGGTGTTCTAGTGATGGCAAAAGGACATTAATAAATAACAATACATATACTGAGATACATAACAAAAATATGTTTGAAGTTTTGAATCTGTGGAGAGGTGGGGGAGGGTGTGTGGACCACCACCAACACCACTGGCGACGGGGCTATGTTATCGACTAACAGTTAACAGTTACAGGTTATCGGTTATCGGTTATCGGTAGTGTATGTGGGTGTGGGGGGGATAGTGTGTGTAAATGGTTGACTTTAGGTACTTTCTTTTCGTTTTATCTTCGATTTACCATAAATAGCAATCTAGCTAGATGTTAGGCCCGATGATCAGATCAAAAGTAGGAGGCGGGGGGTCAACACTGAGAGCGACACAGGGACACAGGCTGCACCTGGCACAATGATGATGGTGGGGGATGGAGTAGAACCAGGTAAAGTGGTGATGGGGTGAGGGCACTTCACACAGATGACCAAGACTGAGACTGAGACGGAGACGGGGTGCAGGGTTAGTAGCAGATCGGCATTCATCACACCCCCTAGAACGTAGAACCTCCCATCGGGACACAGCTGGCGGTGCGACGACAAGTAAGAAAGAAAGCCTCGGCACATACAATTGTTCACTTATATACATTCTATTTATTTAAATAATAACACGATATCAGTTTGTTTTTATTATTTTTATGAAAATACTTTCGTCTCCTCGATGTGTCCTCTGTCTATGTCTGTCTGTCTGTCTGTGAGTGTGCGAGTGTGAGTGTGAGTGTGTTTTTCCTTCGAAATGAATGTTGTTTCTTTAGGTTTTTTTTTGTTTTGTTTTTTTTTTTTTTTGTTACACAAATTTGTCGTAAAATTAGTAATTATTAAAAACTTTGTTTAATTTATTTTCCTCTTTGCTTTGCATATACATATACTCGTATGTGATATATGTAAAATGTATGTATTTGTATGTATGTATGTATGTTTGATGTTGGAAGTGCTGGCACCTTGCTTTTTATATACACAGGTGTGTACGTTACACGGGAGACAAAAATGTACATTTCTCTTACTAGGCTAGAGTGAAAAACTTAATAGTTGTTATTCTTAAGTTTGTGTTTATTGTAAGTAGAGCTTTTGAGTGGGATCACGGTTGCCAAAACAAATGAAAATTGTATCTTCTTTATCTATTTGGTATTCTGTTCTATGGTTGCTATTGTTGTTTCACTGTTCTCACTGTTTTGCTCTGGCTATTGTTTCTTTTTAGATCTTCGATCTGGAGTGGGTTTAGGCTATGGATTCGGTTTCGGTTTCTCGGTTATGGGTAAGTTATTATTTCTAACGCTTTAAGTATTTAAGCGTCTGTACTAGATGAGATATTGGTATTGAATTGGCTCCTGTTTTCTTTGATTCCTGTCTGCCGTCTTGGAGGTTGTCCAAGGGCGTGTCTGTGTGCTTCTATTTCAATGCATTATATTCGATTGAATGCTGCTCCTTGGGTTCCTTTGCTATTTTAAATATGTATTTTGCATATCCATGTAGTTACAGCACTGGTCACTGTTACGGCAACTGTTAAAGTAACTGCAACGGTTACTGTAGCTCTGTCTCTGCACACAGTTATAGTTACTGTTACTGATACTGTCACAGTTCCTGTACTTTGACTGTTGCTGTTACTGCACTGTTTGAGTAACTGTTACTTTGATGCACTGTTTGGGGAAACTGTAACGGTTACTTTCTGCGTTCTTATAGTTACTGTTACAGTGATTGTTACAGTTCCTGCTACAGTTCGTGTCACAGTTCCTGTTACTGTTACAGTTCCTTAAGTACCTGTACTTTGACTGTTGCTGTTACTGTTACTGCACTGTTTGTGTAACTGTTACTTTTACTGCACTGTTACTGTTACTGTTACGTTTACTGTTACCGTTACTGTTACTGTTATTGTAGTTAGTTTATTTCTTATATCGCGTATTGTAATTGTAATGGTAATTGTAAGCTTTCTGTGGCTTGGAGCTAATGGTTCATTGGATAATACGGAGTTCGGAGTATGCATACATTGACTTAACTGGCAAATGGTATGGTATGTCTTGAGGGTTGTTGGGGCTGGGGATTCAACTACACGAATAGGAATATTAAAAAAAAACCAACCATAGTATCGTTAAGCAGACCTTCTATGGGTAGGTATTCTTGCTTTTTGGTTTCTGCTTTCGGTATATGCTGCTTCTGTTTATGCTTTCTGGGCTCTTACTGCTGCTATTTCGAGTATCAATATGCTATTTAGTTAGTTTAGTTTAGTTAGTGGTTAGCTTCTCCTCCCTCTACCCCACGGCGTAGAGTCGGAGTTATGCGTTCTGTACTCACTTGTGGACTGAGTGTGTGTGTGTGTGTCTGAATATTTCTGGTTTTCGGCTTTAGTAAGTGGTACAAAGTTGATATTGTAAACAACGTTTAGTTGTAGTTTGGGTTTTACATTTACATTTACATTTCCACATTTATTGAGCATAATAATAATAATAATAATAATAATGATAATAATAATAATAATATTAATAATTAAATAAAAACGAGGTGACATTTGTGGATATGAGGTTCGGTTCTCTGTTCTCTGATCTTTGATCTCTGATCTCTCGCGTGGGCATAACAAACACGGAGGGTTCTCCCTTATATGTAAGTAAAATACACAGTATACACAGTATTTTGCGGTACGTTAAACTTATTATAGTCGTGTGTGTTTGTGTGTGTATATATATATATATATATATAGTATGTAGCGTAGGCTAAGTAAATCGAAAATTTGGTATCAAAACGTCGATGATTAATATCAAACTTAATCAACTTTTCAGACTTTTCGGTTTGCCAAAAGAAGCAAGAACAAAAAAAAATATAAAAAAAAATACTATGGGGGAATTATGCTTTCTGTGAGTCGGTCGGTGTACGTGTGTGTCTCTGTGTTTGTGTTACACTAAGTGCTAATTATAATAGGTTTTCTTTTTTCATTTTCTTCTTTGTTTTGTATAAAAAATAAAATTCGACTATACTCGCACACAGCGTTTTTAGCTCCTGCTTCTGCTTTTGCTTTTGCTTCTGTTCCTGTTCGCGCTTCTGCTTTTCTGCTTCTGCTTTCTCCCACCGCTCGAGCTCCCTTTGGGGGTATGTAAAGATACCCTGGCAGGCCCATTTCCCCCATGTTTAACTAAGGCTACTACTGATCATCATCAACTCTCTAGCGTATTATTCAGTCCCCGTCCGATCTCTCCTCTACCAAGATGAAATTGCACGAAGTTCCACTTCGAATCGATCGTTCAATCTTCAGTCTTCAAATTAATGTAAGGTGCGAAGCAAATTAATACCCCTTCAATTTTGATTATGCGTTCAGTGTATAGTATGTGTTTGTGTGTGTGTGTGTGTGTGTGTGTCTCTGCCAATGGGAAAGCATATTACATACATATATATATATATAGAATATATATATATAGTCGCCGTCGTTGTTGCTGTCAACCGACAATTTCATTGTTCGCGCGTTGAGTTGTTGAGTTTAAAGCTAGTCAGTCCTTGTCCTAGTCCTCCTCCTTAACCTTCTCCTCTGTCTGCGCCACCTCTGCTTTAGTTTCACTTTCACTTTCACTTTTACTTTCAGTTCTATGTACAATCCCCTCAGATCTTCCCCAAGATTTTTATGGCCTTGCTGTGTGTGTGAGTCCATAGTCTTAGTTGTATCCATATATTATTATATTCGTTATAGTTATTCTGTTGATATTTTTATAGGTAAAAAAAAAATTGTATTACACACACAGTTCTTGTTGCTTTCTGCTTTTTTCCTTTTCTTCTTTTTTTTTCAGTGACTTACTTGGTAGGTCTAGGTTTACATGGGTTTTTTACATAGACCTGGGCTCTACTACTCATTTCATGAATATTTTTAGTGTACACATATGTTTTGTTTATATATATATATATATATCTTCTCTGATATCTGATATCTTACTATGATACACATTAATATATATATAAAAAAAAAAAAAAAAAAATGCATTAGTTTTATGTACTTTTTGTGTGTGGAGATGAAGAAATAGACATTAGAGAAAATGCTGTACAAAGACTGGAAATTGGAAAGGATTTTTGGGGTTAGGGTTTCTGGAGTTTCGGGGTTTTGGTTACAACCCTAATGTTGGGGTATTCGTTTCCTTTCGGTTCCCTTGGCTAATACTCGGGTTTGTGCTTATGGGTTTTGGGGGTTGAATGTATGAGTGATTAACAGTCTTCTCTCCCGGCTGCTGCTGCTGCTTTTGCTTTCTTCTATTCTAAATCTCTAGGTTCTGGCTCTTCTAAAAACTCTCGCCTCCCAATTTGGGAGAGTGAAAAAAATCCTTATATGTACGAGTGTGTGCGCGTGTGCGTGTGTGTGTGTGTGAGAGTGTTTTCGCTTGTGTCCTTGCAAGTCCTTTAGTCCAGTGTTTTTTTTTTTATATCGTAAAAGACTTTTTTGTTTCTGCGCTTGCTTTATAATCAAGTCGTAAATATAATCACAGTTTTTCCATTTGCCTAAAAATTGTTTTTTTCTTTCTATCTCTCTCTCTCCGTTTGCCTTCTGGCGTCTCTCCTCTCCTCTAGGTTCGTTCGTTCGGTTCCTTGGTATCCTTGCTGGCTTGCATTATCATCATTATCATCTTCCCGTCGCTGTCCTGGCCGAAAAAGTCTTTAAATTTTCCGCTTTTCTGTGAGATCCGAAATATACATGGTGTGTGTGTGGTGTGAGGTGTGTGGTGTGACCTGTGGTTGTGAGTGTTGGTGAGGCTGTGTTTCCTCCTCCTCCTCCTCCTCCTGATGATCCTGCTCCTGCTGCTGCTGTTCCTGCTCCTGCTTTTCCTTCCTTCCCTCCTTGATCCTAGCGCTCCGTAGCATACTTTCCCGCGCTTATTGGTCTAGTAAATTCATGCGTTCGTAGGAATGCTGATGCGGATGCTGCAGCTGGTGGGGATGCTGGTGCGACAGCGGATGCTGATGATGGCTTAGGTGATGCGGCAAATGCGGATGGAATCCACCACTACCGCCGCCGCCGCCGCCATTACCACCACCACCCTCCAGCTGTGTGAGATCCACGGTGGGCGTTGTGCCACTCGAACCCGGTCCGTACTCTCCACCTTCCACACCTCCCACTCCCACTCCTGGTCCTGGTCCTGGTCCCGCTGCAGCTGCCGCCGCCGCTGCTGCTGCCGCTGCTGCCGCGGAGTTGTTGAGCGCCACGTGGAACAGCTGCTGCAAGAGTTGCTGCTGATCTTATAAGAAATCCATGCACGGCTTGACAATGCCCGGCGATGACTGCTGCTGATGTTGTTGTTGCTGCTGCTGCTGTTGCTGTTGCTGCTGCTGCTGTTGCTGGTGGGCCGCTGCCAGTTGAAGCGTGGAGCTGGCCGTACCACCGGCCACCGCGGCGGCACCCACAATGGGCGATAGCAGCAATTCGGCGGCTGCAGCTGCTGCTGCCGCGGCAGCGGCCACAGCATTACCGCCAGCACCGCCGGCACCACCGGCTCCACCGCCACTCGCCGCGGCGGCGGCACTTAGCGAGCTGAGGGACTGATGCAGACGGCTGCCAGGACTGCCCACCGCTTGGCCAACGCCACCGCCATGATGGAAATACGAATGATGATTCTTCTGCCGGCGATGATAGATACTCTTGTGGTTGTTCAGCGAGTTCAGTGTGCGGAAGACCTTGTGGCACAGATTGCAAACGGCATTGTTCAGCGGCTGCAGATGCTGCTGCTCCTTGTGCCGCTTCAGGGTGAGCTTGGTGCTCAGCAGCTTGCCGCAGACATCGCACCGATGGCAGGCATTCAGCGGAAGGGGTAACAGCAAGCGATTCGCCTGGGCGACATCCTGGGCCCGGACCGAGGACAGGAGACTGCCGGCGGGACTGGCGCCGCTATTGCTGCTGCCCCGCTGCGAGGCGGCGGCGACATTGCCCGCGGCCGCCGA
This sequence comes from Drosophila aff. chauvacae BK-2020, assembly GCA_018903765.1. Taxonomy (NCBI): domain Eukaryota; kingdom Metazoa; phylum Arthropoda; class Insecta; order Diptera; family Drosophilidae; genus Drosophila; species Drosophila aff. chauvacae BK-2020. The sequence continues at coordinate 7,394,207 of JAEIGO010000395.1, read as the reverse complement.
GGGCGATAGGGACGCCCGACGTGCATGATGCATGAGGGCATGATGATGCTCCAGCGGTGATCCCGCCCGGGCCAGGGCATGGGCATGGGCGGCATGCGCGGCATGGGCATGGGCATGATGGGCGGCAGCCGCTGCGGCAGCGGCGGCACTCAACTCGTGGTGGGTGGCATGCAACTGATGGTGGCTGGGTAGCAGCGACAGCGGATGCTGGCCAAAGTGCGGATGATGCGAGGAGGGCGGCGGCGGCGGCGGCTGTAGTGGCGATGAGGATGGTGATCCACCGGGGCCGGCTCCTGCTCCCACTCCTCCTCCTCCCTCCAGCTCCCGATCGTGGGATAGCGAACGCTCCCGCTCTCGCTCCCGCTCCCTCTCGCGCTCCCTCTCACGCTCTCTGTCCCGCTCTCGCTCCCGCTTCAGATAGGCGCTGGGCGAGGGCGTGGCACTGTGGCCCGTTTCCGTGGCGCCGCCCAGGGAGGAGCGGGAGACGCTACGTTCGCTGCCGGCGGCAATGTGCAGATCGCTGCCGCTGGACTTGCCGCTCTGCTTCAGTTGGTGCTGTTGTTGTTGTTGTTGTTGTGGACTGTTGGTGAGTGTTGTGGAATGATGTTGTTGTTGTTGGAGGAGGTGGTGGTGTGGTTGTTGATGGTGTTGTTGTGGTGATGATTCTGGGTCTACTTGTTGTTGATTGTTGCTGTTGTTGTTGTTGCTGTTGTTGTTGTTGTTGTTGCTACTACTATTACTAGGGTTGCCACTACCGCCGGGCACTATGACGCCGCCGAGTAGGCTGCCGGTGTTGCCACCTAAACGGTCATAAAAAATAGGAAGAGAAGAAAAAAAGAGACAATAGTGACTTTTCTGTATATTTGACTTTGTTGTTATTATTTTTTTTTTCAGTTTTTTTTTCTGTTTTCTGTTTGTAATTGTTGTTTAGTAAGTGTGTATGTCTGTCTGTTTGGTTTTTGGTTTGTGGTGTTTTCGTGTCGTGTGGTGTGTTTTTTGTTGATGTTGTTAGTGTGTCTTGTGGCGTGTCTGTTCTTGTTTCTGTTTCTGTTTGTTTTTGTTTGTTGTTGTTCTTGTTGTTTTTGGTTTACTTTTATATAACACTAACAAATCCAGGCTCAAAACAATGTAAATTTGCTAAGTTTGCAAGTTTGTTGCTTTTTCATTCAATTTTTGCTTTTATTTTGCTTTTGTTTCTATGTATTTTGCTTGAAAGAACGCTGCTGCTGTTCTCTCGATTCAAAATCTGATTCAGATTCGGAGTGCAATTCGCATTTCGATTTTCGATTATCGGTTTATGATTTTTTTCTCATTCCCTTGATATTTTTTTTGTTTTGTTTTTTTTTTTTTTTGGTTTGGGGAAAACGCATGGAAATAAAATGGTAATAAAACGGTTTGTTGACTGTTGTTGTTGTTGTAGCTGTGGCTGTTGTTGTTGTTGTTGTTATAATTGTTGTTGTTCTTGAATTCGAATTTTGAAGAGTTCTCGTGCCGCAGGTTAGGTGGTTTTGTGGTTCGAAACTCGACTTGACTAGGCAGACTTGAACACAAACTCGAACTCGAACTCAAACCCGAAACGAACTCAAGCTCGAACTCGAGTTCGAAAGTCAGTGCCGTCCCCCCCGAACACCAAACGGAAATTCGGGCGAGAGACCTTTTTTTTTTGGTAAATAATTTGTTGGTGTCGTGCCAATATTTTTTGAAGTGTGATTCTAGTTTCGTGGATGATTTCTTTTAAACCAATTTGTTTGTCTTCGATTTAGTCATCGATTTGGATTTTCTCGATCTATCGATTGCTCGATTGTTCGAATGTCGATTCAATTTCGATATCAATTTTAATTCCAATTTTGTTTGCGTTCAATTTTCGTTTGTCGTTGGTCGTTTTCGATTTCTTTTTTTTTTTAGCAAAATTTTGAAACATTTGTTTTTGGCCTGATTGATTTGTTCTTGTATATATATAAAATATGTTTTTAGTATTATTTTGATTTCTTTTTTTTTTTTTTTTTGTTATTTCGTTTTTTTTTTTTTAGTTTAGTCGCAAGTTGTCAATAATTTTTGCTCTTGCGGTTGTCACTAGTGTCTCTTTTTTTCAAACTCAATCGCAGCACCGTTGCCTGTGTTGGGTTCTGGATAGGGGTTGGGATAGGGAGCCAAATGTGCGGTAGAGATTAAGGTGCTTGGGTTGGGGACACACACTCAGGTTGTTAACGACTTTCTCCAATGGTCGGTGGTGTGTGTGGATCGGGGTCACCTAGGGGCGTTGGTGATGTGGATGTGGGTTGAGTATTAGTAATTGTGTTTCGCTCATCATGGGGCTTAAAGTAGTGATCCTGCAGCTGAGAGAGAATGTGTCGGTTCGATTCAGTTCGGTTCTGGGTTCTGGGTTCGGGTTTTCAACACACGTTACAATGAAAACACTGAGGAGCTCTGGGGGTGGGGGGGTCGGTCGGGAGTGGTGGTGAGTTAGGTAGAATGAGGTAAGTAGTGGTGAGTTCTGCCCTAGCTGGGGTTAGTTCCCACGGTATGAGAGCCTGACGCCTCGAGTGACATGCATACAACATTGAGACCAGGGGGGTTGGTTGGATCTGGGGATATCTGGGGGAACGGGATAAATGAAATATTCGCTTTGATGTGTAGACGTTTATTGTAATTATCATTAATCGAATATTGAGCGCAAGTGCAATCGCTCTTATATCGTACATCGTACATGGATCTCAACTGCTTGGCTTGCGTGTGGCTGTGGTTGTGATTGTGGTGTGGTGTGGTTTTGTGTGGTGTGTGGTGTATATATGGATATATATTTGCTTGTATCATAGGTATATCTTAACTGTATCTTTACTTAGCAGCACTAAACATTAACGAACACAGGTGTACTCAATATATCAAAGTATCCGGGTCAAAACATTTCTTAGCCTTCTATATTTATGTGTATAATAATCGCATAACTAGGTTAACATTAAATACAATACAAAAAAATGCAAAAGAATAAAAAAAAAATTCACTTACACGCTATGGGTTAAACATTTCTCTTAGCCTAGGGCGTGTGTACGGTGTGTGTGTGTATGTGTTGTGCGGCCTAAACCTAACTATTCAGAATCGTTACCTAGGTTAGAGTATTTCAAGAAAAGATCCTTTGCAATTGGTCGGTCGTTCGGTCGGTCGGTCGCTCGCTCCCTTTCGCTCTTCTCCCATACTCCTAAGCCTGGTCAAATAGTAACGCTCATTTCATTCAACATTCTATATATATATATATATATACTATATACTTTTTATATGCTTTTGTGTGTGTTTAGGTAAAAACTGTAAAACTTTAGCTTGGTCTTTCTTTATTTCAGTGCAGTAAAGAGAAAGAGAGAGTTAAATCGTACGTCTAACGTGATCGATAATCGATAATATATTTATATATTAAATTTAGAACAACGCCACGCTGCTCTTCTCTGCAAATCTGATAAATTGTATTTAGTTAAAGCCATTTCGAAGAATTCACTACGGGCACCTCTGCTCTGCTTTGCTCAGCCGTGGCTGCTCTAGCTCCTGCCATTCTAGCTCCTACTTAACGTTATTAAGACTTGTATAGCTGACGACAATAATGGTGTATAGATGGGGTGTAGTTGGGAATGGGGCATGGATTGGGAATGAGTAGGGAATGGGTAAGGCATGTGGCATGATTTTTTCATGGTTTTGGGAATGGGTTTGTCACGCCTTTCACTTATTAGAATAAAGATGACTTTCTCAGAGTGACGGAAGTGGGACTGGATGTCTACGACTATCGATTACTCTTGTATAAACTGTGTATCCTGTGCTTAGCAACTACCAAAGGCAACTAATTGTAACTAGCCTAGACTGTGTCTCTCTGTGTGTCGCTTGGACGACGATACCTTCCTAAAGTTAAATATGTGTACAAAAGCACCGTTCTGCATTTTCTGTGAGTGTGTTATCCGTGTGTGTTTCCTATGCCTTACAAGAACCGACTAAGGCGAGCCCTTCCCTCCCCTCAACTGGAAAATCCTCCATCGCTGTGCCGGTGGTGCTGGTGGTGCTGATGTGGCTGCTGCTGCTGCTGCTGCTGCTGCTGCTGTGGGTGATGACGGCGCGGCTGCTGGTAGTCAAAGTACATGAAGCCCTAGGAGGAGGACGAGTGATGATTGAGCTGCTGCTGCTGATGGTAGAAGCTATTGGCGTTTGGCGTTTGGGCGACCACCGCGCTACCCGGCTCCTGCTTGGGCTGCTTGAGGTTGCGATGGTAGATGCTCTTGTGATTGCGGAGACTATTCAGCGAGCTGTAGACGCGTTTGCAGATGTTGCACACGGGCTCCTTGGTGGGTCGCATATGCACGTTCTGGATGTGACGCTTGAGGCGTGTCAGTGAGCTCAGGTTCTTGTTGCATGGATTGCAACGGAAATCATCGCCGCCGCTGGTTGCACTGCTGAGTCCGCCGTTGCCACCGCTGCTGGCACCGCCGACTCCGCCGCCACCGCCACCACCGCCTCCCGAGGTATTAAGACCTGCATTGGAGTTGTTCAGCGAGCTATTGGCACTGCCGCTAGTCGAGGCCGAGGCTGCCGAGGCCGCCATGTTGGCCATTACCGCTGCTAGCATTTGCTGCTGGGCCGTGGTGGCCGCTGTGTTGGGCGTTGGTGTACTGCAGGATCCCAGGATGCCATTGGGCGTCTGGCTGCCAGAGCTGCTGCTACCCTGCTGCTGATGCTGCTGCTGCTGCTGCTGCTGTGAGGTCTGGTGTTGCGACGTCTGGTGCTGGTGCTGATGCTGGTGCGAATGTGGATGCTGCTGCAGAGCGGTCACCGAGAGGCCGCCGTTGCTGCTTCCGTTGGCTGCGAATGTGGAGAGGTTAAGGCCACAGATGCCGGAGGCACTTGTGATGGCTGTAAGTCGAGTTGGAGTTCGGGTTATTGTTGTTGGTGATGGAGTTTTGGTTGTTGTTGTTGAGTTGGAGTTGTGGTTGTAGTTGGTTGTTGTTGAGTTGTTGTAGTTTGTTGGTAGAGAGTAAACGTTGTTGTTGTTGGTAATCAAGTTGTTGTTGTTTATTGTTGTAGTTGTAGAATTTGTCGTCAGTTTACCTGACGACAAAGTGGGGAAGAAAGTCAGAAAACGTCGCATTAGCCCAAGGACAACGAGTTTTATTTATTGGAATTTTCAGTAATTTTTTTTTTTGCTTCAATTTCTCTTTGGCTTCGGATTTTGTCTTCTGATTTTTGAATTTTGAAATTTTGGAATTTTGACTCGATTCTTTCTTATTTCTTTCTGTGTTTTACTTTTCTTCTGTTTTTTGCCGGATTTTTTGGTCGAAACAAATGAATTTCGTTAGCATTTTTTGCATCAAATATAAGTAAGTTGCTTTATTTTTTATGCTTTAGCTTCTGCTTCAACTTCAACTTCAACTTCAGCTTCAGCTAATTGGCTAAATTTAACTTTGGATTTATTTTTCGATTGTTCAATCTGTTTTCTTTTTTTTCTTGTCTTTTTCTTGTGCGTGACATTAGAGAGAGACAGAGAGAGAGAGAGATAGATAGATAAATAGACATATAGGAAGAGAGAGGTAGAGAGGGAGACATAGAGGGGGCGAAGAGATAGATTGATTGGAGCAAGGATCAGGATCATTATCGAGATCGGGAGAAGGGCAGATGTGGAAAAGAAAACGTTGATTCTTCTGGTGGGGGAATTCTTCTGTGCGGGACTAGGGGGGGTGGTATGAGAAATTTACTTTCTTTTTTGATTGTTCGTCGACGTTGAGAATTGTTAATGGTTTCTTTTGTTTCTTTCGTTCTTTGTTTCTTCTCGATCTGATCGACTGATGGACAGACACTAAATTCTTCGGGGTTTCATTCTTCTCTTGTTTTCTTCTTTTTTTTTAAATTTGTTTTTTTCTTTTTTCTCTGTGGTTTCTTTGGTTTGAGGTTTAAAGGTTGTTTGTTTGGCTGGTGTTTTGGGTTGTTTGTTGGTTTGTTGTTTTTGTTGTTGGGTTTGTTGGTTGTAGTTGTTGTTTAACTCATTACCAAGTGTGCAGTGTGGTAATTTACAAAGGGATTTTAGAATAGGGGAAAGGAGGAAGTTTCTTTTTAAAATACAAACGTGAGAGAAGGAGGAGCTATAGAGAAGTGTGTGTGTATTGTTCGGTTTCCCCTGTATCTGTGTGTTTGTGTGTGTGTCAAACACCATCACCGTTAAGTTCTAGTAGTAGTGGTAAAAGTAGTTGTGTTCTGTGTGTTCTTCCAGTGTTCGTGTTTTCTGTGTTCTCTCTGGCCCTCCTCGGTGTCTCTGTGTGTGTGTTTGTGTGTTGCGTGTGTATTTCGTGTTTGTGTGTGGGCATAGGGGGTGGTGGGAACTGTGTGTTCAGGGTGTGTCACTTAATAAGCACTAAAATTAAACCCTCGCCAAAATCACCGTCATCTTCTTTCTTCACTTATATATTCATCATCATCATCATCATCCTCTCTTCTCTCTGGGCTCTTAACTTTACTGGTTTTCGAGTTCGATTTTTCGATTTTCAGTTTCAATTTCAATTGTTCCATGATAGCAAAAATTTTGTAAAATGTACATTGTGCTTAGATTACATAGCTCTACTTTTTTTTCATTCTTTTGGAATGCTTTTGAAGGGTTGGAATGATTGGAATTGTTTTAAAAACATCTCTACGATTTTAATGTTTCAAATCTCAGTTTTGATATACCTTTTCCATCCCTTCGGCCACTTTCCAATCGATCAATCGATTTTCATCAATTTTGTGTGTGCTTAGTTGGTAACTTAAATAGATCGGTGATCGGTACTCGATAATTGGTGATCAGTGATCGGTAGATACATTTTTTTAATCGATTTTTTTTTGCGATTTCTTTTATTCTTTTTTGTCGATTATTTTCGATTCTAGTTTCAGATCGGAACTTAAAATTAGTGAATTTTGAATGCCTTCGCATGGGAGTTAAAGTTAAATTAGGGTTTTAATTCTACGTAAAGCTAAGTAACTGATTCTTCTTTCTGCCTTTGTGTTGTTGTTGTTGTTGGTGTGTTCTTGTGTGTGTATGTATGTGTTCTTGTTTTTTTTTTTTTAATAATAGGAATAGCAACAAATATATATGTATATATATAGAGCGTAATTTAAAGCGGTTTGTCAATCAATCAATTTTATATACTTGAAGCCTTGAGTTGTTTTTCTTGATCAGTTTTTGTGTTCTTTTAGTTTTAGTGCTGGTTTGGGGGATGGTTGGGGGTGGGCTTAAGGATAAAGGATCAGGTGTGAGATTGTATCATGTATCGAGTTGTCTGCTTGGGTCGCCTGAGGCTGTATCTTTGGGGAGTTGGGGGGTTTGGTTTTTAGTAAAGCGGATTTATAATACGTATACAGGGGGGGTTAGATCAATCAATTCTTAACAATATCACACTAGTTTGTGTGTGTATGTGTGTTTGTTTGTTTGTGTTGGGGTGGGTAGTATATATATAGTATATTTATATATATATATATATTTATGTTTTATTTGGGGAGGACCTTTTTGGTCGGTGGTTAGTACAATTGGAAAGTAAAGTAGAGGTTAGCTCTAGGTTAGATCTTTTTATTTTTGTTAGCTGTTGGAGCGCTTAAACGAGTTCATGTATGTGTGTGTGTGTGTAGGTGTGGGTGTGCGAGTGTGTGCGGGGGACAGGCTTGTGTGTTTGTGTGTGAGGGGGTGAGTGTATGGGGTGGGGGCCCTTAAACGACTCCTTCAAAGGAGTTGGGGGGTTCGCTCTCAGTGATTTTTCGCTTTATTTCATTTCAGGGGGGTCGGGGGAGGTGTAGTGCGTGTGCGTGTGTGCGTCCTGTGGTGAGTCTATGCGTGTGTGTGTGAGCTGCAGTGTGACCTTGTTTTGTTCCGTTTCTATTTCGAGCAGAAACAGATCAAAACGGAATGGAATGGAAAGGAACAGAGCGAAATGAAGCACAACTGTACGCCCTGTGTGTGTACTGTACTTTCGGTGAGTGGGTTTTCGTGATCAAATGCCAATAGTTGAGAGGAACCTGAACGCGGAGAAGTACCTATTTGATATTCTGAGAGTCAAAGGTTGGGGTGAAATGGTAGACTCTATATATACATATATATATATATATATATATGGTAGACTGTACGCTGTAGATTGGGGGCAGGGTTTGCGGTGTATTTGTGTTGTTTATGTGTCAGTGTATGGCCGAATTCAGGGGACAAGGTGCAAAAGACAACTCTGAAAATGGGTCTGGGACAAAACCGAAAAGCGGAACTGTGAAAAGGGCAGCAAAAAAGTGTCCCTTTCCATCGTCACAAAGACAGGGGGGCTTCGCAGTTGTTTTTTTTTTTTTTTTTTATTTCTTTTGACAAGACACATTGAAAATGAATGTGGAAATTCGTTCGAATGCAATTTGTTGTATTTTGTTGGTTGTTGTAAATAAAGCTTTTCTTTTGACTTTGCTGTTGGTTGGGTTGGGGGTGGAGCGGGTCAATGGATGGTTAATTTGTTTTTTTTTCGGGTGGGTTTACATAGTTTTAGACACAAGCACGACGACGTACAAATAAAGGAAAGAGTTCAATATTCAATATATATATATATATTATGTAAGGGTATTATGTATATATTCGATCTTCAAATGCGTTGCGTTTTACATGGAAACTAAAAGTTGACACCAATAAAATTTTGATTGCAAAATGTACTCGGTGTTTTTTTAAGAGAGAGCTGAACTCTCTTCCGTTTCATGTCTAGTGTTCTCTTTATTTTTTTGCTTTCTTCTGGAACTTTGGAATGAAACAAAACAGAAAGAGGGGGGAAAACAACGCAAAGAAAATCGCAAATTGGCAAATTGACTTTCTACTTTAAAAAGGAAATCATAGGCTTCAAAACCAAACTAATAATTATAATAATTATTAATTCAACTTTCCTTTTCGAAAATAAAAAAAAATCGGGAACGAAACAAAAAATTCGTACGTTTAGGGGACTTGGTTTTCTCTATGTATGTGTGGTTGTGGGCTTGTATGTGTGTGCGTGTGTGAGTGTGTGTGTAAGTGCGTTTTTGCTGTTTTTGTTCTTGTTGGTTGTAAGTAACATTTAGCTGAGAGTTTTGAGTGGTTTTACTTTAGCACACAAGAATGAAACGGAACGGAACGAACAAAAAAACGAGAAACAATGCAAAAAGAAACAGAAACAACGAAACTGAAACGGAAATGGAAACTAAAAACGGTATTACAACGATTTTAGAAACATAATAAACACGAGCATAAGTAAACTCTTTCGTCACGGTTTAGTATCATGGTAGCATTCGGTACTATTTTGTGTAATCTGTTCTTGGGTTCGGGATCAGGGACATGGTGTGTGCGTGTGCGTGTGCGATGGCTGATCGAATGGAGCAAAACAGCTGCCAAATACAAGTAGCAAAACACACACCAAACAGGAGGAGTCTCTCACAGAGCAACGAGGAGAAAAGAGCTGGGAATTGGGAGCTGAGAGCTGGGTCCCTGGGTCCTGGGAAGTCTGATAGCTGAGAGCCGGATTGTTGTGGCCTGACCGCAAGCCCGCACATGTGTGTGGCCAAAGGGGGGCGTGGACTTGTGATAGAATTTTTGCTAAACACTCTGCGGTTTTGACGGTGGTTGAAAGTTAATTAATTTTCAAAGCAAGTTCATCAACAACAGAATGAAAGGAAGGTGAGGTGAGGTAGTGAGTGCTCCTGGTTGTATTCAGCAATTAAACCGCCGCCACACTACTCTCTTATATTAAGATGCAAAACGCAAGAGAATTTCTTAAGGCAATTTGAAGAGAGACCTTGCGCATCTTATACGGCCTGGGTCTCCCCGCAAGGTAACTCTGTTATAAACTCTGTTCTCCTGGCATATGGTGGGTGCATGGGTGTGTCATGGTCATGGTTGTGATCGTGGTGGGTGGTTGTTGGGTGGTTGTGGTTGTGTGTGACCGAAACAAATGAAAACATTTACCATCGAAACAATCAAACAAGAAAAGAAATTTGTATACGCTTCATACGGCTACGGATTAAAAGGGAACTCGGCTTGAAATCGCAAGGAGCAGTGGGTCAGGTCTCCGGGATCTTAGTCCTCGGTTTCTGTTCGGTTCGTTGAGTTCGTGGGTTTCGTTGAGTTCGTTTTGCTTCCAAGGATCAAGTTCGAATTCGTACTGAGGGGCTTGGTTTTTAGGGGGGTTCTTTGGGGGGCTGGGTGGTGGTTTTTCTTTTTTTTTTTTTTTGCGGATTTCTAGAGTTGAGTCAAACGGGAAATAAATCGAAAGTTAAATCAAAAGTCCTGCTCCTGAGCAACACCTGTGCGATATGGTGTGTGTCCTCCGACAGTCAGTGGCAAACGCAAAAATCGAAAGAAACGAAAAGGACAACAAAAGCGATAAGTAGAAAAAAAAAAAAAAAAAAAAAAACAAAAAAACAGGCAAAACGATAACAAAAATGATTAAAATGAAACGTAACACGATTAAACAAGATCAAACAAGATTGCAAAATAAAGAAATATCAAAAAGGGATCTCTTCGAGCAGTTTTCAAGCAATTTTTCAACTTGCAACCTGATCTTTGGTCTGGGACTTAAAATTTTTGTATTTCTGTTGGACTTTTGTGTGTTTTTTCTTTACTTTAGACTTAAGACTCTTTTTTTTAGGTTTACTTTAAGCTTTGGTTGCTTTTGCCTTTCATTTCTTTGAGTATTCTGGGTTATTCTGACTTTGGATATAATATTTTTTTGACTCTTGGTAAAAAAAAATTGTTTTATTTTTTCTTTTCTTTTTTTTTGGCATTTGCATTTGATGTAAAAAATGTAATAATGAGCTTTTTTGTATTTTTTTTTTAATATAGTTTTTTTTTGAGCGCAAATAGAGCGGAACAATAGAGAATACGGATAGTGAAAGGCTTGGACTCACCTTGGGGGGAAACGGCGAGGTCACCGGACTGCTGCAACTGGGTGTTGAGACCTGAGGAAAGGATAGTTCAGATCCAGATCCAGAGAGAGGGAAGGAGGGCAAGACAGAGGCAGGTAGAGAGAGATGGAGAGAGAGAGAGCGAGAAAGAAAGAGTAGAGAAAGCAGAGAAGCTTCAGTTAGTATTTAGTTAGTTTAGTTAGTCAGCCGGATTACTTACCAAGCAACGCTGAGTGATCGAGATTGCTCATGGGAAAGTTGAAGGCGGCTGCCTGGAACATCTTGTTCTCCGCCGGCGACATAATGAACTGCGGGGCGGCATGGTGCGTGGCAAGACCATCGCCAATTTCCTCATCATTGCCGGAACTATAAACAATCAACAACATCAACAATTATTTAAAATAAGACAAAACTACAAAAATAAATGAGGAAAACCAAAACCCACCTCAATGAGCCCTTGCCCCCATCACCGCTGCTGGATCGATTGGCATCATGCTCGCCGGTGGAATCATTGCTGTGCTCATCATTGGCATTGGCATTGTTGTTCGTCGAACAGACCAGCTCCATGGGCTCCGATTTGACATCATCGGCGCCGGCAGAGGCCCGGGCCAAGGGCGAGGGTGTCAAGCTGCCCAGTTTGTCGCTAATGGAGATTCCGTTGCCATTGCTAGCGCCATTGCCAGTGGGTCCGTTGCCTGTTTAAAGAAAAGGTTTGTTTTTAATGTTGAAGCCCTTAAAAGTCTCCCTAAGTACAACTTACGCTTTCCTTCCTCCTTGAGCGGCGGTGTATTGTTGTTGTTGTGGTGCTTAATCGTGCTAAAATCGGCCGGTGTCTGTTGGGGCGAAGTGCTGCGGGCATGATGGAGCGATGGCAAGTCCGGGCTGCTGTTATTATTGCTACCGGAACCTCCACCGCCACCACCACCGGAGAGCGGCAAGCCGCCATTATTGTTATCAGAGCCGCGTGGCCGCTTGAGAGCATGCGAAGACTCCTCGGCGGCAACACTGTTGCGATGCATCATGGCCATGCGCTTCATCAGCTGATTACTGAGGTGCGTGGGCAGCGAGGGCACTGCGGGCGGTGGCGGTGAGCCCGCACTTTGGCGGCTAAACAGTGTAGAGGCGCCGCCATCGTCGTGTATCGAGGAGCCATGATGGGGATGTGGATGCTGCGAGTGGGCGTGAGAGTGAGAGTGCGAATTGAAGGGTGTGCGTCCGGCGCCGGCATTGGCCAGATTCTGGATTTGGGCCAAATGCTACAAAGATATATAGGGTTTCGAGATAGATATTACACTAAATATATAAGCTATGTATGTATACTCACGCTGTGTGTGTCCTCCGCCTGCTGCTGTGTGAGGCCCGAGACGCGCAGCACCTCGGCGGTCTTAAGGAATGACTGCAGCGACTTTTGATGCACATTCACCTCGCCATGGTAGATGAACTCCACCAGCGAGTGCAGGTCCATGAAGTTTACATCCTGCAGCAATATGACCGGGTGTTTGCAGGGTGTGCTCTGTAAAGTAGGTAAGCCGGAAGGCGAGGGATTAGTCACAATGTAACCCTGATAGCCCTACTTTAAACCGTTTGCCCTCACAATTATTATCTTTGTCTGGGGCCCACAGACAACCTTCAATTTGAAGCTACAAATTATAAAAAATAACAAAAAAGAAGAAAATTATGTAAAAAGAAATAAGAAATTACAACAAATAATGAGGCAAATGTCAACAACAGGCAACGATTTGAACGTTTCGCTTTACGAGTTTCGGTTTTCGCTGATTTTTTCTTCCCCCTTACCCCCGAGACTTGCATTCCCTCTGCCATGTGTGGTGCCTGTCCCTGTCCCCCGTCCCTGTTCAGGGCCAGTGCATTCCAGTTTCTGCCGCTTGCTGTGTGTGAGTTTCACTTATCAAGTGGAACTCCAACAAAGGGAGCTGTGTTGCCTGGCTGTTGCTTTTGCTAGAAATTGGGTCAAGTCGCGCCGCTTCCCTCCTCGAAGATCGCACATCGCACATCGTCGTCCCATCGTCGTTGTCTTATATTTACTTGCCTTTTGTGCAACTCTCAGAGACACACACGCAACTGGATACCAAGTATTTGCGATTGGGTTTAATGCCAAGAGAGAGAGAGAGAGAGGGAGAAAGAGATTGCGGAATCGAGGTCAGCTTTGATGGGAGGTAGGGTAGGGTAGGGTAGAGCAATGAAGATCTCGATCTCTGCAGCTGGCACATCAACATCATCGTCATGCAAATAATGCCTGCCTGGCTGGCTGGCTCTGAGGGCGTGGTCTTTACACAAAAGCCAGAATGCTTTTAGCAAAAACAGCTATTAAGCAGCCACCTCTGACCCTCCCGAGAGACGACCCCCTTAGGATACAGCAGTCGCTGTTTGTCGCTGTCTTTTGTTGTTTTGGCAGTTTTTACACCTAATTAAAATAATGCGCTGCAGTTAATTAAATATTTATGCATAGGCGCAAAGTCGCGCACAATTGCGACGCCAAGTGCTCTGGTGGGGCGGGGTCTCTGACTGGGACTGGAACTGTGCCTGCAGCTGGGCGAGAGCCAAGTGCGAGTCCTGTCCACTCTGTCTCTGGCTCCTTTGTGCAGCTCTTCCTTCTCCTACTCGTCCTGCTCCTGCTTGTCCTGTTCCTTGCCTGTATTAACATTTTTTGGCGCCCAACGGGGGCTGACAGTGCCCCCTTGTATGTATTCCAAATTGAATTTACAAAGTTTTGTGCCGCTTTTTGTTGGTGCAAGCCCAGCCAGCCAGGCCAGCAAAGTTTTGTATACTAATTTCTTGGGTACATAATAATTTCCCTCCCCACCCCTCCCGGCACACATACAATAAAAAAAAATCCGTTGCCTTTGTTGTCGTTGCTGTTTTTCTTGTTTTCCTTTTTTTGTCCCATTGCATTTAGTTGGCCTTTTTAACAAATTAAATGCCGACTTTTGCAGTTTTTTTTTTTTTTTTTTATTTTGGAAAGAATAAGCAGCAGGAGAAGGTGGTGCAGGAGGATCACAGAAAACTTTGCCAGCGACTTGACATGTTCTTGTTTCGGTACCCAGACCTGTCCTGTCCTGCCCTGTCCTGTTCTGTTCTGCCTACCCTCTGTTGCGTAATCATCTGGAGCTGGAGAAGGAAGGAAGCTTCTCCTAATTGCAGTTCCTACAAAAGCCAGGATCCAAAAACCAAACAACTTCCCACCTCCCTTTTTGCCTCAGCCCGTGTCTCTTTTTGTTTGTAATAACAGAAAAAGCAGCAAGTTTTCTATCATGTTAACAAATCATGTCGAAAGAGACAGAGTAACGGAGCTCCATGGAGGGCGGGCACTTTGTAATTTATATAATTTCTGCTGCAGTCCCAAATTCCCCCCGCCCCTGCTGACAGCTCCCAACAATGCAAATGGCAAAAATGGCAAACTCTAACTGGCTCAAAAACCGCAATTGCGTGCAAATATTTTCAATGCAGAGGCAGAGCCACAGCGCGCAAAGTTTTGGCGGGCAAACGTCGTCGCCATCGTCGTCGTCGTTGTCGGCAACAACAGCGATTCACATAATTTTAATGTCATAATAAAAATAATGAAGCAAACCTGAAGGAGGGGAAGGAGGGGACAGGCTGCATTAGTTGCAAGAAGTTTTCCTGGGGAGGGGATGGGGGTCTCAAGGATTAGCCTTTCTCTACCCGCTTTGACCTGCTCTATTTTCATGGAGAGGGGCAAGCAGGCCTTATGCGTTGCATGATCGTAGCACACAAATCAATCATACGCCGCGTTGTCCCGCAAAAAGTAAAATATATATATATATGCATATAGAAGTCCTTGCCAAGTCCAACTCATTTGCACCGCAAAAACTCTGCCGGTAAATAAACAGAAACAAAAACTAAGTAAGAGGCGGGCCAGTTAATGCCGTGTTGCAGCTCCTTCCGGCTTCCTTCCGTGGCGTGTCTATCGTGGCAGTTGTTTCTCCTGCTGCTAGTGTCCCAACCCTAAACCCAACCCCAACTAGAAACTAAATGAATTAAAATTCAAGCTAAATGCCACACTATTTGAGCTAAAATTTCACAAACACACACAAAGCTGCAACGGTTTCATTTCTTGGCGATCTCTTTTGCATTTTGCAAGGCAAAGTATATACATATAATGTATATAGTACTTATGCAGAGAGCACCCCCAGGAAGCAGGAAGCTGTAGCTGGAGCACACATGTGTTGCAACTTGCAATGAGGGGAGATAAGGAGGGAAGAGTGGAAAAGTGGGCCCTAAGTGGGTCACACACGCATGCAGATCGCCATGCAATGCGTACACGCAAAAAGAAACTCTTTAAATAAATTTGTTCCCTCGTTTTTTGTGTTCTAAAGCTACCCTAAAGTTTAAACTTTAAAAATACATAAAATAAAAGTATGAAAATATAAGTCTCCATAGATCAATTCTCCACAAAACAAGTTCATGCCTGCTGAAACCTAAAAGAATTTGTATTAATGTATATATTAAACTCATTTCTATAAAAAACCTTAGCAGTTAATTGTTCTATCCCTTCTTAGTTTCCTCAAGCTACATTTGAGCTTAGACTAACTTTTAACTATTAAAAAATACAGCAAAAAAAAAAACCAGTTAATTCCTGCTAGAACCCAAAACTATATCTATAAATGTATGTGCAACGTATCAAACTCACCTTGAGCAGCTCGCGGAAGTAGGGACTGCAGGCGGAGAGGACGACGCGATGTGCCTTGATGCTCCGGCCCTCGCAGGCTAGCGTCACATCGACGAACGCCTCGTCATCGCGCAGATTCTCGAAGGCCGAGGTGATGCTGCTCTGGTAGTTGTTCCAGCGCAGACAAAAGTGCTGTGTATCGTCCATGTTGATGTCGCTTGTTTGGAGGTCCTGCTGATGCTGATGTGCCTGTGGCTGTTGCTGCTGCTGTTGCTGCTCCTGATTCTGATCCTGATCCTGGTAATCAGCGGGTGTGGGTGTACGAGTTGGAGTTATTGGTGTTGGAGTGATTGGTGTTGGTGTATTGTTGATTGCCTGCCGAGCGTTGTGGTCGTTGTTATGGTTGCTGTTGTTATTGTTGTTGTGATCGTCGTCAACCGTCACAACGCTGGCCTTCTTCGAGGTCACCTTCTTGCGTATGTTGGCGGCTTGTGTGTGCCTGTGTGCCAGGTTCCTGTCCTTTGGAAAGGACAGAAAGCTCAGTGGCAGCTACTGGCTTCTGGCTTATGCTCTTTGGTTGGTAGTTGTTGTTGTTGATGAAAGTTGTTGAAAATTGTTGTTGTTGTTGTTGTTGATAGTTGTTGTTGTACTAGTACTTTCCTGGGCTGTGTGTGCTTGTTCACTTAGTGATTACTTAACTGCAAAGCGTAAAAAAAGAAGAGGGAAAAATCCAAGAGAAAACAATTAGAATTCGAGTCGCAATCGGATTACAAAATGGATCAGAAAAAAGTCAGAGACTGAGAGACTGAGCTCCCGGGGGATTCGTGCTGTGCCCGCGGAAAAGTTGTTGAAGCATTTGTTTCTGCTTTGCCATGGCTTTTTTCTGCTCTGTTTTTTTTTTTTTATTTTTCTGTATTTATTTTATTTTCTCTGTTTTCTTTTCGCTTGCAACTATGCGAAATGTTCGAAAATTGTTAACAAATGCAGTTTAAAATGTCAACCACGGCGGCGACGAATGCAGGCAGCAAAAACCCATTTCTATGTCACACGGCGAATCAGAATCAGAGTCAGAATTAAATAAAACTATCAAGACGACAATTAGCACTCGCGAAATGCTTTAAGAAGAAGCAGACGGCTCGAGCAGACGGCGCAAAAAATTTATAACGAATGCAAAAAACCCATAAAAAAAATTATACCTATATAAAAAAGAAAACAACAAAAAAAAGCTGAGGAAGAGACTAAAGAAAAACAGCAAACGCATCGCAAAGTGGGGAAAAAACGAAATTATAACAAATGCGAGTATAACAAGAACACACTTGTGTTGGGGAACAACAACAAAAAATGCAGAATAAAATTTTAAATTTATTTTAATTTTTGTCTCCCTTTTGTTTTAATTATTTTTTGTAAAATTAAACGGATTACAGGCTTAAGTATTATTGGAGAGTGGAAAGTAGCTAAAAGAGAGTGGAGACGCATCTGCACATCTTGCAGAAACACACAGAACCCCATCGAAATCGAAATCGAAACCGAAACACAAAATTCGAATTAAAAACACAGAGAGAGAGAGAGAGAGAGCGCGTCACCCGCTCGCACAGATAAGCGCTAAAAGAGAGAGAGCTTTCGCTCGACATTGAAAGTGAAAACTATTAGATAAGTCCGCCAGGCGTGCGCCCCTTTGCTGCACTTTTTTATTTTCTATTTTTTGCCATTTCTTATTTTTGCTTGTATGTGAGTGTGTCAATGTATTAATAGCAACCCACACATAGATACACACACACTCGAGTTCTCTTTGTCTTGGTCTATGGGAATTACGGGAATGCACGTCATCCCATTACCATTGCCATTCCCACTGCGCTTTCCAGTGAGTGAGCGTAGCGCGAATCCCGTTCCCACCGTTTCTCCGGTTGCCTGCCTGCTCACCTTTCCTGCCGCCGGCGCTCGCTCTGATTGGAACCCGACTCCTGCTACGGCTGAGGCTCGAACTGGAGCTGGAGCTGCTTCCAGCTGTGGATTGTGTTGCTCTGATTGGATTGGGATTGGATTGTGTAACAACTAACGGCTGTTTGGGGCATTTCTTCTAATTCTCTTATTTACGTTCCAATCACTAATTAATTATGACTGTGTTAACCGTGTAACTGTGTTTGTGCGGCTTTTAATTTCGTACAATTTTGACACTCGAAAAACAAAAGAAAATAGAATCACAAAAAAAATGACGACACGCACACACACACACACGCATACATATGCACTCAAGATGGACCGTTAGTTAGGAGCAGGGAAGCGAACCGAAACTAACGAAGCGAGGGAGGGAGCGACCGACCGACCGACCGAACGAACGACACTCGAAACTAAACTAAACTAATTGCGATCTCCCATTGCGATGCTCCTCGGGAGGATGCTCCAGGGAGCCCAGGATGCGCCGAACGCGAATGCTTGGGGGAAACGGAGCGAGATCTCGGTATTTCGGGTTCTCGGATCTCAGCGACTAGTCCGATTTGCGTGTGTTTTGTGTTTGTTGCGTTTGATGATTGCAAGCGTAGAAACTCGACTGAATTCGCGCTAAAGAAGAAGAGAGTGCCGTGCCAGTTGCTGCCGCTGCTTCTGGTTCTGCCGCAGTCGCAGCCAGCGTCGACGTCCAGCACTCACAAAAAGCGCATTAGGCAGCCGAAAAAAAAAAAATAAAATAAATAAACAAAAAAAAAACCGCTCACACACTGGCAAAACTATTCCCCGAAATTTCGGCAAGCAGCACTGCGTCTGTGTGCGTCCGTCTGGATGCGGGATCGAGCGAGCGAGGGAGCCAGCGAGAGAGAGAGAGAACGAAAACTGACATGAAGTGGGAGAGCAAGAGCGCGCTCAAACTCAAAGGATTGACTGGCGAGCAGAGCCGCAGGACGGCGGGGGCCCACTGGAAGAACCGAACCCCTTGGTATTAGAATTCCCAGACGCAGCGCACACACGCAAACCAAACTGAGACATGCAGAAAGGCCAGCATTTTTTGCACACCAAAAAATCCAGAGTCGATCTCTCTCGCTCTCGCTCTCTTTCTCTTTCTTCCTTTATACTAGAGTTGGATTTTTGTGCATAGAACAAAACAAACACGTCGTCGTCGTCGCAGTCGCAATCGCTGCCGCCGGCTGACTAATAACTAATAAAGTTCGGCCAAGGAGGGGGAGAGGGAGAGATTGCCCCGGGCGGGAGAGTGGCGGGGGGAGCTGCTAGCCAATAGATCATTCCACCCGAAAATCACCAATTTCGCCCCAATCTCTCTCTCTCTCTGTCGCTCTATTCTATATTCCATATTCCACATTCTATATTCTACATTCTCTATGTTTTTTATTTGGCGCTGCATATAACAGATCTCAAGTACGTGTGCACGCTGCCTGTGTGTGCTGGTGTGCGTGCGGTCGTAGTGTTTACGAACTTTCAAGGCTAAATACTAAATTGTTGTTGCTTTTGTTGCTGTGGTGGCTGTATTATTATTAAATTTTGTGTTTGCCGCATTTCGCCAGGCAGCCAGCCAGCTAGCGCTCTCCCTCTCGCCACCGGCATCAGCCTTGGAAATAGTTCTAGAAAAAAGTTGATTTCGCTGCAGGCGCGTATGTGTGTGTGTGTGGGTTTGAATAAAAGCAATTATTTGGCTGACTGCGCTGCTAAAAAAAAATATTAGGCAAAAAAAAGCTGCAAAAGCCAAAAAGCTAAAAGAGCAAAGCGGCAAGAGATTAGATAGAGGCGGCGGTAGTTTGTTCAGTTGGAAACTAAATGCTAAGCACACACATACGCACACACCCATATAGTATATTATTTGTATGTGTGTGCCACCCCCGCGGGTTCTAGTCACTAATCATTCGTTTTTTCGGCAAACTTGTTTGTGCTTTTCCTAATTTCTCTATCTGTATGTTTGCTTCTTATTTCTCTTTTTTTTTTTTCTTTCTTTTTTTTTTTTTTTTTGTTTGTCCGAAACTTTTGCGGATTTCTTTGTGACTTTGCTTTGGCTTTTTCCTTTCTTGTTGCTGTGTGCGGTTTCTATTTTCAAGGTTAAGCGATTTAGTTATGCACACACACAAACACGCACGCACTCAAAATATCAGCAGTTTGTTCCAATTCGCATTTCGCTATTCCCATTCCATTGTTCCCGTTCCCCCTGGTGGGAGCGAGATGGCTAGTGGGACTACTATTGTGGTGACAAGTCTACGACAGTTTACAAAACATTAAACAAGGTCAGTCCACATCCACTTTTCACTCTCCGCTTTCCACTTGTTGCCGGCTAGACGCCATGGCGCCCACATCGCATTTCCACACACAAACACACACACATAGCCCCCTGGCTCCCACCGAATGCCGGCCAAATGTAAAATCTAACGTCCAATGCAAACCCACACACACACACACGCGTGTGGATGGGGAGAGCAGAGAGTGGCAGCAGCAGCCACAGGAGTGAAAGCGAAAGTTGTGTAAAAACTAGCGGAGAGCAAGATAGAGAGGAGGAAGAAGATGCCACAAGGAGAGCATTACAACGAGTGCAGAATGCATTCAACGAGTGTATGTGTGTGAGTGAGTGCCGACTGTGTTTGTGTGCGGCTAGACAAGTGCTAGACGCAAAAGGCGCCCACCCCCTGGAGGCCCCTCTAACTACAGAGTGCATTGTGTGTGCGTCCAGCATAACGGGGCTCGGCATTTGCATTTGCATAAAAAGGAGAAGGAGATGACGGCAGCCAGAGGGCGTTAGAGGGAGACGGACCTCTAGGGCACCTGATTAATGCGTGTTAATTGGCCCATTAGGCTAATTGCTTCCAATTAGGGTGGAAGGTAGGGAGCAAGAGCGCAAATAGAACTGGAATAGTCAGGGGGAGAGAAGCGACACGAGATAGCACACTTACTCACACACACACACACACACGCGCACAGTGAGAGGCAGACAGGGAGAGAGCATTCAAAACAAAACCCAATTCTTCAACTCGTAAACTGAGTCCAAGTTCAAGGTCTTGCGTTCAATCGCGTCTGCTCTGCCGCCGTCGCTGCCCGCGTCGCTGTCGCTGCCTAGCTAGTTGCGCATAATAGAGAGCCAGTGAGTGAGCGAGCGAGAAAGAGAAAGCCTGCGTTAGAAAGCTTGCTTGCTTGCTGCGAGCAAGAGAGGTGGCGAACTGTGCTGGTGTTGAGGCAACACTCTCAAACATCGAGCAGCAGGCGCTCTCCCGCTCCGTCTATCTAAGGCGATCGCATCCGTAAGTGCGACAAGGAGGAGCGTGGAAGGAAGAGGACCAGACCCAGACCCAGACGCAGAACCGACCAGACAGAAGAAGAATGCACGACTGTCTGCGAAATACCTCCCCCCTCCTTCCACCCTACGCCTCATGATGTCTGTCTTCTATGCCTACTATTCCCTCCCTCTTCCTCTCTGACTAAACGCCTTTGTGTGCGCTTTGGGTTTTCGCTTTTGCTGCCTTTTCTTTTGTTTTGGTTTTCCGCTCCCCCTCGGCCCTCATTCGCGCTGACAAAGTTGATTTCTATTGTTAGTGCGCTGCGACTGCGCCGTCAGCAGCGCCTTTTGCGCTTTGGTTGTTTTGCATTTTCGCTAATTTGACCTTCACCTTAACCTAGTCATCGTGTGTCGGACATTCGGTCGTTTACCCCGCACAAAATTTCGCAAATTTGCGAGCCAAAGTCGAAGAGCTCACAAGAGAGAAAGAGAGAGGGAGAGACTGAGAGTGGGAGAACGCGCGAGCAGTAGTGTGTGCTTTTGTGTGGGATAAGAGCGAGCGAACGAGGGAGCGGGCGAGAGCAGCAGCAGCAGCGCTTAGAAACCAATAGTGCTAGACAGGGACCACCTGCCTGCTCCTCTTCTCCCTTGCTCCTAACTCCAATTGGAGTTGCAAATGTAACGGGAAGTGCATGAGTGCAGCATCTGTTAGCAGAGGGAGTGGGAGTGAGACGACCGGCACTCTTTCGCTCAACCATGTTGTATCTCTATTCCTCTAGTTGCTAGCCGAGTGATTTCGGTGCTCGTGCTCTCCGCTCGCTTGGAAAACTAGCCATGTAAGTTTCGACACCGACTGGCTCTGCCGCCATTCAGTCTCTTGAGTGCAAATAGTTTTCGCGCTAGATCGGCGCGTACATTTTCCAGCGTCAGTTAGTTTCGTTTGAAACGCAGAGACATTCGCGCACCGCTCGTGGATTAAATGGAGTTATCGGATTTTTGGTTATTTTGTTTTTGTGTTTTTACAGCAGAGTGTTTGCCCAAAGGGAAGAGAGGAAGTGATTCTGATTCTGTGTGTGTGTGTGTTCGGTTTCGAATTCTCTGGCTTTTTTTCGCCACTGCTGTCGTCATCCGCCTCTGCCGAAGGGGCTTTGAACTGCGCCGAGCGTTCAACGGCTTCGCCCCCGCGTCCCGTCCCGCTACCCTGCTCCCCTCTCGCCGGCTTTGCGTGCGTTCCCTGTGCAACTCCAAAAAGTGTGACGACGCTGCCGCCGCCGCCGAATGTCGTTTGGCGTTTCAAATTATCGCCGCGTTTTTGCCCGATAAGTGCCCGTCCGCTGCAGTGACCCCCCCGCGCACTTGCAATCACAATCAGTTGTTGGCCCGCCGCCGCTCTAATGAACGTTGAACTGTACAAAATTGCAAAAACCGTACGAAAATAACAAACAGACGCTTCGAGTAATAATGCTGTCGTCGCACTCGCACTCTATTCTAGCGCGGGGGACATCCGCGTCGCTCCCACTCGCACACGCATGGGAGCTTCCAGTGCATTCACCTCTGCTGCTCGCCCGTTCGCACCTACTGCATCTCTATCTGGGATGATCGCCGTAAGTTGTCTACGAAAACATGTTGGGTGGTGGGCGTGGGGGGAGAGAGTAAAACCGAGGGAGAGCACCGTTACTGCGCCATTTCTGCTGCGTTTTGGATTCAGTTCCGAAATTGGCCATTTGCATTTCCCCCTTTCCCCACCCCATCTAGCAGTTGGTGCTCTCACTCTTGGAAACACAACGTGTGGGAACATGGGGACTGGAATTGGAGTTGACGTTGGCAGAATTAGCGCTACGTAACTGCTTTGATATTTTTCGTACATATCGCGTTTTTAATGGAATAGGAATAGGCTGACCGCTGGAAAGGAGGAGCAGGGTTACTGCTGGGCTTTCTAAGTTGCAAGCTCAGCAAATTAATTCGCGAAAATTGAAATGTGAAGTGCTGGCTCTGGCAAAAGGAAACGGTCGATCGGTGGAGTGGGAAAAACAACCAACAGCCTATGCCAAGGGTAGGGGGGGCGAGACGGGGACAGAGACTGAAAGCAAAATGGAAATCGAAATCAAAATCGTAATATGTGAAGGGGAGTGAGGTGAGCCAGGCGAAAGTCAGCTGCGCAGTGCAGGGCTCGCTCTTTCTTTTTCTCTCTCTCTCTTCCCGCCGCAATTTAATTCGCATTACATGGAACTTAGCTTGTTTGCTTTTCGCTCGCATTCTCGCAGCCATTTCCAATTCCAGCGCGCACACTGAGAATATGCATTTATGTACATACATACATATGTACATATGCCTACGCGTGTGTGTGCATGGCCAGCTCATTAATTTTATAGACAATTTTGCGCAATGTGGCACACGCACACTCAGGCGCCCGATCAATTGACACACACACACACACGTAGAAACGCATACACGCACACGAGTGCAGCAGCGACAATGTATTAGCATTTCTCATCAAAAAGCTGCTCGCTGCTCTGCCAGCGGCGCGCAGTCGCTGCGCCCGGCGAGGTTAAGAAACTTTTTGGGTTTAATAACATTGCACAAGGTTATTAGATAAAAAAATGTGCGAGCGAGCTAGGGCTCCGCTCCTGCTCTCCCAACGTTCCCGCCGCCCCATCTCTTTGCTGCTCCCCCAAGCGAGTCTGTGTGTGTGTGTACGACTCCCGATTCGCTCGTTTTCTTTTCGGCTTTAGCTGCGACGATCGTTCGGGTTGCCTCGTGTGCGAGCTTCCACCTAGAGAGGAGCTGCAGCTATGGGATAGGGATGGGGAAGGGGAAGGGGGTGTATGTGTGTGTGTGGAAGCAGTGCTGGAAGCAGCAGCAACTGCTGCCATGGGCATGGTTGCGACTTATTTTTAGGCCCTGCACACACAACACACAAACACACATGGGATGCATGCATGCATGTGTGCCCGAGTTTTGTGTATTTTTTCGGGACTGGCAAATTTTTTGGCCGTTGATCTTTGGCGTGTTCTTTCTCTCTCTCTGCTGTGGCATTTGCTTTTGCCTCTGCCTCCCTGCCTCTGCCGCTTCTTTTGCTGCTGCTGCTGACTGGATACTGAATGTCATTGCATTGTTGAGTGGCGACGGCGGGAAGGAATTGGAATGGGTGGCGGGATATGGGAGAGGGAGTGGGGGTGCGCATCTGGCTCACTGAGGGTACACACTTTATTTTTATTTTTTGTATTATTATTTATTTTTTGCGCGCGTTTCTACTCCTTAATTTGTATTTTTTTTTTTTTTTTTTTTTTTTAGCACTATGCGGGTGAGCGATTAGAGTAGGGGGAAAAGAGTTAGTGGAAGGGTGTGAGAGATTGTCATTGCTTGCCAAATTTACCGTTAACCATCATATCGTCTCAAATTACCCGTTATTCTTTAAACAAAAAAAAAAAAAAAAAAAAAAAGAGCCAAAGCCAAGCCAAGTCTACAACTACTGTTTTTTTTTTTGTATCGTTTATAAAGCGACCCTCGCTGTCTCGTCTGAGTTTTTTCGCCCCCCCCTCCCCTTGCCAGGCCGCCTTGGTAAGCTGAGACACTAGCCAATTGAAAAAAAAAACATTCAACAAAAAAAGCAAGAAGAAAATAATGAAAAAGAACCGAGTGTGTAACATGCAAGTGAAAAAATGTCAACGAAAGTGCAGGAACGGCGATCGTATGGCTGTGCAGCTAAAAGCGAACGAAGAGGAAGCCCCCTCTTACTCCGCCGCCTCCTTCTCCTTTGGCTGTCCTAGTCCCCCACAAGCACACATACATAAACACACACATATACATACATACACTGCAACTCTATGCACATGACACTCATGACCAACTGACTGACTGAACTGGCAGAGAAGCGAAGAAGAAGAAGAAGAGCGAGGAGAAGAGGCAGAAGAGTAGTGCCTGGAAATAGAAATGGAAACATCGCGAATCATGGATGGGGCATGGAATGGAGTCAGGAGCAAGAGAGTGAGAGAGAAAAAGAGAAGAAGAAGAAGAGTTACATACATATCTCTTCTAGTCTTTGTGCCTCATTTGTTTGTCTATCCGGCTCTTGGCCTTGGAGTAACCGTTTCCAAGAACTTGAGGCCCCCCCCCCAACCACCACTTCCCTCCCCCATATCCCCTTGTCTATAGCGATAACTATGCACTTTGTCTGTCTTTGTCTGTGTCTCCGTTTCGCTTTCGCTTTCCGTGTGTGTTGTATTTTTTCTGTGTTTGTTTTGCAACTCCTCCTCCTACTCGCAAGACTTGCGGCGTCGGCCTTGGATGGCATCATTATTACGATGATCATGTTCATGTTCATGATCGTGATCGTGATCCCCATTTACTATTCCATCTGTCTCTGTCTCGGTCTCGGTTTCGGTCTCTGTGCAGCCAAACAAGTGCGTTGTGCTAGAACTGCACTGGAAGTGAGTCACACAGGGCGCTCTCTGTGTGCGTGTTGTGTCCACTTGTGCGAACGAACGACTCTCAATTGGCCGCTGTTGTTGTTCATTCCCGTTGATTGGTGTGCAAGGCTAACGGAAGTGCTGTTGGTCCGCCGCTTCGTTCGCTTCTAATTGCCAACGATAACTCCGCGGCTACTTTCCGCTACACATCTCTTCTTTCTCCATTGATTAACTTTTTTTTATAACTGTAAAGGGAACAAGATCCTCTTTTTTTTAACTTTTGCCAATACTTTTTTTTTGTACTAATCTGTTTGCTCTCATTTTACTCTCCACTCTCCCTACTCTTTCTACACTCTTTAGCTTTCGCTTGATCCCGTTACCCCGTTTCGAGAAGCCATGGCAATTCCAGCTTTACTGTTACTGTTACTCACAAGGTTCCTGGAATATATGGGTGTATGCTTCTCGCACTTTCCTGCGTTGCATTTGCAGCAGCGGCAGCAGCAACAACAAAAACAACAAAAACAACAAGTTATGCGCCGTCAACCTTGAATGTCGGCCAGTCGCACACACACACATACAAAAACATGCACACTCAGGGACACGCAGACAGCGTCTAGTCGCAGGCCACCAGTTTGGCGAGTCTCCTCTGCTTGTGATTCTGCTGTTTTCCTAGCACTCAACCACATCTCTACTCACACTCGCACTCTCCGGCACATCCCGAGCTCCACAGCACGTCCCACGTGTGTGAGCCCGACTCCCTCCCCCCTTAGCCTGCTGTCGTTGTCGTCGTCGTCGTCTGGCTGCGTCTCTAGTTTCTGCCGTTTTATGCTTTTTTCCATGCTCTTTCCTTTTTTTTATTTTGCTTTTTTTTTTTTTTTTTTTTCTGTTTTGCGCTAGGCACACGCTTCGGTGCCTGCAATTTTCATTCAGTTTTTCTCCTCGTCGTCGCACGACTTTCCTGCCAGCTCCATCTCCTCCTCCTTCCAGCTCCCAGCTCCTGGCTGCCTCTGCTATGCTCCCTCGCGTTGCAGGAATGCAGAAAAATGTGTTAGTGGAGTAGTTGCCATTACGTCACCTTGCTGTGTCTGTGTGCACGTGTCCATGTGCGTGTCCGTGTCGGTGTCGGTATCGGTGTCGGTGTCCGTGTCCGTGTTGAGGTGGAGTGAGCTCTTTGTGGCCTCTGCAGATGGGAACCGCCATGGGTTAAGGGGGTGGGAGGGAGAGGGAGGCTATTGGGGGTGCTGGTGCCTGGAGTGGGTTGTTGTTGTCGTCGTCGTCTGGCTCTCAGTCTCGGTCTGGGTCTCGGTCGCCCTAACAACTAACCAGAGGAGGAGCAGGAGAAGGAGTACCCCCCGGCGTAGACAGAGGCTGGGGCAGAGAGCTCTCTATTCAGCAGACAGAGGAGACCCGACAAGTGACCCGACTCACCCGACTGAGTGCGTGTCTGGCCATTCCTGTCCCATTTTTGTGTGAAAGCGAAAGTGGGTCCCGTCACTTACCTTCTTCTCTTCTTCTCAGAGACAGTGAGAGAGGGAGAGAGAGAGTCAGAGCATGTGGGAGAGAGAGCTAATCCTGAGATAGTTGTTGTTGTTTTTGTGATTGTGTATGGGTTTTTCAGATCGGTGATTGTACTAAGCCTGGAAGGGTTTTTTGATAATGTGTTTTTTTTTTTTTTTGCAAGGATAACGAACGGTGTAACAAACAAACAAATAAACAAAAAAACAAACGTAAACAAAATGCTTGCAAGTTGGAAGCCAATTAGGAAGTGATAAGAGTATGTCTTTGCACTTGGCGCGAGCGTCTTTTGCCGCTTTACGTTTCTCAATTAACAATTTTCCATTAAATAACAACGGCAACTACAACGACAACGAAACAACGAGACAACGAGACAACGACGACGAGCTCTCTGCCACACGACGTTTGCTCGGTGCGACGCTGAAGAGCAAACTGCAGTTTCTTCCAAAGCGAGCGAAGCGTTCTGCGGCGATCCTCCTCAGCTGCCTGGCGAGCTTCGCGAAGCGTCCGAAGTGCAGCCGAAGAAGACGCGGAGAATGGAAGAGGAGCCGAGGAGCAGAGGAGGGGATGAGCGGAGGAGCGGGGCTAAGCAATGCAGGCGCAGCCCTACTCCCTTGTCCGCCACTTCCTGCAATGTGTGTCGTGGTATTTGTGTGCGTGTGTGTGTGTTTGTGTGTCGTCCCTATCCCCGTTTGCCTTGTATCTTTGTATGCAGATGCACCGAAAATTTTGCGAACTTCCAGGAGAGAGGGAGCAGGGCAGGGGCAGGGAAAGTGCTAATGAGCAAGGGAGGAGGAGAAGGTAGAGCAGGGAAAAGGAAGAGAGGAAGGAGCGGGGGGAGCATGGGGAGCAGGAGGAGAAGGAGGCTAAGGAGAAGAAGGAGGCTAAGGAGGAGAAGGAGAACAAGTAGAGAAGCTGGGCAGCTGGCATATGAGTCAAATGTCCTTTAAAAGCAAATCAAATGTCTGTGTGTATCTTTATCTATATGAGTATTTGTATCTGCATCTGTATCTGAACATCTGTATTCGTATCTGCATCTGCATCTGTACATTGCATATTTATCTTAACCTGTATTTGCATCTGTATCTTTATCTGCATTTGCATCTTTACCAGCTAGAAGCTCAAAAACAAAAACTATAAGACCGGGATGTCCTGTAAGCTGTAAACCAAGGAGCCTAGGTAAATAAATATCGCTTTGTTAATAGAAGCAATAAGAGACTAGAAGACAGGGATGCCCAGCCAGTTTTTTGGCCCAAGGAGTCCAAGGATATGCATCAGTATCTGCTAAAAGCACAACAAAAACTAAACTGAAGGAGTCTAAGGATCTATATTTGTACATAATAATATATAAAAAAATAAATAAAAACTAGAAGACAGGGATGCCCAGTCAGGAGCCCAAGGATATGTACCTGTAACAGCTACAAAAATAAATCTATGAAAGAGGAATGCCCAATCACTTTTAATTCAAAGATAGCTTAAGGATCGAAGTACCTCTAACTGATCTAAGCACACAGAGACTCTAGAAAAGGGATGCCCAAGGATCATGGATCCTTCCTTTCTTACTTCCAGTTGGTGGCTTTGATCTGGCTGTGACCTTACCTTGCTTAGAACTCGCCTTCTCTGGCCTTCCTGGCTGACTGGACTTTCAGCAGCAGGCACATCCTGGCACATTGCGACGCGGCATTTGCTGGCACTTTTTCGTTCACTTTTTTTAACTGATTTTTGTTTTAAAGGCTTTCTACCGCTTTCTCCGGCTTTCTCCCGAACTTGCTGGGTTCCTTGTTTGTTTTTTGGTTTGTTTGTTTGTTTGTTGTTGTTCAGGGGACAAGGATATTTATGTGTGTGAAGGAGGTAGGTGGTGTAAGTTGTACGCGCACTGGCTCTTCCGAAGGCTTTCTTCTAGCTTTCTTCTAGCCTTTTTCTTACACTTTGAGAATATCGAGAAAAAAATTGACAAAAAAAAAACGTGCTGGTGTGTGTGTCTAATCCTTGTGCGTGTGTGTGTGTGTGTGTGTGCGTGGTTTAGGTTTTTGAAAATTGAAAATTGAAACTGCAATTGTGCGTTTGGGCTGAACTAACTTTAGTAACTGAACCGATCGAATTAAAAAGCTCAACTGAGTTCCGAAAAAATGCAGTTAAGTGTGTCTGTGTGTGTGTGTGCCGCTGCTGCCCTCTGCCGCCTCTGTGTGTGTGTGTGTGTGTGTCCGCCGCCTGCCCAATTGAATCAGAGAACCCGCTGGTGTGTGTGTGCGCTGGTGTGCGTGTGTATACTTATGCCGCCGCCTGTATGTTTCGTTGGCTTTTTTGCCTTTTGCTCTTCGCTTTTTCACATTTCTTTTTTTTTATATTTCTTTTTTGTTCTTTTTTTTTTTACTTACTTTTTGTTGTTGCTGTATTTTTGTGCCCTGTTTTTTTTGCTTGCTTTTGTTATATACTTTTGCGACTGCGACGTCGACAACGACTGAAACAGCGAGTGTATTATTTCCTTGGCTTTTTTTTTTTGGAGTGCAGCGACGTCGGCAGAGGCAGCGGCAGCGGCAGCGACGATCGCTGCATTTTACAGGCCCAAAAAAAAAAAACCACGAAAGAGCGAATAAGCAAACGAGCGGCTCATTCGGTTCTTTATTGTTTTTTTTTGTGTGCATTTTTTTTTCGGGGTTCAGAAGAAGAATTTTTTGTTTACCCGAAATTTTTTGGGGGAAATGTAAGACATAGGCCACAGCAAGGGGGCGAATCAGCGATCAGCGTTCAGCATTCGCCTCCCACGCACACACTCGCACACAGTCGCAGATCGCAAATAGAGGCTTACAAGCAACTTTCGCTGCTGCCGAGCATATATCTTTATATATATAAATATCGGTATATATATATACATATACATATATCCGCGCCCCAGTGTAATTGCAAAGATATAGTGCTCGGTGCAGAGCAGAGTTTATCAGGGTTTAAAGTGTGTGTGTGTGTGTGTACCCCACAAACCCAAACCCAAATCCCAGCCAGAAACAACACTCTTTTTGGGGAGTTTGTTTTCCAGGCAGAGGCATATTTTTTTGTGCTGATGCAAAATGAGTTGCTTGCTTAATATTTGGGCTCCGGCATTGCCATTACCATTACCATCACAATTACCGCATTTTCGCATTTTATTACATGGCCTGTGTAAAGTCCCATGTTTGCCATAACCCAGATTCCCGCTTGAGAGGAGGGGAGGAGGAGGCTGAAGAGGGAAGACTAAAGAGGGAAGAGTGTAGACTGTAGACGGAAGACTAAGAAAGAGTGGCCCTGGAACTGGCCACTGGGCACTGGGAGACTGCAAGAGTCTGAGAAACTTGTTGCCACTTGCATCTTGTTTGCCAGTCAGTTTTTTCGCTGTGCTTTTTATATTTTAACGGCTTGTTTTTAATTTTTTGTGTATTTTTTTTGGTTGTTGTATTTTTTGGTAAATTTTTGTTGTATATAAAGACCTTTTTTTTAGTTTTTGTTGCTTATAAGATTCTTAATATTTTTTGTTGTATATATAATATATTTAAAAAAATATTTGTTGTTGTTTATTTATTTTTTTGCAATTTTTGTCGATTTTTTTTTAAAAATTTATTATTTATTTTTTTTATATATTTTTTTGTATATTTTGTTGTTTTTTTTATAATTTGTTTGTATATGTTTTTAAAAATATTTATTTGATTTTTTTTTTTTTTATTTCTTATTTTTTGTAATGTATATTTTTTTTTCTAGATTTTATGCTTGGCATTTTTTTGTTTGTTTTTTAATAATTTTTAATTCTGCCTTGGCCAGCACTTTTTCTTGAATTGTTTTTAATGTTGTTTTGTTAAGGTTTTTGGCTTTTTGGCCACCAGACCCGTGCAGACCTGCCGTGAGTGTGACCTCTGGGCCATACGCCGATTCATAAACCGATTTACTCCATGAATGTATCTTTAAGTTCACATACATACCTATATATATATTTATATTTGTATATATGCGTATCTATAATGTCTTTATTGCCGCGTCTCGCTGTCGGTTAATGGCAGTTTCAAGATCACCGCTAAATGTCACCGAGAGACTGGAGGCTCGGGCAGATTAGCCGGAAAAAAGGAGAGCCAGAGGCAGCCTCTGAGTCAGAGTTTATTACAAAACGATAATATGTATGACTTTGAAGGCCTTTTAGGGGTGTTCAATTGATTGAAAATCAAAAAAAGACATGAAAGATACATAACTAAGTTAAAAACATTCGTTCAACATTTAACGAAAAAAAAAATAATAATAGATAAATTAAGAATATACTTACTGCTAAAAAATATTGAAAATAAATAATAAACAAATAAGAGCCCTTTTGGCTAATTTTGGTCAAAATGCACTGGTTGCGTATCTTCGGGCTATAAAAAGCTGGATGTTCAAGTAAATTTATAAAAAATAAATATTTAATGTACATGGAAAGATGGTTGAAGGGATATCATTCAAGGATATATATTATATAGTTTATTCAAAAATTTATTTTATGAAAAACTTAACTTTGCGTAAGAAAAACAGTTATATTTTTATTTTATATTTATATTTATATCTATGTTTATATATAATTTGTATTTATATATAAATTTTATTTATCTTTAATTTATAAATATCTTTATCTTTATCTTTAATTTATATTTATATTTTAATTTTAATTATTTTTGTTTTATATTTCAATTTTATTCCCCTTAAATTTATATTCACATTTATTACCATTTGATTTATATTTTGTATATTTCTATTTGTAGTTAACTTTAAACTCTATTTATATTTTAATTTTATTTATCTTTCATTTATATTTTTACTTTCAAAGTTCATAGTTTTGTTTTATAGTTATATTTGTTTTTATAGTGTTACCATTTATTTTCCATTTCTTTTCCATTTATATATTTTATTGTTTATTATGTTATTTAGTTTCTATTATGTATATTTTTTGTAGGCTTTTCTTGGCCTGTTGTTAAATAGCAAACCCCGCGAGTGTCGCTAAAACGCTCTGTGGCAGCAGTCTGTCGGCGTTCTAAGCTGCTCCTTTGTTGCTTTGCTGTGTGTTTTGCAATTACAACTGGCATTAACCCCTAGGTGGCCGGGGACCTCGACAACAACCTCTCGGCGTCGCTGTCGACGGCGAAGGCGAAACGATCGCATTGAACTTGTCGCCGTTGCTGTCGCTGTTTGTTCTAATTGGAGGCGCTGCACCGAGTTAGTCCCGCGTATACATACATATATATTCCTATATATGTATATAAAAAAAAGGGAAATAAAAAGCAAACCGCTCACGCACTCGTTATCGCACTCTCTCACTCTCCGTTTCGCTGGCGGCGAAGGCCTAATATCGGATGCGTGCATTGCCCGCTGCCCAAGGCAAAAAAAGGCATTAAAAAAAAAGAAGAGACAGCAGCACGAGCCTGCGATCCGGCGGCGTATACGTAATATGGCAGGAGGTCAACGACGGAACCATTAGAGAGGAGAGAGAGATCCCAACCGTTCGCCTGGGATCGCCCCCGCTCTGATGAGACCCAGAACCAGACCCAGACCCAGACGCGAGACCTGAGACCTGTGTGTTTACATGAAGAAAGCTCTCCGAGCAGGTTCAACGCCCGCCCGCCTGCCATTTGGGAACGCGGGAATATATACATAAATATATATACAAATATATATACTTGTATATACATAAATACACGGAAAACGGAATGCGAATCGGGGCGATCGGGTGAGAATATTATCACGAATAATCGCAAAAAGAAATGCATAGGGAAAAGAGATTAAGTACCCCATAATGAGTGTATTTATAATCATTTCTGGCACAGGTTAAACTGAATTAATAGATTATATTTTAAGAACTCACAACAATTAAGGTAAACATAAGAAATACTAAGTAATAAATAAGAAAAAAGTATATAGAAACTGTAAATATTACAAATACAAATAAACAATGTCAGAAATAGATCATAAGACATATATAAAATTTTATATAAAATATTAAATAATAATTAAATAATAAACAATACCAGAAATAATAAATATATCATTAGAAATATATCATTTCTGGAACAGGGAATCAATCGATTTCAGGCTGATAAATCACAACAACTCAGATAAAGAATACAAATAATACCCCGAATGGAGTATTAAAATTTAAATATTTATCCTCCATAATTATGAGCAAATTAAATCTTTAAATATAATAACTAAGCCAAAAATACATTCATTTGAATTCGGAAAACTGTTCTGAGTTAGTTTTTATAAGGCCAATAAAAATGCATATTGAATTTCTATTTAATTAAAAAATTTTTTTTTTTCAATTTTCACAAGTTAACAATAAAAATATTGAAACAATTTTTAAATTTTTTTATTCCATTCCATTTTTATTATAGGGTCGGAAATGACTCCTTCACAGAGTTCTGTGCTTCTAACTGATATTATAATACCCTGTAAGGGTATACAAAAAAATTAATAAGAAAGAACATTATATATATAAAAAGTAACACGAAAAAAGATATATAAAATGAAATATAATAAGTACTAAAAATAAATATAGAATATCCGCAAATAATACTAAAAATATAAATAATAAATAGAACAATAAATAAAGAAGTTATAAATATATCATATGAAATGATATGATATCCTTAATAACCCTTCCCTCTACCTTTTAAATCTTCTCTGAGTCATTATGAAACCAAACTATAAATCATTCTTAAAATAACAACAAATATAATCTTATCAGAATTTTATTTTAGACCCTTAAACTTTCCAAGTAAAAAAACAACAAAATGTTTTCTTTACAATTCGTCAAAGTTTCTTAGAAAGTCTATTGCAAACCTCCGAGTAAACTAAACCCAAAAATAAACACAAAAACAATGGGGCAAGAACTAAATTCTTATCAAGTGTAGAAATAATTCCAGAAAATTCAAATAATAAATAATTATTCAGAAGTAAGAATGAAATCAAAATTCTTCCAACTTCAACAAAGAGCTGGAAATCATTTGGAATTGCCAAAAATGCCAGGAACTATTATGAGTTTGGAAGAGAAGAATTTGATAGTATTTGATAGAAGAACTTGACCTAAAACTGGCTTTTTAATCTCTGTAAAAAATAAATCGCAGCTCACCGTAAACCAAGAACTGCTAAGAGCTTAGAAGAATTTGATTGTAATAATTTGCAAGTTTTTAGGAACTCTTAAGAGTTAAAAAGAGAAGAATTTGATGGTTGAATTTGCTAATTGTTGTTCTTAATAGAATCTGATGGTAGAATTTGTTATTTAGAAAGTAAGAACTAAATCAAAAATTATCAAAGATAAACAGGGAACTGGGAACAAAAAAAAATCTTTTGGAACTGTAGAAAGTTCCAGGAACTATTAAAAGCTTAGAAGAGAAGAATTGGATAGAAGAATTGATAGAATTAAAACTGGAATTAGTTATTTTACCTCCGTAATACTGAAATCGAAGCTTATCGAAGATTAAAAGGGAACAAGGAATTAGAAACCCCCGGGAACAAAAGTAATTCTGAACTGCAGAAAGTTCCAGGACCTACCGATAACAAAGTGGGGAAGAATTTGAAATAAGAATCGATAAAATTCGATAGGATTTCTTATTTCCTATTCAGCAAGTAAGAAAGCAATTGATTTAAGGAAGTGGAAATCCCGGATAAACAAGAAACTACTAAGAGTTTTTTGGGGAGTAATTTGATATATGTATATAAATATATATACCTATATAATCCGTTAAAGAATTCGATAGTATAATTTCCTATTCAGCAAGTTGGAAAGCAATTGAATTTTACCAACAAAACCAAGAACTAAGAACTCCAAAAACCCACAAAACAAATCTTTTTCAACTGCAAAAAGTGTCAGGATCTAGAAGCCACCTGAAGAATCCCCCAGAGTCTTTCCAGAAGCTACATAGACATATCTATCAGGGACTTACGTGTGAAGTGTGCTCCTGTTTGGGGATGATCCTTCTCCTAGGCTCTGCGCCACGTGCATTGCTCCGGCTTCGAGCCGGCTACCGTCTAAGGGAAGGTGGGGGTGTCTTGCCCTGCCGTTTCCGTTTCCGGCTAATGCTCCTCTCTGGTGTCCTGCTGCTGCCACGGCTGATTCACTCTCACTTTCACTTTAGAGTTTCTGTTGCGGTTGCTCGCTTTTCGATCTGTTCGGGACACGATTACGGTTACGGTTAAGGTTAAGGTAAACGGTTAACCGTTAATGGTTAACGGTTAGGGAAGCGAATTTTTGGAGGCTGCTACTATATATCCCGGTGTGTGTGTTGGCTGTGTGTGTGTGTGCGTTGCGGTGTCTTCCTAACTGCACTTTACGATACGATTTCGATACGATTTGATTTCGATATTGCACAACTTGTCATCGTCATCGGCATCGTCTGCTGCTGCTGCGTGTTTTTCTTATTTTCCTTTTTCTTTTTCTTTTCACCAAACAAAAATGAAAACAATCAACAATCGGCAACAAATCGGCGCTAGTTCTCGCAGGATGCTGTCCTTTACACTTGCAAAAAAAAAAAAAAGGGAATGAACGAATTATAAGAAACTGAACAGAGTTCGTGGTTCTGAGTTCGTTTTCCGTTTCAGAGCTACTAAACAACTGCTATTTCCGTTTCCGTTTCCGCCTGGCAATGTAATGTCTCTCTCTCGACTCTCTTTCGAATATTTTTGTGGACTTTGTTTTGGTTTTACTTAAATTTTTGTTGTTGTATTATTTATTTGTCGGTAATTTCTGTTGTTTGTAATATTTGTATTATTTTTTGTTATTTTTTGGTCCGCGTCGCAGCACGCGCACGTAACGAGCAACAAACAGCAACTAACGTTATTTTTAAAACCCAACTCGATTGAAGTCCAAGTCGCAATCGCCGCTCTGCCGCTCTGCAGGCGCCGGCAGCGGCAGCGGCAGCGGCGGCACAAGGCGGCACAACAGCCGAAGCCGCCCGAAGGTGGCCCGAAGTCGCCGCCAGCCCGCAGGACGAAGGCAGGAGCAGCAGCAGCAGCAGCAGCAGCCGCGAAGCTGAACGATGCGACGAACGAGCTTTGTTTTGGTAAAGTGGAGGGGAGGATGCTGCAAGGGGAGGCGAGACAGGACTAGAAACAGGACTAGAAGCGGGACTAGAAGCAGGACTAGAAACAGGACTAGAAACAGGACTAGAAACAGGACTAGAAACAGGACTAGAAACAGGACTAGAACCGGGACTAGGACTAGGTCTAAGTCTAAGGACTAGAAGTTGGAGTTGCTGGCGAACTGGTACAAATTCTGTGATGAAAAGGTCCTGGCTTTCACTCTTAGGAGTCACTAGCCTAGGCCCAGAACTAGGCTCCTCTCTGACCCTGCTGGACCCTGCACTGCTGCATCCTGCGGATTCTAGGGATTCTGTGGATTCTACGGGTGTCCCTGCCGCTGCGCTGCCATAAAAATCAGCCGCCAAACAACGTACTAAACACTCATTACTCATTTCGCAGGACACCCCACGCAGCATCACACACACACACACACACACGCACAGTTTGCTCTTTTTTTCTGCGTGTGCGGCGGCCTCTACAAAAAAAAAAAGGATGCGACTGCGACGGCAACGGCAACGGCGACTGCGACGCTGGCGCAAAAGGCAAAAGGAAAATCAGAAACAAAACAAAAATGCGAAAAACGAACGAAAAATGCTAAAACCAAAAGCGGCGGCAGAACAGCAGCGGCAGAAACAAAAAAAATAGTAAGAGGAAAATGTGGAAAAAGGGAAAAGCAGGAGGATAAGAAGCAGCAGCAGCAGCAGCACACTCACACACACACACACAGCACACACACAGATGTGCGAGAGAAAAAATCGCGTTGCTCAACCCCACTGCAGGCGGCGCCCACAAACAACCCCCGTGCTGCCGGCAATGGGAAAAAATTAAAAAAAAATAAAGAAAGAAAAAATAGCGCGTTTACACGACGACAGAGAGAGAGCGAGAAAGAGAGAGAGAGAGACAGAGTGAGAGGGAGAGGGAGAGAGAGCGCGGAGTGGAGCAAGCACAAAAATGAAAAATACAAAAATTTGTAAAGCACGAAAATAAAAAGGACTCTCACACACACACACACACACACGAGAACGACGAGCAAACGAAAGGGGAAATCGACGCACGAAAAATAAGCAAGCGTAAAAAAAGGATGCCCGCTGCGCGTGTGGGAGTGTGCGTGTGTGTGCGAGTGGGAGAGCCTCTTTTTTTAAATTTTAATTTCTCATGCCTTCTCGCTTGCGCCAAGGCCAGCCAGCAGACAGCGCTGATAAGTAGGCAATGCTAGTCAAAAGAGAGGTGGAGAGAGTGTGGGAGAGAGCGTGGCAGAGAGAGAGTAAGAGAGTACTCTCTTCCACAGAGAGAGAGAGCGAGCTTGGAATACTAAGCCAGAGAGATCCCAACCGATCCTCACCTCTTCCTTCCAAAACAGCCTAAAAACTAAAGCGGAAACGGAAGCAGCGTAAAAAAAAGCCCGCAGCCAGCAGCCAGGCAGCTTGAAGGTCCTGCAACGACGACGAGGCAGCCACGACGTCTTAACGGTTACTAAAACTGCCCAAGACCCAGACTGCCCCCAGAGAGTGTGTGTGCTCCTGAATGCTGCTGAGTGAGAAACCAAAACGAACGAACGAACGAACGAAGGAGCATCCTTGGAGGAGCCACGGCCACGGGGGAGGGGAGTTCCTTCAAGAAGGTAAAGTCAGCCGGCAAAAGTCCCGGCGGCATGGCCTTCATTGTCACGACAATGGCAGGACAATAACAAAAACAACAAGAACCAAGGACCAAGGACCACTGAAACTGTAACAGGAGCAACAGCAGCAGCAGAGCAGCAGGCAGGGGCAGGGGCAGGGGCAGTCGCTGCTGCCGCAGGAGGTCAAAGTTTGGGCCAGGCACTTGAAGACATCACCCTGTTGCTCTCTATATAAGAGGAGAGTTCTGGCCAAAATCTGCTGCCCCAAACCCCCGCCCCCCTATAAACACAAACAAATACACTCACACACACACAGCTTACACACACAGCCTCTAAGAACTAGGCGCATACAAATGAGCGTAATAAAATCAAATGCTGATAGTGTGTAGTTGGACGCATATTACCCAGAAATCACCAGCAGCAGAGGCACAGCCCCCTCAATACAAACGCACAGAAACACACACAAGGAGCTCAAGCTGAAGCAACAGCAGAACGCAGGACACACACACACACACACACACACACAGTGGGAGCAAATCTACTACACGCAATCTTCATTTTCAACGCCATCAAAGCCATTCCAATCATCATTATCGTCGCCATAATCATCAAGTAAAGTACCCACCAGTAGCGCCTCGTCGTCCTCGTCCTTCCGCCCTCTGCCTGGCCCGAAAAAGTATGCTATGCCGCTCTCTTAGACGAAAAACGACAAGGACAACGAAGAAGAGGACGAAGACGAGGACGAGGACGGGGACGGGGACGAGGACGGGGACGCGTACGAGGAGATGCCAACAAGTGCGCCCGAAGTATGCGCCTTTCTTTTTTTATCTTTTTTTTTTTTTTGCCCTGTTTCGTCTTCGTCTTGTTCAAAGGACTCTCTGGCAACAGAGAGAGAGAGCGAGCAAGTCTGTACGTGTTTGTGTTGGCGCGAAGCTGGATAAGGATGTGAATGTTGACGTCTTCGTTGTAGTTTCGCGCGTAGTTCGAAGGAGTGAGAGCAGGCTAAGGACGAAAAGGAACCCAAGCAGCCGGCAAATGCGACAAATTATTTAAGCTGCATGTGGTGAAAAGCAAGGAGGAGGCTACACCCTCTGTGCCGGCATTTGGTTGCATTAAAATCTTAGAAGGGGGATGCACACACACACACACAGATCCCTAGATTTCGGGCCCAAAAGTTTCCTGCATATTTCCCTAGACACGCACCACACACTGGCACACACTCATATGCTCGTATGCAAATTATTATGGGGGGGAGGGGGAAGGTTGCTGCCAGTAATTAGCCAATAGGAATAGCTCTCAAGCTTGTGTCCCGCCCGGGGTTGCGTATGAGCCGAGCGAGCGTGTGTGTGGCCCATCCATCCCTCGGTGCTTTTTTGCTTGCCTATCGCATTCGAGCTTAAGACAATGTCCACCCTGGGAAGCCTTTGAAAAGGACCCAAACCACCACTCACCTGCGATCGTTGATCAGCGAAGACGGCAAAAGAGCTGAAAAGATAAAAAAGCGGAAAGTGGGGGTTAGTTTGGTTTCAACTAGGGATCAAGAATGATATCTTAACCTACTGAAAGGGAGCAAGTTTAACAGCTAGTTTGGTATAGGCTTGAATATAAAACAAGATCAGGAGAGGGCTCCTTGGGAGTTTAAGGTTCAGTTTAGCTAGCGGTTCTGTTAAAGCTATAGTTAAAGCTCTGGTTAATGTTATAGTTAAAGTTCTGGTTAGGGTTATAGTAAGTGTTTAAGTTTATTTTAAGATATGGTTAAAGTATATTTTAGGGTTGCTGATTAAGGGTTACAGTTTAAAGACAAGATTAAGTTTAAAGCTCAGGTCAATTAAGCAGATAAAACTAATGTTTAGTTTAATTAGGGGTTAATTTACTTGATTATTTCTACGATAAACAAAACAAAGAGGTCTCTGTATTAAATGAATTGAATAATTAATCAAGTGTTTCCTATTTTTACTTTAAATTTGGACCCTAATCTTGTGATTAAACTAGAACTTCGAATAACAACTATTAAAAAAAGGTCAGTTAAACTGACTGTCTGATTTTCGTAAAGGAAATATGTGTTCGTATTCATAAACATTAACTTTTCTTATAGTTTAAGTTAAGTTTAAAGTTGGGACTAAACTATTGGTCGAGCTTCAGCTTAAAGTTAAACCAAAAGTTAGGGCTTAGTGTTAAAGTTTAGGTAACCCTAGGGCTAAGGTTAACCCTACGGTTAAGGGTAAGTTTACATTTAAATTTAATTCTATGGTTAAAGCCATAAATTATTGGCGTTGACTTGATACTTAATTGCAATATTGCATAGTTTGATGTCAGAAACTTAATTTGAGGGTTAAGTCTTGGGTTGGGGCTATCGTTAGTTACCCTTTTAATCCTAGAACAATGATAATGGCTTAACCAACCAACTAACCGTACATCCTTGCTCTATTTCAGCGCCTCCCGACTTCGACTGAAACAATTCACATTTGTATATAATATTGGTAAGTCCCCCATCGTTATTAATTATGTACCGTTGCCCAGAAAAAAGAAAACCCCAAAAATGAAAATAAGGATGCCACATCCCGGCCGGAATGTGTGTGTGTGTGCGTGTATTTATATAAGCGTTTTGGGTGCATATTGGCCATGTGTGTGTGTGTGTGTGTGTAAGTGTGTGTTATGTATAATTGCCAAAGAGTAAGCTTCAAGTGTCAGAGGCGAGCTCGAAATTTGTTGCTCCACCTACTTTTTGGTGCGGTGCGCCTTTGTTTTTTACGCTACTTTCTCTCTCTCTCTCTCTCTTCCCCCGTTGTTGTTTTTTGGTTAATATATTACGCATATGCAGGGGGTGGGGGTGGGGGTGATGCCACACACTAGACACACACACACACACACACACACGCGTAGAGAGGGGGAAATATTAACCAAACACGACGACGAGTGTGGAGCTTTCGCAGCAGTTAAAAATATTTAAAAAATTTTCAAGTGGGCGCAAAAAAGGAAAAAAATAAGGACGACGACGACGACGACGAGGGCATGCGTGTGACAGGCCGAGGGGGAAGGAGGGAAGTGGGTGGGTGGGTCCACCATCACCACCACCACCCTTGGTTAATTGCCAAAAACAACTACAAAACGACAGAGGGAAATGTGTGGCAAAAATTTTGAGAAAGAGCCGAATTGAGAAATACCCTCGAAAGGGATCAGTTTGGTTCAAGGATCGGGGGCTTGTAGGGTGCTGCATGTATATATATGTATATATATATTTGATATATATTTGTTTATATATTTATTATATCTTATATCTTATTCCGTTAGAGTATGCAAAGAAAGTTGAGCTAACGCCGCTGTTGCCCCCATCCCTTTTCCTGGAAGCTTATGTAAACTCGCTTCCCGTCTCGTTCGTTCGCATATGAATATGTAAGCATATAGAACACTGTCGAACACTGCCTACGCCATCATCATGTGTGTGTTGTGTGTGTGAGTGTGGTGTGTGTGTGTGGTGTGTGTGTGTGGTGTGCTCCCTTTTTATTATTTCGCGCCAGCAACAACAACAGTTAAAGTACAACAACAACAAAAAAAAAAAGAAAGAAAGTAAAAGGTACATAAATTGCAAATGTATTTGTATGGGAAAAGTGCGTTGTGGTGCGTACTCCCCTCTCCACCTTAGTTATCCAACACTGCCACCTCTGCTTGAAAGCTTATTTTTTAATTTGTGCGTTGTACTCCCTCCATTACTCCCCACCACACACCCACACCTTGTGCTTCCCCCATAAGGTTTGCCAAATAATTTAACATTTTGAACGCTCCTTTCTACGCAGCCGAATATTGTGGGGGGGTGTCCTTTAGAGGAGAGGAATAGGGGAAGGAATAGGGGGAGGTATAGGGCGCAGAGGTGTAGTAGGGGCTGTAAAAAAAGGAGTAATAGAAGAAGTAGCAGTAAAAATAGTATAAATATTATAAATTTTATTAATATAATAATATTAATATTTTGATATAATTAAAGATGATAATAGCCTTTAGTCCGTTTGTCCTTTAGTCCATCTGTCCGTTAGTATAATCTTTAATATCTATAATCTATTATGATCTCATAGACTCTATAAATTTTATTAAGATATTGTATGCTCTAGTCGAAACTAATGTATGACAGTTTTGTCCGTTTGTCCGTTTGTCCGTCTGACGGGCTGTCTGTTTGAGCGCTTGTCCGTCTGTCCATTTGTCCGTCTGTTTGCCTGTTTACTAGTATAATCTTTATCTAATAAAGTCTTATATATTTAAATAAAATGTATAAGACATGTTGAGCTCTAGTGAAAGCTTAAGTGTGTTTAGCGTTGATAGTTTTATCAGTTTTATCAGTTTTGTTCGTTTGTTCGTTTAGTCTGTTTAGTCCGTTTCTATGATCTCTAACTATCTCACAGACTATAAAAGTTAGAGCTTTCAAGTTCAACATTTATTTACGTTAAGCACTGATCGAGTTGGTTTCAAGGAATATTTGTAATAACTTTTGTTTTTATACATTTTATTTTTTACTCGAAGAAAATGCGTTTTTTTTTTTTGTTGCGTCTGTGGCAAAAGTGCATTCATTATGCCATCATCATGATCATCATCATTTCAGAGTCTCCTTTGAATGCGACTTCGACAGGTCCTTCTGGTCCTGATGCTTTCAAGGCTTCTCTTGCTTGCTTTGACTCGTCTTGTGTTTGTTTTAACTTGTGTCGTACCCGGCTCCTTTCCCTTCTTGTTCCCCCTGGCTACACCCCTTGCTCCTCCTTGGCTACCCCTATCTCCTCTTTACCTTTTGCTACCCTGCTTGCCTTTCCTCACATCCTGGCGGCGGCATCCTCCTGCTCTGCCAGCACACTTTCTTTTTCGGCAAAAGTTTTTTGCTTTTCTGCTGGCATGTGCGTAGGCCCTTGTACCCGTCCACTTCTTACCCCTCTCCACCCAGTACTTACTTACTGTACCGCTCTACCCCCTCGCTAGTCCTTGGCCTCGCCTCTTTAGCATTCGCGCTAGTCTGTTAGTGACAGTCGACGGTGAAGCCGGCAGCAGCCAATTTAATTTTTCATATGTACACAAAGCTGTGTGGGGCCAAAAACAAAAACAACACACACACACACACACAACACACAAAAAACCAAAACCAAAAAAAAAAAGAGAGAGAAAGAAAACGGGGGAAAAGTTTTTCTAATTCGCATTTGTATTTAATTTGATGGAGCTCTCTTTCTGGCTCTTGGCTTGGCTTGGGTCCTTTCCAAAAAGGGAAGATCCCCCCTTGGTACCCCTTGGCTTTATGTAACCCCACCCCCACCTTTGGCTTTACCCTCCTCCTCTTTAGCTTCATGTACCTCCTACCCCTAGCCATTAGGTTCGCTGTTCGTCCTTTTTTTAATGGGGTGCTTTATGACAAACTTTAAGCGCGCGCGACTCTAAACATTAAAATTGTACATGGTGGGTGTGCGTGTGTGCCTGTGTGTGCGAGCCTTGTGTGTAACTGTAGGTGTAGGTAAAAGTACGAGTGTGTTTTTTAAGGTGGGGATGGGGGTGTGGGAGGCTAAGGGGGCTAAGGGGGATGCGCGCACTTCTAACACCGCCCACTAATGCCAACTGTGTCTAACTCGTGCCGGGACTGCCTCTCGGTGTCTCTTTTCCACTTGCTGTGTGGGTGTCCCTGTGTGTGTGTGTGTGTGTGCGCATATGTAAAGTAAGCCCCCCAACCACCCAAACCCCCATCACCCTCCCTCAACATGCGTGCGCGTGTCTGCGGAGTAATTTTTTAACTAATTTTCTATACAAATTTTTAGCATGTCGTT
Source organism: Drosophila aff. chauvacae BK-2020 (assembly GCA_018903765.1). Classification (NCBI taxonomy): domain Eukaryota; kingdom Metazoa; phylum Arthropoda; class Insecta; order Diptera; family Drosophilidae; genus Drosophila; species Drosophila aff. chauvacae BK-2020. The sequence goes on along the minus strand of JAEIGO010000395.1, from coordinate 7,351,090 downwards.
CGGGGCTTGCGAGCACACACACTTTTTTACTTTTTCACTTTTTTATTCCCTTTTTTTGCATACATGAATATGTATATGTATATTTAAGTGTGTGTGTGTGTCGTCTGCTCATTCGCTCATTCGTGGCACACAGTGTGTGTGTGTGTGGGTGTGTGTGAGCCTATTTCCCGCCAGCAAACGAAACAGAACGCAGCAAAGTATACAAAGTTTTCAAAGGCCTTAAAAAGATTTTCATTTTCTTTTTTTTTTTTTGACACTATATAGAAGAAGGTATTTCCTATATCCTGTAACATATCCCTGGCATAGCTCTCCCATTTAACCGTAAAGAACGAACGTTGAGTTTTTTAAGCCTGGATCAGAATTGGCTGCAGATGCAGTGATTGATCCTTTATCAGATTTATGCTTTATTTTATTTGATATTTTATGTATTGCTATAATCACAAGAATTTGTAACATAATACGTCTAGGTTTTTTTTTATATTTTTTCATATTTGAACTTATAAAAATTAAGTAATTAAGTGATTAGTTTATCTACTTTTAAAATCTAGGTCTATAAATTTTGCATTAATATATTATATGTTCAAAATGTTGTCATTAAAATTGTGAGGAACTATAAATACGCTGTGTTTGTGCGAAATAAAACTTTGTAATTAATATTGTTAAACAAAAAAATTATTTAAATACATATGTATTTATTAAGCTCTTTTATTTAAATTTCCAAAATATTAACTTATAAAAATATTGCTTTGAAAGGGCTCTAATGCACATATTTTGGGTCTTCTTGGAAACAGTCATAAACATTTTATACTAAAATCTTAGTGAATTAAAAATAAACTATTAAACAATTTGTAATCTATTTTAAAACATTTTTGAAAATTTTAAAAGAACTTAAAATTGTTACATTTTAATTGAAAATTGAATTTTTATAGTGCAATTTTAAACTGCAAGGGTATACAAAGATCGGCTTCCTGTCACTGGGTTTCTTTTGGTTTTTAACAATTATTTTCTTGAATTAAACTGTGTGTCTCAAAGCTTAGTTTAGTTACCTAATTGAATGTAATGCAAATTTGAAACCTGAACTGGTTTTCCCCGCTCCAAAAATGATAGTTCTTATGAAAATGCTGAAAATGAACTGTAAACTCATGTCCGAAGTTCTTTCAATCCCCTATATAAACACTTGAGGCATTGCCGAGATCTGATGCTGCCACAAAATGAAATATATACATATTAGAAATATATATGATTTCAACCTATGGCCAGTGCAAGTCACTCCCTTTTCCCCTCTGCATTTTCACCATTTTCACAGCCTGAACTGTGTTTTGGGGCTACCGATGAGGGGGTCCTGCTGCTTGTGCTCCTGCCGTTGTTATGATGATTTGACAGGATGGCAAAAGCAAAGGGGGGGGAGAAGGTCCTGGCAGCTGGGTAGCTGGGTAGCTTGGGGGAGGCCTCTTCCTGGCAGTGATTTGCATTGTTTGTTAGCAATGTCAGCTGCCAGCAGATAGACCATACAGGACCTGGCCATATGTGCCTGTGTCCGTGTGCGGACGACGCGTCGCTGTTAAATATTACATCAAAATAAAATTAACATTTCATTTGGTGGCATCTTTTTTTACATTATTTTTTATACAATATTTCTTTTTTCTTTTTTTATTTTTTATTTTGCGAACGCTTCATCGATAAATTTCGCAGTCGGGACGGGGGGAGGAGTGGTGGTTCCATTGGGGTCTCTGATGCGATTTTCGCCATTCATTTTTATTTGCGACTCGACGACTCTCTTCTATTTTTAATAAAAAATCATTACATAGGCAAATATAAATATGGCTGGACCGGACCACACCCCCCTTATGGCACGTGTGTGTGTTAGTGTGTGCAAAAATGTTGCGGTAAAAAAAGTCGGGCATTATGTAGAAAAAGCCAGTGACGCCAAATATTTTCTGCCATTATTCATGGGGCTTTCATTTTTGCACAAAAATGCATTTTAATTGTCACATAAAATCATTTTCAGGTGGTGTGGTGCACAGTGGGCGGTAAAAAAGGGGGTTAGTAGGGGTAAAAGGGGTAGCCAAATATATATACTATATACATATAGCCATTGCTGATTCCATAGCTGATTCTAGACTCAGCTCGTGTATTATTAGTTACCTCTTTAATCTGATTTAGGGTTAGCTTTTGGTTGTATTTAATGAACTCTCTCTCTTTCCATTCTGATATTTTTAGTAAAAGAACACATAAAAAACAAGAAAAAGGCCAACTTCGACACGCCGAAGTTTGTATACCCTCGCAGATTACAATGGGATCATTATGAATAAAACAAATTTGATTTAATGCAAAGAAAAACTATTTTAAACATATTTACCTATCAAACTTTACTTACAGTTTTACATTCACAGTTTTGCAATTTCTCTAAGACAATTTTTGGGAAAATTAAAGCTTAAAAATATAATAACTAAGCCAAAAATACATTAATTTCCATTCGGAAAACTGTTCTTAGTCAGTTTTTATAAGGTTAAAAAAACTGCATACTGCATTTCAATTTATTTTAAAATGTTTAATTTTTTTCCATTTGTTTTATTTACAATTTAACAACAAAATGTGTACAAAATTGTAAATTTTTTACCAGACACGGCTAGATCGTCTCGGCAGTCGATGCTGATCAAGAATATATATGATTTATAGGGTCGAAAATGACTCCTTCACTGTGTTCTGTGCTTCTGAATGATATTATAATTTATTTTTAATAATTTATTATTAATAACTTATATTGTATTTTAATATATTTTTTGTTGGAAAAATTATTTGTATAATAATAACATTTATTATAATCAACTTCATACAGATAAACGTGTGTAGACAAAAGATTTTTTGTAAATTGTTATTTAGTGCCACAACCGAGACTTTTTGTGGGAGGTGGGAGGTCCAGGTCCCTGTCCCTCTCCCTCTCGTTGTTTTTTTTTTTTAATGTGGAGCAAGGCATTATAATATATTTTAACTGCTGTATGCAGTAAAGAGTGTCGGGAGTAGGAGTGTGATAGAAGGAGAGAGCGAGAGTAGAGAGAATAAAAAGAAGTGTAAAGAGCAAACACACGGAAATTCAAGGTGATGCGGCGGGGGAGTCCCCTTTCTCGCAGCTCGCTCGCTATTTTGCACAACATATCGCGCTCGTAAAAAATAATACAACTACAGCCACGCAGACACGCGCGTTTACTACCCATTACCCGAGCCCAGTGCCACCCCATCCCCCTCGAGGCTGGAGAGAACTTCGAAAGGGAAGCTGTGCGTGTGTGTGTGTGTGTGTGTGTGTGAATCCTTGAACACATATACGCGCGATTCTAAAAAATTAATGTCGCTTTCAGTAATTTGAACAGCAGCAGAGGCAGCGCCTGAGAGGAGAGTCAGGAAGTGTCGCCACGAATCGCGACAGTTGCAAGCGGAAACAAAGGGTTGCAACGCCTTGAATACCCTGGACTTTTTCAAAATTAATTATGAAATTATTCAGAGAGAGAGAGGGAGTGCAGGGATCATTGATCCTTGTAATCTCTATTTTGTTTATTACCAAATAATATATTTTAATTAATTTCGTTTTTCTGAAAACAATATTTTATACCTAATATTTCCACGAATTTGTAGTTCCGTGAAAAAGTGAAAAACACTTATTAAATGTGAATTCTAAGAATGGTTCTGCCTAGAAAAACTTACCTATACTTAAGCTGCTTCTAGTACTTATTCCCAAGCTTAGTTAATTAAAGAACCAGATTATAGTGACACAAAAGCTATATGTATGTATTCTTAGGTGATAAGAAACGGCTTGTTTTTGTTTTCTTAAAATTATTTTTATTATTTGTTTACTTGCAAACATAATTAATTGACTTGGATTCTCAGTGAGTCAGGGCTCAACTAATTTGAGATCTATTTTAAGCTTATATGCGTTATTTTTCGATTTTTAAAATTTCGATATTTCAAAGTTATAAATTCTGTACGATAATGTTGAACATTTTATCCTAAATAAAATATCTTTATTCTATATTTATATTTTTTGATATTTAAAATAATGTATTTTAATATTTTTCAATATTTTCGATATTACCCTTAATATTTTCAATATTGGCTCCGATATTTTGGTCGATATGCAATATTTTTCTATATTTAAAAATGCACTGCCTGGACGTGCACAATAATTTCGATAATAACCTCGCTATCTTTATCATACCCACTTTTCGATATAATCCTCGGTATTTTCGATATTAAACTCGATATTTTTGTCGATATGCGATATTTTTCGATATTACTTCGATATTTAAAAGTTTACAATATTTTCGATTCCAATCTCGATATCTCGATATATCAAACGCACTCTGCCCCTCGATATACATCGCTGAGTAACGGTAACAGTAACAGTAGCAATAGGGCAGGGGCGGCAGCAGACTCACTTAAAAATTCGAATGTTATAGAAAAGTGAGCAAAGGCACGACGATGGCGAAAAAGAAAACGAGCGTGGGGGAGGGGGTGTTTGAGGAGCAGGCAGCTAGATGGGGGGAGAGGGGGTTACATACAAAGCAGAGCCGGAAAAAAACGAACTCAAATTACATAAAATGAAAAGTTCTCGTTACGCGGCGCATTTATTGTGGACCCCTCCCCCTTTCTTACTTTTTTTTTTCGCCGTTCCTTTGCGCTCCTCCTGCTCCTGCCGCTCCTGCTTCTAATCATCTCATCTCTTTCTAACTCGGCAGAGCCGCGAGTCCGACGTCGCCGCCTCTGTGCTCTTCTGGGGAGCTAGTGCTCCCGCTCCTTCTCCTCCTCTTCCTCATCCTCCTCTGCCAGCTGATTACTACTTTTATTGCTAGCAAATATCTGAACTTCTTCGTTCTTCTTCTGCTGCTCCAAGGTGAGTCTCTCTCTGTGTGTCTCTCTCTGAGCTTAGCTTTTTAGGCGAACGTAAAAGGGAAAAGTCTAAGGGGGGGGTAACTGAAGTGGGGTAACTGGTGAAGGAGTGGTGGGGAGGGGTGTACTCTTGTAACTTGCGCGGAAACAAGGTTTTTATTTCACCATTTCTTTCTTTACTTTTCACTTCGTTCGTTTTTTTTTTTTTTTTTTTGCCCCCTTTTCCTTGCCGCGGCAATTTCGCTTTAGATTTTACTGCGCGAAATTCTTTACTTCTTTTTTTTTCAAGGCAAAACCACCCCCACTGCATGTGTGTGTGTGTGTGTTGTGCTTAAGGACTCTGAGCTGGAGAATGGAGACTGGAGCTGGGAGATGGGATCTGGGAGATGGAGTCTCCTGTCCCTTTAGTTGTATATATTTTTTCAATTTTTGACGGCGACGCTCCCGTTGCAGTCGCTAGTTAGCAAGCAGCGCGCTCTCATTTCCCCACAGTTTTTCGTTTTTTAACTACGTGTTCGTAGTTAAACAATCTCGTCTTGTGTGTTCTCCTTGTGTGTGTGTGTGTGTAAGTGTGGGCGGGCAGAGGCGCCGGCAGAGTCACAAAGGGGGGAGGAACAGGGTCCTGAGTCTGGATCTGAGTCTGAGTCTGGGTCTGGGTCTGGAGCTTACAAGTGCACGGCGGGATAAGCGGAATTAGTAGTGGAGAAAAGGTGATTTTTTAGACGCGTTCTCATGCACTGAGAACAAAAATTGAGTGTTTTTGAAAGCCCAGGGTAAAGTTCTTTGAAAAGGTTAATATACAAAATTATATAATTATTATTAATATATATAATATATTTTATTAATATACATATATATAATTATATTATTATTATTATTATTATTATAAATATATATATATATTTTTTTTTATTTCAAGTTTATTTAATTGCAAATTTCTTATACTTCAGAACTTTTGAAGTTTTATTTCTTTCCCTTAAAAAATCCAGAAACATTAATTTAAACTTTTCTTCTAATTTGTTTTCAACTATTTCTTAATGAACTTATTTAGTTTTCCTAATTTATTTGCATTGTGTATGTATGTAAATTGGTTTGTAAAGTAATAGATCAAAGTTGTTGGCATTCAGCTATTTTGAAATGTTTAGAATCTATATACATATCTATCATCATCTACCTATCTATCCATCTATCAATGTATCTATCTATCTATCAATTAATCCATCAATCTATCTATCTCTCTATCTATATTAATGTCTATATATCTATCTATCTCTCTATCTATATTAATGTCTATATATCTATCTATCTTTCTATTTAAATATCTATTTATCTACCTATCTATGTATCCATCTATCATCTATCTATCCATCTATCTATCCACCTACCTATCCATTTATCTAAATATCTATCTATCTACCTACTTATTTATGTATCTTATATCGTTTCTGCCTCATAATACGAAATGGGACAATGCTATGCACTCCTCCTGCCTGTCTCTAAGAAACTTCTTTCAGTGCATTTGCCATATGATAAGTGGCGGGGTCGCATATATGCCTCCCCCGCACCCCATGCCCCTTTATCAAGTGCTCTTGCTGTTGCTGCTGCTGTTGCTGCTGCTGCTGCTGCTGCTGCTGCGGTGTTTAGAGAGTTTTTCGCTCGAGAGCTGAATAGATGAGACACTCTTCGCCGCTTCTCCCGGCGTCTATGGGGTCTGCAGACCCACAACTAAGTACCGGAGCAGCCTAAAAAAAAGCACACGCGGTGAAATGAAAACGAAAGGAGCGCGCGGCTCAGGGGAGGTGGAGACGGGGAGACGGGAGCGGGGCGACGGAGAGTTTCCAGTAACTTTGAAAATAAAAAGCACACGAGGGTTGCTTGATATATTTCTTTTCGCTGGTATTAGTTGCTGTTGTTGTAAGTGGATATTAGGGGGATATGCCGCTGCTGCTGCTGCTGTTTCTGTGTGTGTGTTGTGTGTGTGGGTGGGAGGGGATGGAAGGGGGAGGGAGTGCGAGTGTAAGGCAGGCATCCTTTTATATTTAAAAACATACTCATTTCAATATCTAAGTGCGGGTGGTCGTCCCCGCCCCTTCCCGCATAAGGCACTTATTATTACTTTTAATATCGTATTTTTTGCAGCTCTTTATGTGTGTTTCAGTGTGTGTGTGTGTGGGTATATGGCGAGTGCGTGTGTGCGTGCTTTTTTCATGCTTTTGCCGTCTGCTCCTTTTTAGTGGTCGCATTTAAGTTGAGTTTTGTGTGGGTAGAGCATAACCATACCCTAATACCCTGTATACTGTACCCTGTACCCTGTACCCAGTACCCAGTACCCTGTACCATGTACCCCATCCTCATAAGCAGCCTCCTCCCATCTCCGACCTTGCAAAATAAGGGTATTTCAATTTTAGTTTGAAATTTGCAAGGCAGAAATGGATTATAAAATCTAGACTCTGTCTTAGTCTGTTAGTTTTTAAAATGAAAAATGAAATTTATTAATTTTTAATAAATAATAATTTTTAATAAATTAGCTGGAGTAAGCTTGATTATGCTGGTATTAAGACGGTATATAAGAAATTATATTTAGAGTTTCGCCAAAAAGATAAATAAATATCGATTAAAAGAACTATTATATCAAGAAATTAACGATTTTTATTGCATTTTTTGTTCTCTGTTTAATTATATTGCTCTGATATCTTGGCCTAAAGTATCAAAAGTTTTGAAAACTATCTATAAAAATATCGATAGTATTGATACAAATCTCTAAAAAGATCGATAGTATAGAAAGATATATATATTAAAGTATTAATAGTATAGAAAAATATATATATGTATATTAATATATCGATAATTCAACAAATATCGATAATTTTGTGAAATATCGGATTTTTTTTTGTCTCTTTTAGTAATATTGCTCTGGTATATTTAAAAATATTAATCGTTTTCGCATATATCTAAAAAATATCAAATTTTAGCTTAACGTATAATATTGATCAATTATCGATATATCGATATATTCCAGGGTATACAGACTTCGTCTACCCAAAGTTCTCTGCCTTTCCCGTTCTGTTTTTTGGCGGAATGAATGAGCATACGCAGACTAAAAACGAAAGTAAACTTGACAGTGAGCAGAGGCAAAGCGGAAAGGGAAGACCGGGGTACCGGGGGAAGGCTGAAGCTGGAAGCTCGGTAAAAAAAAGTTGGAAAAAATCTGCGGGCTCAGACGACGACGACGACGACAATGGGCGGGGAACCTCGCCCCCCTGATTTGAAGTCCTTTGCTACCGTCCCTTGCACTTTGTTTAGTTTTTGCTGATAAGCACGGCATACACATACATGTAGGTATATCTATATATATATATATACATTTATATATCTTTATATATATAGGAAAAATAGAAGGAAATTTTGGTGAGGGGAATTATCAACTACTGGCGACTGTTTTAGATTTATAAAGCTTCAATTATTTATTTATGTCGCTGCCTGCTCCGTGTGCGGGCCATAAATTAAATAAAGTAAAACGCAACAAAAGGAGGCTCTAAGGAGAATCAGATGTAAATACAACGAACTCCTAATACCCTATTTAAATGTTAATAATTAAATAAACGAAGAGTCTCTGTCTCTGTGTATTTGTGAAGCGGTAGAAGATCTTTGAAACTGCTGGTTCTTCAATATATATCTATACCTTGACTAGAACTTACAGGTGTTACCTTACCTAGCCCAGTGAATGTAGTAGCCCCCACCCTGGTAAGGGCATCAAATGTGGGTGAGCAGCTCGCAGCTCGTTGGGTAACAAGGAATGCCATAAAACATACAAATGGCCAAATAAAACATTTTAAATGTAGCAACAACAACGAAGCGAAAGCGAAAAAAAATAAGAAGAAAATAAGAAAATAGTATTGTGCTTAGAAAAAAAGAAGAGAAACAGCCAAAAACAGAGCGGAAACAACGGGAGTGCACGGCAAGGAGGCACATTAGATAGATTAGATTAGATTTTTTATGCTGCCTCCGGTCTGGGGGGGTGGAAAAAAACCTTTCACGAACTCAAAGCCCTGGCAAAGCGAACTATCAATCGGAGGCAGAGGGAGGGAGGCACCCACCTACCTTGGCAGGACTCTGCTGCTGCTGCCTGATCCGAGATGAATCGACTTTGCCTGGTTGTAAGTAGCGTCGCCGCTCCCTCTGATACTCCGTACTTATTCAGCGAAAAGCTGAAGGCAACCTTTTGCTCAAAGCAAAAACTAACATTTTCTAAAAGTTGTGCTGCTTCCTGGGAATTATCTCAAAGTCCTGACCTCCATTTCCCCCGCCCCACCAGGAACCTCATCTAGCAGCATTAGGGCTCTGTTACCTGCTGCTGCTACTGCTGCTGCTACTGCTGCTGCTGCCTCCGTTTCCTTTTCAAAAGCTTTCTTCTTTTTACCAGGGAATAGAGGAGATGCTGGGATAGCGGGGGCGGAGGGACCTCGACGATGGCCATCGTTGAGCGCACAAAAACTTAGAAATAATCACCGACATAAATCTTAAAATGGGGGCTGCCCTTCGCCTTTGCCTTGCGCCTAACTACTCTCTTAGGTGGGGATGAACGGTGGGCTAAGGATTGGGAGGAGTATCAGGAGCAGGAGCAGGAGCAGGAGGTGGGTCATCTGGCGCTGAGCGTGGCAAATGAAAAATAACTTAGAAGCACGTTTTGTGGCATTTTTCCTTTCGCCTGCCTCGTCCTTTTCTATGCGTCCTCTTCTATGCCACTACTCCTGCCTCCTACCTCCTGCCTCCTGCCTCCACTGATTGCTGTTCCTTTTGTTGCCTTCTCTACTTTAGTTATCCTCCAGCTTGGGGCTACTAAGAAGCAGAAGCATAAGCAGCATAAGCAAAAGCACAAGCAAGAAGCAAGAGCAGGAGCCGGAGCAGGAACAGGAGCAAGTCCAGGACCAGAAGCAGCAGCAAGTCCAGGAGCTGGGGCTGTGGGGGGGCATCTGGATTGCTTTATATTATTGCACATAGTTGAGAGACAAAATGCGGCAAATTCTAAAATTCATTCGAGCAGAAAAGCACCAACAAAAGTGCGTGGGGTAAAGAAAACTTTGGTTTCCTTTCGCTTCGATTTCGCTAGATTTTCCGTTGAACCGTCGAACCTTCCCGCCAGCACCCCCGCCTTGTCCCCATCCCCTGTCCCCTCTTGTTGCTCGCCAAACTGGCACGTGGCCTTCGACCAATGGCAGGGCACAGTGGTACAAAATAGCATTGAAAAAACCCGCCCGGAACTATAAGTTACTATTTTTTGTTCGTTAAATAAAAAAAAGCTGTTCATAAATATTAATATATATATGTATATTTATCCCCATTTTTTCTTTTAATTTTGGTCTGATTTTTCGTCATTATTTGTTTCTTATTTCCTTCATTTTTTCTTTTTTCTTTTTTTCGTTTTATTTTCGTTTTATTTTCGTTTTTTTTTTTTAAATTTATTTTTTGTTTTAAAAATTTGTTTCTAATATATATTTTTTTTGTTCTTTTTATTTATTTATTATTTTGTTTTTAGTTGTTTATTTTTTATTTACTTATTTTTTTTTTTGATTGATTTTTTTTTATGGTTTTTCAGTTTTTTTTTCTTTTTAGTATTTTCAAGTGTTTTTTTAGTAGTTTCTAATTAAAGGCACAAGCACAGTCCCATAAGTTGTTTTTTAGCTCTTCTTTTAAAATCAAACACCAAATTAATGGCTAATCAGTAAGACTTTATTACATAAAAGATAATTTCCATTGTATTTTTTGCCAGTGTACCTGCAATACTGCCACAAACAAATGGCACACACACTCTGACTGTTTGATCAGCTTTCTTTGGGCATCCCCTAAGGTCAATTGCCGTTGGAGCTGCTCTCCATCTTGGCTAATTCGTGGATCATTAACATTGGAGTTGCGCTTGCAAAACACGAAGCCAGCTGCTCCAACAATCGACGATTGTGCGGAGTTGCGTTCTATTTGCCAAAGTTTCCCCTAAGAACCACAAATATTTGCTATTTGTACAGAATATATACAGAATTATATTATGTTATTTAGCGATGAATGAACTCGCAGCCTTGGAGTTTATTATTATTATTTTATTATATTGAATTTTTGTTAAGAGCTCTTTGACAGCTCTAAGACCACTGTGCCTCATGGAACTAGCAACTAACAACTAAGCACCGCAACAAGCAGCCAAAGCCAGAGTCAAAACCCCCGGAAAACTTGAAACCCTCTCCAAGGATTTTCCTGGACTGCCGTTGTGTGTGTATGTATTTAGGGAGTACTATAATTCAGCGTTTGCTTTTAATGGCTTTCGAGGGGGTGAATGGGTGGGTATTTTGGAGGGGGGTGGGTGGTTTTGTAAAAAATGAAAAGAATATTTTATAGTTGAAAATCCGATGGCGTCTTAGAAATCTAAACATTAAACTTGCCTGGAAAACTTTTTGCGCGCCAACCACCGACTGTGCCAACCCTCAAACCCCCGTGGCCAGGACCCCAAATCGCGACCAAAGCCGCGTCAAAGGAAGAAGCCCCGGGAAAGCAAGGTGGCGGGGTGGGGCGGATAGAGCGGGGATAGAGGGGGAGTAAGGGTCTACAGAAGAGAGCCACAAGTTGAGGTAGGCGGCAGGGGTGGCTGCTGTTGCTGTTGGTGGATGGGTTTTTCGGCAGTTTGCTTTTTTAGCTGCGTGAAACTTACAGCAACAGCATCTGCGACTATTTCTCCTCAAGCCTCTCACCCTTCATCTCCTTTACCGCCGTCGCCGCCGCCGCCGCCGCCGCATTTTACATAAATCTTCTTTTCAAAAAAAAAAAAAAAAAAAGAAAAAAGAAAGCGAAAAAAAGGAACGTAAGAAAGCGAAGCTGGGAGAGAGCAGAAAAAATAAATAAACACTAATGCCAAGGAGGCAAAGGCAAAAAAGGAAATAAAACGAACTAGAAAATTTAGTATCTACACACACACACACACACAGCACACACACCGAAGCAAACAAACACAAAAGTACGCACACACACACACACCGATGAGCGGCGAAAAAAGAGAAAAATTTTTTATTACAGCGAGAAAACTTAATGGCTGCTGTTGCTGAGGAGGCACAAGGCGGTAGGGTGGGTGGAGGTAGTGGAAGCTAGGGGGAGCTACAGGGAAGTAGGTAAGGGGTAAGGTGTAGAAGAGGGGTACAGCACCACGCTGAAGGAACGCTCAGGAACAAGAAGCAGCTTGCTGCAAAACGAAACTGTGGCAGCTCACGAGTGTATAAGGACGAGCTGCGTGGGTTGCTTCTCCTCATTTCGGCAACAATCCCCTTGAATCCCTACTACCCTACCCTTCCCCCTACCTTCGACATATTCAAATGAAATGGAACATATTTCTTTTAATTTCCAAAAGGGGGGACTTGGAGGTCGGGGTCCTGGGTGATAGGGTTCTTCTTGTTGTCTCCTGACCCAGATATATCCATGGAAACGTGGCGCTAAAGTTTCATTGTATGCCAAATGGGGGTAGGGAGGAGATGGATAACGAGGAGATACTCGAAAATTAAAAGTGTCCCAGCTACTATGACACAACCTCCACCCTTTTGGACAACCTCCACCAAGTTGGAAGGACTCTTCTAAGGAAGACTTTACCCCTCTCTTTTTTAGATGAACTACAACTCTCTTACTTAGTAAGACTCTACACTTCTTTTACTACCTCTATTTTTTTGCTACCCTTTCTTTTAATTAGGAAGAATGTACCCCAGCCTTTTCTTTAAGGATGACTACCCCACTTTTTCTTAGGAAGACTCTAACCTTTTTTTTTACTAAGGAAGGACTCTACCCTTCTTTTACTATCCCTCTTTTATTTGGGAAGACTCTCTTTTAATTAGGAAGAATCTACCCCTAATTTTCTTAGAATGACCTATCCCTCTTCTTCTTAGGAAGACGCTACCTCCCTTTGGTTGGACCTCTTTCCGCCTTAGTATGACCTAACTCCCCCTTTAATAAGACCCTACCTCCTCCCTTTCTGAACACCCTACCCCTTTTTTAAGGGGTTATATACACTTGCGCGCGCGGAAAAATAGGCTTTTTTAAGATTTTTTTTTGTGGAATAACAAAACAACTTGTCGTGAAACACTCAATGTATATTTATTTGTACACTTTCTGAGATTCTTCATGAAATTTTCCAAAACAAAATATTTATTTTTGTAGTTGCTGTAGGCCATAATGCAAAAACACAATTTTTCAAATGTCGTCCGCGGTGACCACGATAACGAAGGATGTGCTCATCTGAACTACAAAAACAGAAAAAATGTATGTAGTTTACACCTATACGCTGTGCGTGGACGAAGGATTTTGCAAAACAAAATTTTTTACGAAAATTATAATCGTTTTACTAAAAAAAAAACGGTTTTGAACGTAAACATTTTTGGTTTTTACATCAGGAAAAAAAAAAGTTTTGCCTTAAATTCAAAATCCTTCGACCACGCGTCCAATATTGTTGTTAATAAGCCTGCAAAATTTCAGACTGACCGAGTTAACGGTTCTTTAGTAATCGTGGTCACCGCAACCACACTTTTTGAAAAAACAGTTTCGAGATAATCGCGTGTAAAGAATGATTCGCCGTTGACTCGTAGTGCAGATAGCGCGCTATAAATAGCTGCCAATCCGGTCTAATGCTCAGAATTTTATGATTTTTGGGGAAAACATTCTCCAAGATATGTACTTTCAGAAAATGCAATAAAAAAATTTCGATTTTTTGACAAACGCAAGTGTATATAACCCCTTAATAAAACCCTACCACCTTTGGTTAGACCCTTAACCCATTCCCCCCTCTCCCCCCAGATATCCAGGCAACTCCTAGAATACCCTAAAATCATTTCAAAAAACCCTGCCCAACCTCTGCTTACACTTACAACCTCTTTACGCCGCTGTCTTGGAATGCCGCTCATTGATTTTGGCGAGAGACAACGTCTGGGAAGTGGGGGGAGGAGGTCGGTCTAGAGTTCTCTAAAATTGTAGTTAACCCCCCTAGGAAATCTACCTCCCTCCCCTCGACCTCTGCTGGCAAACCCCCCGCCCACTACTCACAAACCCTATTCGCGAACTCATTCAAGGATAGCAGCTGCGCCGCAGCGCAGTTTTCTTCAAAAATTTTCTATATCGATACTTTTTATTTATTTCGCTTTTTGTTTCTGCGCTGTTTTACCCAACGCCCCCTCTCACCCCTTACCCCCTATTAGTCCTACTTCCTTAAGCTTTGTGCTTGTAGTTGTGCGTCGTCGTCGACGCCAACGTTGGCTGAGGCTGAGGCAGAGGCTGGCTGCTGACTTCGACTTCGACTTCGTCTTGCTCCGACCTTGTTATTGCTGCTGCTGCTTTTGCTTAGTTGTTGTTGTTCTTATTATTGTTGTTGGTGCTTTTGCTTTTTTCAATTTTATTTCTCTATATTTTTTACGATGCTGGAAACTACCCTTAATGATGCTGACTGGTGGATGCTGCCACCGCGCTGCTCACCTTTGCAGCAGCCTCCCTGCTATTTTCGGTGTAAGTGTAAGTTCGGGTTCGAGTTCGAGTTTGTTGTGGGACTTTGCCAGCGGAAATTGGGCTGAAGGCGGAAGGGAAGGCATAAGCATAGAGCCATCCTTGATCGATCATCGCTGCTGATATCTTTGATAACTATCAAGTCTTGAGTTGGTTTGCGGAAATAGTGCCAAAGCAGTTTTAAATCAGAATCAGAATCTGCATGAGAATCAGATGCTGACTCTAAGGGACTCTGTCGATGTTGATGGTGTTGATGGAAAACTGGCTGGGCACTTCTAATTTTACATTTTATTGTTATGCTTCTTCACGTTTTTTTTCACTGTTTTCCCCTTTTTTTGTTTTTTTTTTTTTTGTTGTAGGGGTTCATAAAGGGTTGATTAGGAAGAAGTAGTAGTACATACATACAGAGGGCAGAGCGAAAAGGGAAGTGGGAAACGGACTCGGGATTCAATTGTATTGGCAGCAGGACGACGACGACCATGAGACTACTATCCAACCCTGCCTGGTCCAGCGTTAACTTTAATGACCTGAGCATGCTTTGATTTTTGTTATTCCGCTTTGTGGTTCCCGCACACAATCCTTGTTGGGGGGTTAGGGAGTTAGTCCTTCTCCTTCTCCTGCTCCTTATCCCTGCTTCAGAATCCGTTACTTCCGCTCCAGCCTTTTTATTGCGGCCAATACGAAATTATTAATGCGCGCATAAAGTATGAGAATGGGAATGATAGTAAAGATTCGGGCAGTTCTATTCGGGGTTTATGGCCCCCGGGATCATCTCTCGTGATATAACTCTCATCTCTCTCGTTCTCTCTCTGGGCACCACGCATCACTGCAACTAGCCCAACTCCCCCCTCGGAATCCAATTTGGGCCTTTTCGCTTTATGCTTTATGCGCGCGTAAACGTTGATGGCCCATCGTGACTGACCTGCTCCCCTTCCATATCCATATCCTTCATACCTGAACAGTGTGGATGCATTTGATAATCCTTTGTGATCAACCGTTTTCCTGTTTGAATTGCCTCAGAATGGACTTATATGCTTGGGGATGGTCACACTAAGCTGTGTGGATGATTTTTTTTCTTCTTTGAGATCTACTTTCTATGCTTTTTTTTTTTTTTTTTCTCTGCTTTTTAAAGAATCTTTCTCTTTATCTTTCTGCCTTTATAAGCATTTATCCTTCTCTCTCTCCGTCTCTCTCTATTTCTATCTATCTTTATCTCTCGCTCTATCTGTATCTCTCTCCCTATATCTCTATTTGCTTTTATAAAAATTGCTCTTTTTTTCTATCTCTCTCTGTCCATGTCTCTGTCTTACTTATTTTTCAAAATTGTTCTCTTTTTGCGTTCTGGAGAAATTCTCCCTCGCGCTCTCTTTTCTTTTTCTCTTTCTCACCTTTTGCTTTTTTGGAAATCTCATTAAAATCTTATCTTTTATTGGCACAAGATCTTCGCAAGCATGGTCACACTGAACAGTGTGGCTTCTGTTAGAAAACTAAAGCCTAAGGACGATCGATGATCCCAGACTGTTTGCAGGGTCCCAGGCCCCTGACAATTCCCACACATACACCTATAGTGAAGGGACTGCCATTTAATTTATTTCGCTTTTTCCTAACCATCACCTCCCCCCTCCTTGAGCCCTTCAGTGCCCGCGTCTAACTTACACAAAAATCCTTTTACCTTTGTCGCGGCATTTCGGAGCTGTCGCAATCCGCGACTTGTCTGCTTCTCCTCTGCTTTCTCTCTTGCTCTTACTTTCTTTCTCTCTCTCTCTATCTTTTTTCTCTCTTGCAAACTCTATCTTTCTCTCTCTCTTTCTCTGTCTCTCTTTCTACGTACTAACTAAGTAAACGCGGCCCACGCAAAATGCGTTAAAAAATTAACAAAAAAATAAATATAAAAAAAGAGAGGGAATAAAAAGAAAAACAAAATAGAAACCAGAAAAAACACACGAGAATAAGAGAAGAAAAACAGGAAAAAATTGAAAAAATGTGGCTGGGAAATAGTAAAAAAAAAGAGCGAAAAAAAGCAACAAAATGGCAGAAAAAGTTTTTTTCGGCTTAGTTGAGCAGGGTCGTTGTGGGAGGAGGGGTGGGAAAGGGCGCTTGAGGGGGCCTTGGGGGGAGGGGGAGGCGTACCAACTGGGACTGCTGCCTCTAAAGTTGGTGGCAAAGTTAAAATAAACGGCAACTTGGCATTAGAGACACACACACACACACAGAGAAACACACACACACACACCAGCACACAGATGAATGTTAGGCAGCCGCCATATTAATGGCAATTGGGTGGCAAGCGTTGTTCTCTCCCTGTGTGTAAGTGTGTGTGTGCGGTACATGAATATAAAACTTTATTTTTATTTATTCGCTTTACCTCCTCCCATGCTCCCACCCCCCGCCTCGCCCGCCTCGCCCGCTTTGCCGCACCGCGCACATAAAGCAAAATTTATTAGAAAACATTTCATTCTCATTCGGTTTCTCGCTCTGGCTCTCGCCAAAAGGACCTTCTTCTCCTTCGTCGTCCTTTTGGCGCTCCTGCTGCTGCTACTTCATCTTCTACTTTGCTTTTTGCATGTTTATTCGCAATTGTTGTTGTAATTGTTTTCATTGTTACAAAGCCCGCTCCTGGCTCCTTGCTCCTTGCTCCCTGCTCCGTGCTCCGTGCTCCTTTCTGCTCCTCCAGAGGCAGAGGCAGTTTAGGGAAAGGAGTACGGGGGAAAGGCCAAAACAAAACAGGGATAGAGCGGGGTAGAGAGACAGAGAGAGAGGGAGAGACAGAGACAGAGAGAGATAGGGAGTGCGAGTGTGGGAGAGAAAGAGAGAGAGCGGAACACAGAAATGTGTGGCAACATCTTTAACGTGGCTACAATGGCGGCGTCGGCGGCGGCATAGAATTATTGCTCTGGCTAAGGCTACAACAGTTCCTACCAAGGACCTCCCCCCAGCTTCTGGTGTCTATGCCCAGGACTCTGGGATTCAGTATCAGATTCAGCTGCTGCCTGCCTGCTTTGCCCTGGCATTGTTGTAGGCGTAGGCAGGAGCAGGACGAGGAGCAGGAGCAGGAGCAGGCAAGGCAACTAAACCCCAGATGGCGCACTACACAAAGTTATGATATAATTTGGATTTCTTTTCGCTAAATTGCTTGTACCAACAATAAATATGTATTTATGTTCGCTTGTGTCCTGCCCAACCACTGGCAGTCCCCCAATCCCCCTCTCCCTAGCTTGTACCAGGACCACCACCAGGACCAGGACCAGGAGCAGGCTTTGGCTCGCTCTATATTTATACGAGGCATGCTTTCAGTTAACATTTTTAATAATAGATTAGGAGGAGAGCCGAGGCAAGGAGGACAGGAGAAACCAGAACAGGACGAGTCAGGACAAGTCATTTCTAGCCTGGCCTGCGACTTGTGGTGTGTATGCGTGTGTGTGTGTATGTTTGTGTATGTGTGTGTCGTTGTCATCCGCGAAATAAATAAATATAATATTTACATACACGCCAAGGACGAGAAGGAGGCGAAGCAGAGCCACCCAACTAACCACCACCCACCAGGCCGCCGCCGCCGCCGCATCATCAGCCATCAAAGCAGTCGCCGAAAAATTTCTCCAAAGCAAGAGGAGAGAGAGAGAGAAAAAGGGAAAGAGAAATGAAAAAAAAAAACAAAACAGAACACGAAAGAATTAAAAAAAGGGCGACGGCAGCGGCAGCGGCAACGTTGACGTCGAGGCAGCAACGTCGTTGGCTGATTTACATTTTTAATTGTACCTCCAAAGGGATAAAAATCATTGTATATAAATATATATATATAAAACAGATATATTAGGTATATATATATATATATGTGGGTACTTGAAACTAGCTTAGATGACGTCAATTGCTTGCCTAAGCTCTTTTTTTAAGTATTTTTTGTTTTAGCTTTTTTGTCAGCCATTCCCAGGGAATTCCCTTGGGTTTTCTGCAAAATTATAGCTAATAAGTGTATGAAATTGCCTGATTAATAAAAATCATAAAGATCGATTTAGTCTGAGAAATATAGTTAGTAAAAAAAAAACGTATTTTTATAAGTTAGATTTTTAGGTGGGATTTGTCCCTTAGCATAAAGACTCTTTATTATGGAGATTATAAGATTATAAAACTATCAAATATGTTAAAAAGCCTTTAGAATATGTTAAGAAGCTTCTTATTCTGAGATTTTATTGAAGTTGAAAGGGATTAAGTCTGGTTTGTCTGTTCAGTTGGCTGTCCTTTCCCTCGTCCGTTGTGTCCGTTAGCAAAAACTTTTGAATTTTGGGATCTATTAAATTCTAAAGTTCAAGTTCAAATTTAGCTTATTTTAAGATCTAGTTGAAGTTCGAGGGTCTTAAGCCTTGACCGATTTGTCCGTTTGTTAGTTTGTCCGTTGTGATCTTGAATATTATACAAGTTATAGCTAACAAATTTGGAAATAACTTTCTTATTCTAAATATTACTTGAGGTTGTTGTGGGTTAAGTCTCTGTTTTGCTTTCCTTTGTGAGTTTTGTCCGTTTGTCCGTTTGTTTGCTGTGTCCGTTGCTTTGGGGGAAAAAAACTCCTCAATCTCTGAAACTATACAACCTATAGCTACCAAATTTGGTAAAGAGTTTCTTAAATGTTAAATGCTGTTCGTAAATTTTTAAAACAAACTAAAATTTGAGTTTTAGTTAACCCCTTGGCTAGTTCTCTTAAGTGTGGCTTCCTTACTTCTTTCGATTTTTTCTATATATATTTTTTTTTTTGTTGTGATTAATTTTTCTGCTCCTTTCATTTACAAGTGTTGGAGGAAGGAGACATTAGTCGCTTAGCCGCTGTGGCTGTGGCTGTTGCTGTTGCTGCTTGGCAACGCGCGAGATTAAAAATTAGGCAAAAGGGTAGTTTTAGTCCTTGCACACATACAGAGGCGCAGGCACAGGCACACACACACACACACATCCATTATGTACTGTGTAATGAAATGAACACACAGCACTCACTCACACAGAGCTGGAGAAATGTATTATAAAATGTGAGTAGTGTATGCTAATGGCAAACGCTCGCGCTTGGCGCTGCCACCACCACCAGCACCACCACCACCAGCGGCAGCAGCCGGAGCAGCAGCACCACCACCCCCAATCCTTACCTTCCTCCTGCTCTAAGTACAACTTTCCAGGGGGTGCCAGGGGGGGTGTGCCAAGTAAAAATGGAAAATTTGTTTCTACTTTTTCTGTTTTCCTCTGTCAGCGAGGAGAAGGCGAAGGCAGAGCAGAGAAATGCGTGAGGCAAGTACACACACACACACACACACATACAGCAATGATTGTGTCTAATGTATGCAAGTGTAAGTGTGTTTGTGTGTGTGTGTGCCACACGTCGTTTGCAATTTTTCATTTTAATTTTCATTAGCGTTTTTCTCGTTTTTCCTGCGTTCGCGATGTCTGAGCGTGTGTGTGTGTGTGTGTTCGATAGCTGTCTTTTCTCTTTTATTTTGTTTTGTTTTTTTTTTGTTGCTTTCCTTGGCAAAAAAAAAAAAAGGGAAAGCCAAGGGAAAGGACCTCCCCTCTAGCAGCTCCAAACTCAAAGCTCTCAAGGCCCCCCCAAAAAACAAAGCAAAAAAAAAAAAGTAAGCCCGAGTTTGGTTTTCATCTTGCTTTAGAGCTTCACCCCTTACCCCCACCCTGGACACACACACTCACACACACCCACACACCCCCTTCGGGCGCTTCGCCTTTCGGCTTTCTAAAATTCCGCACATGTACTTTGAAATTATGTAATGAGCGTATAAAATGTAAAAATGTTTTGCTGCGCCGCTTAAGTAGTGAGTGGAGACTACTGAGAGGAGGAGAAGGGGATCCGCTGGTCCTGACAGCCCTAAGGGGGGTTACGGGGTTGGGGTAAAGCGGTAGGAGAGCGGTAGAGCAAATCAAAGCAGCGACAGCAACAGCGACAGCGACGACGACGACGCCAGTGAAACTTTGCGCTCGCGTAATTTTTCAATTTGGCAGCGGAAATTGCCTAGGGAGGTGACGCACACACACACACGCACCCAACCATGGGTGTATGTTAATGGGGTGGGTGTGTGTGTGTGTCTTAACCCTCATGCTGCCAAGAGCTCATGTGGCAGGCTCCACCGCATCCTGCAGGCAACAAACCCTCCTCCTCTCCTTCACCGCAGCTGATGCTTTTTCTAATAATTAATTTAAAACTTTTTCTTTTAAACTGAGCGGCAGCGAGGCCATCCTTCTCTCACAGCCCTTTAGCCCTTACTTTGCCCCTTTGCCTACCCTCTTCCCTGGGGAAAATATTTGGAGCTACTAATTAACATGAGAGGGAGAGCAAGCAAAAAAAATAATAAGAAAAACTCTGCAGAAGAAGAAATTGGAAAGTAGTGGAAAGACGCCATTTTTAAGGGTACACCCACACACTCGTACTCACACCCACACTCACACTCACATATGAGCTAGTCACTAATTGGCCTAAGCGACCTTTTAAACCCCCTCCACTCACCAGAGCATTTATCAACCCTCCCTAACTTTCACCACTAATCAAGAGCTCATTGTGTCCGAAAAGCGATTCCTGGTCGGAGGGCGGGCGACCCTTGAACCCTGACTTGTCATAGGCCAGGAGTCAACACTTAACCCCGTCGAGAACCGCTTAACCGCTCCGCCCTCCGCCCCCCACAGACTGGCGGTCGCTTCTTGTTTTTCCTACGAAAAGTGAGCGATTCGAAAGCGACGAAAAATAATCGTCATTTTATAACCCATTATCATGGAAGGGATGTGAGTGTGTGTGACCTCATAACATATCCCAAATGCAAATCAAGTTCCCGAATGGGCCTAACCCCTGACCTAAGCTGACCTTGCAACCCCCCGAGAGAACAAGATTTCCAAGCAACCCATACTCCAACCCTTTGTGAAAAGCCCAAAAAAACCCGTTGCTCATGTGGAAATCTTTTGCCTAAAACACTTAGCAAGAGAGACACGGCCCAGACAGGGACAGGCAGGGACAGGCAGGAGGAGGCAGGGACAGGCATAGGACAGGCATAGGACAGGCGAGAACAGGCCGGGGCATGCATGAACCCGTCCTGACTTGACGTCCCAGTAAGTGATAGCGCTCATGACTGCTCGACTGGTTAACTGGTTGTCGTTCTGTGCAGGAGGAGTGATGGCTGGGGTCAAGGGTGACACAACACACACACAGGACACACACGATGCGGGTTAGATTCAAATCCAGATTTCGATTCCGATTCGGTTTTGGTTTCAGTTTCGCATTCGGACGCTTGCCTGGCTTTTGCCCCTCCCCCCATTCATTCATCTCTATTTCCATTTATTTTCACTACTACTTTCGTCCTTTTTCCCGCTGTTTTCTGTTTGTGTTTTTTGTGTTGTGTTCTGTTTGCTTGTCAACAATGTCTGGCAGCTTGTCCTTTGGTCGGTGTCCCATCTCCCCACCCCCCACAGGACTTTCACATGTGCTTAGTGCGACAAGTTGTCTGCTTTCTCCTTTGCCACGCTTTTCATTCGGGGTAGAAAATGATGAAAATTTCCATATTATCGAAGTTCAAAGGAGGGAGTGGTGGGTGTGTTATGTGGTTGGGTGTATGGGCAGACAAGGAGCTTGGGGGGCAGGGCAGCAATGTGTGATAATTTGTTGATTTGGGCTTAGGACTTGTTGCATGCCGCCCTTGAGGCGTCGCAATACAATGCCAAAGAGGACGAAGGCGTGACCCAGGAACGAGTGGGTGTTTCTCAGACGGGAGGGGGGTAGGGTGGTGGTGTTGGGCGGGAGGAGGTGGAGGAAGGAAGGACCAAGTGGGTAGACGGTCCTTGTCTGCATGTGTATTTCAATGCCGGACGTCAAGGACACACGGCACAAGACGGTCGAAAAATACTCGGAATGTTGAGACTGCTTCTTGCTCTCTCTGGCTCTGGCTCTGGTTCAGGTTCTGGTTCTTGCTCCTTCTCTCCCACCTCTATGTTGCTTCTCCCACACCCTCTGGACTCCTTCGTCCTTCGTCCTTCGCTCTGTCTGTGTGTCTCGCTGTCTGTCTGGCCTGCTGGCTGGCCGTGTCTGGGTGAGTGTGTTAATGTATTCATTGCCTGGCCGCACGCCGGATGCCGGTTGCCGGTTGCCGGTTGCCGGATGCCGGAAGTAGTAGTCAGCAAGCCATAAAAACTTAAGGAGGACACCCCCTTAGCCTCCCCCTACTAACTACCCACACTCACACACGCATATGGTGAATCCAAAGCCAAGATGGTAAAGTGTGTGTGTGCTTGGGGTTTGCTTCGGTTTCTTTCTTTTTTTTTTTGTTCTTTCCTTTTTTTTTGGGGCAACACATATGCTCCTGGCTGGGTGACAAACACACACACACACAGAGAGAGAGAGAAAGACATACACAGGCAGGAGGCAGGACTCGGCTAGCTAGCTAACAAGGAGTGGGAGCTGCCACTGGCTCGCCGCCGTTTTCTTTTTCTTCTCCTTTTATTTTCATTCTTTTTTTTTTGTTCTCTGGGTTTTTTTTCTTTTTTTTGGCAGGACCAAGTGAAAGTGAGTCACATGCCAGGACGACAACAAGAACAACAACAGCAGCAGCAAACAGCAGAAAGGAGGACGTCAACGACTCACTCACTTGCCTGGTCAATTGCCATGTGTGTGTGTGGGTTGGTGGGTGGTGTGAAACGACCTTGGCCTTACTTTCTGCCTTTGTCGTTGTCGTTGTCGTGCGTGTGTTCGTCCTTGGCTCTCCTGCTTCTTGCTCCCTGCTCCCTGCTCCCTGCTTCCTGCCTCCTGTCCTGGTAATTTTATGCGGATTATCACTGGCACACACACAGACACACACACACACTGTGGCAGGTGAGAGGCGTGCGTGTGCTTGTCAGACAGGTAGACAGACGGTGGGCGGCAGGTCTGGCTCCCAAGATGGCAGCCGCTGCAAGGTCAAGACGTATTGAGTCGAGTCTCGGCTCGGTTGCCAGGCAAAAGCAAGCGGGCGCTGGCTCGTGGCTATGAAGAGGAAGCAGGAAGAGGGGGAGAAGCAGGAGCAGGAGCAGGAGCAGGAGCAGGAGGAGCAGTAGCAGTAGAAGCCGGAAGTTAAAAGTCCACAAAAGTGGGACAACAACCAGAGCTCTGAGGGGGGTTATGGTGATGATGGTGGTGCTGCTGCTTCTGCTGCTGCTGAACATCGACAAACACTTGAGAGCCCTGAGCACGGACAGTCTGGATTTTAATTTCCAGCAGCCACCCACCGTCTCCCACCTCCCACACAGTCTCATCCTGTGTTTCCTTTAGCCCCCCGAGAGCCCTGTCCTGTCCTGTCTTGTCCGCATTCGTGTTGGCATTGTCTGTCTGCTTTGGTGGTTATATGTGTGTGTCAGCTACCAGTTACTCCTTGTTCCAGTGGCTCTGCACTTCTGCTTACACCTCACAAGCTACCCAACTCTTCAGCTCTTGAGCTCTCCATCCCCCCAGCTCTCATTCTTCCCAGCTCCCACCTCTCAGGTCTTCTTCTCCCCATCTCCCAAGCTCTCCTTTTCCCCATCTCCTCCCAAGCTGTTTGTAGACCAAACTCCTTCGCGGTGGCCACGCAACGTCCTTGAGGCGAAGCCCAGCCCCCGCCCACCACTCGCTGGGGGCCACACAGAGGCTCTGGGCCATGGGGGTGTGTGGGTGATGTTTGCTTCTTGGGCTTCGTCTCTAGGTCAGGCCAGTGCCACCTGTTGCAAGGCTATTTGAGAGACTCTGCTAACTGAGAGGGAGCCTAGGGAGGAGACAGGAGTAAGAGGCACAAATGGGAACCCACAGATGGGAGGCCCAAGAAGAAGTCCAGGAAGAGGGCCTAGAAGAAACTCAAGAAGAGTCCCAAGAAGAGACCCAAGAAGAATCACTGGACTAGTCACAGGAGAAGGCACTGGGCCCAGGAGTCACCGCACCTGGCAGGAGCTAATTAATGGCCTCGCTCTCGGCTCTGTTCAATACCTTTGTCAATAACAATTATGCGGATATTGTGAACAATCATGAGTGTGCCGAGTGTGTGTGTGTGTGCCGAGTGTGTGTGCCTTGTGTGGTGAAGTATATTATTGTGTGTTTTTGATATTTTATTGAAAAACTTTGCGAGAACCAAAAAGCGAGAACCATAGGACATGGAAATGCAATAAACCTGCTCCACCTCTTAGGTGGTGGTGAGGTGAAGGAGGTGAAGTCCTGGGCTGTCCTCCTCTCAGGCTAAACTTTGCACGAAATTACAAGCTCAAATGCGCTGCAGGAGGAGGAGGAGGAGGAGCCGAATTAAAAAAAGAAAAACAAAAAATTTTAAAAATGCAAAATGAGAAATGGCAGCAGAGGCTTTCAAACAATAGCAAAAAACTATCAAAACTGACTTTCTACAATTTACACACACATCGTACACACACACACACCACACACTCACAACAAAGATACAGATACAAAACGAAATGAGTGGAAAAAAATTTATAATTATTTTAATACAAAAGCGCAAAAACAAAAAAGCTACAACAAAAGCGAAATTGCATTAACAATGCAGCGAGCAAGCCCCCACTTACCGCCCACCCAGTACCCACTCCCCTAACACCTCCCTCCCCACCCCCCTTAACCACACTATATCACATATATGTGTAAGCCACATAGACCAGCGAATAAGGAAAAATAAGAACAAAAAATTAAAAAATAAAATATAGACAGTAGGAGGAGGAGGAGGAGCAGCAGCAGCAACAGCAGGAAACAAGGAGCGAAAAAAATGGGGAAAAAAATAAATACCGCGCCAAATTATATTATAATTATATTTAAAATGCTGCCGACGGAGACGCGCCTGGCCACGCCCCCTTCCCGGCTCTGTCCAGAACACAAAAAAGATAGAAAAAAGAAGAATTACTAATAATTTTGTTTGCGAAAAAGGAATATGCACACACACTTTGGATTTTAGCCATACATGTATACACATCAAATATAAAATATAAAGTAATTTACACGAATACCCTTCTGAGTGCTTTGTGGATTTTTTGTCTATTGTATTATTTTCATCAAGAATATATTATTTCAAGGGAACAAATAGGAGAGCATCAACCTTAATTCCCTTTTTTTGGTAAGACAATTTGGAAATTTTGTAGCTTTTGTGTAGAGTCAAAATCTTAAAATATTTAATAGACCATTTCAAATAAATGTAAACTTTGGATACATTCAATTTTTAGTTATCGAAAACTTTGGCATTCAACATGAAAATATATCAATAACAAAAACTAAAATACAAATATCTATATAATTTTAACAAAAAGCAAAAACTTTGATATATCTGATGTTAAGATATTAAAAAATATTGCATTTAACCTAAGAATATCGCTATTATCGATATTATAAATACATATAAATATCATTCAACATGAAAATATGAATATTATTCATATACATTTATATATTCATATATAGTATATAAAAAAATGTAAACTTTGATATGTTGAAATTTTATATATTATTACATATTGCATTTAAGCTTGAAATATCGATATTATCGATAAAATATCCACAAAATTGTATGAAACGTACTTGTTTCATTTGTTGTAATAAAATGTTTCCGATATATAAAACAGAATATTGATTTATCAAACATAAAGATTATGCAACGTTAAAATATCGACTTATATAAAGAATTTCGCATCAAATATCGATACATATTCGATATATTAATATATTCAGCCTTCTCTAGCTTTTATAGTCTCTAAATTCCTTATATTTATATTTCTATAGAAATAAATGGACAAACGTCTAAACTCTAAAGAATTGCAGGGCAGGAAAGGTGTATTTCATAAGGTGTATTTCATAATAAATATATATAATATATATATATTTTTTTTAAATATTCTCAGCCAAAGCTGAGACACACACAAGGAGATAAAAACTAAATGAGATTTCCCGCTGAGCCTTCGGGGAGTCTTCTAACTTTCGTGGAGGGTGGAGAGTGGGGTGAAGAGTGGTGTGCTGTGGCTAGAGCAACTAACAAAAAATGCATAATATGCAGTCGCCGGCACAACAACAATGACACAACACAGGACACACAACACAGGAGCTACAGGAGCAGGAGGAATATGAGCCAGTATGTGGACGAGGTCAGGCGAATAAATTTGTGGCGCTTCGGGAACTCGTATCACGTATACGCGATGTGTAACACGGCTGCCGCAGTGCAGCCAAACAAACGTTTAGACGAGAGCGAACCTGTTTGAGCAAGCAGGATCAGAAGGGAAGGGAAGTGGAAGGATATATAAATATATATATATATATATGTATTATAGTCCTGGCCAACAGCCAAAACTCTGATGCTAACTATAATTTGCACTCCTGCTCCTGCCGCCGCGGCTGTTTTAATTTCATTTGCATACCCTGCAATCACCGTGTCGGTGAATTACGACCATTTTCCGGGCTTTCCAGGGCTTTTATTTCCCCCTCAGCCCTTCACAAAGAGGTATCTGTGGATCGAACCCTCTTTAACGCCGCCGTCACTCAATACGTGCCGCTTTGTCGGCTTAATTTCGTGCATTTTTCTTTTTACTTTTTTATTTTATTTTTTTTTTTCTCACTTTTTGCCAAAGTAATTTATGTATTTATTATTTTTTACAAGTCGCTCGCTCCCCCCTATCCTAGCCATGCAATTCATTTTCGCTCCATTTGTTTTGGTTTTGGCCTTATAGCCCTCTAGTCGGGCTTTTTGTGTTTGGTATTTAGACAAAAACCCAATTGCTGCGGCCCTAACTGACTTTGGCATAGACAATATGGATATATGTATAAATATATATATGTATGTATGCATATATTGAATATTCCCTCTATCTGTGTGTGAATTAGTGCCTCAATTTATTACAAAAGCAATTTGTTTCGATTTCCCTTTTGCAGGTGTAACTGGATTTTTGGCTTTGAGAGGAAAGTTCAACCAAGATGTGGTAAGTTTTGAGAGTCTTTTAGTAATTTATATGTTAAAAAAAAAAGATTTATAATAACATTAGCCATATACTTTAAATCTAAACTCGTTGGGAGGCTTTGGGCTTAACTAAATTCTGGAAAAAAATATTGTTTGTATTCGAAACCGATTAAAATGTATGTAAAAACAACCGTTTAGTTGGACCTTTGACCTATTTCGGTCTTTTGAGAGATCTATACCTTGACTCACTAAACCAACCTACAAAATTCTAAACCAACTACAAGGCAAGGGAGATATATTTTCCTATATATATATATCCTCCTTTATATCCTCCCTCTCTATATCATCAAATCCATGCTCCAAACTTCCGGCTTTTGCAACTCCAAAAAAATAACGCAAAAGCACAAAACGCAAATCGCAATTTCCATCTTCGGTCTCAGGCGTGACATTCCATGCGAATACATCATTTTCATTTAGCGGAAATCTCAACTACAATGTGCTCAATGCCAAAGACACTGGAAGTGACAGGAGCTGTGGAGTAGGTAGGAGGTGGGGCAAGAGCAGGAGCAGAAGCAGGAGCAGGAGCAGGAGAAGGAGTAGGATATGGGGCCCCCCAAAGAACACCACGTTGGCTATATAGTCTCTGCCTCCCCGTCTGGCAGTTACCGCACATTGCCAATCTTTTTTATATATGCTCGAGTAATACTTTTGCAAACTTGGCTCCTTCGCGCGCTTCCTTTGCCTGCTCTGCTCCGCTCCGCGTGGGCGGGCTGTAAAATTTGTGTCTAAACGCAAAACAAGGCGAAAAAAAGGAATAAAATAAATATAACTGCGACCTAGGGATGGGAGGTACAGGGAACAAAATATTTGATTTTATTTGGTATTGAAATTTAAACATGATGTGGAGTTTTCTTGACATTCCCCCTTTTTTTAGTAAATCTATTTCCAAAGTGTTGTTCGCTCGTTCGCTACTCACCGCTCTCTTCAAATTCAGCTGAAAGAGAGTAGATCTCGAATATTTATTATAATAATATATTGGGTTTGAGACTACTTCTTCACTCGAATTTCTTTGTGTGTATGTAGTAAGCAGCTCGCAGCTCACAGCTCACAGCTCGTCGTAGGTTGTTGCAGGGCTCTGGGACAGCCGCACAACCGTTCAATCAACACCCCATTTGACTAACAACAACAACAAGTTGGCTATGAAGAGGCAGGCAAAGGCAAGGACAAGACGCTGAGGGGGTGGCGGCACGCGCACACAGAATGCCAAAAGGAGAAAGAGAGAGTGAGAGAGATAGATAGAGAAGGCAGCCCCGCACAAACACTATTCTAACGTTCGCGGAGCTATAAAAATATTTTTTAACATTTCTCGCGCGCGAGTTTTTGGCTCTCTCTGGCTGTGGGTCGGTCTCTCTCTCTCTCTCTCTTTTTCACTGGTTCTTTCTCTATCCTTGTCCTTGCCCTTGCACATCCCTTTAGATTCCCGAAAAATTCCCCTCCTCCCCAAGATACCCCCCTAAAAAACCCCCCAAGATACCCATTTTTTTAACGTAGGAGAAACTGTTAGAGCTGCGAAAGTTTGCGTCTGTTTGTCTTGGAAGCGCCGAGACTTGGCTGGGTTTTTTGGGGTTCTTAGGGGCTCGGGGTCCTGGCAGCATAATGAGAGGCACCCGTCGCTAGCAACAACAACAACAAAATAATAATAATAATAATAATAATAATAATAATAATAATGAAAAGTTTTATGTTTCTGCATAGAAAGAGAAAAAAATATATTCCATAAAAAAGGCAGGGCAGGGCAGGGCCGGAGCTCCATGTATTTGAAACTAAACTGCAAAATAGAAGAAGCTCCGCGGGTTTGCACGGGTTTGTGGGGCTTGCGGGCTTAGGGCTCGGGCTTCACTGCACATTAACTCGCCTCGTCCTGGTCCGCGTCCCGGCCGCACCACTTTTCCCACCCCTCCGCCGAAAGAAAGTTGTAACTATGAAAATTTTATAAATTCCGCAGATTTTCTGGCGCTAAGAAAACCGAGCACAGCTAGGAATGGTGATGGTAGGGGTGAGGGGAGCACTAAGACTGAGTGAGGGTCCTGCACAGGGATTAAAAGTGTTAGTGATGATTCATATTTAGAAAAGTATTAATTGCCAGGGAGTTATTTAATTAGGAATGTGTAGAGGAAACACTAACTTAAATGTATATTAGAATTAATGGTTTCTTATAAAAAAAACAGCCGGGGGTTAAGTCCTGATTGTTTGATCAGTTATGGTGGATATACTGTATGTGTTTTATATTATATTAAATATATTAAAGGATATTATGTATATTTTAAATATTTATAGATATATATTTATTATATATATTATTCTCTGTGTGAAATCTAGGGTCGGTTCCCGGTCGTTTGGGGCAACGCTGCGAGGTGGTAGTTAGGTAGGTAGGAGCAGGCATCATGGTGGGTTGGGGGATCTCTGGGCCCTGTGCCTTTGATAATGCGAGAGCCCTGGCATTTCCAGTTGGAGCAGGAGCTAACCCCCCAGCTTCCCAGCTTCCTAGCCCCTGCTCTTACCCCATCATTCCCCTCATAGTTGGCAAACTTTTGCAGCATGGACGATGATGCAGTGGCTGAGGAGATGGGCCACTCGAGAGGCGTTGCTTTGATGGGAGGCGAAGGAGTCGTAATACTTAGCAACAGAATAAGTGGCCGGCGCTCTAAACAGTTTTCAAACTGAGATGAAATATGACTAGTTGGGTGGGGGAATAAGGAGGTTGCAGGAGCAGGAGCAGGAGCTGGATCACAAGGGAGCCTCTCGATTAAATCAGTCAAAATTTTCTCACAAATATTGAAAGGCGAAAATGGGGGCGACCGTCGTCCTCTCTTGCGGTCACAGGCGGTAAACAAGTAAATTCAAATTTAAATTCAATGAAAGTTAATAAGGATGTCTGCTCCTGGAGTCTGGCCCCGCGGAGTCGATTGAATTATTTAATAAATTAATGAAGCAAATGAAGTTGTCCTGGCACCGGTCACGCCCACATCCTCCCGATGAAGCAATTAAGAGTTTAAGGACGCGTCTGGGAAGGGAAGCAGAAGGAGACGGAGACAGAGAAGCAGAAGCAGATTTCTTTCTCTGCTGCATTTCGCTCCTAATCCTTTTTAAAACAATCACCTAAGTCAGGACCTTCGCTTTGGTCCTTATAACAATTCCTATTCAGCAATAAAAAAAAATTGGGGAATAATAAAAAGTGAAGAGAGAATCGATCGATAATTTTTAATGTAGTCGTATTTCCTTTTTAAGCACTCCCCCTCGTCCTGTTACCTTTTTGCCTGTCGCTTTTCCTCTCCTTCTCCCTCTCTCTCTCACACTCTCTCTCTTTTTCTCTCTCTGTCTCTATCTCTCCCTCTCGCTCACTCAACCCCAAAGAGACCCTCCTGCTCCCGGTGCTCCCTTTTTAATATTTACCCAATTCATCAAAAAATAAGTAATTATAAACTTTTCAGTTTTTCTTCTGCCGTCTTGCGTCTATGTGTGTGCGTTGTGCCGAAGCGCGTTTCCCTTTTGCCAAAGCGCTTTTCCTTGCCTTTTCCTTGGCCTTCCTCCTCCTCCTCCTCCTTCTGTGCACACAACACACAGCTTCGATGCTTCGATGTCGTCCTCCTCCGCCTGCTGCCTTACCTCCTCCTCCTCCTTTTTTTTTTTTAGCAAAGTAGAAAAAAATTGGAAACAACCCCGAAAAAAGAAAGTTTTTGTTGTATAAGCGAAAAACTAAGCTTCTATTCAAATTCTACGCCATCGAGTGCTTCGTTTTTATTATTCATTCATTCCCGTTTCTCTTTCTCTCTTCTTGTATATTTTTGGCACAAGCAAAATGAAAGCACAAGGAAACACAAAAAAAAAGAGAAGAAGAAAAAAAATTTACAACGAAAAAAAATAAATATAGAATGGGGAAACAAGTAAAAAGATGAAAAATGTAAAGAAAGAGGAAAGTTTCCGATTACAGTGGTGGTTCTCTGGAGATGAGGGCAGGGGCCGGGCCTGTATTGTAGGCCCAGTACAAAAGCCAAGCACTAGTGAAGCCGTCGCCCCCCGCACCCACTCTTCGCGTGCACCCACTACGCCCCCGCCACTGTATCGGACCTCTCGCTCGCACCAGCGGGGAGGCAGAGCGAGAGGCAGAGTCAGAGGCAGAGGCAGCGGCAGGAGGAGGAGGCGGCGGCGATACACGCGCGTCTTTTGAGCATAAGTAGAATATAAAAATTTTGCGATTATGAATTTGAATAAAAACGATACGAAGCCAACGGCAGCAGCGGCGTCGAGACTCTGCCCGCGTCGCTGTTGGCGCCGCTTGACAATGTAGTTGCTGCTGCTGCTCCCGCTCAGCCTCAGCTTCAGCTTCACCCTCAGCCTCAGCCTCTGCCCCAGTCTTAGCCTTAGCTCCTTGGGTGGATTAGAAGCTGCCATGGTTGTGGTGGCCAGGAAAAGGGGGCACCAGGTGTAGCAGGTTACTCCCACCAACCCAACTGGTGAAGATTTTCAACTTTTATTGTTCTTTTTGTCTTATCATCATATATGCATCATCTTATATATAATATATGTATATAAACAGATATATATTTTTTTACCTATATTACCTATATATTTACCTAGTTGAGTTTGGTTTACATTGCCTTCATTTAATAATTCAATATTTTTAGGCCCTAAAACATGACATCAATAAATGAGTTATCCTTGAATTTGTTACAATTTAACAAGAGAGATATGGTTTCATTAAATATTATTAATAATAACAAAAATATAATAAATTAAAAAAATAATACCTTTAAAAACAATAATAAATATATAAAAAATAACAATAAATATATAAAAAATAACAATAAATAAAAATAAATACAAATAAAAAAAGTACAAAATAAACCATGTATAAATATAAAAATGTATTATTAAAAAAGTATATAATAAAAAATAAGTAAAAATAAAGACAAGCAAGGAAGAAAGCTAAAATATTTATTTTTGTTCAACACTTAAATTTTTAAAATAGAAACAAAAATAAAAAATTAAAATAAAAGCAATTATAATAAAAAAAAACCTGGAAAAATTACTAGACAGAAATGTACAAAAATGTAATTAAACATTTTTTAAGTTTAACATTTATACTTATACAAACAACTATTCAATTAAATAAACTTAAAAGGTACTAATAAAAATATAAAAAAAATGTTTCCTAAACATAAAAATTTATAAAATTAAAATTAAATTACAATTATAAACTTTAATTAAAAACAAGTAAGAGAGCAGTAAATGTTGTTCTTTAAACTATATCTTAAACCTTTTCTTAAACTTAACAATTATAATAGAGACAAAGAACATTTTGTGGGATTCAAAGAAATAAAAAAACAAAAAATTGAACATTAATAATAAAGACAACAAAAATCTGCACAAACTCTATATAAAACTTTTCTATTCAAATATAAGAAGAGTGGGAAAAATGTCACCCCCTCTATAAGTTGTGCTGCCTACGCCCTTGTAACCTGGGAAGCTGCTGCCTTGGGTGGCTGTTTCGCGGGGGGTTTTCTTTTCGGCGAAATAGTCGCTGCTGTAGTTGTTGCCGCTATTTTTCCCTGATTTCCATTTTTTTTTTTTTTTGGGAACATTACATTTTTCATTTGCTCCTCTGTGCCCCCTCTCCCCTTTCCACAATGTTAAATCACAAAAGCAGCATCGACGATCACAGGCGGCGACGGCATTGCCTCGCTGCCAACGTCACTGCCTCGGCATAATAATAACACAATCAATAATAAGAGCAAGGGCGTCTCAAGAAGGGGGTTAGGGGGGCTATGGGGCGGAGAAGGAGAAAAATGTGAAATAGTAGTAAATAGAGGATTGCTGTATTAGAGGCTGGTGCCGCGATGTGTGCGCCACAAAGGGAAAAGAAAGGCCGAGAAGGAGGTGGAGCAGGAGCAGAAGGAGCAGAAGCAGTCCTGGTCCTGCAGGAGAAGGAGAGTATCTCCAGGAGGAAAACGAAAACGAAGGACGAAGACAGCGACAAGCGACACGAAGATGGCGGAGTCGTCGACGTTGGCAAATGTTTAAGCTAAGGATTAATATTTTTATTTCTTTTCTTGTCTGTTTTTTTTTCTTCGCTTTTTAGAATTTTGTACTTACATGCGAGTCCTGCCTGCCGCCTCTCCTTGCCCCCGCTCCTTTCCCTTTCTATTAAAATAAGGACACGACACACACACACACACTTTCAGTGTGCAGATGTAGCAGAAATCTTTGTAAGCAGTTTTCACTTGAGGAAAATGTTTGGAATTTTCTTTTCTTTTTTTTTTCTTCTTTTTTTTTTTGTGGCTCGAACGAAATGATGAATAGAGTTACTCAAATACGAGAAGAAGGATGTCTGCTGCTGTGTCCTGGCTGTGCGTGTGTGTAGTTCAAACATGTTTAAAAATTTCTATAACGTCGCTTTCTTGCTGGCTTTGATAAGTGGTGGAAAATGGGGAAATGGAAATGAAAATGGTGGAAAGAGGAGCAAGAGAACCTCTTCTAGTTCTCTCTCTCTTTTTTTTTTTTTTTTAATATTGTTTGAATTTGACGTCGTCGTTCGAAGGATAAGCAGGAGCTAAGGCTTAGAGGGGTGGGGTTGGGCTTTTCATTAAAATTTTCCCCTAGTCATTTGACAGTATGAAGGAAAAGCGGGTGAGGATGAGGCACAATGATTGATAGCTCCTGGTTCCTCCTCGGGTTTTGTCATTTAGGGATAACTGACAGGGACAGGGACAGGGAGGAGACGGAGAGAGCGTCCTCCTGCTCAAGGATATAGTATAGAGTAGTACGAATCTTAAACCCATCACTCTCTCTCTCTCTCTCTCTTTCTATCTCTCTTTCTCTGACTCCGATAAGGTTGACTCCCTGCACGAGATACTAAATTTAGCTTTCGGTTTTGTTGTTTGCCTCGTGCACCGATCACTGAACCGCTGAGAGACCTTATCGGGGGGACAGCCAAACCTTGAGGAGATCGGTCGGGGGAGCTACCCTGTGTGTGTGTGAGCGAGAGAGAGAGAGAGAGTTCCAGGGAGTACGGAGAGAAGCGTACTCTGTGTGTGCATTTCTAACACCTCCAGCGGGTCGGCGACTCATAGGTGGGGGAGTCATCGCCCTCGCTGATCATCATCATCATCATCATCGTCATCGTCATCGGTTCGCTTCGATTGGGTTTTTAAAGTGTGAATCATTTGCCTTTTGGGCCAAGTCAATGCTCTGTGACAGAGCTTCTAAGCCCAGCTGGAGAGGAGATTCCACTAACATCAAGAGGTAGGTGTAGGGAGACAGGAGAAAGAATAAAGAAAAAGGGGAAGCAGATAAGGGAGAATGTGGAATGTAGATGGACAAAGGGAGAAAATAAAAGGTCTAATGTATAAAGAAGTATGAAGAAAAGGAGGTAGAAAGTATAAGGAAATAGGAGTAACAGAAAATAGAAAATGGAGGAGGGAGAACTTTTTTAAGTTATAATGTAGAAAGAAAAATGAAAAACGTAGACGTAGATAGATAAAAGAGGAAAGGAGAAGTTAGAACATAGAAAGAAAAGGAAGAACATAGAGGGGAGAGGGCAAAACATAGAATGAAGTTGGGAGAAGGAAGATAGTAGAATGTAGAAAAATTAAGAGAAAGAAGGAGGTACTTATAAAAACATGGAGAAGGTAAATCGTATAAAAAGAGAAGGAGAAGGTTAAACGTGTAATGAATTAAAAGGAACAGAAACTGGCGAAACTAGACATGAAAAAACCGGGAGTTAGAACGTAGAAGAAGAAGGGAGAACAAAACAGAGAGAATGTAGGAGTTAGAAAGTAGAAGGGAGGAAGGAAAATGTACAACATAAAAATTAGAAACAAGAAAAGGGAGGGAATTGAGAAAGAAGAAAGCAGAATATAGAAACATAGAAAATAAGGTGCAACCAATATGGGAGCATAAAGAAGTTAGAAAGATGAAGGGGTAACAGAGAAGGCAGAATCTATAAAGATGAAGGGGAAACAGAAAAAGAAGATGAAATGTTAACAGGATAACAGGACATAAAAGATGGAACAGAATGTAGAAGTAAAAAGGAAAATAGACAAGAGAATATGTAGAAGTTAGAATGTAGAAGTTAGAAAGTTGAAGTTACAAAAAGAAGGGAAGAAAGACGACGTTTGAAAGAAGTGGTTAGAAATAGGGGAAAATTCAGAAAGTAAAAAGACAAAATCGTGGAAGAGAAAAAAGGGGTAGAATGTAGAGGAAAAGTAGGGAGAAAGGAGAAGGAAAATGGGATATGGGGAGATGGGAGAAATAAGATTGCAGAACGTAGAACGTAGAATCCAAAGGTGTGTAGAAAGAGGGGAACCCATAGAAACGAGATGGGGGGAGGGGGAAGAAGCGAGCACGGGGAAGAACGCAGAAAGCACACTTCCAGAGTGATAGAGAGAGAGAGAGAGATAGCGCAGCTGAAGCGAAAGCAGGAACGAGAGACAGCGAGAGCGGGGCTGCTCGGTGAGATCACCATGATTCCCCCTCCCCCTCCCATATGTGCATGTGCATATTCACACACGCACACACACGGACACACTATCGCTCTCTGTTTAACTTGTTTGCTATCTTTCTACATCGCCACTCTGTCGCCGTCGCCGTCGCTCCTCCACCCGTCGCTCCTCCACCTTGGCCCTGGATCGCTCGCCTCGAGTCGTTGGTCGGGGGTCAATGACTGCCAAAATAAAAAAAAGAGCCACAAAAAACACACACAGAATGCGCTGTGTGTTTTTAAAATTTTTGCACAAACTGAATAGTCGCACACACACACACACACACACAAATACACACTCAAACACACTCTCCTGAAGGCATACAAGTGTTGTTCTGGTTCCAAAAAAACCGAAACGAAACGAACTGAAACGAAGCGATCAAAACCGAACCGAACCGAGCCGAGCCGAGCCGAACCTCTCCCCCGATCAGGCCTATGCAGTTGCTTATTTTTTCGTAGGCGTCGTTGTCGCACATATTGCTTTATAAAACACACACACACACACACGTAATTATATATATATATATATATATATTCCAAAAAACTGCGCATAAAAAAGTTTAGTTTTTGGCCTGCTTCCCTCTTGTCATTTAATACCCGAAATTCTAGTCTAACCGGATACAAGCTTGGCTGCATTATTTTGCATTTGCATTATAGTCTCTTTCTTTTATAACGCTCTTCTATATATATTTTTTTAGGGGTTTCACAGATCGTAGAGAGAGAGAGAGAGAAATTATAGAATTATATAAAAAGTTATAGGTATACTAGTTTATAGTTCATAGTTCTAGCTAACTTCTAGTATTTTCTAGGGAGCCAACATGACGTATACTTGATATCGGAGGCAACCCGGGGGCATTGCTCTTTTTTGCGTCACACAAAAAACAAATCCTTTGGGGTTGCATCCACCGCGATCTGTGGCTTCGCTTGGCTTCATGTTCCCCCTGCCTCCTCCACTGGCTCGCATGAGTAATTTGCTATTTGATATTTTTTTGCACAAATTTCTGGTTTCAGAGAAGAAAACATCGTCGTCGTCGTCGTCATCTCTGCGCAAATTTCGGCAACTGCAACTGGTCTCTTTCTTCTCGTTCTCCAAAAAAGAATCAGAGGGAAGACTGAAGACTGAGGAGAGACCTTTAGTGCAGCTTTTGTTGTTGTTTTGTTTTGGTTTCGGTTTTGGTTTTTCGGTTTTTGGTCCCTCGGTTGTATTATTTTTAATTTTTTTTTTTTTTTTTTTTTTGGGCTTTTGTTTGGAATCAACGCCGCATGTTTGGGTCGTTGAACCTGTCGTTCTGTGTGTGTGTGTGCTTTGCTTCTTTTGCCTAAAAACAAAAAATTGCAGTCTCAATTTGAGGGACTGCGTGAATATTTCTTTTTTCCTCTGCTGGAATTTGAACTCAACCTACCCCCCTATCCCCCTTCCTATTGCGATCGCCGAGAAAGAGAGAAATACAGAGATTGCAAGCGAAAAATATGCACACAAAGGTCCAAGTAGGAAGTGAAATTTCACACAAAATAAAATATATACATATGTACATATATATATATATATAAAAACAGGGGAAGAGTGCTTAAGTATCTTCAAAGGAAGTCAAAGTGACTATAAACTTTCCACATTTTTGATTTCGTTGTTTTTTATTTTGTACAAAGAAATAAGAATATAATCAAACATTAACTTGAGTTACCAAATAACTAAGATTACGGTTGAACGCTAAGGAAAGCACTTATAAATATTTTCAAATATAGTTTAAGCTTAAAAGAAATTAATTTATGGAAAAATTTAATTATATTGTAGATATCGATTTATGTATATGAAATAAATTGAGTTTAGCTAAAACCTTTTCACAATACAAAGTTATAGGTTGCTAAGACCTAAACAATTATAATAAAAATAAAAATAAAATAATACAATTAATTGAAATATATCAAATGCATTATAGCCTTCATTATACTTTATACAAGTTCAAGATTTATAAAAGAAAATATAAATCTTGAACTTGTATAAAGTATAATTAAGGCTATAATACATTTGATATATTTCAATTACTTGTATTATTTTATTTTTAATGAAAATTATATAAATTATATGAATGATAAAATGAACATACAAAATATGAAGTTCTATAAAATAAAACTCTTTTATAAATTTATACATTTCAATTAGCAACAATAATAATACTATAAATAAAAAAAGGTTGCTAAACATTAAAAATATTAGTAATTGAACTAATAATAATTATCATTGATGTTATGATTAAAATACAATTTAATATAAAAACTTTCTATACAAATATATTGATTAAATCAAAAAAATAAATAAATAATTTAAAGACAAATAATAAAAATTAAAATGAATTGAATGCTTTGACGTTGAAGTTAAAGTTATGGTTTTCATGGATCCATAAAACTTTGACTGGCTTTCATTTAGAAACTAACCGAATTTGTCATTTCATTTAAGTGAAATCGTACCATTAGACAATATAGTTGCACAAAAAATATAAACACACACTAAATATATGGATAATAAAATATATTTACAAATTTAATAAATAAAAAAAGCTAAATATAGTATTTTAACTATCAATAATTGAAGATTTCTGTTATTTATGGTAATAATAAGCTACCCAGCTATAAGCTACCTATAAAAAACCTAAACAGATTCAAATCGATTAATAATTAAGGATTCTTTTTATTTGCATTTTTTTTTTATCGCAATATAAATAATTAAGGATCCTTTCCGCCTCTGCTTGCTTGCATTTCATGAACTTTTAGCGCCTAATTAATATAATAAGCAGCGATTTAGAGCGCTCACCGCACAAAATTGAAATTAAATGTCGGACATTAGTGGTTGCCGCTCCGGCAACATTCTCCATGGAGGAGAGGAGCTCTCCATGGAGGCCAGGTGGGAAGCTGGGAAGCGGGGAGCTGCAGGAGGTGTTGTTGGGCAATTGACTCCTGGACACTTGGGCCTCGAGGGGCCACACACTCCTCCTGCTGCTCCTGCTGGTCCTGGCTACACCCCTTTCATCCTCACAGATCTCCTGCCTGCGTGTCGCGGTCGCTTTTCTGTTGACTTTGTCTGTGTTTGCATTTTTTGTTGCAACTTTTTATATTGCAACCTGTTCTAATGGGGGGTTTCTAGGGGGTGTGTTAAGGGAGAGTAATAGGAGTGTGTGGGGGGCTTGTGTGGGGGCTTTGTGTGGGGGCTTTGTGTGGGAGAAGTGTAAGGTTATTGTAAGGCAATTTGAGTTGTGTTTGTGTGGGGCGTCTCTATCCCTTGTCTATGGCTGTGTGCCTTTCTATGTCCTAGAGTAGGGGTCCTAGAGTTGGGGTCCTAGAGTTGGGGTCCTTTGGCAGGATGCTAGGCGTGTGTGTTAAGCGCCGTTTTAGTTGGTGCCGTTGGTTTTTTTTTTTGTCCTTTTGTGGGAATAGGAGGAAGAGGAGGAGGAGCCAGAGCAGGACTAGGGGCAAAAGCAGAAGTAATAGGAGGAGTAGAAGTGGGAGTAGGATCAGGACTAGGACCAGGAGTAGCAACAGGACTAAAAACAGTAGCGGAAACAGCAACAGGAGCAGCCAGGAGGAACGGTTGTGGCACTAGGACCCAGAAATAGCAAAGCAGAAGTCCTGGCTGCCAGCTTCTATTAGCCCTCTTTTTTATTTCTCCTCCCCTTACCCCTCTTAACCAAAGTGTTGAAAAATGCCAAAGTAAATGTTTTGCTTTCTCCCGGTTATTGTTGTTATAACTTTGTAATTTCTGACGCCCAAACTCGGGCTCTACAGGGGGTTGGGTGTATGGAGAGTGTACTTTGAGATAGAACCACCTACCTTTGGGGGCCAGAGGATGTCCTTGTGCTTGTCCTTGTCCTCGTCCCTGTCCCTGTTCTTGTCCTTGTAAACTGGTTTATAGTTTATGTGTGTAAACTGGGCACTTGGCACGCACTTTGAGATCTAAGGTGATGATCTTGGGTTCCTTTTTGTGAGTCTTTTTTGTTTGGGGCTTTTACTGGGGATATTACTGTGGTTTCTACTGGGTGCTTTCCTGGATTTTTCCTGCGGTTTTCCAGGGCTTTTGATGGGACTTTACCAGGGTTTTTAGTGGAGTTTTTCCTGGGTTTTTACTTGGGTTTTTCCAGGGTTTTTACTTGTTTTTTGTTTTAGGGTTTTGAGTTGTTTTTTTTTCCTGGAAATTTAGTGGAGTTCTTCCTGTGTATAATTTTTGTAGACTTTTCTTAGGCTTTTCCTTGACTTAACTTCCTTGGTAACTTGGTTCTTTTTCTTTTTCACTTTTTCAAAACAAACCAAAAAAAAAATAAACTGTTTTTCAGGCAGCTCACTTGAACAAAAAAATTGAGTTTTTCTTTGAGATTTTGTATTTATTTAATTTTTTTTTTTAAAGGATTCACGTGGATCCTGTCTCCTCCATAACGTTTAGCGACGGATTGTCTTTGTTTTGAGCATTATTATTATTATTATTATTGTTGCTATTATTATTATTGCACTAAAGTGTCCTCCTGTGTTGTGAGTTGTGTTTTGTTATTTCTTTATAATTTTTGTTGTCAAGAGTTCTTTGTTCTTTGCGTGGATGTGTGGATGCTGGGCAACTTTACTGGATGCTTCACTGATGTGTTTTGTGGCTAGCAAGGCTGTCCTTTAGTTGGTCGAACGACGCACACGTCCAATCCGATAGCTAACTGATGTTCATCTAAATGGATCCCAACTATACGGAAAATAATGTTGCCCAGAAAATGTGTTTTTTGAGATCAGGCGAGGCGGCGGCGGCTTCGGCGGCGTCGCTGCTGCAGTTGGCAGAGAGCAGTGCCACCCTACCGTTCCCCTCCTCCTTTTTCCCTACCCTACCCTACCCTACCTTACCTTACCTCACCTCTCCCCCCCTTTCGGATTCTCTGACTCGGATTCGGTTTCGCGCGCGACCCGGCGGGGGGATACAACAAATTTTTGGAGTCCATCCTCTCTATGTGTAGTAGTTAGCACATAAACACACTCATCCCTCGGCCTCATGCGTGTGTTACCTAAGTGGGTGTGTGTGTGGTGTGTGTTGTGCGTGTCTTTGTCCCTGTGTGTGTGTGTGGGGCAACGGCAAAGTCGCTTCTGAGCCGCTGCAGCGCTTGGCCAGCACATAATATGCAGGCGGCAGCAGGCAGCAGGCGCACTCGTAATGAGCCAACATCATCATGGTCATCAGTGGGGAATCACACTCACACACACACATGCAGAGCTGGTCAAGCGCCTGCATGCCGCATCCTGCTCCTGCCTGCCTGCCTGCCTGCTCCTCCGCTGCAACTCGCTGTCTCTGTCGGACGAGAGCCGGCACTGGTCGCCGAAAAATAAAAATCTGCCCAAAAAACAAAACTGCAAAAATGCACACAAAAATCGCTCACAAAAAAGGCACACACCAATACACACACATGCAAAAATAAAATGTACACACACACACACTTGCACACTCGCTTCAAATTGGTTAAAAAACAAGCTAAAAAAAAGAAAACAGGCAAAAAATGCAATCGAAACCCTATAAAAATATGTGTGCAGCACCCCCCGAAACACCCTGCACAAACACACACACACACACTCACACACTTCTTTTAAATGAAAAAAAAAAAAAAAAAAAACTCACACACACACACCCTGATGCGTGGCAAATGAGCGACGCTTTTCGTCCTTTTTCGGCCTATGCTGCCGCGACCACCGCAACGTCAGCGTCGACAGAGCAGCGCCAATGTGCGTCGATAAAAAGAAGAAAACAAAATAAAAATCATTTTAAATAAAAACCAAAATAAAAACAAAACAAACATCAAAAAAAGAAGGAAAACAAAATAAAGCGTACAAAAAAACAAAAAAATTAAAAAGAAATCGGCGCGCAGCCTTTTTATATTATATTTCGCTTATATAGAAATAATGCACAAACACCAGTTGCAGTGGCAGAGAGTTGCAGTTGCAGTTGCAGTTGCACTCCATGTATATACATATGTATTTATATATACATATAAAATATATTTAATCGTGCTACAAAAAAATGCAAAAAAAAAACGAACTAACTGAAATGCATTTTCAAATGGGGAGAAAAAAGTTCAATGCGTGTTGTTTGTGTGTGCAAAGTGCTCTCTTTCTCTCTCTCTCTTCTTTTTTTTTTGCATTTTTTATTATTTCTTTTTGGCTAAAAATCGAACCAACCCCAAGCCCTTTTTTTATAACCTCCTCTTCCTCGTCTCCTCCTTTTCCCCTCCCCTTGGGGCCCTGGCAGTGGGGCAATCGCAGCGATTAAGCCGCGAAGAGCAGTAGGGAAGCCAACAGAAGGCAAGGGATTAGGCCAGGGCACCTTAAGAGCAGCCGAGGGGAATATTAAATAATAGTTATAATAATAATAACAATACTAGGAAAGCTAAGTAGGGAAAAACCCCAACTTTTATACATACATCAACATTTTAAATATAGATAAATAATATTCCTGAAGTTTATAATATTAATAATAATTTAAAATAGTACAATAAATATTAGTATTAATTATATTTTTTATACCCGTGCTGGGTATTTTTGATTAGAAGCATAGAACTCAGTGAAGGAGTCATTTCCGACCCTATAAATCATATATATTCTTGATCAGCATCAGCCAAGTCGATCCAGCCATGTCTGGTAGAATTTCAAAATTTTAAACATTTTTCGAAAATTTTAAGTGGTTAAATTTTACCAATTGTAAAAAAAAAATTTGCCAAAAAATTAATTTAAAAATAAATTAAAAATCAGTATGCAGTTTTATTAGCCTTAAAAATACTAACTCAGAACAGTTTTCCGAATGGAATGGAAATTAATGCGTTTTAAGCTTAGTAATTCTATTTTTAAGCTTTAATTTCCCCATCAAATTGTAATGTGTATTGGAAAATATTAATAGCGAATTTGTATGAGATGTATAAATGATTTATATAATTCCTGTTAGTTGTCGTCCCCATTTCAACAGCCTTTGTGCCAGTGTCCAAACTCATTATATTTATTTAGTTAAGGACACACACACACACGCATTCACACACACGAGTGGCGCTATGCCTATGACTCGAAAAAGAAGGAAAAAAAACTCAAAAAAAAAGGAACTCAGAGGAGGATAAAAATGCACATAGCATTACGTATACGCACCGCCTGCCCTCGGACAAACGGCAATAGCCATAGCCATGGCCATAGCCAGTGCATGTATCATCCTGCCCAGCTGCCAGATTCCCGAGATCCCTGCTGCCATCTCCCCTCTCTCTGCTCGTGGTCCCTGCATCCTGCCGCTCCCCGCTCCCTGCTCCTTCCGCCCAACACCCCGTACATAGGCAAACCTTTCAAATCCCCCCAAAATAAAGCGAGGCGCAGGCTGTGTAGGCCTATCAAAAAGTCGCAGGCAGTTACGCAAAACGAAGCACATAATGGGCGAGTGCCAAAAAAGGCAACAAAAATGCCAAGCCAGGAGCAGGAGGCAGGATGTGCAAATGTGAAAATGCAGTGCGGGCAAAAAACCAAAAACTGCAATCGGAAACCACCTTACCAGCGAGTCAGCAACAGCAGCCGCCTCGCTCTATCACACGCACTTTTCACGCACAAAAAAAAAAAAAAAAAAAAAACAGCATAAAAAAAGGAACAACACAAAAAAAGGACACACACAAAACCAAAACAAAACGTACAAAAAGGACTAAGAGCAACGAAAAATATAAATGCAGCGCGCACAAAAAGTAGGCAACACAAAACAAAAAGTCCCAAAGTCCTGCCGATGCACTGACATTGAATGCACAGGCTGCACCACCACCCCCCTCAGCCGGATCTGCCTGATCCTGCTGCCGCCCCTCGCGCTCCTCGCCCGCTCCCCCACCAACTGCCTCGACGTCGCCGTCGATGTCGATGGCGCTGTTGTGTTGGCAATAAAATTAAAAAATAAGTCAATGCAAAAATCGAACGAACGACGAGACGCACACGAACGAACGAGTTGCATTCCCCTATTTTTTTCGTCCTTTTTTATTTGTTTTTTTTTTTGTTTTTGTAGAAAATGCATGTCCTGCTGCATCCTGCGAGCTGCATGTCCTGCCTGTGCTGCCTGTGCGTGTGAGCAAAACAACCCCCGAAAAAAGGACATGTCGCTGCGTGCGTGTGCGTGTCCTGGCCAGTCCTGGACCAGTTATGGGCGTTTTTTCGTGCGCCAAAAAAAAGAAGAAGCAAGGAAAAATTCAAATAAAAATACAAAAATGTACGAAAAAAAAGCTAAAAAATCATAAAAATGCAATGCTGCCGCTGCCGCCGATGCTGCTGCTGCTGCTGCATCCGAGTGCAGTTGCAACAGTGCTGCAGCAGCAGCGGCAGCAGCAGCCAGAATGCAGCGCAGTTAATGGCAGTAGGCGGGTGTGGTGCGGCAAGGTCGCGGCGCGTGTGGCAGCGGGCTTAAAAAAAATCACAAAAAAATATTACAAAAATGAACAGAGAAAAAAAGGGGACAAAACAACCAAAATAAATAAATGCACGCGCGAGGCAACAAAGTGGAAATTATATAAAAATGCGCTAAAATCCCCACGCACACACACACACACAGCTGCAGTTAGGCGTTTGCTATATACACACACATGCAACACACACACGCACACTCTCCTCTTGTGCAATTTTTTCGCTGCCTGCTTTCGGGCGCCCTGAGTGTGAGCAGGCCAACCGCTGGGCCAGGGCCAAGGAGAGGGAGAGGGAGGGAGGGAGGTAGGGTTGTGAGTGGGTTGGTGTGGGAGGGTGTCCTGGTAATATGTTTGTTTAATAGGCCTAGCCAGAGCGAGTGTGTGTATGGGTGTGTGGCAATGCATCAATGCAATCAGAGCTCCAACTTAAGCTTTGATTGGAAAATCTAGGAAAAATCTAGGAAAATCTAGTTTTTAGCCGCTAGATTCTTAGAGTGTTAAGGTGTACGCACCTGTTGAGCTTACAGAAAAAAACTGTTTTGGCTTACAGGGACTTGTGATTCTAATTGAGGGAATTTTTTTAGTTAAAAAACATTTTTTTCTAACAATATCCTA
Organism: Drosophila aff. chauvacae BK-2020; assembly: GCA_018903765.1. Classification (NCBI taxonomy): domain Eukaryota; kingdom Metazoa; phylum Arthropoda; class Insecta; order Diptera; family Drosophilidae; genus Drosophila; species Drosophila aff. chauvacae BK-2020. Next base: position 7,306,220 of record JAEIGO010000395.1, on the reverse strand, counting down.
AATTTTTGTTGTATTAAGCTTATATTTAATTTGATTAATTCATTATTCTGAGGCTACAAGTATAATACTAAAATTACTGCTCCTTATTTTTTAAATGTTTAGCAATTAATTTAAAATTAATAATAAATAATAAAGTAAATATTTGTATAAACTAAACTTTCGTACATCTGAATATATATTTAAATAGAAAATGAATGTGTGGATAACGTTTGGTAACAAATATTAAAACAAATTTATATGAACTGGCTTTAAAATAATTATAAGTAATTAACTAAATAAAAAAAAATTATTATAAAAATTAAAAAAACCATCTTACAACTGAAGCTTTATAAATAAAAAATGAATGTGTGCATATATGTAACTGTGGAAACAAATAATAATAACAATTTTTATGAATTTATTTATAAATAATTACAAAACAATTAATTAAATTAATAAAAAATTATTAAAAATTAAATAAACTTTCCTACATTGCAAATATAAAATGAATTTGTGAATAAAAGTTTAACTACATATAAAAATATTAATTTCTATGAATTTATGTATATTTAATATTACTAGAGAATAGGGAATAATACAAATAAATAAATTAATTAAATAAATTGCCTTATGTGCGATGATTTTTTTTTAAGGTTTCTTTCTTATTTTTATTTTATTTTATATTTCTTTTATTTTTAATAATAAACTAATCAAAGGGCATCCTTTTATATTAATACATTATCTGCATTCCAGGACTTTAATATAATATTTTTGTTTGTTAATTATTTGTTTTGAATATTATAATATTGGATGTTAATTTTAAATTAAAAGGAATTAACATCGATTTGTGTATGGCAAAATCGATTTACAATTTTTAATATCGATTTTTAATAGCACAAATATTGTTTAATATTGATTAAAATCGATTTAAATAAATTATGTATATATTATTTATTATAATATATTATTTAATTTTTTATAATCTAATTTAATCGATCAATTTTGAATTCGATATTTTAGAAACAATTGTTTTTTTGTGCCAAATTTATTTTAAATGTATTAAAATCGATTAACAGTGCTTGAAATAGTTTTCTTTCTGGCAGTTAAGGCCACTCCCTCTACCATTCCTTTTTCGTTTAATATTTAAGTTAAAATAAAGAGAATAATTGATAAAATATCCAGACAAAATAAATTTTCCTTAACCAAACCAGAGCTGGCTCAAGAACTTGCTTTGATCCTTTCTACGTTTAACTAACTTTTCTTTTATGTTTTCGTTTTTTTTTTTTTTTTTTTGGGAGGTTTTATTTGTCGTTCGATTATAGTATCCCGGAAAAAACCTCCAGCTCACCCGTCCCCTGCAGAGGTGGCCCATTGTGCGCTTGGACATATTGGCTATCCCTCCTGCGGAGGAGCCTCGAAGGGATCGAGATCGAGGGACGGCATTGTGTGAGGCACCGACTGATTCTTTGTTGTTGGCGCGCCAATTTCGCGCCTATTCTGGAAGAGTCGAGAAAGTGCAGTGGCAGGCAGCAGAGAGTCTCCTCCTGCCAGGACTCGCAGCTCTCACAGCTTTCAGAATTGTCCAAATTGCCGTTAGCAGCGGCAGGAAAATTGCGTGAAAAACATTTTTTTTTTGTATGCACCAAAGAAGAATACAAAAAATATATGTATATGTATATATATATATATGTATATCAGTCAGGAGGAAGGAGTAAAGGGTCCTGTGTGTGTTTGTCCTGTATGTCTATGGTTATGTACGTGCACGTTTGGGCTTCCCGAAAAATATCACATTAACATCAACGATATGCTCTGCTCACTCACCCCCTGCTCTCACACACTCTCCTCCTGAGTAATACATAATGTACACACAAAAAGGACAACAAAATTGACAAAAGTTTAATAATAATGATACAAAAAAAAAGTAGAAAAAAAAAGCACACAGAAAAATCACCAAAACTCTTCTCGCTGTGTCCTGGGCACACGCATGAAAATAAAATGCAGGGGCTGGCCCAGGATATGCCGGATACAGTGTCCACCATAAGGCCAATGCATTTTTGTTAATCACGCACATGCAGGCACAGACATGCACACACAGGCACATCTATACACACCCTCACACACACACACAACGTGGCATTTATTTGGTTCATTTTTCCTCTTTTTTGCGTTTCGCATTCTCGCCTTCGTTTTTGTTTTGCTCGTTTTCTCCACTGACATCGTTTCTTTTTTTGTTATTTTGTTTTGTTTTCACTTTTCTTTTTTCTTTTTTTTTTGGTTCTGTTTTGTTTTGTTTTCTGTATGCGCGCTGCACTGGGCGGTGGGCGGTGGGCCGTGGGCGATGGTTTGTGGGTGGTTAGCTTTCTGTACAAATTACACATACGCCGCGTGGTACATGATGCATCAATACATGCCAGGCCGTGCGTATTATGAAAATGACATACGATGGGTGGGTGTGGGAGAGAGAGAGCAGGAGAAGGTGGGGGAGAAAGAAAGAGAAAGAGGTAGTAGAAGAGAGAGAGAGAGAGAGAGAGAGAAAAAATCAGAGGGAAGCGAGTGAGAAGGCAGCTACGAGGGCAGTGCGTAAGTTGGCTAGCTGAAGCCTGGCTCCACCCCCAGTCCTAGCCAGGATGCGGCCGTGTGTGCGCATTTGATTTTGGGAATTAGCAGGTAAGAGAGCAGGGGTAGAGGGGGTAAGCCAAAGGCAGGAACCAGGAGCAGGAAGAGGAGCAGGAGCAGAGACAGGACCAAAGGCTTGCCAATAACTCTAACAAAATCCTCTGAGAATTCGCTTCGTTTACCCCTCCTGGAGGGGTATTTATCTATACTTTTGGATTATATTAACGTTAACAGGCGCCACAGCAATTTGCCTAACCAAAGGCTCTGATTTTTCTTTATTTTTTCCAACATTTTGGGGAGAAGTTTTTCATTTTTTTGTGAACAATAAATTGTTATGCCTACGCGGGAGAGAGAGAGAGAGTGAGAGACACAGCGAGGTTATTTATTTTGATTTTTGTGCAACTTTTTGTGCAATTTCCAAACCAATATATATATATATGTACAAATATATATATAAATATATATATTTATAAGCTTATATTGTCTGAATGCACACACACACACAAAACACACACTCTCTGGTGGTATAGCAAAAAGGCAGCCATTTTTAAAATGTTAAAAATATAATGTAACGCCGCTGCGTGTCGTCCTTTTTTCGGTGGAAACAGGATCATAGAGCTGGTGGATGGGAGGTGTAGGTAGTAGGCGTATGGGGCCACGCCCCCTGCTCTGAGCCATCGCCTTTTTTGTGGTTGCATGCAATTTTTCCTTTGCTTCCTTTTTTGTGTGTACCTTGTTGTGTGTGTGTGTGTTTGTTTTTGTTTTAATGATTTTCTTTTTTTCCCTTTTTTTTTTTTTGTTTAATGTTTACCCGGGCTCTTAATGAAAAATGCTATACAGAAGAGGAGTGAAAAAAATTAGCATAAACGATTTTAATTGATTCCGTTAGAGGCAGGTGAAATGCAATTGCCACTGGACGTGAACGTGGACATGGACATGGACATGGATGTGCCTGGTTTTGCTTTATGCCAAAACCCACCATCCTGAACTCAATTCCCGATCCTCTTTTTGACTGGGAAAAAAAAAGAGAAATCGTTGTCTCACACAACATCTCACAATACAACACAAAAAAGGAAAGAAAGAAGAGTCAAAGCCCAAATCTGCAAAGAAACTTGCACAAAAACTTTCTACTGGGGAGAAGTTACCTTACAGCACCTCTACCTTTCTTTCTGCCTCCTGACCACCTTCCTAACCCCCCTCTTGCCAGCTTCCTTTGAACCTTTTTTCTTTTTGCCCTGTTTCCCCGTCCTCCTTAGGCCACGAGAGGAATGCTACCCATCGATCTTACATGATTTAAGGGCCCCCATGCCAAGGCTTTAGCCATAGAAAGCTGTGCGCAAATTGGCCAAACAAGATCCCAACAACCAACAAAAAACCAAGAGCTGCAATGCCAAAAAAAAAAAACGAAGCCAAAGAAAGGAATATATGTACATATATATAAATATACAATATATAAAATATATATATATATCTGAAGGAAAAACCAGTTTGTGTGTGTGCCAAAAAACAAAATTGCAAACTCACAAATCTTCTTTACCGAACGAGTTTGTGTCTTCTTGTGTTTTTCACAGTCTCGTGTGTTTTTATTTTGCGTAATTTTTGTGTAATTTTTAGTGCCACACTCAAGAGCACAAATACAAATATAAAAATACAACAAAAATACAGCAGAGGCGGCAAAAGCAAGAGCACCAAGCAGAAGCACAAAGCACAAAGCACAAGCGCAAAGGCGCTCGCTGCACACACATGTGTTTGTAGTTTGTCTGTCCGTCCTGCGGATATTTCGGCAAATGACTTCACTTTAATCGCTCTCTCTCTCTCTTTCTCACTCTAACCAGCTATCTCCCTCTCCCTATCTGGCACTTATATTTTCAAAAAAGCAAAACAAAAAAAAAAACAAAAAAGCATGAACGCCTTGCGCTTGGCCGAGGTTAACGGCTTCAATGCAACTTTTTTGAGGTTTCTCAACGCATTTACTATATACCATATATACTGCATATATATATCTATGTATGTGTGTATATATATTACGTTCACTGAACGATCAGCGACCTAGCGAGGGCAGCACACAAAATTTAGGAAGTAGCCCCCGAAAAATAAACCCGAAAGAGAGAGGGAGAGAGATGGAGAGGGAGAGGGAGAAGGAGAGAGGCCGAAAAGTGGACTTTTGGTGTGTGCGTGTGGGAACATGCACATTTCAAACTATGGCAAGAGTGAGGAGGAGAGAGGGAGGGAGCAGGAGAGAGGGGGAGAGATAGCAAGTGAGCGAGAAGGAGAGAGGTAGCAAGAGAGGGAGAGAGATACCCCTCGAGAGAGACAAGGACAGTCTGCCAACGAACGATCGCCGTCAAGCTCCGATCGTTCTCTGTTTTGCCCTTCGTCACTCTTCGGCTGAGTAAATTTGCCAAAAAAAGAAAAATGCTAAAAATTAATGGTAAAAAAAAAAAACTTTTGCCAAAAAATGTGCCTGCTCTCTCGCTCTGACTCACTGAGCGTCGTCGCACTCGGCATTGGAGTCGCCTTTAGCCCCTCTTTCTGCTTCCCTGGAAGTCTTTGTCGTTTGCATTACATAGATCGCTCTGCCTGTGCCTCTCCTCCTGACTTTTCCCCTGACTCTTCGCTTGCCTCTTCCCTTCCTTGCCTCCTCTCCTAACTCTTCTCCTGACTCTTTCCTTGCCTCTTCTCCTGACTTTTTCCCTGACTCTTCACTTGCCTCTTCTCCTCACTCTCTTCCCGACTCTCTCCCTGTCCCTTCCCCTAAATCTTCCCCTGCTTCCGCTCCTGACTCTTCTTTCACCAGCCTCATCACCCCCTTTGACCAGGCTGAGATCGCTTTACTTGGAGAGCTGCTTTGAAGTTTGGAGGCCCTAGCTGGGACTGTACAAATGCAAGTGAAGCCTCTGGTTTTTGGAGACTCTCTGATTCACACACACAGACACACACACACAAACTCTCCTTTTTGGGGGCTGTGATCTGAGGCTTTCCAGGCTAAATTATGGCCTCACCAGGAATGGGATCAACGCACTCGGGCTCATCCTACTCCTAACGCAGAGAATGCGCCAGCAGCACACGCAGCAGCAGCAGCTCAAAGATGAGATATCTTTTTGGGGGAAAACAACAACATCTTGTTTCCATATTCATTATCAATCACGCTTCTGGTTAACCGCCAATTTAGAAAGCACTTGCAGGCAGTAAAAGCCTCTCCTCCTCCGACAAAAAACCCCTAGCTCTAGGGCTGGGGATTATGGGTATTAAATGATTCCGTCACAGCCCAGGCTGGAGGTGGAGAAACCGTAAAATAAACAAGCAACAAATGGTGGCAAAAACTACCAGCGCAAAAGCGAACGAAGAGGAGGAGGAGGAGTCCACCAATCCCAGGCAGCAATCCCAGCTATCCCGCAGCTATTCATTCCCCCCGAACCATTGCCGGGAAGTTCAAAGTTCAAAAAGGCTTAAATGCCACAAAATCAACACCATCTCAACACATACTCAGATTCACACACATGTGTGTGAGTGTGCCTAATAGAGCAGTCAGGGATTGGGCGGACCAGGGGTTGAGGTTGGACTGGGCTTAGAAGTGCCGTCGCCGCCGCCGAGAGGCAAAACCACTTGAGTACGCCTATAAAATGGCTGTGAAATTTTCACACTAAAAACTTTCGCCTCGGAAAAGCCGCACAGCAAAACCCAAACCCAAACCCAGAACCCAAACTCGAACTCGTACCCAAAAACCCCTCACCATAGAGCCGAGTCAGGACAAGTTTAAGTCAAGTTAATGATGATGAAGTTGTTGATATGTTGTGCGTGTCCTGGCGTGTGTCCCATGTCCTATGTGTGCGTGTGTGCAAATGAGCTAGAATTTTAGGGCAGAAAATTCATCATAAAATCACTTAAAACGGCATTAGCAACCCCTCCTCAACTGGGACAAGGGACGGGGGACGGGGCTACACATGATCTCGGAACCCCGGTAATTGCGTGTCAAAACTTGTGTAACCTCTGACCCGAGCAACCCTTCCTTCCTCCCGCTTGGCTTGCTGTCCTCCTGCTTGTCCCATTTGCCGTCTAATCCTTTGATGGGCCTAATCGCCGCCTGTCCGTCCATCCTCCTGTCTATGTCCTGTCCTGCTCACACACACACACGCATATCATGCTAATTTGCGGACAGCCGCCTTCGTTTGACTTGGCTTCCGGTTCTTGTTGGGTTAACGGCAACCGGACACCCCATAAAAACTTGGCCCGAGCCGGAGCCGGAGCCGGAGCCCAGGGTCTGACCTTATGCTTATGCTCACTCATGTGGCTGTGGCAAGCGGAGGATATAAAGGATGTGGAAGGCGGCGCTAAAGTGGCATAAAAGTGTTGAAATCATTTTAGGGTTAATTTCCGCCTCCTTGTGGGACACTAGATGAGGGCAGAGGGCGTGAGAGTAGGCGGAGGGAGCCATAAAGAGTTGGTCCTGGAGGAGACTATTGCTAATTAATTCACACGATTCCTGGGAGATGTCTTAGGGGGAGAGGGAAAGGGAGAGGCAGAAGGAGAAGGAGTAGGAGGGGGTGAAGGAGTAAGGAAATATAAGAAGGAGAAGGAGTATGAGTAAGGAGCTAGAAGTAGAAGCTGTAAATGAAGTAGGACTAGAAGTAGGACTAGAAGTATAACTAGTAAGGAGTAAGGAGTAAGTATGGAATATGTCTTAAAAAATTAAGTTAGCAAAAGTAGAAGTAGGAGTTAAACCAGGAACCACACTGGTCAGGCGGAACAAAAAATATCCCACAGCACGCGCCAACGTCCTTGGGAGTCGCCAGGACACCCTTAGCCATCCCATTACGGAAATCCCAGTCCCCCCGAAAGTCCCACTCCCCCGTGGAAATGCCTTTCCCCCAGGAAATCTGTTTACCCCCCCGGACAACACCACAAGCTAAACACATTTGTGGGTCAGTCAATCGAGGACGTGCCTGGTCTGCGTGTGTGTGTGAGTGTGCCGAGAAATCCGAGAGTTTCACTCTTGAATTTCTAATAAATTCATAGGGCTGTCTTCTGGGGAAAGCCCTTTTCCTGTGAAGTGTGAGGAGTGTGAGGAGTATTTGTGTGTGTGTGCGGTTTGGCTTCTCCCTGTCACCCTCCCCCCCCGATGATGTGTGTAATTTCCAATTATGACTTCCTTTGACGTGGTCTCTCTCCTCCTTGGCTTAGACTTATTTAATAAACCCGGTAGCTGGTCTCTGGTCTGTGTTATTGCTTAATTTGAATGCCCGCAGGCTCAGGGTCAAGTCCTTGGCTTCCTGAGAGGCGGAAGTGGCCAAGGACCCAAGACCAAGGGTTGTCTTGCTCTCTCTCTGTGTGCGTGTGCGTGTGTGTCTCCGGGTCTCCGGTTAATCCCCAGATTTCTGGGCCTGTGCCCTGACCTGCCGTGGAGCGTGCGTGTGTGCGAGTGTGCGAGTGAGCGTGAGGGTGTCGCCTTCGCATAATTTGTAGGTCATGCATATTTGGCATGTTTGACATGTTTTCTTGGTGTTTTACATGATAAACACTTGAGGGTCCTTTGGACCAGCCGAGTGTCTTCTTGTGTGTGTGTGGTGTGTGTGCTTTGGGAGCTATTTTCCCAGTCAATTGTCCGGGGAGAGAACTTAATTTCATTTTCAAGTGGGGGAAAAAAACGGCAAACGGAAAAACTTGGAAATCCTTCTTCCTATCCCTGAGTTTCTGTTTTTTTTTTTTTGGGGAAACTCTGGCCTTTAATCAAATGCTAGTAGCCCAGAGAAACCGGTTTTGAAATCACACACACACAAGGAAAGCATATGAAAGCCTTGGCGAAACTTCAACTCAACTCAACTCAAGTCAACTCGACTCGACTCGAAACGAGTTTTGTTAGTTCCGCCTTCAAACTGGCCACGTTGCTGGCAGGCTTCATCATCATCGCAGAGCAGAGTCAGAGGACTCGCCACTCGCAGCTCTCTTTCTATGTAGGTCGCTGCAACACAATCGTGGCTCCTTGGCGTTGGACTGGTTTTCTTTTTGCTGGCTAATGCATTGCCTTTTCAAATTCATCCCCGACACAAAAATTTCGACCTCGCGCTGCAGTTGCCGGGCAAACAGGTTTTTTGATTTGGGACACGGGAGACAAGAGGAGATAGGAGGAGGATAGGAGACGGGGAACAGGGATTTTTCGTGGCGATTAACTCATCAGTGTGGCGCAGGCTCTGACCCGTCCTGACCTGGCCGATAGCAGGGACAATAAATCAAGGCGACGGCGCTTAATCGCAGGACTTGACGAGGAGGCGGCGGCGACAACAGGACAGGACAGGACACTATCCAAGCTAGCCACGAGGACATCTTGAGGCTGCCGGCTGTGACACACACATACGCTCCACACACCACACACACACTCCATTGCCCAGCCAGGACACGCGCCCACACACACACACACACATGTCTGGTTGCCAGGATTACAGCCCAGACAGGAGCAGGAGCAGGAGCCGGGGCAGGAGCAGGAGCTGGGGGTGACGCCTCGACTGCTGTCATGACAGCGCTTAGCCTTAGCCCAGCACTCAAGGTCACTGGGTATGGTCCCGGCAAAAAAGGACACCCTCGCAGGCACACACACACGCGAAGACACGATTGCAACCTGTTGAGAGCCGAGAAAGCAGAGAAAGCTAAGCGCGAGAAAATCCTTCTGGCAGAGACACAGCAGCAGCAGCAGCAGCGGGAGGAGGAGGAAAAGCAGCAGGCGGAGGAGCAGGGAAGAAGAATAGAAGGAAAAAGAAAAGCAGCACTGCCTTGGGGAGTCTGCTGTGTGGGTGGTGGGGCAGCACCCCACCCTAATCTACGGTCAGCGGCATGGCAGAACTCTAGGCAGGACTACAGGTGGTTATCCGCCGGTGTGTGTGTCTGTGTGTGTCAGCTGTGGGTGTAATTAGAACTACAGAGAAAACAAAAAATAGGTCAAGATATTAAGGGTAATATTATCCTTAGATTTTGTATTAAATGTATGAAAGGTATAATAGAGGATATAATATCTATATTGGCCTGAAGGCACTGTAATAAGAAAACACAATACAATTAATAATAATAATAATATCTATATAATTAATAGCTACACTATCTTTAGCTATACAATATTTTTGATATAAATAAAGATATTATATGTATTATAGATAATTATATAACATCAACATAATTAATATCTATAATGCCAATAATATCTTAAACTATATAATATCAAAAATATGTATGATATATATAAAGATATTATATTATAAATAGATATTATTCAAATACGTGTTACAAATAGTTACGGATATTATATAGATTTTGCATTATAGGTATTAAAGATAATGATTTAATATCTATATAATGAATATCTTTAATATCTTTAGACTATAAAATATGTAAAATATCCAAGATATAATGTATATAAAGATATTTTAGGTAGATATTATAGATATATATTTAAAAAAAACGTTCCTTCTGCTGCCTTCTGTTACCCCGAATCGAGTCAGAAGCTTAAAAAGTTGTGAAGGAGTCATTTCCGACCCTATAAACCATATATATTCTTGATCATCATTAAAAGCCGAATCGATCTAGCCGTGTCCGGAAAAAAAAATCGTCCAAATTTTCAAAATTTGTCAAATAATCCAAAATCGAGTTTTAAATGCAGAAACGTTCTCCTTTTAAAACTAAGAAAAAACCAAACCAGCCAAACAAGCCAAGTTATGATCAAAAAACCATTGAAGGTGTACGCGATTTTTAAGCCAAAAATGTGACAAATTATTTTGGGAAAAAAATAGAGGGGTTACATCGTCAAAATGATCAAATTTGTATAAACTCTAACATCTTTTTACAGTCGAAGGGCAGTATTTCTCTCCGTGCGCGTCTCTCTAGTTGCTGGGCCTAGTCTTGGTGCTGGTTTTTGGTCCTGGTCTTAGCTTTGCTTCTTGGGTTACCTGCCTTCCTGGAACGATGTCTGCCGTCTGCCCGGCTGTCCGTCTGCCCGTCAGTCAGTCAAAGAGCCGGGGTCCAGCTCAAGGTCGCTTGATGCCACCCACATCCCGATTGCCGGCCTGTTTGTGTGTGCTACCTTGAAACCGAATCGTTGCCTTGCTGCTTTTCTTCTCCAGATTTTTCTTTCTTTCCTTTCTTGTATTTTATTTTCCTTTTTGATTTTATTTTGCTCATATTTTCTTTTTTTTGTTTTTTTGCAAAGAAAGAAATGTATCAGTTGCCGCACTTTGGCATGCTTTTTTCTAGCGCCGCACTCCTTGATGAGCACCGAATTTCCACCCGTTTTAACCTCCCCCCCCACACAGAAAAGGAAAAGCTGAGCTGCAAAGAAAGAAAAAAATAAGGAAAGAATGGAAAGAAAAACCTGAAAAACCTGACGGCGCTGTTGGCGTCAAGGAAAAACGATGGAACGGCGGAACGAGAGTGAAAGTTGTCCTGGCCACATGGGGAAATGGGGCAGGGGAAGGGACAGGGAGCGAAGCCTTACGCACTACACCCGCACACACACAGCGCCTACGCTGACGTCGACGCTGGCAGCGACGCAGCGCCGATATACCAATACCAATACAGGACGAGGTTGCAGGATGAGGTTGCAGGATGAGAGGCTGCCTTCGCCTTTGCCATTTTTGTTTTTTTATTCACTTTGCCTCTGCCTGGTGTTTTTTTCGCCGCTCTGCCACTGCTCTGCCACTGTTTATTTTGGTCGCAGGACCTGCTCCTGCTCCTGCTGGGAGTAATTTTTCTTATTTTCGTGCGCTCCCTCGTCTTCGCCAGGCACAAAAGCAAACTTATTATTTTTTCTACTTTTTCTGTATTTTTTTTTAGGGATTTCCTTCTTACCCTTCTTCCCCTCGCTGCTCTTGAGAAATAGTTGGGCCAGGATCTTGGAAGGAGTAGCTAGAGAAGTTACACTTATTTTTTCTTTAGGGTTTCCTTGATTTTCTTTGATTTTCTTGGATTGGTTTTTTCTGCTTACAAAGCTTCCAGCCAAAAGCTTTTCTTGCTTCATGGTGTGCGTCTTGGCTACCTTTTTGCGATCACCAGTGAAGCTGCAAACCAAAGACTGGAGACTTCTTATTTAGCAAAATATACCCTTCTTTTCTAAGCTAAATAAATTGTTCATTTAACTGAATAGCAGTCTGAATTGCATTGCAAAATTGATTAAAATCTTGTAAAAAGTATATTTTCATATTTAACTTGGTGCTGTTTTTTGTTTCTCTTGCAACGATCACTAGTACAGTCTCAAACCATTCTCCAAAACCAAGACAATATAGACTCGTTCTTCCATGCTGCTAAATCTGAATAACAGTCTATAAAGCACTGTCTACAATTGTAGGCTTAAAAGTACTGTAAAATTAGTTATCTCCACAATTGGTGTCCCGACTAGGCTTTCCACGATCGCTAGCAGAGCTTTGAACCCCTAAGTAACTCTTTTAAGTAAGCTTTTTCGTTGCTAATTAATTAACTTTGAAGTGAAGATTTATTTTTAAGCCTTAAACTGTAGTGAAGATTTCTTTTTAAGCCACATACAGTAGTAAAGATTTCTTTTTTAGCTTCAAACTGTAGAAAAGATTTATTTTTAAGCCTCAAACTGAAGAGAAGATTTACTTAAAAACCTCAAATCTTTTTTTATTCATGTTTTTTTTAACGATTTTTTGTGCTCTCCAGCTGTTAATCTTCACTGATTGTGAAGACCTTTTCTCTCTAACTCTCCCTTTGCTAAATAACAGTTTAGAAAGCATTGGTTGCAAGTCTAGACTAAATTCCCACGATCGCTAGTGGGGCCTCAAACCCCGAGAAGAACCGAAAAAAAACACAAAAATAAAACTGCAAAAACTTGAATGAAAGTGTGGCTTTCTCAGACTGGCTGCGTCACGAACTGAATGAGCATTCCCCCGCCTAGAATCTATGGCACGTGCCTGGGTGCATATTTGAACAAATTCCAGATCTCCGCCAGACTTAGATGCATCTCTGAAGATATCTGTTTTCTTCTTTCTCTCTCTCTAAATTTCTTTCTATCTCCGTTTCTCTTTGCTTCTTTCACGCTTATCTTTAAGCTCATGGAGACGTGTTCGCATCCCAAGAATTCTTGGCAGACACCAACAGCGGCGGCTTGCTCAAGAGCTTGTCCGACATGGATGACATGGCGATAGCTAAGCTAGGTGGCTCCAGCTTTTTGCCAAGTACATAAATATAATAATAATAACAAAATTCCCTGATGAATTATCACGTAGAGAACGGCTACGCTCCGGGTCCAGTCTCGGTGATAGGCAGCTCTATGGAACTCACTGTCCAGGTGAGCAGCTATCAGCGGCTTACGGATGATGAGTGCGGTATCAGCTATAGAACCATTACCGGAAGTTCCAATCAGAGTCCATATCGCTTCGAAGAAACCTTCAGAACTGGTTAAAAATCATGTCCGAAGACAGGGGAATATTTCTTTGCAAGTTCTTAATCAATAACTTGAAATAATTTTGGTTTTCATGTTATAATCGATGGTGTTTAACATCTCGAGAACATGTTAAAGGTGATTGTTAAACACTGATTAGAAATTAAGTAAGGCTTAACTTCAAAAATACCTTATAGACCCCACGTTCCTCTACATTCCTAGAGGGTTCACCAACGTGCTTGGGTTGTTGTACATAGATATCTTACAACCATTACGTATAGGCCTCCGGCCTCCAATTCGTGCCGAAAAAGCATGAAAACATGAACGAACGTGTTAAAGGCGGCTATTCCCCAATTTCCGAATTTCGGAATTTCGGAATTTTCGCATCTTTTTGAATGCGTAACACCCACAGCGTAGCTTTGTACGTGTAAGAATCGGAAGTGTCACAGAGAGAGAGGCGTGTTTAAGACTTGAGATTTTTCGTTGCTTACATGACCTTACAATGCGTTCTTTAACTTATTCGTTGCAGGTATCAGCAGCACCGATCAGAAGAACCCTCTAACCCCTGATCACGTCTCGAAGAACTGGGAGAATGGAGAGAGAATGGAGATTACTCATGCCCAAGAAGAGAAGAAAGCCAGAAGAGATGCACCATGCCCGTGCGGAAGTGGAGCACGATAATGGTCGTCTCTGCGGCGATGCAAATAGCGTTTTAGTCATGCGGTAGTCACTATCTTCCGGTCTCTCCACATAGAGACCCAACTCATACACAGAGAGAGAGAGGGAGAGTAAGCTCCAAGATCGCCGTACTTAAGCCACGGGCAACGCTGAAAACGGCTTTAAAGTTATGCAACATTCTCGACGGCAGCGCTAGCAGCGACCTATTAAAGACTCGCTGACCCGCTCCAAGTCATCACTGCCTCCAGAGAGCTCCACGGGAAAGGGAGTCAAGCTCAAGGATCTGCCACAAATGTGCCCAGGATACAACTGCCGCCGGTGCCTAGAAACCAAGTGAATAAAACAGGAAAACAGGAAACAGTTTAAGGACCGACAACCCCAAGTGTAGAGTGACTCCAGCCATGATGCACTGCCTCTGGTCGCAGCTGCTGCTGGGCCTAATGGCCACCCTGCTCCTGCTCACCCTGGCCGCCGGTCGGTCGGTGCGTCATGTCGGTGGCGGTGGCTATCCGCCGTTGCTCCCGGGCGACTACTACGCCCAGCCCCCGCCCCCGCTGCCGCCCCACTATCCGGTCTATCCGCCGCCGCACTCGTATGGCTACGGCGGCTATCCGGCTCATCCCGCTGGCAACTACTACGGAGTGTATCAGAGCTTTCCCGGAGGCGGCGATCCAGTGCAGTTTGATTATGTAAGTCCATTATTTTTTTAACTTCTTTTCGTTATTATTTCTAAGCGGTTTTTATTTAATTTTGGATTTTTTTTGGAGGGGAAATACTTTAATTAATACCTATCATTTATTTTAATTATCATTTTCCGATTTTCTATTAATTCTAATTACTATTATTATTTTGATGCGAATTTCTGGTGGGGAAATATTTAATGTATGCTTTTATAACTTCAAGAAATCGTAACAATAGGTTTACCGTGTTGAGAAGTTGTTTTATTTTAGCAATATTATTGCAATTATTATTTTTATTATTTTCTTGGGTGGCAATATTTACTATATTATTTTTTTCAAATTGTCTATATTCTAGTAGGGGAATATTAAAATTTATTTCTCTTAACTTCAAACAGTTTTCATTGAAAGGAAATGATGTCTTTACCTTGTGGTGTTGTATTAAATTATTAGTTGCATTTTTTGAATTTCAATTTGTGCAGCCAATTTAGGTAGGATATATTTATTTATTTTTATAAAGCTTTCTAGAAAGGAAAAAAACTTTTATTCATTATTCATAATGTGAAAATGTTAAAAGTGGTCTATACTTTGTTTTCTTTAATATTTATATTACTTTTGCATTTTTTCTGTGGGAAGAAATTATTCAATTTAGTAGGAAATATTTGCATATTTAGAAAAATACATATAATATAGAAGTCATAATATTGCTGAATAGTAATTTTTTCTTAAGTGTTTTATTTAGTTCTTTAGTTCTTTATTTTAATTTTCATTATAAAGTTGCGGGCAAAATACAAAACCTATATTAATTTTCATTATATTTAAAAAAGCAAACCATTTTAGGTTCAAATGTATATTTTTCGTTATCCATATTTGTATTTGGCTTATAAGCTCCCTTAAAAACAAGAGTTCCTTGCTTAGATTTAGGCAAGTGTCTCTTAAACATTGTAAAATTCTATAGTTTACTCATCCTTACCAAGGATTGGGCTGCAAAAGCAGTTTGTCTAAAAAAAAACCCCCCCCTCACCCTTATTTGTTGCCCTTACTCGTTGTGCCTTAGAATAATCGTTGTTCGCGGAACTACATTGGCATCAAGCCGCATCCCGACCAGCAGCAGTACTACTACGTGTGCCGCTCCAACTGTGTGATCTTCAGCAAGTGCCGGAACCACGAGGTGAGTGACCGAGTGACCAAGATTCTAAAGTCCAAAAAGTGACAGAAGTCCATAGGCACCCGCTAACCGCTAACCGCATCCTTGCTCCCCTCAGAGCTTCGACCCCACCACCGGACGCTGTGTTCAGCAGCAGCAGCTGGCTCCCCCGAGGCATAGTTCCCGGCCAAAGGAATGCCAGCAGGAGGGTCGCTTCCCCCATCCGGATGACTGTAAGGTGTACTATCGCTGCGACAAGAACCAGACACAGCCCTGGCTATTCGCCTGCCCCGTCGGCACCATCTTCTCGCCGCTGGTCCGCAAGTGCGTGCCCGGCGACCAGTGCCCCTCCACGGAGATATCGGCCAGCGGCAGCTACATTCCGCAGAACTGTGAGCTCAAGTTTCCCGTGTGCACCGAGGAGGGCACCTTCCGCTCGCCGACGGACTGCGCCCTGTACTATACGTGCCGCCAGCAGCAGCAGAGTGGCAACTATCTGCAGACGCGCTTCAAGTGCCCCGGCAGCAATAGCTTCGATACGGAACGGAAGATCTGCCGGCCACGCAGCGAGGTGGATTGCTACGACTACCCGCCGGCGCTTCCCTATTATCCCTACTACCCGCCCTATCCGGCTGCTCCGCTGTACGAGGAGGATGATTACGATACGGGAGCGGGAGCGATAGCGGGTAGCAAGGAGCCCGCTCTAAAGTCTGAAAGGTTCCAAGAGGACCTTGTCTTACCGTCCACAGCTAAACCAACTACCAAACAACCAGACTATCCAAGCTATCCTTCGCATTCCTATTATCCCAGCCAGGAGCCAGCCTCAGACAGTTTGCACCTTGAGGATGAGAAAATAGTGAAGCCTGTGGTGAATGTTGTCATCGAGCCCAGCTCTACACCTGCCACGACCAGCACACAGTATCTCTCTACCAAGTACCAATACAAGCGGTTCACCGAGACCCCGCAGCAGAAGGAAACTTTAAAGACTCTGCAGCTATCCGAAAAAGTGGTTTTGCCAACTTCGAAGAAGACGACGACGACGACAGCGACGACGACGACACACCAATGTACCTCTTCGCCAACAACAACTTCAACTCAGTCACCAACGACTCATAATCCAACAACATTGTCTCCTCCACCAACACCTACGACTCCTGAACCAACTACAAAGACAACAACTACTCCTGAACCAAAAACAACGACTCTTCAACCATCTACAAAGACAACGAATACTCCTGATTTAACAAATTCGACTCCTAACTTTACATCTACAACTCCTAAATCGACTACAAAGATAACGACTACTCCTGAGCCCACAACAACGACTCCTAAACCAACTACAAAGTCAACGACGACTCCTGAACCCACAAAAACGACTCCTAAACCAACTCCTACGACTCCTAAACCAACTCCTACGACTCCTAAATCAACTACAAAGATAACGACTACTCCTGAGCCAACAAATTCGACTCCTAAACCAACACCTACAACTCCTAAATCAACTACAAAGACAACGACTACTCCTGAGCCCACAACAACGACTCCTAAACCAACTCCTACGACTCCTAAATCAACTACAAAGATAACGACTACTCCTGAGCCCACAACAACGACTCCTAAACCAACTCCTACGACTCCTAAATCAACTACAAAGATAACGACTACTCCTGAGCCCACAACAACGACTCCTAAACCAACTCCTACGACTCCTAAATCAACTACAAAGACAACGACTACTCCTGAGCCAAAAACAACGACTCTTCAACCATCTACAAAGACAACGAATACTCCTGATTTAACAAATTCGACTCCTAACTTTACATCTACAACTCCTAAATCGACTACAAAGATAACGACTACTCCTGAGCCCACAACAACGACTCCTAAACCAACTCCTACGACTCCTAAATCGACTACAAAGACAACGACTACTCCTGAATCCACAACAACGACTCCTAAACCAACTACAAAATCGACGGCGACGACCCCTGAACCCACAAAAACGACTCCTAAACCAACTCCTACGACTCCTGAATCAACTACAAAGTCGACGACGACTCCTGAACCCACAAAAACGACTCCAAAACCAACACCTACAACTCCTAAATCAACTACAAAGACAACGACTACTCCTGAACCCACAACAACGACTCCTAAACCAACTCCTACGACTCCTAAATCAACTACAAAGACAACGACTACTCCTGAGCCCACAACAACGACTCCTAAATCAACTACAAAGTCGACGACGACTCCTGAACCCACAAAAACGACTCCAATACCAACACCTACAACTCCTAAATCAACTACAAAGACAACGACTACTCCTGAGCCAAAAACAACGACTCTTCAACCATCTACAAAGACAACGAATACTCCTGATTTAACAAATTCGACTCCTAACTTTACATCTACAACTCCTAAATCAACTACAAAGATAACGATTACTCCTGAGCCCACAACAACGACTCCTAAACCAACTACGACGACTCCTAAATCGTCTACAGTTACACCGACGACTCCAGAGCCAACAAAGACAACTCAGAAAACTAGTACAGTGACAACAACCACTCCAAAACCAACAACGACCGAAAAACCGACCACAGTCAATACCTCGACCCAGAAACCAACAACCAGAACGACTCCTAGGCCAACCACGGGATCCACAGGAACAACGAAAACAACTACAGCAATAACCACTGGAAGACCAATTACAACGCCTCCGCAGACATCGACCTCTCCAGTCCCCGACCAGAACAGCACAGCAACGACGGAACTGACGACGCGACCCCACTGTCCCGACCCGGACTCCACCTCAGGTAAGCCACAGCCCCAAGCCACCTGCGATCGCCACTCGACCCAAGCAGCAGAAGCAGGGAACACCTAATCCACACACACACACTCGCCTTGCAGATACAAACACACACCCAGCATGCACACCGACACAACACCTGAAGTCACTCCGGGTGAAAGAACAACAGACCAGCGAACAGTCACAAGACCACACACACACCGACACAACGATAACCGGGATCGGGAATGCTCTGGGGCAGCGGGAGGAGCTGCATCAGCCCCTAAGGGCCAACAGCCTTCACTCCAGAGAAGAGTCCCTGGACTACATGGACGATGGACCATCGTTTCCCGCCGAGTCCGAGTCCGCGGAAGCGGGACGGGCGACGACAGCCAAGGTGCCCACCATGTCCACCCTGGCAGCAGCTCACATTCTGAGGAAACTATTTCACGCCATCTCCACCACAACGCCTGCCAGTCGAGAGCGTGCTCCCAGCCAGCGTCCGCCGGGCGTGACTATTGCCCAGATGGCCAAGCACAATCTGGCCACCTCCAAGCCCTTCATTGCCCACTCGCTGCGTCTGTCCATCCAGCAGCTGGCCTCCACGCAGAAGCGTTCCGTACAGCCACAGGTTATGCCGGTGGCTGCCACGAAGGAGCCAGAGGACTCGGAGTATTATGACTCCGCAGAGCAGCAGTACACCGACGACATGGACAATGAAGTGCTGGAGAGGAGAGATGCTTCAAAGGCCATGGCCAGCAGCACCACGATGACCGCTGTGCTGCCAGCGGTAAAGGATACCACAACGACCACGGAGCAGCCAGAAACTAGCTCCCAGCCAAGTACCACGCGGCGGACGACCACAGCACAGCCGCTGGAGACGACAACGCTGGGAGATTCGGAGTACTCCGACTCGGACTATGCTAACGATGAGGCCGAGAACGAGATTCCGGGTGGGGACAAGAGTCTGGAGGCACGAAAGAGTCTGTTGCTAAGTCTGCTGAAGGAAAGGTTGCAGCCACTGCCTGTGACTCTTGCAGGAAGGAAGATTGGGACGAGTTCTAGTACGAGTTCAAGTACGAGTTCTAGTACAAGTTCTAGTACGAGTACAAGCTCAAGTTCTACAACAAGTACAAGTACAAGTACAAGTACTAGTTCTAGTACTAGTACAAGCACCAGCTCCCCCATGACTTCCACTACTCTGCCCTCTAGTCCAAAGCCACAACTTCCAGCTCGAAATAAGGGCCCCCAAAGCTCGGAATATTACGACGATGACGATGACTATATGGAAGATGAGCCTGCCAGCGGTTTGGCTAAGCAAAGTCAGGATGCATTGGCCAAGAAGCCACCGACAGTGAATGCCAAGCGACACATAGTTGTAGCAGTTCCACAATCACAGTTACAGCCAGAGCAAGTCGCTTCTAAGGCAAAGCCACAAGGATTGATGGGGGAGAATTTACAAATGCCCACTGCCAGCTTTCTGAGACAGTCGTCGTCCTCAGGGGAAGTGGAGAGCAACACCAATTCTCTGGGAGATGAAGCAGCCAGTCGAAGACTTAGTTTTCTTGGGCGCATCCTAGGGCTCACCAGCAGAGCCACCACAGTCAGTCCTCAACAGACGACGACACACATCAACACACAGTCAACAAGAATACCAGGGACATTATCCACTTCACCATTTATAGCTCCATCATCCACTGAATCAACCACAACAACAACAAGAACAACAGCCACAGAATCATCATCAGTGACACGGGGAGAGCCAACGCGAGTGCCAAGAAGTTTCTTGACAAACCTGCTGGAAAAAGCAGGAAAAGCTTATCCCAGAACAGCAACACCAACAGTCACACTGAAAACAGGAACACCGCCACCGCCGCCGCCGCCGGCAGTTCACCAGGAAGTGCTGTCCGTGAACAGCAGGCCATGGCTGCTGGCGGCGCGCAATCAAACCGTACACCTAACACCCATCACCGCCGTCACTTCCACCTTAAGCCCAGTGAGTCAAGTTAATAGAACGAATATTCCCCGCCCGCTAGTGTCCATGCCCGGAAACTACACCACCGAGAAGGTGCCGCAGCTCATCGTCAAGGTGTACGAGCCCATCGACCTAAAGATTGTCTTCTGCCCCAAGTCCTGTGACGAGGACCATGACCACAAATACGGTGAGTACTGAGAAGGATTCACTTCAAGCCCGACTCCCTTTAACTCTGTTTTCCAACTACTTTCCACTACTCCATAGACCCAGCTGATAATCATAAGAATAAGACCAGCTGCACTGGCGGTAACTGCGAGGACGAGGAGATCCGCAAGCATGTGGACATCCAGTGGAAGCCACTGGAGCTCAGCGACATTGCCAGCTTCCGGAATGCAGTCTAAGGGAGCACTTTTAACTTTTAACTTGTAACTTTTAACTTTTAACCTAGAGCCTAGAGACATTACACCAAGAATTATTCTTAAATAAATTTGAAAAATACTTTAATATACAAATATTTTTGGTGCTTTCTTTTGGTACTGGGGAACGGGGACCCGCTGTGCTGCTGCTGCTGCTGCTGCTGCGTGGTCAAAAGAAGAAAAGAAAAAGGTAAGGAAAAAGGAGCAGTCAGGCGGCACACACAGACAAAAAACCAGTCTGCCTGCCTGCATGCCAAAAGGAAGGAAAAACGTCCTTCAGTGGGCAGTGGGTCGTGTCGCGGTTGTGGTTGTGTCCTGTGGCCGCCTGCTCCTGCTCCTGCCTGCTGCTGCCTGCTGCTGCCTGCATGTGTCCAGGAACTTCAGTTCCAGGTGCCACCTGTTGCCGCTCAAACAAAAGAAAGAAGTCCCTAACACAACAGGACCAAGCCAAAGTCGGCAATGCATGCATGTTGCAACATGCACAGACACACATACACATGGGGCCCAGTCAGGGACAGGACGAGAGAGGACGGCAGGACGAGAGAGTTCCTGTGTGTGTTTTTTGTGCGCCAGCAAAAGAAAACCCACGAAAACGGAGCAAGTGCAGCATGGATTTTGGTTTTGATTTTTTCTGTTTCTGGATTTTTTTGTTTACATTTTATGGCTTGCTTTTGTTGTCTTCATTGTCTGGTTGTTGTTGTTGTTGTGTGGCACAGTTTGCACACGAGTTCGCGGCAAATAGAGCAGAAAACTCTGGACAGACCTTCACTTCGTGGTACTGTTTGTGCTGCTACTTCTACTCCCACTCCCACTCCTTTGATACTTTGAAACTAAGCCAACACATCCTCTACTGGCTCAGCATTTCTGTGGCTGGCTTTCTGTCGATTTACAGTTATGCGTGCCACAAATCGGCATCAAGCAGGCATCAGGCCTGCTTAGGCAGACATCATCATCATCATCACACACACTCACTGAGGCTCCTCTGATGCCCTGCACAAATCTCCAGTTGGCCATGAATTATTCAGCAGTTCAACAGTTGGCCCCCGAGACCCCCGAACTATGTACAACATACAATTTGCAATTTTCATGTGTAGTCTGTAGTCTTGGAAAATTGACTTCCTTCGAGAGACACACACATGCTACTCCCTGCTCCTCTGCTCCTTGTGCAAATCCTTTTTATGCCCGCATTATATAGTTCGCACCGTACACCAAACGCGGGGTGTGCTGGAGACGTCACATTTGGCACACGATACGCGCGCGTCATTCAATTCCATTTCCATTTCCATTGCCATTGCCATTGCCATTGGTATTTCCCTTTTGCACCCTTATAACCTCTGAACCCCAACCCCCCTAGCCCTAGGCGATGCTCCGGCATTTCCACATTTCCATTTGCAAGAAAAACGCGCGCGAGAGCTCCGCGATGCCATTCCGAGGGCCATATAACCAAGTTCAATTACCTGTTACAGCCGTTAGATGAATTTCTATGGCCAGTACATGTCCCGACTAGTTGAGTACAGTTCCCAGTGAGGGTGGATGGGGGATGTGGGGATACGTAGGGGTTGGGGGAGTGCGTGTGTGTGGCTTTTTTGAATATTTGAAATGTTTTTGTTCGCGCCAAGCCAACAACTTCGACAACAACAGCATCGACACGAAGCTGCTTCTTCGCTGAGAGAGAGAGGGGGAAGCTAAGAGGAGGAAGCAGGCTGGCAGGATGGCAGGATGTAGTATGTAGTATGGGGAGAATGGACAGGCTCTCTGACTCTGAGGTTAGGGTGTTGTGAAAGAATAACGACACACTTTGGCACGCATTTGTGATAAACATAAATGAGCTTAGAAATGAACCCCGCAGGATAAGGCGCGCACAGCACACACGCCCACACACGCCCAGCTCTCACTCCCACCCACTCCGCCGGCATAGTGCAAAGAGGAAGGCGTAGAGCCATCGGAGCCTGTGTATTGACTGCTCTCGTACAGTAGACATCAAGTATCGCACTCACACACAGAGAGAGAGAGCATTATACAAATGATACGACATTAGATAAGCCTAAGTGCAAATTGGCTTACAAACCGGGATTTGTGTTCTCACACTCCACACTCTCCTCGACTTTTGGCGCCTTTTGTTACTGGGCTTAGTCGCGGGATTCACAGCAGCCGCATCCGTATCCGTATCCACATCCTGGGCTCTTTTGCATGCCGCAGCTGGTGCTCGGTGGCATCATAACATCACATATGCATGAGCAGGAATGGGAGCGAAGGCAGGC
Organism: Drosophila aff. chauvacae BK-2020; assembly: GCA_018903765.1. Classification (NCBI taxonomy): domain Eukaryota; kingdom Metazoa; phylum Arthropoda; class Insecta; order Diptera; family Drosophilidae; genus Drosophila; species Drosophila aff. chauvacae BK-2020. Next base: position 7,283,302 of record JAEIGO010000395.1, on the reverse strand, counting down.
GAATGGCAGCAGGAGCAAAAAGCATGAGCAGGAACAGCAAAAGCAGAAGCAGTTACAGGAGCAGGAACAGGAACAGGAGCACTAACTGGAAGTAGAACAATAACAGGAGTAAGAGCTGGAGCAGCTTGGATAGTGCTTTAATCCATTGACCAGATGGCATCGCATCTCTCTCCCTGCTCCCTGCTCAGGTTTAGAGTTTGCCTTCAGCTTGTGTGTGTTTATGCCACGCATTGCTTTTTAGTACCGCTATCAGGAGGGGTCAGGAGCAGGAGCAGCGTCAGCGGTTACCCTAATGAGCATTCAATGGACGTCACTTCAATCCACTCTCCCATCTCCCATCGCCACAATCCTCAATAACTGGGTCGCCTTGCCTGGTGCTTCCTTTTTCGGCCCAGTCGCTGGAAAAAAGCGCCAAAGAATCGCCACGTGTGTGCATCCTGTCGTTTGTATATGTGCGAGTGCGAGTGCGGCGCCCGGGAAAAAGGAAAAGCAACAGTCGAGGAAACAACAAAGCCAAACCGACTGCTGGCAAAAGAGATTGCAGGAGGAGAGTAGCATGGATGGATGGATGGATGGAGCGGGTGGGTGGCTGGATGTGGACCTGAATGTGCAGCTAAAAAAATTGCCAAAAAATTCGTCCTTGATTCGTTGCAGTTTCTTTTTGATGACGGCGGCGGCTGGCTCTGGCTCTGGTTCTGGCTCTGGTTCTGCCGGGTTCGAGTGTCGTGAGTTTTCTAAAACGAAAGCAAAAAGATGCAGATGGGTGGCAAGGACATGGGGCTCATCGAGCTCATCGTCATGAATGAAAACTGGAGGGGAAAACAAGAACAACAAAAAAAGAAGCACCCAGGGCCCAGCTCCTCGTCTTTTGCCATCTCCGTTGCATTCTTTTTGGGGAGCACTGCCGACGCACTCTGATTGCTTTTGGCTTTTCGCCACCGACACAAGGACATCCTACATCCTGATACCAACCCCCCCATTAACCATTCCCAGGACCAGCTTTTTGGTGAGTGTGTGCCACATTCTCGCAGGCTGGTGAAGTACCTTTCTTCTTTTTTTTTTTTTTGGAAATAAAGTCCCAGTCCCAGTCGGAGTCGCTTGTGACTCCTGTTTGTTAAGTTAAAAAAAAAAGAAAGAAAAGAAGGTAGGAGCTCGTTTTAGCCAATTGTTTCGTTTGAATTTCGCTCCGCTTACTCTGCCTCGTGGGTCCACTCGCCGCTCCAGTTAACTGGAGAAACATGGCATCAGGGGGAAGGGTCTTTGTGCCCGGATTTCGTGGCCCAGTGCATCCCGACTGGCGTGCACCGGCGAGTTTGCACAAAAAATAAACAAAAACCTTTGCAACTCAGCCGTTGAAGGGTCCTTGAAGCGTGTCCAAGCTGCCAAATCCAAGCCCGTATCTTGACCTCTCGCGGGACCTACCACCCTTTCCTTCTTCCACTGCACCCTTTCCCTCTTTATATATGGTATATATACATATATGATATATAAGCAATCGCATTAAGGTTGTCCTTATTATTTATTGACTTAATTGATTTTAAATATGCATAAAGCTGCGGTCCATCCAATATTTGTCTTTGGCTGCAAAGCGCAAAGGCGGCAGTGGCTTTCAATTAGCGTTACCAAACACGGCATCAGCATTACCAGGACGAGAATGGGAGCACCGACAGGACACAGGGGTAGAGGCAGGGACAGAGGCTGGGACAGAGGCTGGGACTGAGGCAGAGTCACCGGGACATGTACGAGGCTTCCTCGTTTTTAATTTGCTGTTTGCATTATCTGATTTTCATTTTTATTTCAACGTTTTTTATTTTCCCCCCACCCTTCTTTTTGTGCCGCAACTCCCACGCACTGCAAATATTTTCGTTTCTTTGATGCAATTTCGCTAGTTTCATCATCAGGCCAGGGCCAGGGCCTGGGCCCGGGCCTGTGCCTGTGCCTTGCATCCTGGCACTTTGTTGATTAAACATTAATTGTGCCTCGAAAATGCACAATGCAAAATGCAAATCGATGGTATGGCATGGAGAGCATGGGATTGTGGGAGGAAGCTAGGCAGGAGGAGCAGCCCGAGTCCTTCCCGTCACTAAGGTAAAGTTTCCAGCATAGAGAATAGAGCAAAGAGTAGCCCCCTTGTCCTGCCTAGTCCTGTAAGTCCTGCCTCGCTTATTTTTTACGCTAATTGCTTTGTCCGGATGACAATACCCGCCCCCAAAAGAAGCAAAGGAAGACTCCTTTTTAATGCAAACTTTTTGTATTTTATTGAAGCATTAAAACGCATTTTTAACAACCGTATAGCAATATTGACGATACCCTCCTCCTCCTCCGTTGAGAGGGAGGGACACAGCCCCGTCTAGCCTGGGTCCAAAAGCCAAGAGCCCAGGACACTGGCGAAGGGAACACTTGATGGTCCATTAAAGACAAAGATTTTTGTGAAAAATTACTACATTCACTTTACGGGCAGAGGCCAGGGCAGGAGGTTCCACTTCCAGGAGGTTCGAGCTTCCTCCAACTAGAAATGCTCTGCCGCCTGCCGCCTGCCGCTGGCAAACAACAAAGTTGTAAAAATTGTTTCGTTTTTAAGTCAGCAAAAAGAAGGGAATGCGCTTCGGGGGAGGGAGGGAGGTAGTGAGAGAAGGTAGTTTGGGTTAAGTAAAGGTCTGGGGGGAGGTACAGTGAGCAACTAAGGAGGTCTGTGGGAGGGGTTTCTTCGGTAAGGAACTAAGAAGGTCTTGGGTGGAGGAACCATGGAGCTCTAAGGGGGGTTTCGGTGAAAGGTCCGGGGGGTGGGTTGAACCGCGGTAAACTACCGTAAGTTTAACAGCGGCGCATAAACTGCAGCAGCAGCAGCCGAAGCCTCCAGTTGCTCTCCGCCTTTGCCATTAGCAATAAAAAGGGGAACGGACATGGGGACGAGGCTGAAACTGAAGCTGAAACTGAAGCTGATGCTGAGGCTGATGCTGAGGCTGAGGCTTCCAAGGACTATATACCCTTCGAAGATTGAGTTATGTGCGTTTCGACTTTGTTTCTGCGGGGAGATGGAGATGGGGACACAGAGACGCAGAGCTACGCGCGCGCTGTTTCGGCAATATAATGGTAATAACCCAATCGTTACAATCGCGCTCAGAGCACACCCACTCCCTCTTCCACTTCCACTTCCGCTTCCGCTCGTTTTTAGTTGCCGTTAGAATGCACACTCAAGGGGCTAAGGCGGGGAGTAGGGGGAAGAAAACCCTGGTGGTGGCATGGGGCGGCAGTTGCAGGTCATGAATTTGCCATTTTACAGCCGTCGTATTTTTTCCATCCTCCCATCCATTCATCCATTCCATCCATCTTCATCTTCCCCTCATCTCCTAAGCTCTTATCCGGGTGAGCTGATTTTTCGGTAGCTGGGGGTGACTGGGGGTGGCTACCCTAGAAATAATAACGCTTAAACTTTTTAGTGTTGTCATTAAATTCCTCGTGTAAGTTGCCAAAGGGGGTTGAATGGGCCAAAAGGACTCACTGTCTCTCCTTGGCCGCCGCGTGTTTGGTTTGTTTTTGTGTGTATTTTGTTACTGTTTTTATTTAACATTTTAATGTCGCCTCAGCCTCAGCTTCAGCTTCAGCATCAGCCTCAACCTCTGTCGTGGAACACACTAACGCCCCCGCAAGGCAACCGAGGCAACCCAACAGCAAGCGAGCAGCAGCACATCTGCAGGTCTATAAATTTCGATATTTACTTTTTATATTGCAAAAATTTTTCTGCTGACGGAATTACGGAAATTAAAAACGAAATGAGCCTTGAACCAGGAACCAGGAACCAGGAACCGGGAATGGGAATGGGAATGGGGGTAACAGGGATGAGATGAGATGTCAGCGCTCATGCGCGCCCGCCTCTGCTTATGGAGGTTAAGAGGTTCAGAGGGTTCAGTTTGAGGTTCCGCCTCCATTCCTCAGTTTCACGTTCAGGTTCAGCTTCAGCCTCAGCCTCTCAGCTTCACCCCCTTGGTCCGAGATGCCACTTTAGTCATAAAAGAAACATTATTCCGTGCACTTTTTAATATCCCGCACGGTTTTAACTTTCCTCCTTTCCTCTTTATATTTAATCGTAAAGTTTAGAAACTTTGTAATGGCAGAGGAAGGCTTTCTTTCGGATACAAGATAGCAGATACCAGACACCAATGACTGTTAAGTGTACTAGGTTGCTCAGGAGATTCAATTGGGGCGTAGGTCATACACATTCGGTTCAACCGTATCAATCATAAGGTTTCACTCTCCCACGAAATGAGACTTAAATGAGCAGACTCTCACGTAGTGGAGATAGTTTGTAATTGTATTCGAAGAGCAATTAAATAAGAAGCTCTCTCAGAGGGCAGCTAAAATAGAAGCTCTCTCTCTCGTTCGCTATTGCCTGTACAGGGATGAGAGAGGATCTCTCACACATAGAGAGACAAAAATTCAACTGATAAGGGGGGAGAGAGAAAGAGATAAAGGGAGAGAAAGAGAGAGTTAAAGGGAGAGAGACAGATATAAAGATAAACTCGAAAAGAGAGAGATAGTAAAAGCAAGAGACAAAGAGAGAGAAATGGTGATACGAGAGAAAGGGTGATAGAAAGGGATATTGGAAGAGAGGTTGTGTAATTGAAAGATAGAGAGAAAGAGAGATAGAGAGCAAAAGAGCGTAAAGGGGAAACCTTAGCTTAGAAGAGAATCTTCAACGAAACGGGTCTCTCGTTCTCTCTTGCTGGTTCATTGCAGGAAAAGAAAGGAGCGAGAGAAAGATTGATCTCCCCAGAAAAAAAAAGAAGCGCGAGACCGTTTTCGAAAAAAACCCGAACCAAGCGGTTCTTTTAATACCTTTTCCGATACTTTCCACTAAACGGGAACCCTCTCTGGCCCGGTCTGGCTTCCCTCGACCCTTCTGCTGACCATCCCCATCTCTCCACCGCTCAGTCCCAATCCCATTCGCTATCCCCCGATCTCCACACAAAACGTTTAATAGCTAATCAACAGGCAGTGGAGAGAGTCATCTAATTTTCGAAATTTATGCTTTTTCCCGCATAGTTGTAAACTGGGAAATGTGAATAATGATGGGCGAGTGAAGGAGGGTGGTTGAACGTTGAAAGCTGAAGACTGAACGCTGCACTTTTTCCCAACTGCCACTGCCGCCGACTGGGCTTTGATTTGATTTTTACGCCGCGCCCATAAATTGTTTAGATGAGTTTTTTAATCGAAATTGTTCGAAATGACTTAGGTGCGCATAAAATGTCTCTGTCTCCCGAGAGGGGAGATGGATGGATGGATGGATGGATGTTTCGTTTGGTTTTGTGAATGGAAAGCGCTTTGCAAATAAATTGCCGGCCGATTTCGTTTGGGCCTTCAACGCAGTTGCTCCTTTTTTATAGGGCTTATAAAAAGAATATTTTTAATAGCGCATAAAAACTGTTTGTTAGTTGCAGGAGACGCGGAATGCACGAGGATGACGAGGGTGGGTATCGTGGGTGGGTGTATCCTGCTTAGGCCTTAGCCTAGTAACCTCGGTCCGGTCCCCTCTGGTTCGCTGTCGACTGCCACTCGTCGTCGTCGTCGTGTCAGGTGGGGATATGACCAGGCTTGATACTTGCTATTGGCCGGATCGCTGGCCGGGATCGTGATGCCCTTCTCTTTTTACTGGCCAGCAGCAGCAAGCTCGTGACTCGTAAATGTTTTGCCGAAAAACTTTGAACTTGATGGCCTTCCTTTGCCTTCCATTTTACGGCAATGCCGTGTGCTGGCCTGGCAGCATCTCTCATGTGGTCATGAGGGAGATGGTGGTGGTGGTGGTGGTGGTGACGGTGGCGGTGGCACCACCACTGGCAGGGCCCAACATAAAAAGATACATTTGGCAGGCACCCAAACGACGCATAAAACGCGTTACTTTCATCCATGAGCGACGTTGATGGGCTCATAAATGCCGCGAATGTGCATGAAACGCGTATTTTTCTACTTTTTGATGATTTTGAAATTTTGTATGCGTTGAGTGCCGTTAACAGAGAGAGAGAGTGAGAGAGTGTTTCCCCCTCAACAAAAAAAAAAGGAAACCCAAACTTGAGCCGGAATTGTTTTTAACCCACTAAAGGCCGCCGCTTCGTAGCAGTTGCTGCTGCCGTAAAAGTAATAAGAAATGTCTCATTTTTAGAGCTTCGAAAATATAAAAAAAGTTATCGGCCTGCAATTTCGTCAGGAACTCACTCACTCCACTCTCTCTCTCTGGGCAGCCATAAAAAGGGCTGCGGTTTAGTTTGCTTCTTCAGGAGGCGAAGGCGAAGGCAGCCCGCCGCCCTAATCCCTCAAATTAAACCTGGCCCCAGGCTGTGAAAACTTCCTAGCCTTCAGAGCCTTGACTCTCTCTCTATATATGTATATAGCTTTCGATAGGACTTTGTTTTTTATTTTTGGTAATTAAATCCTTTGATTCCTGGTCCTCCTGCCTCTCATTGAGCACTTTTTATGCACTTTTGCCCATAAATGGCAATGGAGGAGACAGAGCTCTCAAAGTGGGTGGGCAGGAGCAGCTTTTGGGTGAGTGGGAGGAGCTGCTGTCATAGTTGCGCATTTTAAATTAGCGTATCCTGGGCACACACACACTCGCACACTCGCACACCCACTCAGCCAGCTTTGCTCCTTTTCGGGGGTTCGTTCGCTGGCATTCATTAGATTGATTTTTATTTTATTGCCTCGCATTTTAGGGCGGAGTTTTTACATATTTTTTTTGCATGCGTCTGAGCGAGCGAGAGCCTCTGTTCGAGCCTCGCCCTGTCCAGCTTCAACGCCCATTTGCCATTTTAAATATATTTTTTCGCATTTTTTAGGCCTTTTTTTAACGCTTGTTTACCTTTTTTTTACATTTTTTCCTGCCTTTTTACGCCTTTTTCCCCCATGTTGCTCGCCTTTTTTGTGTCATTTTTGTCACTTTTTTTGGTTTATTTTTTTCCTTTTTTTCCCCCACTAAATTGCCAAACTGCACTGACCGCCGCACGCCCCCCCTGCTCCTATGTAAAGTGCAGCTGCAGTTGCAGTTGCAGCAGCAGCAGCAGCAACAGCAACAGCATCCTGCATCCTGCATTCTGCATCCTTTTTTTTCGCTGTCATCGTTTCGGTTTTCAGGCTTTTTTAACCCACCTTCCTCCCTTTTTTTCTCTCTTTCTCTCTCCCTCACAGTTCTCTGCTTAATTTTATTTATTTATGGTTTTTATATATTTTTTATATTTTTTTTATTTCAATTTTGCGCTAGCCAGCCGCCTCCTCTGGGTGCTCCACACACACACGCACTGCTCCTCCCACATTGCATCAGCAGCAGCAGCAGCAGCATCTTCCGTCTCATCCCACAGCAGACGCCTCTCGCTCGCACCTCGTGCTGCTGCAGTGCATCCGCGGAGCAGGCCTAGCTGGGCGGGAGAGAGGAGGGGGATCCAATAAACTGCATTGCCGGCACAGGAGCGGATCGGGGAGAACCAAAGGATAACTGCAGGACATGCAGGAACTGCTGCTCTCGGTGAGTAATGAAAAGTTTATTATTTTCTTCATTTATTTATTTATTTATTATTTTTCGATCAATTTAATTTTTCAAAAATATCGATTCCTAACGAATATTATTTGCATTATTTCGAACTTCGATATATGTAAGCTTACCGTTAGTCGTTTACTAATTGCGATATTTTTTCTATATTTTAAATATGATTAATTCAAATCTAGGATATTTTTCAAAATTTTCGGTACTATTTTCAAATTTGTATATAACAAAGTTTACGATGTTTTCGATATTTAAATCGATATATTATCTCGATATATGATACATAAGTTTCGATAATTGAGATAACTAAACAAAACTTGTTTTAATAATCTAAATATTCACAAATATCGGCACTATTTTTAGATATTTAAAATTTGCATACATCAAAGTTTACGATATTTCCTATATGATTTAAAGTGTGATCTTTTAATCGATATATTATCTCGATATATGGTACAGAAATTTCGATAAAACTCACTTGAAATGCATTTTCTCGATGGGGAAATATGATGCTGCGCTCCTGGGAAATGCATTTTCTGGCAAAATAACTAAAACAACGTCCACTGCTGCGCTCTGCAGCGCCGCAGCAACAACTGCAGCAGCGGCAAACTGCAACTGCAGCACACACGCTCTTCCCTCTCGCTCGCTCGGCCATCGTCCGGCCTGCTCTCGCCCAGGGCTTAGGATGTGTGCGTTTTGAGCCTATGCCTTTTTTTTTTTTGTTGTATCCTTTTTGTTGTTTGATTTTTTTTTCACTTTTTCGGACAATTTTTATATGTATTTCTAGGATCTCCCTCGCTTTTTTTTTATTTGTTGTTTTGGGTTTTTTATTTTTATTTCAGGGCCAAACTCGGTCCGAGTCCTGAAAGCCGAGTGCTGCCGAGAGCCGAGTGCATCGGCGTGCGAGCCCCTCCCACTTGAAAGGGGGTGGGACGGGGGAGGTGTGAGAGAGGAGGGGGGGTGGGGGTGGGCTTGCTGCAGTGGCCAGTGTGCAGCAGCAGCAGCCTGCTGTCATTTCACTCGCACCCAGGCCGCCAGCGATTGGGAAAATGTTGTTTGATTTTTCCCACCTTCCACTTGCTCCTCTCTCCTCCTTTGCCACCTTTGTGCCTGGCTTTTACCTCTTTTTTTTTTAATTTTTCTTTTTTCTTTTTTTTTTGTGCGTTGGTTTTTTGTGTGTGCACTTTGCTTTTTTTTAGTCTTTTGTGCTTTTTGGGCGGCTTTTTATGCCTTCCTGTTGCACGCAACTTGCAGCGCTGCATTTTTATTGGCTGCCGGCTGGCGGTGTGTGTGTGTGTGTGCGTGTGTGTGTGTCTCTGTGTGTGCCATAAGCCATAAGTAGGTGCTATGCATGTACTCTTTTTTTACGTTTTTTTTTTGAACCTTTTTGTATTTTTTTTTTGATATTCGTTTTTTTTTAATATTTTGTTCTTCTTTTTTTTGGGGGTTTTTTTGTTGCTATTTTTTTTTCGCCTGCGTATGTATTTTAGCTATCGACATGGGCTTATTTTCCTTTTCCCTTGGTTGATTTTTCACAATTTTCCCGCTGCCGCTGCGGCGCTTAATGCAAATAAAATGTTTGCATTGACTTGCATTATTCGGATGCCGCCTCTCCTGCTCCTGGCACCAGGATAACGCATCCTGCATGCCCACAGCAAAGCCGTTTTTTATTTTTCAGTCATTAAAAACTGCCCACGCCAGGGCTCTAGGGCTTGGTACTGGCTAGGGGTACGGGGTACGAGTCCAGGTCCCGCTCCTGCTCCTGCTCCTGCTCCTGATGGGGCGCCTGTTTGTTGTGGGTCGAATGTGGGTCGCCGCCTTTTTTTGTGTGTTGTTGTGCCTGTCTTTTTGTTGGCCAGCTTGCGTCGCATAATCGCCGGCTTCACACGCAGTGGAGAGAACGATGTCCCCCTAGGACCCTCTCCTAGGACCCCCAGCCACCCTTCTCCCCCATTGCCAGAATCAACGTTTTTTCGGCATTTTGCATGCAGCGCCTTTCCGCTTTCCACTTTTCCACATTTACGTTGTTATGGTTGGGTTTTTTCAGTTTTATTTTTTCTGCTTCTGGTACAGCACATCCTCTCCCTCACTCACTCACTCACTCACTGTGCTGTGCTGTCCTGTCCATTCCTGTCCGTTCCTGTCCTGTCCTGTCTGTCTGACTCTTTCCAGTACTCCAGCACTCGCTGGGCTGCATTTTTCACATAAATTTCACATCCTTTACAAAATTACCGATATTTTGATAGCCAGACCCCGGGCTTAAGCTGTCGATTATTATTGTGTAGAGAGGAGAGGCCTGCTTTTCAGGATCTCCCCTTCACGGTACTCTCCACACACAGTTTACTGTCCTCCTCCACACACACACCACACCCTCTGATGTCCCAGCCTAACTCTCCTTACCTGTCGAGGCTCCTGTTTTTTATTGTACTTTATTTTATTTTTTTTAGAGCGAGCGTTTTTGCGTTTTGTGCTTTGCTTTTCAAACATTTGCATTTTGCCACTTGACGCTTTTGTGTGTAATTGATTTCCAACGCTTTGATTGTCAAGTGGCAGCCTCTCTTCCCGCTCGCCACAGGGACAAACAAAAGAGCGCTGCTGCTGCTGCTGCTGCTGCTTTGGCCCCTCCAGGTGCCCTCCAGGTGCTTGGCCAACAACTATTGTTGTTGTTTTGTTCCTACTGTTCCTACTGTTCCTTTGTTTTTTGCTCCTAACAGCCTACTGCTCCCCCTGGGCCAAGTCCCATCTATTTAACAAAGTGCAAAATGCAAACACAAATTAATTTCCACCATTTAGTTGCACTGCCGGTCAAGTGGCAAAATGGGGGGCAGGCAGGGTGTGTGTCCTTGACCAGGCAGAGAGCTGAGCTGTAAGGCAGCAAAGGGAGCAACCTCTGACCTTAGCTCGGCAGCTACTCGAGATCTGAGGCCTCGGAGCCTGGACTTGAGCCAGAGCCATCGATTTGCGGCAAATGAATCGGCGGAGATCCGGGGGAAGAGAAGGCAGCAGGCCAATTGTGCCTGAAATTATTTACTTCTTTTATTGAGACAGCAGAAATCGAGGGGGGAAGGGGAAGGGTGGAAGAAATGTATAGAAAATAGAGAGAGAAAGCCAACATTATGCTTATAGTTAATTCTTTTTGTATATTACACAAATACTGCTGCGGGGATCCAAATATTATTAGTTGAGTTGATATTTCAAACTGATTAGGCATATTTATATTTCTAAAATCACTTAAGACACATATTCCTTGGGTTTATTATCTGTCTTTATTATCTCACTTTAATGTTAAGAAATAGCAACAAACAAAACTAAATTAGTTATTAAAATAGAATAAAAATGTATTTAAAATAGTTGAAAATCATAATTATAATCATAATTATAGCAATACTAACTTTACTAATTATTTTAATATTAACAAATAACTACAAACACCACAAAAAAAATATGTATTAAAAAAGTATACAAAATATTTAAATAGGTTAATAGTAAAATCTAATATATTATATAGTAAAATATAATATTATATATTATAATCAATAGAATAGCAATAATAAACAATAGCAAATTTATAAATACCTTTTTAGTAATAAGAAGAAAGGAAGCTTAGCAACGCCGAATTTGTATACTCTTGCAGCTCAATTTAATCAAATTTTATGAAATCAAAACGAAAACTAACTGGAATTATATAAAACATTTATTTCAATGTTTAGCCATTAAACTACATTTAAAGTTTTAAATTCACACTATTTCCTTTTACATTTCAACAACTGTTTTAAACTATTTTGCCTCGAAACAACTGCCAAACTGATCACACTTTCCATTGTCAACGACTGACTCAACTCTATAGTATTCAATCCATTTCGTTTTGTAGTTTTAATATTTGTCGGAAAAAAAGTACCTACATATATAAAAAAGAACAAATAACTGAAACTGGAAAGTGCTAAAGTGGCCTAAGGTGAGTCCTGGGAAATAAGCTGAATAAGCGGCAGGCAGGTGCTGCAGATGGGTCACAGATAACTGTGTTTGACTTTGTGTGAGTGAGGAATCCGAAAATAAATCAAAAAAGCCTAAATACGCTTTCTTTTGACTCTTTGGCCATCTCCCAGTGAGGTTAGAAAGCAAAGGTCCCAAGCATAATTCCTCTGCTTTGAAAGTTTTTGTATACAAAAACACAACATGAAGTTTTTTATGGTGGTTTTTCATCACGCTTGCTCCAGTTTGCATTTGAATATTTCGAAATTGTTGTAGGATATATGATAAAGGCTTTCAAATTTGATCAATTGAAAGATTTCTTAACGTTAACTATGGCGAAAAGAAATCATTTTAGAAAACATATTAGTTTTTAGCCCGGATACTATTTATGTATTATATATACCACCTGGTTCAAGGGGAAATCAGAGGAGCGTTCAGGCGCAGTTACCACACATTGTTGCACAATGGCCAATAGTTAAAAATACAGCTTATTTATATGTAGTAAACCTCCCCCTAGATTCACGAAATTCTAGAATCTTTACAACGTCAAGCGGCAGCATGAGTGGTCAGGAGGAGGGAGAACCCGGACGTGATGGGCAAAAGCGTCGTCGTAATAGCCAGACCACCATGCCAATGCCGCTGGCCAAGAAGCTCAGGACACAGCCAACTGAGGGGGAGCGATCTGCTTCCGCTTCCGCTTCCGATATGGATATAGATTCCCCATTTCAAGGGGCATCTGGCAGCAATCAATCGATCGATGGGGAACCGATACCGGTACCTAACCTTCAGGAGATTCGCCATTCGCCAGAATCTGATCCGGGTTCGGCCGCAGACAGACGCTTCGATTTCGCTCAATTGTCGGAAGCCTTGAGGCTGTCCAACGGAAGTCGCCGCAACACCAACATGCCAATGCGATCCGCTTCCGTTAAACCTATTGCTATCGTTGCTCCTCGCCTTCGCGTGGCATCTGGCGACGAGAGCGATAACAACGAGGAAAATGAGAACGAGAACAACAGCGAGATGGAGACGGACAGCGAGAATGGTACCGAGAATGAACTGGAGACGGAGTCGCATTCAGAGACAGAAACTGAGACCAGAACCGACTCCGACACCGGCACCGAGTCCGACTCTGAGTCCGACTCCGATACCGAAACCGATACCGACCGCGAGAACGACCCCGACAACGACCCCGATACCCATTCCGACCTCGATACCGACTCCGACACCGGCACCGACCCCGACACCGACAACTTCACCGTCTCCGACTCGGAGATCGAGGCGATGTATAGCACATTGTACTCCTATTACGATTTCCACTAATAGTACGAATTTTATAGGTATGGCTCAGTATTTACAAGTTTAAGCTATATTCTGACCACAATCTTTTCCTCCACAGGTGCAGCAACTCACTGTTCCTCCGATCCTTCGATCAATTTATCATCCACAAACCACAAACCACAAAGCTGTTGCTCCTGGACTCAACACTCAACACTGCGCCACAGATTAAGTTTGAGAAGTCCACCAAATCCAAGAAGTTGCTCCTCCTACCGAAACGATCAGAAGACCAGCGCCGCCGCAGCCTGCCATTGAAAAAGGGAAAGGGTTCCATTTTGAGTTTTATACATTGTACTTGACACGAACGAACCCTTGACCCTCGCTTTCAATGAATATAATGTCGATATCAAAGCATTTCCACAATTCAAGTCCTATTATGAAGTTATTTATCTACTCACTGACCTGATGTGAGTTAATATTTTGTTAACTTCTGTCTGGGTTTCTTATGACCTGCAAAGTTAACAATACTCAGTGAAGGGTTTCGCGGATATATTTCCAGATTTCTCGAAATATTTGATGTGTTTATTGATGATTGTGCTTAGATTTTTCAACTGAAGAGTTTCTTAGATACGGCAATTCATTGCTTAAAGGCTTAAAAGGGAATAGATATATTACTATAGTTATGTATAATTATTATATATATATTTATTATATATGTACATATATAGTTACATTTATATATATTTTTGTATTTGTCTGTCGCATCTATTTATTTCCTATATCCTAAACTCTTTTTATAATTTTTTGAAAACTAAATCAAAATCAAATTGGCAGCCGCTTCTCCTCGATCGCTTTGGCTTTCGAGGCCTTCCTAGGGTTCCGAGGTTCCACATGTGTAGCTTATATGTATACATTCCCTGAGCCTTTTGGCATAAAATAAATAAATATTTCTCCGTCCTGCGTTGCGGGCGACAAGCAAAGGCATGCAAAAAATGAAAAAGAGAGAAAATATTAAAAATCTTCGCACGCATTTTGGTCGCGCATTAAAATCAAAGTAAAATGGCATCAATATAAATACTCGTAAATTTGCAATTTCGAGGCAAGTCTCCCCACAGTCCTGCCACGTTTCTCCAGCTCCTGCTGCTGCCTGGTCCTGCTCCCTGCTCCCTCTCCTGGCTACATGCGCCTCTGTCAACATACGCGACGCCTGAACGGGATGTGTGGGAGTGGTGGAAGGAGCAGGAGCAGGAGCAGGAGCAGGAGCAGGAGCAGGAGCAGGAGCTGGAGCTCGGTCTGCGTCGCATCGCATCGTAAAAAGCCTGTCCCCCGTCCCCGCATCGTCCTTGTCCATGGCTCATTCGCGTGTTTAGCCTGCGAAGCGCATATGTTTAGAGAAATTAGTTTTTCATAACGCACAAGTTGTTATTGCCACCCACGCACACTCACACACTGCTACCACACACACACACCCTCGTGCACACACACACGCACTGCCTTTTAACGGGATTTTTTATTGCAAATTCTATTCAAATATCCATTCAGTTTTATGGGCCTACCCAGCCAGAGCTTCCTTTGAAGCCCCCCCCAAAAAAAAAAAAAAAATTCGCATATGAGCCGCCGAGACCCAAGGGGCTGCGCTCCTTGCTACCTTGTTGTTACCGTTTTTATTTTTATTTTTATTTCATTCTTCTCTCTCTCTGCTCTCTCTCTCTCTCTCTCTGCTTTCTTTCTTTTTTTTTTAAACAAACACAATTTTTAATATGCCTGCAATTTTTATGAGTGTTTAGAGGAATTTTATTGCACAAGATTTCCCTGGCCCCTGCCTAGGGTATGTGGGGTCCCACGTCGCGTATGCGCGATAAGCGCCCACACTCCTCCTGCCCACGCCTCGTCCTTGGCGAATCGCATTTATGCTTGTGGCCCGAAATGTCCTCGAGTACCATAAAAATAAAGAATGAAAATAATATTAAATATTATAATGTTAGAATGCGAGAGAGAGAAGGCGAGCTGGTGAGCTGGTCCTGGTCTCAGGGCTCTGCCTCCTTGGACTCTCTGCGCTGGCAACTAGTCCTGATCCCTATCCCTACGACATTAATCCTGCGAGAAAAAGAGGCACAGGCACGTTGAAAATGCTTAATTTTCTTGCCACAGCTTCGCTTTAGCAGCTCCTCCTCCTGCTACCTCAGAATCCTGTGTCCTTGGATTCCGTTCTGTGCAAATTTCAAAGCTCACGTTCCAACACAACATGTGTCCCCCTGGCCAAGGACATCCTAAGCTAGCTACCCTTTCAAGAAACCTGAGCCGGGGGGCTCCTAGTCTAAACCCAACTCTTTAGGTTCCTTCTATGATTTTTCACCAAATACTTGAAATTACCTATGAAAACATTTAGGGAAACTGTCTTCAAACAAGGTTTTTCTTTTCTTAAGAAGAACCACAGGTAGAGGGGTGAGGGTAGAGATTAGAGATAGAGATTTAGGGGGTAAAGTAGAGCTCTCTTAGCTGTCCATAGCTGGAGGAGTTGGAGGCTCATCCCAGAGCTATGTCCTTGCAGAGTTTCACTGTCCTCAAAAAGGTCAACCTCTACTTTTCATTGTCTTCTGAGACAACTCAAGCAGCAGGCAAAACCTTCAGTTTCTAATAGAATTCTTATTACTTTTTGATAAGAATTAATAATTGAATAGTAATAATAATAAAGATACGTTTGATAGCATATCTACCTCATGTGTAAGGTCTACTCTTAACGATCACAAAATAAAATGATTTGTACCAAAAAGAAGCATAGCTCTAATTCGAGGCTCGAAAAAGAGCCTCAGAACTTTAACCTATTTGTCCGTAAATCTAAGAGCCACTTTCCTTATTTTCCTCAACATGTATGTATGTCAGCTTCTTTTCCCTTTTTCTTCAAAACTTTTGGTTCAAAGAATCCTTAAAAATTGTTCTCCGAATTTTATATAAATTATAATTAGCCAGGCAAATCTCACAGAAAAAATAAACTCGTTTTTGGTTTATGATATCAATTTTATTATTTGTATTACAAAATCAGCTGTATTATTGTTTAGCATTAAAAATGTAGGGTTGATTATATCATATTTAATATTTAAAACCATAAACATAAGTTACAAATCGATTCATTTTGTTGAGAATTATACATAAAGGTTTATTACAGTATTATTATTATTATTATGATTATTATATTATGTTAGTTATTAGTTAATATCCAAGATAAAGGTTTATTTTATTAATATTATTATTATTAGTTCATTGAAAGATACAGGTTTATTTTATTACTGTTATTATTATTTACTTGAAAATCGGGCTTATTTTACTGCTTTTATTATTTAAAACCAAAACTTGCTGCCTTCTTAGATAATGGACAAGTATATTGATTTACATTTTTATTAATATACTTGTCTCTTGATTTACATTTAAAAAATTATAAACTTACTTTACCTTAGTTTTAATGAATTAATAAGTAAAATTTACTCCAAGGCTTTCAATTAAGAAAGCGTTTTTCCCATATTTAGCCTCAATTATTGTTAGCTAAGCCAGTTAAGTATTTACCTTTGGCGAAACAAATAAATAAATTAATTAATTTATCAATTTTTAATTAATTTTTGTATTTCATTAAGTGCTAGAATAGATTATAAAACTAAATCATAAAATTAAAGTAACATATAAACGTATAGTGCAAGCTTCCAGAACCATCGACCGTATGCATGATTAATGGAGTCTTATTAACAATTTTAAATAAATAAATAATTTTATTTATAAATCAGTAAGTTTATAAAGTAAATGAATATACAAGAACCTTAATAAAAAACGAAATATGTAAGCTAATAAATAAACCTCAGCCAGCTGTATCAATATGCTAGATCCTTTCGATGTAGCCAATTCCAATTTCAATTCGAATTCCCCAGGAGGAGCCAGGCGGCTCCGCTAGCCAGGCTCACAAAGAACCAGAACATGGTTCCAGTGGCCGCCATCCCTGGGGGTTCCAACTCTCATTTCCCCTTATCGCCGGGCACAAATCTTGGCACAAAGAGAGCCGAGCCCTCGAAACTGGCCTAAAGTATGGCTCCCAGTTGGGAGTCCAGTGTTTCTTCCTCCAGTGTGTCCTTTCTCCAGTGTGCTGTGTCCAGTGTTCTCCTCCAGTGTCCTCGTCCTGTCTCCTGCGTCCTCCTCCTGCGATGTCCTTGTTCTGTGTCCAGATCTGAGCTGCATTTTCGGACCCCTTTTTATGGATGATCGTAAAAGGCTAGGGCCTTATGGAAAATAGGCAACAAATATATTTATTATTTTCATGCAATTGCCATTTTTTTTCGTTGGCACTGAGCTGAAATATTATTACCAGAAGTCGCCACACATATCGCAGGATATCGAGGAGCTGCTGCTGCGGATCTGGTTCCACGTATGGATGATGGGTAATGACTTTTTTATGACCATGTTGGAACAAGAGCCGCCACAGTCGAGGCAAATATTTTTATGACATGTTATTAAAATTTGGCAAATCGACAGGAGGAGGAGGCAGAGGGGGAGGGGGAGGAGGAGGAGGTCAGGTACGAGATGCGAGTGAAGCTTATTAGAAAAAAATTACTTGTCCTTGTGGGTGAGTGAGGCGGTGCTTCCCTGCAACCCACTCTAACTGTATCCATTGGCCTGTATCTGTGTGTGTATCTGTATCTGTATCTCTGCATCTCTGTATCTTTGTATTTTTGTATCCTATGGCCTGCATTTTTATGTATTGCCCAAAATGATGTTCTATAACATTTTTATTATGAATAACGGTTGTAAAATTGCGCCGAGGAAACAAAAGGAAGTTGCCAGCCAACAGCAACAGTCGCAAGTCAAGGCTCTCAGGGTGGCTTAGGTGGAGTGCCAGGAGTAGCAGCTCCTCCTCCTCCACCACCACCACCACCACCACCACACAACACATAAAAACACACGAAATGCAAATTGTAAATTACAAATTTGCAATAAAAATTTTTAATAGAATGAAACATTTTGCCTTTATGAGTTTGTCTTTCTGAGGGGCTGGGAATTTATCTGCTTTTATGATAACGTTATGTGTGTGGGTGTGTGTGTGTGTGGTGGAGCTGCTCCTCGAGCTCCTCTTCCTGCTCCTGCTCCTGCTCCTGCTCCTGCTCCTACTCCCCCCCTTCAAGCATCATCATTTCCTCGTATTGTTCTTGTTTGTCGTAACAGTTTTGCATTAACATTAACGTAATTCTCTTTGGCATTATCATAAATACATTTTACGCATATTGCCAGGGAGCCAGGGAGACCAAGGACCAAGCCAGGACATTCCACTCTCTCCATCTCTGTGCCTGTGCTCTCCCTCTAGACTATCTGCAGCATCTGCTTTCCTGCTTTCCTGTTTAGTGCTAATTTCGTGGTCTTTATCGATGGGCACATGCATGGCATACTCATGAATTTAGGAGGCTTCCCCCCTCCCCCCCAAGGACCAAGGCCTAGAGAGCGCGACGAGCCTTCGGCTTAGTGCGGGGATCGTCCTGCATTGCATTAGTTGGACAGGACTTGCCACAGGACTCGACTCTCGGTGGCCAATCAACGCTGGCAGCGGAACTTAGAAGCCTTTCAAATCGTTGCATCCGCACATACACACACACACTCGTCCTGGTCCTCGTCCTCGTTTGGCACTCGCGCTGGCTGCTCGGGACATGTTCGGGACACATTTGGGGTGCTCGGCTCCCCCTGCGCTTTGCTTTTTAGCCTCTCTAATCAGCTGAGAGGTGGGGTGGAGGGGTCCTTCGGTTAGCAAATCGTCCTTGCTGTCGTTGCTCGCTCTCGCTCTCTCCCACGCCCTGGGTCTGGCTCTATTCCTGGCATAGTTGTGCCTGCTATCAGCCATGTGTGTGTGTGTGTGCTGGTCGTGCTCTTCCATCAGCCACATCCTGACAGGGTCCGGGTCCCCTTCACGTCCTGCCTGAAAGCTCCTCGGCTCTGCACTCGTCGTTCTCGTTCTCGTCCTCGTCGTGTGCGTCGGCTCCGACCGCAGGCAGCAGGCAGCAGGCAGCAGGCAGCGGGTAGCTGAAGGTTCGGCGGGGCCAGGCGAGAGTCCTCCTGTGTGTCCTAGATTTGTTTAAATTATTTTGCGATAGTGTGATTGGCCTGTGCGCCCAGGCCAATGGGAGCCTTGCACATGCTTAGAGCTCCTCTCGCGCTGTCTGCGAGTAGGTGCTCGCTCCTAGCTTTGACCTAAATGCGTGTCGTCCTTGTTGCCGAATAGTGCAGGCAGGCAGGACCTGCCTCTCCCTCCCACCTCCCCCCGTGACTAGTGACTAGTGTGTGTGTGTGTGTGTGCTCTGCTCGTGGTTGGCCCGACAGCCGCCACGACGACGAGTGTGTGTTTAGTTTGCGTGATAGGCCCGTCCTGGATTTGCATATGAGTTTCGGGGGAGTTAGTTTAGAAGCCGAGCTCTGGACGACGAGCCTCGGGAGCCAATGGTCGCTGCTCGATGTTCTGTTCTCCACACACAAAGAAACAAGAAACCAAAAAAAGGGTTGCGATCTATGTGGGCTTAGACTATACCCCATAACCATACCCATAACCTGACCCTAAGAGGGATCATATTGCCTTAAAGCACACGCACCGCTTTGGAGCGTCAGGCATTTAAATTAATTTCAAAATAATCATGAGCAGGAAACAAGGCAGTCGTCGAGGGGAGAGCTTAATTCCCTCTTGCCAGGACCAAGACAAAGGCACATTGGTGGAATGCCGGGAAGGAGGAGACCTCTGTGTCAAGGATTTTCAGGGTTAAATTAGCTGACTGCGAGCGTGCGGTTAATTTTTTTACAGAGAGAGAAGGAGAAGGAGAAGAAGAAGGAGAGAAGGAGCAGGAGTTGGAGAGGTTTTTCTGGGGGGTGGGGTGGAGAGTTACTTCTGGGGGGGTGGAGAGATGTGGCAAGGATGTGAAGAGATGGTAGAAGGAGGTGAAGAGTTCAACCTCCAGAGGAAGAGGTACGAGCTGGAGCTTAGAAGCCGCTTTGATGGGCTCCTCTGTCAGAGAGAGAGGGAGAGAACGAAAGAGAGAGAGAAAGAGCTGCCTGGCTGATGATGGGCACGAACGATCTTGCCTGACATCTGAGACGGTGACGGGCGATGGAGACGTTGCTGGGGGAAGCCCCGGCAAGTGGCACATGTAATGAAATATGCTTAAGAAGTGCGGCCTCCTCCAGCTCCTGCTCCTGCTCCTGCTCCTGCTCCTGCTCCTGCTCCTGCTCCTTTGCTGCTTAACTTTTTTGGAGCTCCAGCTCAAGGAGGTCGGAGTGGGTGGTTGCCTACGCAGCCAAGGAGTCCCAAGGATCAAGGAGGAGAAGGACGGGGGGCATGGCCACAACAAGCATATGAAAAGTTTGTTAAGAATTCTTTTTGTGTGTGTGCGGTGCGGTGCGCGCTAACCCCATAAAAAACGACACACACACCGCACACACACCACCCCCATCCCCATCCCCACCCCCAGCCACACTCACGCATTTCTACTAATGTCGCAGCAACATTTGCGGTTTTAATTCCCTGCGAATCTCACATCTGCCTACAGAAAAGTCCCTTTACATAGCAAGAAATATATATTTATGATTAATATGCTTATAACATATCTTTATACTACATTTTAGGGATTATAAAAGCTATATCTAAGTACTTAACTATACATCGAATACAATATTTTTATAGGTCAAACGTTTATGAAGTTTTGTTTTAGAATCCCTTTGAAGAAATCACAAGAGAGTATTATTTAGGTAGGTTTGGGGCTATAATAAATATATATACATATTCATAAAGATATAGTATCAATTTGGTTTACTTCATCGATTTATTAAATTCGATATATAAATCAATATTTTGTAATTGCAGTAAACATACATGTAAACATATATGTGTTATAAATCTATTTGCTGTTTGATATAATATTATCTAGAATCTCCATATTTAAGTGTTAAGTTTTGTATAAATCAATATTTTAAATTAAGTTTATGATTTATTTATGATATTTTTATTAAGTGAGCGATATCTTAGGGTTAAATGCAAAATAGTTTTGATATTAAACATTTTTTTTGATAATATTTTTCAGTGCAAAATAAACTTTTTTTGAATTTAACTTTAAATAAATAATTACAAAAAATATACATAAATCCATTATTTAATAATACAAAATATTTATATTGGATTTATTACAAATTCAAAATGTATATTTTTTATAATTATTTATTTAAAAACTTTTTTAGTACAAAATTTTATATTTTTAGACATTTTAATATGAAATATTACAAAAATTGCAAAGTTTTCAATATGATATTAAGCGTGATAATAATTTTTCAGATATATTATACGATTATTGGAATTTCCCTATCAATATATTTACATTCCCACCTAAATCTCAATGATTAATAGAAATTAAAACTAGATCAAGTTGGGTTTTAAAGGTGGTTTTATTAAATTTTATTAAAAGAAAGTCTTTTTAATAAGCTATTTAGCCTAGACTTGCCATTGACTTAATGCATATCAATTAGGTTTCTTGGTAATATAATGTATGATATATCTAAAATATATATCAAAAGCTTCACAAGGTGCCTTTCTTTTCTCTCCGTGCAGTTGGGCTATAGTACTGAGAGAAAGAAAGAGGAGAAAGAATTGCAAGAAAGTTTGGCTCATTAAAGTCAGAGCCTGGGAATCGCCAGAGACGAGGCCTGATGCCTGATGCCTGCTGCTTGATGGCTGATGGCTGATGGCTGAAGCTCCTGATGGCTGAAGCAGCTCATCATTGCAGGAGATCTGGCAAGAGGGATCCCGAAGCCGGAATCCCCAAGTCCTGGTCTCTACGTCTTTGAGATGTGAATAAAAATTGCTCCAAAAGTGAAATACGTAAAAACAATTGCGCGGTTTCACTCCGTTGGACTAAGCCTGGGCCAGAAGGGGTACCAAGGGGTAAAAAGTGGGCTTGTTGGAGGACGTTGTCAGGACACTGGGTGTGCGGTGTGGTGTGGTGTGCTGTGTGTGTGTGTGTGTGTGGTTACGCGTGTGCTTCTTCGCCTGCCGCGAGGCAAATTAAAAATTTTCGTTTCTCGACTTTTTCTCTCTATGCTCACTTTTTACCAGCGCGCCCCCGCGTTCTTTTGCAACTTTCCAGCGGCACCGGATCCGGGCTCCCAGCTCCAGAAAACTTTCTAATAATGTTGTACACAATTTAAATAGAATTTGCTGTGTGTTCCGGAGGAGCAGGAGCAGGAGCAGGAGCAGGAGCAGGAGCAGGAGTAGAAGGAGCTGAAGCTGAAGCTGGAGGAGCACCATCAAGCTGCGAAATACTGACGCATCTGAGGATGAGGTTGAGGTGGCGCACAATCAACTTGGCCAAGAATATGGCTGCTCGCGTGGGAACAGAACGGCGGAGCTTCGGAGCTCCGGAGCTCCGGAGCTCCGGAGGACGGGAATTCTGGGTGTGGGGGATATATGAACACGCGGTTTCTCATTATGCTAACGAAGTAAAAACTTTACAAGCACATATGAGAGTGCGAGTGGGGAAAACTCGGGGAAAAGCAGTGGCAGGAGGGGAGTTGAGGCGAAACAAGTGTGCGGGAAATTGAAAGAAGACGCAGCAGCCCGAAAGCACAACAATAACAGCAACAACTCTTTCAGCGGCAACGGCAGCGCAGCAAGTGCAAGAAACTAAGAAACTGCACAGAAAACTGCAAGAAAACTAAAAGAAAACTGCCAGAAAATCAAGAAAAAGCCAAAATTATGATTAAATCATCAAAAAAAAAAAATCTGAAAAACGTGAAGAAATAAAAAAAACTAGAAAAAGCAAGGAAAAAGCAAGGAAACAGCAAGGAAAACGCACGGAAAAAGCAAGAACAAAGCAGGAATGAAGCGAAAAAAAAGCAGGAATTAAGCACTAAAAAGCAAGAACATAAAAAGGATAAAGCATGAAAAAAGGCAGCATATAAATAATATTAAATAATAAACTAAAGCGAAGAAACCAAAAAAATTCAAAGAAAAAGCCAGAAAAAAGCAAGAATATATGAAGAAATAATTATACAAAATAAAGAATATAGGAAAACTAAAGCGTAAAAAAATAAAGAAAACACCAAGAGAAAACCCAGGAGGTAAGAATAAAGCTAGAACAAAGCAAATACAAAGATGGAATAAAATAAGAAGAAATAAAAAGCAAAAACATATGAAGAAAATACGTTAAAAAGCAAGAATAAAGCCAGGAATAAATCAAGAAAAAAGTCAGAACATAATAACAAAATACATGTAAAGAGAAAAAAATTTAGGAAAAATAGATAAATAAATCAAAGCAAAGCAAAGCCTAAAAATGCAAGAAAACGGCAAGAAAAAAGCAAGGGAAATGTTAGAAATAGAAGGAAAAACATAAAAAAAGCAAAGCAAACACAAAGCAAACACAAAGCAAGAGTAAAGCAAAAAAAAGCAAGAACATCTGAAGAAAAGCATGTAAAAATCAAGAATATAGCAAAACTAGAGGAAAAAAGAAGCAACAAGACAAAAGCAAGAAAAAGCAGAAGTAAAGCAAGAAAAAAGCAAGAACATCTGAAGAAAAAAGCAAAGAAAAAAGCAAAAGCAAGCCAAAATCCAAAAAAAAAAAAACAAAACGTGCATGAAAAGCCAAGCAAAAGCCCGAAATAAAATATGCATAATGAAATTCACAATAAAAAATGCATATGTGCCGCCGACTCTCTGGGGGATCGGGTGGCGGGTTACGGGTTGCGGCAGTGCGGCAGTGCGTGTGGCTGCCTCTGCCAAGTTGCTAACAAGCTTAGTTCCTCCTCCTCCACCCCAGGAGCTACTCAGGCAGGGGGAAACCCCGAACCACTAGGGGCACTAGGGTGCTGGGTGCTGGAAGCTGGGCCTGGCATGGAGGTGCTCTCTTCCGCTGCAATTTTTAATCCATTTTTAGTTGTCGCAATTTCAGGATGTTTTGTCCTAGAAGAAACTCGAATTTACAAGCATTAACATTCTATATTTGATGCCTGAAGTTCTCTGTATATCAGGGATCTTCTGTGGATTGCCTGGCTTCATTAGGAATTAAGGATTTCCATTTAATATAATAATTATAGGGGAGTATATAATCAAAACGGAGCCCAGCTCTAATTGGAGGCTCAAAAGAGAGCCTCAGGTTATACCTTTAATCATATATAATTAATAAACTATATACAAGTAAATATTGTATACTCCCTATATAATTATTATATTACATTCAAATACCTAATTTAAGTTATTTATAAACTTATTATTAAAAATGTCATATATAAATCTGGTCTAATGTGTTCCGTATACAAGAATATAATAGTCTTGGCTGGGCCGTATCCTTATTCTCCACTTCACTGACTTCATGGGTCCTTAGAAGGATTAAAAGCTAAAAAGAAGTAGATTGATAGAGATTGATAGATAAAGACTTTAAGAGATACATTAATAGATAGTTAGACAGAGTCGAAATAAAGGAAACAAAAATATAAACAACCAAAGGAAAGAATGGTGAAAAAAAGGAGACTTCAGAAAGGAGAGAGATTTTAATTTTTGAGAAACTGAAGCCAAAGAGATCGATAATACCTTTGGCAAGTATAGATATAAAAATACAATTTGAATTTGAATTTGAATTTAATTTGAATTCATGTTCACATCATTATTTTTAAAACATAAAAGGTAACTCAAATCATGACTCAAACGAAATGTTCACAAAGAGAATACGAATTTTGTGAGGCTCTAAAAACTCACAACAAGATTGTAATATCATTTTTGTGAACCTTTTAAATTTTCGGCAGTATTTGAAAATATTTTTATGTAAAGAAGTTGTCAGCTTGAGTTACCTTTTAGTATTTAAACAATTAATTATTTTCGTTAGGCAAATTTATGGAATTTTTTCCGCTTGTTTCCATATCTTATGACATATATTTATTTATTTATTTATATAAAGCTAGCAGGGGGTTTTAAACTAAGAGTTAACTTATTAAATAGGGGCATTAGCCTGTGAGATATATATTAATTATATAAAACAAGATCTGTTTCTCAGCATAAATGGTAATGTGTTTCAAAATACCCATAAAGCTATAGTCAATACTTTTGCTATTAATTTCCCCAACATTACCAAGTCAGTTATAAAATATATCTCCATAAATATTTAAAGTTTGCTATTCTACAACTATGTAAAGTGAAGAATATTCAATAACGAAGGGCTATACTTATACCAATACCAAAAAAGAGATCACTAGTGGAACCTAGAAGGCAGCTAGCAGCTAGCAGCTAGGTTCCTGGGACCAAATTGAGTACAGTTGCGTCCTCCAGCCTCCTCCACTCTTTGGCCTCCTTCCGGCACTAGAGGGACTCTACTGGGGCTTTGTGATTCCCCGGGAACTGTCGCAGAAGTGTGTAATTACTCATAATGCCAAACACCCGGTTCGGGCTAACAAAGGACTTTAATTTAATTGCGAGCGAACAAAGGGGCCTCGCCTCGCACCAAACCGGCAATTGCAGGACGCGAGGACGCCAGGACGAAGGCGAAGACCCAATTCAGGTGGCTCAGAAGAGAAGGAGGAGGAGGAGGGAGCTATGCTGTGCTCTGTGCAGGTGTGGCGAGCGGAAGGATAACGGCCTGATGACAGGATACATTACGACAATTCCAAGACAAAGCAGCTGAGTAGCAGAAGCAGGAGCAGGAGCAGGAGCAGAAGCAGGAGACTCTGGGACTCTCCTCTCTCCGAGGTGAGTCCCGAAATAAACCAGTTGAAACCATAAGCCACAAAGGGTCTCCGAGCTCCGAGCTCCGAGGGTCAAGGCCGAGCCTGAGACACCTTCTCCAGCTCGTGCTGCTCCTCACTCCCACTCCCCCTCCTTTCCTTATCGATTGACCCAAAATGTGTCACTCTTCAGGAGGTAGCAGGAGGTAGCAGGAGGTGGAGTTGGAGTCTGCTGTTGGCCCAGTCTGGCGAGGTGCGTTCCCTGTGTTCCTTGGCTCAGAAAAAAAGACGAACTCAACGCCCCAGAAGTTGGCCAACTTTGCCTGTCCGTTTGGCCTTGAAGTGTCGAAAGGCAACAGAAACAAAAAGTCCAGATGGAGATGGAAATGGAAATGGAGATGGCGATGGAAATGGAGATGCGGATGCGGATGGGGCACCACCCCCCTGATGATGATGGGGCCCGAGACAGACAGAGGCACAGACGCACTCTTGGCCTTCTTATTGCGGCAGACACACACAGGAGAAGCGTGCCCCAAACAGACACAAATACACCCACCTCTCATACACACACACACACACACACACACACCCCCCATACACACCTCTCCCCCTGCGAGCAAGGCCACTGCCACTGGAAGCTTGCAATCGTTGCTTTTTCTTTGGCGCCTTCAAAAAAAATTCGACAACAATTCAATTTTCAGCTTCGGCTTCCTGTTTGGGTGGGTGGTGTCCTGTGTCACCGGGTGTCACCTGGTGCTGGGGCTCGCACACCCACTTGGAGCCAGGGGGATTACTGCAATGCTCTTGGAAGCAGGTGGCGGGGGAGGAGCCTGGCGAGGACGGACCATTGAAGCATCTGCAATTAGCATTAACACAAAACGCAACTGCAGTTGGTTTTCGCCAAACAAAAGGCAAGGCGAATGACTTGTCTATGGGGCCACTCCAAGGGCCACAGGTCAGCCAGCCAGCAGTCACTACTCCGGTGAGTCCGGTGAGTCCTGTGACTCCTAGGACTCCTGTGACTCCCTTGACTCCTGCTCAACCTGCTCCTCCTGCTCCTCCTGCAACTCCTGCAACTCCTGCTTCTCCTACTCCTCCTGCTTCTCCTGCTTCTCCTGCTCATCCTGCTCCCTTTCCTGCTCCTCTGGCCTAAGAGCATACAGCGGCATGCGGCGCAATTTGCGGCCCAGTGACAACATTGCCTCTCAGGAGAGTGAGTCAGGGAGCAGGAATCAAGTAGCAGGCAGCAGGGAGCAGGGAGCAGGTATCAGGGGTCAGGAAGAGCAGGTAACAGTGACCACGACTCGGTAGTAGCAGATAGGAGCAGGCACCTCCATGGCGGAGTAAGTCAAACAACGCGGAGAAATGAATTATAAAACAACATGCCAACAAAAAGAGGGCCCCTCTCTGCCTGGTCTCTCCCAAACCCTTTTTGGTGAGGACATGGACCTGGAGCAGGAGCAGGAGCAGGAGCTGGAGCAGGAGCTGCTCTCTGGACTCTGGGGGGTGGTGTCCAGTGTCCAGTGTCCAGTGTGTGTGCGTGGGTGGGGCACATGAAATTTTTATTTTATTTAAATGTAATTATCTGCTTGGAACACAAAAAAATGCTCATCACGATGAGCAGAGAGGCAGACTCCAACAACAACAACAGCAATCAGCTCATGAAGTAAAACACACACACACACTTATACCCCCCCACCCATACACACGGAAAAATCCATTAAAATTGTGCAGGAAATATAATCAACAAAAAGAAATAAAACACAACAAAATAAAAACAGCAAGCGAAAAAAACACGCACACACAAAAGAAAAGCAAGCAAAAAAAATAGAGGAAAAATCGCCACAAAAAGTAAAAAACAACAACAAAAACACACATCCTGCCAAAAAAAAAAAAGAGAGAAAAAAGGGTTACGAGTCAGGAAAAGAGGGGAGTGGGAGGCGGAGGTGGAGAGACCAAGCGGGCGTGGCCTTTTTTTTTTTTTTTTGCTCATTTGCCACGCACTTTTCGGCCAGAGTTGCAACCAACTGCAAGTTGCAACGCGCAAGCCTATGCCTACGCCTATCGACCAGCGACCAGGATCAGGATCAGGAGCAGGGAGCAAGGAGCAGGGAGCAGGGAGCAGGCAGCTAGGAACAGGGACCATTGCACAGGGAGCAGGAACCATGGACGACGAGCTTGATTATGCACATGCCACCAATGACGTGTTGCCTTTTCCATTTATTTTTCGACAGCTCCTGCTCCTCCTCACGCACACACGAGCCTATGCAAGCCTCTATATACGCACACACACACAGGTCCTGGCTGGACCAGGACCTCGTATGTACTTCACTCTGCGTATGTGCGATTTTCCCTTTTTCCTCCTCTTTTATTTTTTGTATTTCATTTTTTTGTATTTCATTTTATTTTGGTTTTTTTTCCTGTTTTTCTTCTGTTTTCCTGCAGCGCGCACTGCTTTTTCGTTTACTTTTTTGGCGGCCGAAAAATGTTCAAAAATAAAACGAAGCTGCGCCCGCATTACGTGCGACACCAGCTTCTCACCCCCCAGACCCGCGTCAGTCCCAATCCCAATCCGAATCTACCATCTACCTCCTCTTGCTCCTGCTCCTGCTCCTGCTCCTGCTCCTGGGATTGGGAGCAGCACAAGAACAACAGCAACAGCAGCGGCAGCGACACATCGCCATAGCCATGGACATGGGACCTCAGACCTCAGACCTCAGACCTCAGACTTCGGACTCGAAAACGTATCAGGAGGGTCCTTGAATGCAAATGGCGTGTATTGAGGAGGCAGGAGGAGGTGGATCTCCCCCAATTAGGGCGTACCGATCTCGTATCGGATCAGTCTTTGTTTGGGGAAGAATTGAAACGGAAGCGGAAATGATCGGCGGCGAGTTAATGTCATTTTTTGGTAACAAGTTTTCCTAGGAAGAATTTTCAAAGAGGAAATATTGAACCAATGGGAATATCTCAATTGGGAAACCAACTTTTGCACTCTTAAAAATAATAATAAGAACTCCCTCATAATATTATATTATGACGGGAAATAGAAAATACTAACCATTCCGCTTAATATTTCTTCTTTCCCTTTATGCATTTTATTATTGAGCTTGGAATCGCTTTAAGTATAAATAGTACAAGTTATTATTTATTATTTTTTAAGAGTCCCCCAATTCAATTTAAATTTGTAAAATATGTACGTACATAATTGTTACCCGCTGAACTGAACTTAAAACTGAATTGAAAGATCCTCTCAGTTAGGCCTTTTATTTTTGCTTCCTTGCTTTTCGGTAAGATCTCTCTCTTGTAGTAAATGCATCTCATTATGGATGTAAAAATTCCATAAAAATACTACGACTGAGTAGAACTAACACAAAGCCAAGAGTTTCCTGCCGAATTGACTTGATTTCTGTTTCCAGAAAGCACTTTTCCCTATTTACTTTCTCGATGTGGAACCTACATAGCTGGCAGTGTTCCCACAAAAAACTCAATCTAAATGTGCTGAAAACAACAAAAACAAAAAAAAGGAAACCCAGAGAGGGAGGAGGAAAGAGCTCAAGGCGAAGGCGAAGTGCTCCACTTGGCCAGGCTTTGTTGCCGTAATTAAAATCATGTTAGACGCTTTGCAGCTCGTGTGGCTGTGGGGCTGTGACAGGCGGCGACAAGCTCAAAGCGACACCCCAATCCCCAATCCGCAATCCGCAATCCCCAATCCCCGTTCCAGTTGCAACAACTGCATTTCGGATGCAACAACTGCAGCCTGGATATTAAAATCGCAACTTTGATGCAATGAGGATGTGTCTTTGATTTTAGTCTGTGTTCCCTTTCAGGTTCCCTTTCCCTCTCTCTCTCTTCCGCACTCGCCTGAAGCTGATGCCGCGTGCTGGATGATTAAAAGCATTTTCCCCGGACTTTGTACCGAAAACTGTTGGCATTTGCTGCGCTTTGGGGTTTTGTTTTGCTGATTTTCTGGGCATAGTTTACCATAAAGTACAGTCTACGCAAGGCGAGTGAGTGTGCATAATCAACCCTGTGGCGTGCTGACCATCTGGCAACCCCCCGCGCACATTTACCGCTATAAACTTGTGCCTTTGAATTCCCAAACACACAAACAATCGCCGCTAGTCACCTTATCTAAAACGAGAGGCTGCTGCCTGGAGGGGGAAAATATATCAGGATATATCAGGCTGGCTATCGGTCCTGGGTGCAGGTGGCAACCCTTTAATTTTAACTCTTTTTGTGTGTTTTTTTTTTTTATTCTTTGTGTGTGTGTGTGTGAGTGTGTTTGTTTTGGGCGCGTTTTTTATTTAATGTGCGCATTTCACACATGTCGACGATTGCGGTGGTGGTCGAACTTTTTATCGATCTGCCGTCGCCATGTATAGTAATGAGATGGGTGGGGGGGGGATGGACCACGGCCACGTTGAGGTCCTGGTCCCGGTCCCGGTCCAGGAGATGGGTCGCCAAAATATATGCCTAGAGAGTGCCAGCGAATGCCGCCAGGGTTGGCACTAGGCAGCAGGCCGTGGAGAGGAGGCAAAAAAAGGCACCAAAAACAAAGCCCAAGTGATTAATTCAACATGCGAATATTCATATACAGCATTACTATATATGTGTATACATATTGGGTGTATGTGTGTGTGTGTGTGTGGGCAGCCACCACCGAACCCAGCCCCAACCCCAACTGGAACCCAATCCCGGGGCAAGTCATGTAATGAGCAGAAATTTTCAGCCGAAAAAAAAAGAAACAAAAAAAAAAGGAGGCAAACCCCGGGTCAGTTGAAAAATGAGCGGACGCGAAGGCAACTCCAGTTCCTCCTCACTCCTAATCCTCCTCCTCCGCCTGCCCCCGCGACCGCAGCTACTTTCTAATTAAGCGTGCTTAGTTGTCCCGGGTTACGCGCCGCATCCAAGGGTAGTGAAGGGTCAGCTTGGACACCAAACATGTCAGCGACAGACCTCGGGTGCCGCCACGCATGTGTCTAAAATATCTAAATCGACGTCGCCGTTTATCTCTCATTCGCCCCGTTGGCCGCGGCGAACTGTACATACTATTAGGTGCGGGACTGTACCTAGTGACAGCCATGGGGTGGGGGGAGTGGTGGGAAAGGGTACCAGGAAGGGTAAGAGCAGCAGGCGAAACCCTTTTTCTGTTTATTTCCCCGAGCATGAGGTTGGCAAAAAAAAGTTTCTAATGAAAACTCCCAAAAAAACAAAAGGGACATGAATACGCATGCATTTAGCAGGTGGGAGGTACAGTCTCCTCGTCATTACACAACGCAAATAAAATACATAAA
The DNA here is from genome assembly GCA_018903765.1 of Drosophila aff. chauvacae BK-2020. NCBI lineage: Eukaryota > Metazoa > Arthropoda > Insecta > Diptera > Drosophilidae > Drosophila > Drosophila aff. chauvacae BK-2020. The sequence continues at coordinate 7,252,522 of JAEIGO010000395.1, read as the reverse complement.
CAGCGAGCTAAGCACCCAGCTAAACACATAGAAACACACATATAGATATAGATATGGTTATAGATATATGTATATATGAATATGAATATGAATATGCAAATAGAGCTCGGCTGCAACATCCTTTGCACACCGCCCGCGGCCAGTCGCTGCGGGAGGTTTGCCTAAGCACAGGGACACAGGGAAGCCAGGGAAGCCGGAGAAGCCGGAGAAGCCAGGGAACCCAGTGAAAGCATTCATCGGGAATGGGGGGCTTCCACTCTACACACACATTCAGGGACTGACAAGTTTAGAGCTTGAAAGAAACCCCTAACGACACTGCTGCTGCATCCTGACGACTAGCCAGAGAGCTGCATCCCTTAAGGGCAACGCACACGAACACGTGCCACACACAGACACAGGACGCAGGACGCAGGACGCAGTGACATAACCCCCCTAAGTTGGTGTAGTTCAAGTGCAGTTCGTGGCAGGCTGCCACCCCCTAAGCCACCCACACCCACGGGGAGCAGGAAGAGGAGCAGGAGCAGGGCAAGGAGCAGTAACAGTAGCAGGAGGCCACGGCGACACATGTGCACAAGTGCAGGCAAGGCACAGGCACAGGCACAAAAGGACGAACAGAAGGACACAAAAGACGGCTCCCAACCTGCTGCTCCTTCCTGCCGCCTTCATTTCACTTTCCCTGAGACAAGGCTACACCCCACTCCTACACTCCCACATAGCAGCTACCAACCTGCAGCTTCCTGCCACCTCCTGGGGAGGCTGCGCCTCAATAGCGTCTCAAACTTTTCCTTTTCGTTGTCCTCCCTGCTGCAGCTTGACCCCACACCGCCTGCGTATGTGTGTGTCATGTGTGTGTGGTGTGTCACCCCTCAAGTTGCCTTGGCTTGCATCTGGAGTTGTTTACGTATTTCGACATTCATTAGCTTGTCTTGCCAGGCAGACATGGCCATGCCCACTCCCACTCCCACTCCCATTCTCATTTCCATTTCCATTCCCATTCCCTGGTGGCAAACACAAATTACTTAGGCGTAGCTCCGGCCTGCCTTTGTCTCTATCCTCCTTTCACTTGACTCTCGTTTACTTAGTCCTAGTCCTGATCCTGATCCTGTTCCTATCTCTGGTTGTGTTGCAGTCTCGGCAGATAAATGGAAGTGCAGAAGCAGAAAGCCCCACGAAAATCGTGAATTTAAGAAAGATTGATTCGTTTTTCGGGGAAGACTTTTCTTTTAACATTTTTAAAGAGAATTTCTTTCAATACTTTTGTGTATATTAATTGAGATTTTGAAGGTACATAGAAATCTATGCTACCTTTGGCCCTAAGATGCACTCAAAACGTGCTCAAATATTTGTTTTTTTTATTGATTTAACTTTTAATTGATATTTAATATAAATAATTTATTTGTTTATTTCGTACACCGTCTACCTAATTATAAATTAAGCTACAGCATCATAATTTATATATATTTTTATTTATTTAACAAAATTAAGTCTAGTTTACATCACTTAACCTAATAAATGTAATAGATACTAGCCAAGGGTGTATAAATAATTATTTATTTGTACACTGTATACTTAATTATTAATTAAGCTGTGTATATATATTCGCTTGAAGTCTATATTTCTACATACATTCGGTATTTTATAATTTATTTGTGGGTAAATCTTTTTACAATATTAACAAAACTACATAAGAAACACTGAAATCATTCAATTCGGAAAGCTATTTCTTTTGTTTTTTTATTGGGCTTATAAATAATACTTGATTTAGGTTTAGGTTCACCAATAAGATTATAATATTGTAAATATTAAGAAGTAGTCAGGATAATTTATTTATAGTAATTATAATAAAAATATATATGTATAAGTGTAAGATTAATAATAATTCGAGTCTGATTTCGTTATTACAATACAAATAATAATTTCACTTAAGAAATAGGCATTATTTGAAAACTTGTATTTATTATATTATTTTATATTAATTACCGCTATGATCCCTTTGGGCAGCTTTGTGATCTGTCAGCTTTTCACCCTATATCCTAGACTTGGCCTTGTTCTGCCTCCTTGCCTAACCCCTGGCTTCCTGCTCCAATCTCCCAGCTAACCAGCTGCAAGATGCCTCCCAGGTGCATTCCCTTAAAACCTGGAGACAGGAATCAGCAGCTAGTAAGCAGTAACCTGTAGCCAGGATTCAGGATTCAGGATTCCGGATTCATAGGGGTTTCCTGCATTCTGGGATCGCAATTAAAGGACAGACACACACAGGGATGTGTGGGGAGAGGCACCTCCTAATCCGACTGCCCAATTTACCAGCGGCGCCTTGGAGAGGCGTCGAAAAGGGGTTCGAGTAGCTGCGGGGGCCTGGGAGAGTTAGGGGAGCTCGAGGGGTTGCAGCAGCTGGAGGTTTTAGAGGGGTTTTTTCGTTTTTTTGGGGGGTTGATCTAGGGGTTGTGATTGGGTTTAGGCTTGGAATTGGGGGGTTAAGGTTTGGGTTGGGGTTTGGATTTGGATTGCGACTTGGGTTGGGGTTTTCTCTCGCAGGACGCAGGAAGTGTGCGTCATCAGTGCAAGGGTCCGCCCCTGCAGCCCCTGCAGCTGTTCTGTTCCTCCTGCCTGAAAATGGGGTTAAATTGCACAGAAATCACGCGTCACGTACACCCCACCCCGGCTCCTCCACCTAGTGCTAGTGCCCCATCCTAGCAGCACAACACATTCAAGGGGTTAGGATGGGTGGCCGCTTTGTTTGGGAGCACTTAACACGGCGTCGTCGGCGCTGACGACATGCACTTGAGGCGCACAAAGGCCCAGGAGGGGAGAGCAGGAGCAGGAGCACGAGCATGGGGAGAACAGGAGCTGGAACAGGAGCAGGAGCAAGAGCAGGAGCAAGAGCAGGAGGCGGAATTGCACAGTTAGATGCACTAGACGGGCACGAGACAAAACGAAAGCGAAGCGAGACGGCTTCTAACCCCTTTTGTGCCGGGGAGATGCCAGGGGGAGATTCCACCCCCGGAGGAGGCCGAGACTCCTGTCATGTTGACATAGAATCCTCCTCGGCTGGCCGTGGCTTTAGTTGCACCACCAAGGCTGGCTGGCTGGCTGGCTGTCAGACAGCAGCCACCACCAGAGCCTGGGCAGGTGTAAAAGAGAGGCGAGGTGGGATCGGGATGGCGATGATGCTGCTGCTGCTGCAACGAAAGTGAAACGGTGGTGGCTCTGGAGCTCTGGAGTATGCACTTTCCTGCACTATTCAAAAGCGAACTTGGGGGTGCCGAATGCTCGAGCTCCTGCTCCTGCTCCTGCTGAACAAGGCTGAATGCCTGCCTGAATGGGTTGAAGGACGTACGCGAGGCGACACGTCTGCAATGAGGGGAGCGGGTGCTGGTGCGGGGGCGATGCAAAGATGGCGATGCCGCAGCCTCAGTTTCTGGCTCAGCCTCCGCATCAGCAGCCACTGTCAATGTCGTTGAGAGCTGCTCCTGACACGGCTGGGGAGTAGGAGTTGGACTCGAAGCAGGAGTAGGACTCGTACACGAAGCAGGGGGCAGTCTCAAGACGAGCTGAGCTGAGCTGAGCTGTGGCAAGTCGAGGCCAGGAAAAAGTGAAAGCCATAAAAACCAATGAAATTTCGCTTAGGCTCGCACTGCGCTCCTTTACGAGCTCCCCCGGAGGCCAGCTCCTGGCTGAGAGAGGAGCAGGAGCAGGCACTGGAACAGGCAACACCGAAGGAAAATATGTCTACATTTTAAGGGACTTGACAAGTCACAGAAGCGACAGAAGAGAAAGCAAGACAAAGTTAGAAAACGGAAAACAAGAAAAATAAATACAGATAATAATAATAATATAAAATATAATATAATATAATTATAAAACAAATATATATAAAAAGAAAGCTGCTTTCAAATAATAATTAAAGTCATATTTACAGTTGTTAATTTCAGGAATTGATTGATATTATTTATATATTGTTTAGTTACTTATTTAATAATGATGGAAGTTAAGTTTACAAAACTAAGCCCAACTTAGGAGGTTGTAGTGCTTGGCAAGTGCATATTTATAATTATTTTTCATTGTTTATTTTTCAAGACCTTTTTTTTTTGTTATTGTGCAAGTTTCTAGCTAACTAGAGTCTAGTTCAGTAACAACTACTGCATAGTTATTATAATTATAATTAAACATTAAACAATAAAAAAGGGTATGTAGTATATACCTTGCTGGGAGTATTATTATTTTACTCAGTGAAGGAGTCACTGATCAGCATCATCTGCCGAATCGAACTAGGCAAAATCCAGACAAAAAAAATGGGCAAAAATACAACAATGAATGAGTTATGCTTCGATTTGTTTATAAACTTATCAAATAAAATAACGATAAATATAAATTTAAATTGTGGGAATATTTCAGGTCTTCTTAAGGGTACAAGATGCCAAAAGCCATATAAATATTTAGATTTGTAATTAAAATATTTCAATATATTCCTATGCTTGGAATATTTGATATTACCGCTGCTTTGGCATAAACTTTTCTATTCTTTTAATATTTTCCAATGTTTGATATAAGATATTTAGGCCAATATTGTTGTCCTTTCAATATATATTCATATGCTTTGTCTATAGTTTTTTTTAGGTAATAGGAAACGATATATTTTATTTTATACTCCATTCTTAAATCATCTCTATTTTCTTTACAGATCCTGGCTGTATAAATTTCGACTGCTTTTCCCCCAGTGATCGCTTGGACATGGAGGAGGCTGGGGGATGGGGGCCAGCAACGCACTAATGTCCCTTTTCCGCGACTGCGGCCAAAAGAATAAAAATAAAAATAAAAATAAAAGTTCGGCGGAGGCGGTGGCGGCGGTCTCATGTGCTCGGCGACAAAGTTTTTATTCCTTTGTTTAGAATAAGCATAAATGCGCACGTGTCCTGGCTGCGGCTCCGCTTTAGTGCAGGGTTGAGGGGCTGCCCTGCTGCCCTGCCGTTTTGCCGTTAAATTTTAATGCGTCCATATATCGATATATGCGTGCATGCATTGCCTGCCCGCGCCGGCGGAATCTATAAAAGCCAAGAGCCCGTCACTTGCTCCTCCCCCCCGGCTGCGCAGTCGTGATAATGGCCATGAAAACTGGAGGTTAGTGGCACGCCCCCGCCTCCGATTCCGCCTATGAATATAGCATAAGGCCACGCTCGTACTTTGCATAAATTCGCAATGTCGCGGCTTCTAATCAATACTTGCCGAGGACCTGCGACTGGGGCTCAGTTGGTGCTGGAGATGAAGTCCAGATGAGTCCGGATAACTAGAACAATAAGTAGCTTAAGAAAATCTAATAAACGCATTCCCTTATCCCAAAAAATAGAAAATGTACAGTTATAAAATAGATACATATATTTTTATATTTTATGCAATAAAACACATCAAGAAATCTATGTAAATGTACTGTGGGAACATGGTTAATCTCCTTGGAATGGTGGTGGAATATCAGAAGCAGTTCTAGAGTCCAAGGCCCCAGAAGATTCCGCAACAGGACTTGGCAGGAAGGAAATTCCCGTGAGTATGACCTACAGGACTCTGGGGGCTTCTTCCTGAAACTCAAAAAACTAAACAAAGAAAACGGATACTAAGAGTTACCAGCTTCAAAGGTAAGTTTGGCAACTCAGGAAAAACTATCAAAATAAAATCCCAAATCCATCATAATTCGTGAGTAGTGAATGTTGGCTGAAAAAAATGCAGCCACACTGGCCACATTTACTTTAAAGGGCAACTGTACGCTTAGCTTCATTCGGAGTTCACTCCTCGTGGAGCCAACATCTGTTTTATTTTCGTCTCTTTATTTGATTTACTTTTTATTTAAAATATTATTTTAATTTCCATATTCTTCTTAGACGTCGTGTAGGTCTTGGGCAGGTTACTGACGCCTTGCTCTCAAGTTTCATTTGTTGAAGTACTTCATATCATTTATCACTTTAAAATTTATTTGACATGGCTGATCAAGAATACATACATATATATTTGTTTATCCCTTTGATTAACTGAAGAATTAATTTGTAATCCAATAACTTTATTTGTATATAAACTCCTTCTTGCCAGTGGGCTTCTCTGTTGGCAGGCTTAGTTCTAAAATTAGATTTTTAATTTTTCGCCAAGTCATCATAGAGTAAACATCTGTTTTATTTTGGTCTCTTTATTTGATTTACTTTTTATTTAAAATATTCTTTAAGTTCCATTTTCTTTTGAGACGTCGTGTCGAACTTGGGCATGTTATTGACGCCTTGCTTTTAAAACCAGTTTCATTTGTTGAAATATGGTGGCTTATCCCTTTATCCCTTTGATTAACTGAAGAATTAATTTGTAATCCAATAACTTCTTTTATATATAAACTCCTTCTTGCCAGTGGGCTTCTCTGTTGGCAGGCTTAGTAATAATTTAACTTTTCTGCATTTAAAATTTGATTTATAATTTTTCCGTATTTGGAATTCGTATTTGTATTTTTTATTGACATATAAAATTGTTTCTCGCTAAATGCGCTCATGTCGTAACCAGACATGGCTGATCAAAAATATATATCTCATTTTTTTATCCCTTTGATTAACTGAAGAATTAATTTGTAACTCAATGAATTTATTTATATATAAACTCCTTGCCAGTGGGCTTCTCTGTTGGCAGGCTTAGCTAATTAGCTAGGGTGTTGCTGAGCTTTGATTATTGAGGAGGGAACGGCCGTCTTGTTGAGGAGATTCAATGGTTTTTTGAGAGGAGAACGTTTCTGCATTTAAAACTTGTTTTATAATTTTTGGCCAATTTTTGAAAATTTTAATGATGGTACCCCTTACATTTTTTTCAAAAAATGGGTCACCTTTTTTTTTGTCCACACATGGCTAGATGGATTCAGCTTTTGATACTGATCAAGAATATATATGGTTTATGGGGTCGGACATGACTCCATCACTGCGTTTCAAGCTGCCAAAAATGAGAAAGTAAGGCTTGAATGCAGAATTGTTCTCCTTTTAAAACTAAAACGAAAAGTCGAAACCCGACTCAAATCGGTTGCGTTTAAGCCGAGTTATGCTCAAAAAACCATTTCCTTCAATCTCAACTCTTTCAGTGCAAAATTAACAATTTTCGGTCTGGGGTAACAGGCGAACAGAAGGCAGCAGATGGAGGATGCTTAAAATATTTTTTAATTTTTTTACGGGGGAATTTTCATAGCATACTTTTGGGAGCTTTCAAAGCTTTCTCAAGTTTTAGCCAGGTTTCAAACCAATTCGAACATTGCTTTTGAAAGCTCACACAGTTTCAGCAAAATTCCGCCAGGGGGCGCCAATAAAATAAAAGTGCATCCTCCATCTGCTGCCTTCTGTTCGCCTGTTACCCCAGACCGAAAATTGTTAAATTTGCACTGAAAGAGTTGAGATTGAAGGAAATGGTTTTTTGAGCATAACTCGGCTTAAACGCAACCGATTTGAGTTTGGTTTCGACTTTTCGTTTTAGTTTTAAAAGGGGAACAATTCTGCATTAAAACCTTGATTTCTAATTTTTGGCAGCTTGAAAAGCAGTGAAGGAGTCATTTCCGACCCCATAAACCATATATATTCTTGATCAGTATCAAAAGCTGAATCGATCTAGCCATGTGCGGACAAAAAAGAAATGTGACCCAAGAGAAGCTTTTTAGCGTTTTTGGCTTACAAATTGCTAACAACGGTAAATTACGTTCAAATTGAAATACTCGAAAGCTCCATTTGCAGAGGCACGTGTGTTTGTTTCGCAACCATGTTCTTTGTGTGGAGCTTTGCCTAGAGCAGTGTCCTTGCTACGTTATCCTTAATTTAAAGTCACTGTAAGCTTGCAGAGCTTTCGGATTTTTCCTATGCTTACAACCCAAAACCGAGAGTCCTGCTGCGGTTCAGTCTGGACACTAAGCTTACCAGAAATTATATTCCTTCTAGCTTTTGTTGAAGTAAAACGGCGTTGGAGTGTTTTTTAGAAAAGGGTTCCATGTTTATTCATACATATTCATATTTATACGGTTTGTTGTGTGGGGAATCGGTTTTCGGCGAGGATCCGCTCCTCGTTGTGGCTTGTTGTGGGGACTGTGTGTAGAGAGATGTGTGTGTGTGTGTGTGTGTATAGACGCGAGTGTGAGTACATCCTTGTTGGGGTTAGGGTTTAGGGTTTAGAGTTTGGGGTTCAGGGTTACGGTTACAGTTAGAGTTAGAGGGAGCTTAGCGTTATCTGAATCTTATGTCGGTTAAGGTTTCGGTTTCAGTATATATGTATTTAATAACTAGCTTTACTTTTCTGTTCTCTTGTTTCCTTGTGCTTTCTCCTGCTCTGTTTTCTGTTTTCTGTTCTCTGTTCTCCTCTGTTTATGTTATGTTTCCTTCTGTTTTGTATTGCTGATACCTCGCTGCGCTTCTACTTGCTAGTGTAAAGGTCTCCTGCTCATCGCCTCCTGTCTGCCGAAACAACAATCCTTGTAAGCATATAAGTTTATATATAGTATATATAATATAGTATATATTATCTATATAATCGCACGTAAAATAAGTCAAAATGGTTACAAAAATGGGTACCGAGAGTACGAGTACGAGTAGGTGGCGACGTTCTGGTTACCCCGCTTTCGTGTTCGTTTCTGTTTGCGTTTGCTTTCGTGTATAAATTAGTATCTATTTAAAATTATATACATTCATGTACTTAACATATCCTCGTCTCTATATATATCAAGCCAGTGTTTGTTTGTGTCTGTACAAAAACGTCGCCGGTAAGGTAATTCGCTCAACACCTGTGTTCATCTTCCTCATCTTCGCTTTCTTCCCTTCTCTGCTTTGAGTGTGTGCAAGTTCACATAAATTCAGTCGTGATTCAATTTGTTTTCCTTAGATTTCTCTTAATTCTTTTCTTCATTAAAGTTGATATCCTTTTGGTTTTGCTTCTGCTTTTAAATCTTAAATAAAGCTCAAGGTAGGTTAAAAACCGGGCCTACACAACACACAACACACACACACTCACACTCACGCACGTACTACAAGTAGCAAGGGATGGGGATGGGGATGGGGATGGGCTTGGGACAGGAGCCCCAATCTCGGACAGGTGTAAATGCAGCTTAAACCAAGGGGCATTGCGTCTAGTTTATGTTTATTGTAAGCACGTTAAAAACTACTAAGACTAAGCCTACAAAACACGTTCCGTTACGGTGTATATATATATAATATATCCGCTAGCTTATTGTACGCCCCAAGCAGCTGAGCTCCTCTCCAGCGGAGGATCGCCAAAGGAAACCCTGAAATCGAAGCTCAGAAGCTGGCGAAGCAGGGGCTGGTTTCTAGCTTGGTTCCAGTTGGTTCTCACGTCTCTCTTTTGGGTTGAACACATGCAAGCGCACTCACTCACAGCACACACTAAACGCTATACGCTAAGCAAACACACTCTACTCTACACTCTACACTCTACACACGCACACGCACACGAAAGAGAGAGAATCGCAGTGAATAGCTGTTAACTTAGTCTCGAATGCAAATTGAAGCGTGTCGATGGCCTCCCCCCAGGATACCCTGGATACCCGATGATGCCTTGAGCCTGAACTGATCTCGTGTGTGGTGTGTATCCAGTATGTGAAGGTGTAATGGGTGCTCCTGCTGCTGATGTCTGCTGTGCTGAGGCCTAAGGTTGAGGCTGTGACTGTGACTGTGGCTAGTTTCCTTGGCTGCTCTTCCAATTGGTGTTTTTTTGGGGGCTGAGTTGGGTTTATAGGTTTGTGGTTTGTGGTGTCTGGTTTCTGGTTTCTCGTTTCTCGTTTGTTTCTTGATGATCGTTAGTTCTCGTTCTCAGTGTTTTCTCAGGGGCTCTGCTTAAATTCCAAGACTGCAATTAAACAGAGAGGGAGAGAGAGAGCACAGGAGAGAAAGAAAGGGCGATAGAGAGTCGGTGGCATACAAAAGGTAGGAGTTGAACTTAAACTAGGTTCTTCTTCTAGGCTCTAGATGCTATAATACACTCTCAGTGCCTATATCTAGACACACATAATACGTATATGTATAATACGTATATGTATAAGTCTCTACGTCCAAGCAAGATTTGTGCGTTGCTAGTAAAGCGGCGACTCGGCCGTCGTCTGGTAAGTACACGGATATATGCCTGGTCTTTGCCTTTGCTTAGAGAACAACAAAGTAATAAAGCGCTTTCCCTAGGGTTTTGCTTACATTCGCGATCCCTTCTGCTGCAGGACCTTGGCCCGATCGTTCAACTCGAGCTCGCGGCCGGCCGTTGTGCCGCACTCCTTGGAGACCACGCAGAGGAACTCATTGTTTTCAAAGGGCCCGTAATTGCTGTACTGCATGCTGATCAGCTGCTCGAAACGCCAGCCATCCGAGAGCGTTGAGATCATCTGCGGAAGAGGAGGAATGATGAGGATGGGATTAAGCTGAAGCTATTAAAAGTAGTTGCAATCACACTCACCTGGGTCAGTTCCTGTTCGCGGCACTGCAGCACGCGATACACTCGCTTCTTGTCCGCGTGTGGGCGCTGTAGCGAAGAAAGTGAACAAAGCTTTAGAGTCAGCTCCCTGATGCTTCGATGCTGCAGATAGCACCCTTACCTGATCCCTGTGGTGGATGCACTCCTTGAGCAGGGCTATCAGCTGCGTCACGTTATAGAACTCGGCCTCCTCCAGCACACCCTCCTCGGAGACGCCGTCCAGAACGAGCTTGCCATGGCGCAGATAGTTCAGCACTGGGGCAAAGTATTTGGGATCCCGGTCGATCAGATAGGCGCCAGTCTCGTCCTGCAAGAAAAACCGAATGAATTAGTCACTGCGTATCCGCAACCAACACCAACCACCACCCGCAACTATTGGCAATGTGTCACTCTTGAGTAATGCCCAGTGTCACCAGGCGGTCTCCACTGCACATGCAACTGTTTACGTGGGCACCCGACTGTCTGGCTGTCCATCAGTTGGAATAAAAACAACAGCTTCCCCTTACCTCTGCCTACCTGCCGCCTCTGAGGCACAGCCACAGGCACAGACACAGCCATTCCCCCCTAGTGAATGACTGACTGCTGCCCCTGCCTGGCTTGTATTCGGTCTGGCAACAATTTAAGCGCCCATTTGGGCAAAAGGTAATCGGCTGAAGGTGCCTGTTTATGTGGTCGGGGTTGGAGCTGCCTTAATTGGTGGGCGTGCGTGGAGCAGCAGCAGCAGCAGCAGCAGCCGCAGCTCGGGCACAGAATTTAATCAATAGCAAGAGGTGGAGGCGGAGGCAGAGGAGAAGGAGAGGCAAACTCAAAGGCAGAACCAAAGCGAACCAAAAGTGCAAAAACTTTTTATTGAAAACTATTCAGCGGGGCAGGAGGAGGAGGAGGAGGAGGAGAATAAGCATTGGGTGTTCTGTGCGAGGGGGTGAGTTGTTTACACAAAAATGGAATATTGGCATCTGGAATTCCGCTTTCCGCTCTTCGCCTGGCGCAGTAGCTCTGATTCGGATTTATGGCAGAAAATGTTTGCTTGTGATTAGTGTCATGATGATTATTTTGGTCGCGTGACCTTCTGGCCATCGCCCAACGCCCCCACTTGACGGCGGCCCCAAGGACTCGACGGAATCAGGGCACTGCTGCTAGTGCTGCTGCTGCTGCTGCAGTTAATGTGGGACACGCTCACGTTCTCTTTCTCTCTCTCTGTGGGGCTGGCCTCTCTCTGGCCCAGAAAAAGCTGACCCGCATGGGGTCACTCCGGGGGCCAACTCCTGGCCAGGGAGCGAAAGGAGCAGGGAACAGGAAGGGCGGATAAAGATAGAGATAGAGACTCACCCGATCCGAATTCAAGTCGCTGTCCTCCTGAATCAGGCGGGATAGAAAGGAATTTGGGTCACGGGACAGCGTCGTTTTGGTGGTGAGGAAGTAGGTGCCGCCCACGTTCAGCTTGACCCACTGGTCGGTGCCCTGCTTCTTCAGCACATTGGGGCTCTTCCGCGAGTTGATGAACACGGTGCTCATGTTGGGGCTGCTGCTGGAAGAGTCCAGTTCTGTGGCTTTATTCCTGCACCTGGCAGCTCCTTCTCTGCTGCTGCTGCTTCTGCTGCTGCTGCTGCCTCGCCTCTGCGCCTCTGCCCTTCTAGCTGCACCTGCTGCTGCTGCTCCCCTCCAGTTCCTCTGGCGGACTGGGCTTTGCGTACAGCTTCTGGTTTCGTGTCCGTTGTAAGCCCAGCTCTGGCCTCAGCGCTTCATGCTCTTCTGCGTTCTGCGTTCGCGTCTTTGTTGCGTTTTTGTTTTCTGGCCACTGCCTCTGCCTCTGCTTCTGCCTCGGTCGCTGTCGCTGCTGCTCTGCCTCTGCCACTGCTGACGCGTTGGTGCGCTATTGCTGCCACTTCCACTGCCTGCACTGCTGCACTGCTGTTCACGTTTCACTGCATCCACAATTAATCCACAGAAAATAAAGGAAATCTCTGCCCCGACCACCAAGTGTGTTTTTTTTTGTCGAAAAGAGCAAATTAGTGTGACCGGATTGTTGATAATATATCAAAATATCATATCGATATTTTTATTGCCCAAATATCGATATTGCGATATTGAGAAATGAGAAATTCACCATGTCACATCGATACTGAAAAGTCGGGCAGCGCCGCTCTTATCGATAGTTTTCTTTTCTGTTGACAAACAAAAGCTGAGTGTTGCCTCACCCAGCGCCAAGTTCAAAATTCAATTTTAAACGCAGCTTGGGCTTAGCTCAGCCACAGCTCCGCCAGCTAGTTGCTGCTCGGCTCTTGGACAGTGCAGACGATCGCCATGGATACTCTCCCCGTTGCTGTGCTACTGTTGCTGCTGCTGGCCATTGCCAGCGTCTCGCCTTCGCCCATGGTGTACAAACTGAATCCCGAGGAGAAATACGAGGCTGGTGGGTAACCCCCCGCCAACTAGCTTAGAAATATATTCCTGAAAAACTATGCCTTCCCTTTACTCTTTTTTTCAGACCTCGTGGCCGTCTCCTCCACGGTGATCCCTTTGACCGTGCTGGAGGTGAGCTACGGCGCCGGCGGCAAGCCCAGCGAGGAGTACAAGGCCGCCTACCTGCGCAAGCTGCGCAAACAGGTGCTCCAGCGGGCGGACAAGCAGCAGCAGCAGCAGCTGGAGGAGGAGGCCGGTGCCCCTACTCTGGTGGGTGTCTCCCAGGCCGCCGGCGCCGCCGCCGTGGATGCCGATGCTCTGATCACAGGTGAGTCAGGCTCAATCAATCCCCGGGGGCACCAACTGAACGCCGATCCTGGCCTTGCCTTGCAGTTAAATCGCAGCTGGAGAGGGCCAAAGTCAAGGCCGTCTGAAGCAGAGGCGGACCGGTGCGTGTGGAGTAACGCGAAGCTGATGTCATGATGTCTTTTTCGAATACAAAAAAATAAAACAGAAAACAGAAAACAAAAACTAACGAGCGAATCTTGTTTTTGGCTTTAACTTGGACCTAAATTGGCCCGTGTGTGGGCGTGGCGGTGGCCAGATGGATGACGCAGCTCTGCCGCTGGCTAGAGATTAGCCGGAGATGGAGACAGGCAGGAAGCTCTGCACGGAGCGGAAGGATGTCTGCTGTCAACGCAATCGAATCAAACCTAATGAGGCCCCGGACGGGGGGCTAACGATGAAGATGAAGATGATAACGATGATGATGACGATGATGATGGGATAACCTGCACAGCTGCTGCGGGACAGGGACAGGGACAGGGGCTGACAGGGCTCGGCCTTGGTCAAAGGCTGAAAAATCAGAGCCATCAGCAGCAGCAGCGGCAGGAGGGGGAAAGTGTCTCAAAGGAGGCGTTGTGGTTGTGGACAGGAGCGTGTGCCAGTCAATGCCCATCCCTCGTACTCAGGTGGAACTTGGCTTTTCCTTTCTTTCCATTTCTTTTCCTACCCCTCCCTTCCCTTTTTCCTCCCCCGCTCTGCTCTGCCTGGCCATGTCCTGTCCCGTGCTTCTTTGCTATCTCTTTGTGGCGCCGCTTTGTGCCGAGCCGTCAATGCAGCTGTCACAGGCAAGTCACAAGTTGCATGGACGTTGCAGGCAAGCGTGTCACTGCCAGGTGACTGCTTCCACCCGCCTGGCAGGCAGGTGCTCCTCCCACTGCTCCTCCTGCTCCTCCTGCTACACCCTGCCACGGCTGATTAAGCCGACTCAAATCCGTAAATGTTGGTGATGGCAGCCAACTATAACTATTTTCACTATTTGTGCACTCGCCCCGGGCACGTACTTAATTTGAATACAAAGGCAGAGGGCGGCAGGGCGGCAGGGCGGCAGGGATGCCAAGGATGCCTGCGCCGACAGTGGGGGCAAAACTCGACGAAGTCTGTCAGGCCGCTGCCAAGTTTGCGCGGCTTGAACACGGCGAGCACTGGCGGAGAAGTGTAAACTACACATAAATGATGTTGTCACTCTGTCACGCTGTCCCCGTTTCCCAGCCTCTCAGCCATCACAAGCAATTAATGGCTGCGCCTATTCAATATCGTATGGAAATATCACGCATACGCCCACGCTTCCCGCGATGTGTGGCGCTGATGATGCTCCCATGACTGCTGCGGCTGCTGCTGATGCTGATGCTGATCTGTGGTTGTTGTTTTAGGCGACAGATGCCGTCAAAATCGAATGTCAAATCGAATGACGTGTGAAGTAATCGTTTTCGTTTCGTTTTCGTTTTCCGCTTTCCGCTTTCCCCTCTTCCCCTTTAATTTGCGGCAAAAGCAACATCACATCAACACGGTTGACACGCCCACTCAGCGGCTTGGAGAAGGGTCTGGGAGTCTGCAGTCGAGTTTGTGATTGAAAAACCCTTCTGGGACATAGACCGAGATTAATGCTTGTCAGGACTGTGTATGAGTTGTTTGTTTGCTTCATCAAGCGCAGTGACAGTCTTAGTTCGGGTCTGAAAACTGTGATCTAAGGGGGATTTTAAGCAAGCAACTAACTAGTAGATGATTTCAGCTTATTTTTGTATGCAGTTAGACTCAAAATAAAACAGTTAAAACCCTTTTAAATGTCCTCTCCGTAAGCAACCCAAAAAAAAAACCCTCTTAAACATTCCAATTAAAACTCCATCGAAAATCCCTTGAAAATGTTTCAAAACCATCTCAAAAATAAAACTTAAGACCCCGCAAAATCTGCCTCACAATCCCCTTATGACAGCATAAAAAAGACCTTAAAATCGACCACAAAATCGCACAAAATCCCCTAAGACCAAAAAAAAAAACAAAAATCGGAATCAAGACCCCCAACATAAATTGCATAGAAACCAACTCTAAAAATCCACTTAAAAAGCTTCAAAAAACGATTGAAAACTACTCAAAATATTTTATTAAACATACCCAGAACTTTATTTAGAAACTTCTTATAGAAGCTGAATGAAAGAAATCAAAAATGAATTCAAAAACTACTCAAAATATTTTATTACAAATACCCTGAGCTTTATTTAAAATTCTTTAAAAACCTGCAGAGAATCCCCTTAAAAACCAACCAAAACAATACAAATTGTATAAAAAACTATTCACAAACTATTCACAGTAAAAACTCTAAAAGCAAACAAAACAAAAACACCTTCAAAATATTCATCAAAAAACCCCATCGAAAACTTAAAGAAAAATCCTGCCTGCCTAAAAAAACCCCCTTCAAAACCTCACAAAACTCCTCTTTCTACTACACCTTTTTCCATTGATTTGAAAACCCAACCCAAATCCTCAAAACTATTCCTCAAAAGTGTCCTAGTTCTTAACATGTATTTAGGAGTGATTTGAGCTATTTAAACTAACGCTCTCGTGGCCAATAATCCCCGCCGTCCACTGACGAACTCCGAGGGGGAGATAATAAACGTAAACCGGCAAATGTGTGGTGTGGGTTTCGGGCTCATTTTCAAGGGGAAACCAGGGGCGGGCTCGGCGGGAAACCCCCAATTGTCGCTACATATTGCTTCCTAATCAAGGGGACAGGCTAGGCTCTGGGGGCTCCTATCTCTGGCTACATTCAGTGCCGGGCGGGACACAATGACAATCCAATTCCGGGCGAAAATAAAATGTCATTAAGGTTCGCATTTGTTTCGCTTTGGATTTGTTTTGTTGGTTCTGCTGTCTGTGCTGTGTGTGTGTGGGGCGTTGGAGGCGTGGCTGGGCGTGATCTAATTGCGGATTTGGGTCGCGTT
Source organism: Drosophila aff. chauvacae BK-2020 (assembly GCA_018903765.1). Lineage (NCBI taxonomy): Eukaryota > Metazoa > Arthropoda > Insecta > Diptera > Drosophilidae > Drosophila > Drosophila aff. chauvacae BK-2020. Next base: position 7,236,380 of record JAEIGO010000395.1, on the reverse strand, counting down.
CGGACTCGGATGCAATTGGTCATCCGCCTGCCGATGGTTGCCGGGTGCTGGGTGCCGGGTGCTTTGCTGTTTGCTCTGCACTCGGATGCTACATTTTGTGGCGCAGCGTGGGAATTTATGCAAATGGTTGGGGGGAGGAGGAGAAGTGAGGTGGGGCGACGGAGCCGGAGCCCACCCACTCTTCCGTATCCTATCGCCTAATTGACGCACGTTCAGGCAGGCAGCACTCGAGCCTGGCCCAATGATGCGAAAAATTACTTTAAACGCGGTCGGGAGAGTGTCCAGCCACACCCACACTCTGCTGGGCTCAAATGTCTTTTAAATGCTTCAAGCTCACCACCCTTTCTCCCCTCTCCCTCCCTTTGGGAAAACCCTTCAGCTAACTCTACACATTCGCAACTTCACAGGCGGAACATGAAATCAGCGCAGAAATCGAGCAAACAAAATTGTACTAAATACACACAGACACGGGACACACTATGCTGGGTATATAATGCAAACGAAATTATAAGAAGTCAAAGGCAAAGGCAAAGGCAGCTGAGGAAGTAGAGCAGAGGAGGAGCAGCGGCAGGAGCAGGGGGACTGCCAAGGACACAGGCCTGTCTCCACCCGAAATCATCGGCTGGCGTAATTAATCGAGTTTTCAATGCGAACGATTCGCAATCGCATCCATCAAAGGCCCCGAACTTGCCAGACAGAGGCGATTCAGGCAGCAGGAGGAGAGGAGGAGCACTGGCAGAAAACCGAAACCGAAACGGGCAGCAGAAGCAGGAGCAGGAGCAGAAAAAGCTGGAGCGGAAGCAGCAACCGAAACAGGATAAGAAACAGGAGCCATGGCAGCGGGTTTCCAATCTATCTATCATGGGCACCCACACCGCCACTGCCGGCACCCTCACACTCATTCAAATCTAATCAAGGAATACACGTTGCCATCTTCTGCGGGAAGCCTATGCCAGGACCTGTGCCTGTGCCTGTGCCTCTGCCTCTGCCTTGTGCGTTTTTACAGGCAATTTATTAATTTGGCAAGTTAGGCAAAAGGCAACCAGGGATGCTGGCTGCCATGGGGTGTGCCTGTGTGCCACAAAGCGTTTACCCGCTGCTTTGGCTTTGCCTTTGCTTTTGCCTTTGGCTTTCGCTTTAGCTTTTGGAGGCTGAAAACCTGAAAACCCGAAAAGCGAAACTCCAAACTCAGGCCCAGAGACCGAGACCGAGACCGAGGACGAGGCCACACGATGAGCAGGCGAAAGCCAGGCACAGGCCACAGTGGTTGACGCATATTACGCATACGCACCGTAAAGCGGCCACCAAATAGTGGTTTTGAGATTCACAAAAGCGAGTTATTAGCGAAATATTAAGCTCGAAGGACTTTCTGTAGGATTCGCTCCATTTTCCACTACAAATTTGCTTATCAGCATATTACGCATACGTAAGAGAGAGTTATTAGCGAAATATTAAGCATACGCCGCGTGAGCCCAGAAATTGCTCAAATTTCCCCTACAATTTCCCTGCTAAAGCCCAGCTCCTTGGATAATTCTTTTAAAAGCCTTTTTGGAGGTCTAAAAACCCGCACCTATGTATGGTTCGAAGAACGTAATTATTATGAAGCATACGCAGCGTGGGTCTAATAGAATACACTACAATTTCCCAGCTCCTTGGGCAATCCTTTGACGTCCTTCGTCTAGAAACCCGCACAATTATTTCCAAAACTCGGAGTCGGAGTCGGAGTGAGTGGCGTGATAATCTAATAGCGGCATTTTTCGACCACGGTGGTTGACGGCGGTCTAGGAATATGCTCCTCCATCGCTGCCGCCTGGCTGCGCAGGGAGCAAGACGCAAAGGATTCAATTAGAGAAGTTGCAGGGCCAAAGCCAAAGCCGAAAGACGAAAGCGGAAAGCCGAAAGCCAAAGCCAGAGACAGAGACAGAGACAGCGGGCAGCCAGAGGAGCATCAGTATGGGCAGGAGCGGCGGCCGTGGCAGAAGCTGGAGCCTCGGCCAGACCGCTGAACACGCGACTAAGTGCGCACAATCAAAACAAATCAACACGTGGTTTTACTCGCCACACTCGAGCACTGGAGCACTGGAGCACTGAAGCACTGGAGCAGTCGAGGTCGAGGCGAGGCGAGGCCCAGCAGCCGCAGAAGGAGCAGGAGCAGGAGCAGGAGCAGGTGCAGTGGCGGGAGCAGGACTAGATGCCGCCTTCAGTCCAGGTTTTTGTTTTCTGCTGGAGAGCAACGCAGACGCAGAAGCAGAAGCAGAAGCCCAAAGGCGGAACTCTTGCAGCGTTGCCAGAGTGAAATATATACAAATTGAATAAAGAATTATTATTGAATTAAGAATAATAATAATTAAGAATAAGAATTATTATTAATTATTAGTTTTTAATATTATTATTTCCATCTTGTTTAAATTCGTATTATTTTATGTGTGTTTTTGCATTAATCAATTGCAATAAAATCTTTCATAGCATAAGCCAAAAACGCATTAATCTCAATTAAGAATTATAATTATAATAATGGAAAAGTTGAAACAACAAATTCGAAGACAGTTTATTTATTAATTATCCTTCCGCTGCAAGTATAAAACTCTTAAATTGCTTCAGTTTAAAATTATTCTTTACCTTTTTATGGTCTTAACTGAACTGGTTGGGAATTCCAACTTGTCTCTCTGGACACTCTGAACCAGGTGGCAACGCGGTAGCTTAGGTTTGCCAGGCGGCGCCCAGCCAGCGAGAGAGCAAGAAAACAGGACCTCTCTCTCTCTCTCTCTCTCTTAGGAAAAGAGCGAAATATTACGTATACGCAGAAGGAGGGCGTGTTACAGGCGTTGCGTCAAAGCGAAAGCCGAAGGGAAACGAAACCGAAACCGAAACCGAAACCGAGACCGAGTCCAGTCCCTTCGCCTCTCTCCCCCACACCCTCTCTCTCCCCTGCTGGCTCTGAGTGACATTGACAATGCTCTCTCCAGCCTCCCTTTCCGCAGGACGTGTGCCTCTGTGCGTATCGTAATCGCTTCGGCTCGGCTCGGCTCGTCCTCGTGCAAGCTCGGCTGCTGCTGAGCCTGGACCATGGCTATGGCTGTGCCACTTCCCGGGCTTTGGGAGGCTTCAGTGCCATTCGGTGGCTCGTCGCATTCAGTCCGCAGAGCGCGCGCTCCACTCCGCTCCGAACCGAAACGAACTGAAACCGAAAGGACCGCACCAAGCCGATCGGCTGCGCCTCAAGTTGCGCTCGGAGCACCGCTGCCAGGGCCTAAGCTCGGCTTGGACTGACCAGGGAGGTGGACACGCGGCGGTACGTGGACAGGATCGATCGCTGTCGGACTCGCTGACGGACTGACTGACCGACCGACCGACTTACTGACTGACTGACTGACTGACCAAGCTCCCAGCCTCCCAAATGTGGATGTGAACGTAAGCCAAGGACCTGCCTCGGTCTTTGTTTTATAACAAAGAAGCAATAGCAATAGCAGCGCAACACCAATGCCAAATAGCAGTGCGAATATCAAATACAACAACGACAAAAATACAAAAATAAAGAAATGCGAAAATGAAAATGAAATTAAAAACAAAAAAAGGACACCGCAGGATAGCGCAGCGCTAGAGCGGGAAAGCAAGAGAGCGGCGGAGGCAGAGGCGGAGGCGGGGGAGAGAGCCAGAGCCATCGAAAAAGTAGATGAACTTTTTGTTCGTGGCTTTCGTTTTGTTTCTTTTCTATTTTTTTTTTTTTTTTGGGCTTGTGCTTGTGTGTGTCCTGTCTGTGTATGTGTGTGTGTGTGTGAGGCTGCGTCGTCATCATCCCGTGTCGCTGTATTGGTGGCCCTGTGTGTGTCGTATCGTGTCTTTGCATTTTTGGGTGTGGACTTGTTTCATGTTTCAGCGTCAGCGTCAAACTTTGCTCGCTAAGTAGCAGCCACAGAGAGAAAAAATCAAGGAAAAACTAAAAGAGAAGAAAACCAAATGCACAGGGAAAAAAATCAACCAGTTTGTTTGTGAAAATAATCCGAAAAAGTGCCTTCAAAATATATGTATTGAAATGTGAGGCAAGAAAGAAGTGCTGCTGCTGCTGCTGCTTTTGCTGTTGCTCTTTATTTTGTTTTTGTTCAAGTGTGTGTGTGTGTGTGTGTGCCTGTGTGTGCGAGTGTGCGAGAAGAATGTATGAGGGAAGCAACAACAACTATAACAATAAAAACAACAACAACAACTACTAACAACAACTACTAACAACAACACCAACGAAAACAATGGCAAAAGTGCATGAAAAGTGGCGAAGGAAAACAGCGCGAAAGCAAAACAAAGGCCGCCCCTCGTTTCCACTCCCTCGGCAACCACGACGGCCCCTGCGACACATTTTAATTAAGAGGCCAGCCCCCCCTCCCCCAACGAATGCCTATAAAACCAACCCCCTTACGCCCCCCTTCTCCATAATCGACGTCACTTCGCCCAGCGCCCCCGCAGCTCCATCCCCCCAAAGTTTGAGATTTTTACTATTATGAAATTTGCACTAATTCGAGGCGAAAGCATAGCAGCCTTGGCAGGCATGAGTGCCGCCCTCTTCTCCGACTCTACACCTTTCATGCCTCATATAACCAAATGGGTCAAAATATCTTGGTATCTTGGGCATTATTGGCTAGAATCCCCAAATGGGTCTAGAGTTTAAGTTACAATCTATGGGATTTGTGTGGAAAATAAACCAAAAACGTGTATGTTTAATGTTTAGTATTTATCTGAGATACATAGTTGCTTTCGCGGGGATTTCAAATCGCTAAAGATTTTTGAAAGAAGTCTTCTATTAAACAATAACACTAGCAACACCAACAAAACTCAACAACAACTAATACCCTCAACAAGAAATAAGAATTTTTGAGTTTTTTCTTCTCATAGACCTTTGTTTATGGAAAAGCTTGAAAATATACATATTTGTAGATATAGAATTTTTCTTATAACCTTGTTTGTTTTTCACCAAGAAACTGGCATTTCAACTTTCCAAATACATATCAAAAAAAGGGTTAATCAACAAAAAACGACACAACAGTATTGCACAAAATTAACACAACAACACAACAACAACCTAAAAAAAGCCACCATTAAACACAACAACAACCCAATAGTACGACAACACAACACAACTGCAACAACAACTGTAAAATAACAACAACACAACAACAACAATAATAATAATAACAACAACTGAGCAACATCTCCACAACCAACAACAAAACACACCAACAGCACAAAAACCAACAATTAAGAACACAACAAGCTGGAAACCACTCAGTCAGGACCAACAACTTTTGGCTGAAACACAAAAACCAACCTATACACTTTTTTTTTGCCAGTGCACAATGGGCAAAACGTAGTGAATTTTGGGTTATTAATGCTAAATATATACATGAATATAGTAAATATAAATGAAAATAAAAGCAGAAAAGAAATGTAGAAAGTAGAAAATGTGCAGGATCTTGGGAAAGCATCTAAAAATATATAAATATATGTGGTGGAGAAGAATCAGCTGATTTCAATAGCCTGCGAAATATTCAGAGTATATTTCTTTAATAAAACATTCTGTTAAAAGTATTACATTTTTTCTATATCGCTACCAAAGAAATTCAGAAAATAAAACTTCCCATTACATTGGACTTTAGAATTCTAAAAATAAAATTCAATATATTCAATTTTGATCAAAGAGTTCACCCCTTTTACCCACTGTGGCAATGACATACTGCAGCTTCCATGCTTGTTGCGAGTCCTGTTGCGAGTCCTCGCGCTCGTCCTGCTCCTCTGCAGCCTGGCCTGCTGTCCCGGCTGGTGTGCTTCGTGGGATTTGCATTCGGGCCAAACTTTGGGCAGCAAAAGCAAACTTTTGTTTGTCTGTTGTTTTGGCGGCACAACACGCCGTAAACAGGACGCTTTCGCGGCTGCTGCGGGTGCAGTGAGTCTGATCTAATGAATTAGGTGCCAGCCAGAGCCAAGGACCAGGGATCAGGAGGAGACAGGAGAGAGAAGAGAGAAGCGGTGGCAGCGGGGCAGAGAAAATGCCATCAGTGTCAGAGAGATAACACGCGGCAATTTTTCACGCCCCAAGGAAGGTGTCGTTTGAGGGGAAAATGGTTGGGAAATGGCTGGGAAATGGCTGGGAAATGTCGCGTTTGTAGCCAGGACGAGGCAGCACTGGGGCTGGCCTCTGATGGCGGTCGACGCACTGTCAAATTAGACAGCGTTCCCCAGCCCCGAGAAAGCTAACCAAACAAGGAGTTCCCCCGATAAAGCACGACAAAAAGGACCAAGTGGAAGCTCAAACAAATAAATAAATAGATTGCATTTGGTGGGCGTGGTCCGAGAGCGAAGGAGAAGCAGAAGCAGAAGCAGAAGCAGAAGAAGAAGAGCAACAGAAAATAAGGGTCAACAAAAAAGGGGTTTGCCAGGATGCTCGAAAGCAGATGGGAGCGACATGGGAGAGGGTGTGACGGGTCCCTGTTAGGGATGGGCATATATGTACATATAGAGTGAAGGTTGTATATTATATATCGAGAAAGCTTTGATTAAATCGATAAATTAATTAACGAAATATATTATATTTAACATTATAATATCGATAATGATTAAAACATGTTAGTTTTCTTAATCTCTCTCTCATGGCGATTATTTTGTTACATTGTATTTCTTATCGTCCAGTTATCGACTGATATATCGACTACTGTAGCCATCGATATCGATATTTTGAGTGCCATCCCTAGTCCCAAAATAAATGTAAAAGCCAAGTAAATACAACTTGAGCCCAAGGATGTCCGGCAAAAGTCATAAACACACCAGGACGAGAGAAATCAAGAGCAGGAGCAGAAGCAGGAGCAGGACGAGAGCCAGAGATGATGATAATGCCATTGTAGGCCCACAACAACAGCAAACATTTTCAATCAAAAGTTTAATACGCCGTGAATTCATTACACGTCCGATGAATGACGATGTAACTCTCCCCATTCCCATTCCCCCGAGGCTGCTGCTGCTGCTGCTGTTATTTTTGGTTTCTTCTCTGTTATTTCTCATACAAGATACAATTTATTGCCGGCCATGTCATGTACCCAAAAAGGACGAAACACATGTAGACACAGGCATAGAGTCGGAGCAGAAGAAGCAGACATTTTACGGCTAAGCACACGCACACGAAGCCGAGGGAGAAGCACAGGAGAAGCCCCAGCCCCAGTCCCCAGTCCCAGCCGGAGCCCATGACCTTCGGCGTCTTTGGCGGCCATTGCATGTGAGCAGCAGCAGCAGCATTCCCGCCTCAGCTCCTACTCTGTATCTGTATCTCCTGGATACAGGGGCTCCTTTCTCCTGCGAACGAGTAATCACTCTTTCGCTGCCGCTGCCGCTGCCGCTGCCATGCTTATTGACAGGCCGACAGGCGGCAGTTAAGTGTCAAAACACAGTTTAAGCCAAAGATGGCCAAGGGGAGAGGAGAACAAAAGGGGGATGGGCAGAGGAGGCACACACAGAGGGGTAGACGGGGTACACAGGGGCGCCTAGATAGGGTCGTCGTCGTCGTCAGACAACCGACAAATAATAAGCCCAAAAAAGCAGCTTCTGCTTTCTGCGGAGCCACAAACTGCGCGAGAAAGCACGAAACATGAAGTCTCAAGAGCAAAAGCAAGAGCAAGAGCAATAGCATGAGCAACTTTGCTGACGCAGGAGCCCAGGACCTCTCCCCCATCACCCATCTCCCATCCCTAGGAGTGGGGGCAGGTCGTGTATATTCGATGATGACACGAGGCCGCAGCAGGCGACGCCCAAAGCCAAAGCCAAAGCCAAAACCAAAGCCAGAGCTATAGCCTCCATACACCAGGAGAAAAGCAGGTTTGGGAGAAGGCAAGTTTGCAGAGAAAGCAGGTTTCAAGGAAAGCAAGTTTCATAGAAAACAATCTATTTATTAGATTTACAGGAAAAATCTCAGCAAAGCAGTGCTCATACTGTTATCGGTTTATCAATTATTTTATCAAAAGCAAAAGTTTATTCGATTTATAGATTATTTTCAGAGGAAGCAAGTTTCACAGAAGGCTAACTTCATGGAAAGCAAGTTTTATAGAACAAAAATCGTAGAAACTCTCAGCACAGCAGTGGTCTTACTTTTATCAGTTTATCGATAATTTTATAAACACTAAATCAATTAAATCGATTATCTATAGATTATTTTCACAGAAAGCTAAGTTCGTGGAAAGCAAGGTTTATAGAATTATTATTATTTATTATTTTATTAAAAAGAATTTCCCCACTTGACCCCTTCATTTCTTTCGGTGTAGCCACATCTAAGGCAACCAAACAATGCCGGGGAAAAACAGGATGAGATACAGGGAAACTACCAGCAGCCGCAATATGTGCGGATATTAATGATGATGACTATCATAAAGGAGCTGGGAGGAGGAGCTGGAGCTGGGGCTGGAGCTGGAGCTGGAGCTGGAGCTGGAGCGTGGGTCGGCTATCAGGTCCCAGCCACACCCTGGATATCCTGGGCCTGATACCCGATGCCCTCCTAGTCCTGCTTCCAATTCCCGACTTTTGATTTCTGATTTCTGTTTCCGCCTGCTCTTGGCTCTCTCTCTCTTTCTCTCTCTGCCTCTCTCTCTGTCTCTATCTGAGACTCTGACTCTGACTCTGGTTTTGCTGCTGTTGCCGGCGAACAACATTCAAAATTCAAAGTGAAAATTTCACGAGCAATTACCGCATTCCCAGCGGGGTGCCAGCAGGCGCACACCCTTCCTGTGCCAGTGCCAGTGCCAGTGCCAGTGCCAGTGAGTGTGTGTGTGGAGCTGCGATTATGCGGACCAATGTCGCATTTAATTTATGTAGAATGCCAGGCGGCGCGGCGCTCAAATTGAATCCCGAACTCGAATCGCAGGATTCAGCGTGCCGAGGAATACCCTAATCTATAAGGGGGATGTATGTACATGTATCGAGGGGGAGAGTTGCAAGTTCCAAAAAGGATTTATATCTAATTCAAATATTTTACAATGCGATATCGAAAATAAGGTAAAATTTGATGAATAAATATCTTTACGAGATTAAAGTAATCGAAAAATATCTCAATTAACATTGAAATATTTCGATAATTTCGATAAATAACGAAGAAATGTTTATAAATTTTGGCTCTCCTTTCGATTACATTATTTCTATGTAGAATATCGATTTATTGCACTTACATCCAAATCGCCAGAGTAAAAGATGTATTTATTAGTAGGTTTACTATAACAATTACTACTCCTTTCCTTTTGACTTTTTATTACCCGCTAGTAGGTAGGCTTTACTCGCCACTCGTTACTTATTGTCTCGATTTATTTATAGATCTTCTTGAAGACTTATTTCCCCTTCTACTTCCGTTCGTTTTAATACGATTTTGCTCTTAAGTTTAACGAAATGTACTTTTTTCCTTGTTAATCTTTACTACTCGCTAATGGGTTGGTATTACACGTTACTCGTTACTTTGTGTCTTGTCCTATTTATATTTATTCTCCCACAGTTATTCCTCCTTCTACTTTCATTCTTTTGAATATGATTTTCCTCTTAAGTTTAAAGAAATTTGAGAAAGTGAAAAGCATCCTTTCCATTCATTTAGTAACAAAAGGGAGTGTGCCAGTGTGTTTGTGTTCCCTCTAGGACGACATAGGAGGAGGGGTAGGTGGTGTAGTCCTTGCACAGTTCCATGGTGTTCCGGCCATAACAAATTAGTAGCGGAAACGGAAATGGAAATGGCGGAAAACGTCAACGACGAGTGTTGCCATTGCAGATGTTGTTCCTGCCGCACGAGTGGCTGTGCCTGAGTGAAGGTGTGTGGGAGGTGTAGGAGGTGTGTTTGGAGTATGGTTTAAGGTGTGTGAGGTACGTGTGTGTGTGTGTGTGTGCGAACCCCCCACAGATGTACGTACATTGAACACTAACAAGTACGGCTCGTTTTGTGCCTTTTTCCGACGTTTAAATTTAGTAGCAGCCAATAAAAGCTCAATAATTCCCCGGAGAGAAGGAGAGAAGAAGGAGGAGGAGGAGAAGCCGACACCAAGGACAGAGGGATACCCAAGGAGAGCGCACACTCAATAATAATCCATCCAGGCAAATGCACTAGGGCAGCAGGGCTTTAGGAGGAGCAAGCAGGAGAAGGAGCAGGAGCAGGAGTCCCAGGAGTCGCTGGAGTCGGAGTCGGAGTCCGAGAGTCTCAAGCCAAGCCATGATGCCCAGTCGCGTCAAGCTGAAATGCGGTTGGAGGAGCAGTCCCGGGCAGAGGAGGAGGAGGTGGCGGCACCAACACCACCAAAATAGTACTAGTAGCGGGAACATCACTTGGAACACTGCCAACAGCCAACAGCAACAGCAACAACAGCAACAACAGCACAATAGCAATAGCCACAGCCACACACGATCCCTGTACGCCTCATCCCAAACAACACCGCCAACCATCACGCCCAATGCCCTGCTCCTACTGGTGGGCCTGCTCGGTGTCCTGATCAGCCTGGACAGCTGCCATGGCCTCCGGCTGACCAATGGTGGCGGCAGCCTAAGCAAAAGTGCCGCGGCCAACAAGGAGCAACTCAACATTGGCCTGATAGCGCCACACACGAACTTCGGGAAGCGAGAGTATCTGCGGAGCATCAACAATGCGGTCACCGGGCTGACCAAGACGCGCGGCGCCAAGCTGACTTTCCTCAAGGACTACTCGTTCGAGCAGAAGAACATTCACTTCGACATGATGTCGCTGACGCCGAGTCCCACAGGTGAGTGTTTTGGTTTTATCTCGAATTATTCGTTATTCGTTAAATGTAACTCAACTTCGCTACTTGCTACTTCATACTCGCTTATAGCGTGACGGCAATAGCTACTCGCTAATTGACACTGAATCTCGATAGAGTAACTAAATAATTAACCAAATCAGGCTAAGCTTTGGTATTGAATTAAAAACCAAATTATCGCAATTAGGGGTAGTCTTTTATCGTTAATTGTTACTCGCTATTACATAATTCCTACTCGCTACTCACAACTCCATCTTGATACAGCTTAGGGAATACAACAAAAAATTGCACTTTCGAATTGCAAAAATAAATACACTATTTATCCGCACGAGTACAGGGTCCGGGTATTCCATACGTGAAACTCGTTGCTAGTGGAGCTGCTCTCGCTGGTCCTGCTCGCTCACAAGGGTCAAGAGGTCGCGACTCGCGACTCGCGACTCGACCTGCGACACCTGCCCGGCAACCGCTCTCTTAATTGCGTACGCACCTTTAATGGCCGTTCATTTTGAGCTACTTAAGCGCTTAACCCCCTCGGACCACCCACGACGACGCAATAAAAGGGGCCATGAATGAGAACGAAAATGAAAATGAAAATGGGAATGGGAATGGGTAAAAGTGTAGGAAAAATGCTTAATGCTTAATGCGAAGGCGGCGGACATAAATAAATGTCCTGTCCTGGCTGGACTGTAATTAAGCGCCGCCGACAGAGTTGTCAACGGCGCGGCAGGGTTGCCTAGATACATGCCAGGGACACTCCCGCTTAAGCCCTGATTGAGCGACAGCCTCAAGCCAGGGTTGACGAGTCTCCAGATGTGATTTCAGCTTCCTACCCCGTTCCTATATTTCCTTTCCCCTTTTCGGTACGAATTCATGTTTGCAAGTGCAAAATTGCATTTCCAGCGATGCCCAGGGTTGCATTCTCTTGGCACAAACATGCACCAACTTGCTGGGGCAAAAAAAGCGAAAATAGAAAATAGAAAAGAACGCCACAAAAAAGGACGAGCAGCAGCAAGGAGCAGCATTTCTGCGAAAGCAAAGACTGATTGCCCCTGAACCGGGGGCCATATTGAAATTTTATGTTGCATTTCCACAATTTTTGCTTGCTAAATTGATAAAGCAAACACACACACAGAGAACGAGAGAGAGAGTGGAGTGTGTGCGAAAAACGAATTTCCAATGATGTTTAAATGTTTATTATGGCCAGGACCAGGACTGAGACCAAAACCGGGCAGGACCTTCAGAGGGAGGCGGAGAGAGGCAGAAGCCTCTGCGATGTGTGGCACGCAAATTACAGCACATAACAAACAAAGTCTGTCTGTCCCTGTCGAGTGGCAGTCTGTGGGGAATTTATAATGGATTTCCCACACATATGTATGTACATATGTATATCCTGTTCGGGGGGGAAAACAGGGGGAACTTCTGCTCTGTTCAGTTGTTCAGCAGACGATTGTTATTTCTCCTCGAATGCCGAATGCCGAACAATGAGCCTGGGCCTGGACAAGCACCCCACAAACTTTGAATTTCTTTCACCGAAGAATCAAAGAGGGAGAAACGAGGGAAAACGAGAGATCCTGGCGAGCCAATCCTGGGCATCTATGCACATGCACATACTATGCCCTCCTTTTGTCGTGTAATAATCGCAGGGATATGGAAATTGAATTCAATACTGCGGTCTGCATTGTGATCCTTCAGCTTCAGCCTTCAGCGTCCTCACAATCTAACAAGCTCTCTAGGGGCCCGCCTCTCCTTCTCCATCGCCATCTCCATCGCAGTTGATGATTTTGTGTCAAAGTAATTTCATATGAAATTGTATTACTTTAACCTCCCAGACACAACAAACGATTACCGAGGAAGGCAGGACGCTGGCAGGCAGGCAGGACTCTGGCAGTCAGGTCCTTGCTTGCCCCTTTTTTCTTCTCTCCCAAAAAACCATCAACTTTGATGGCCTGATTATCGAGTTTGGCTCATTTGCGGCGTTGGAAAATGGTCCGAAATTGGCGTTGGGTAAAACTGGCGGACAATCACCTCAGAGAGACACGAGAGAGAGTCCCCCACCCAAGTCAATGTCTTCATAGCAAACTCTCGTACATTAACCCTTGTAGCCCATTGTGTTTAAGGACCCAGGACCCCAGGACCCTGGACGAGATCTCTATAATTGCAGTGTAATAACACTTAGTAGGGGCACCCGAAATATCATACATATTTATGTCAAGGACCTTACTATACCCTGCAGTCCAAGAATTACTTTCGATAAATGTAAATTGGAGTTGAAATAAATATAAATATAAATCAGTCGTTTCCCTAGTTTAGGATCGAGTTTGTAGGACATTATTTGAGTTTTTTGTGTAATCATGAGATGAGACCACATTGTTTAATACCTTGAAACTGGGCATTTGTGGATCTTTTATTATATTATCATTATTATCATGAGTTCTTTTTGAGTAATTTCTTAAGTAATTTCTTTGTCAAAATGGGAATGGAAATTAGTTCCACAGAAAAAATATTGAAAAACAAAGCATAAACACTTTAAAATATTACAAATGTTTCAAAAAATCATACAAATTATTTGTTTGGAAGCAAATAAATATGAAAATATTGATAAATATGCATTAAATGCTCCTAAATTAGCTTGAAGTAACATACAACAAACCAAAACTCACCCAGGAGCGTGTTAATGGTCATCTGTCAGAGACCCTGGTAAGCTGTCAGTCCTGTTCACACTGCAGTTACCCAACCCACTTATTACCCTGCTCTCGCCCTGCTGCCCTGCTGCCACGATGTACTCATGGACATGAACATGGACATGGACATGAACATGGACATGGCGATAGCCATATAATCCCTTAACCCCCTAACCGATTTCCATGCACCCAGAGCCTGCTTTGCTATCAGCTCAGCCATCAAATTGGCATTAATTGCAGGATAATTAAGTGTTCAGGTGCAGGGTGTTGGTAATCAATAGAAATTGGCTATAGGAAAGTACTTCAATATTTCAATACAGAGAGAGTCGCTCTTTAAGCGGCATACGCGGCGTATGCGCAATGTGTGGAGGCAGAGGCAGAGGCAGAGGCAGAGGGGCTGTCAAGGAGGTGGAGGAGAATGAATGATGGAATGACGGAATGATCCCAGGCAGAACTCGCCGCCTTTCAAGTCTCCCTCGGTTGCCACTTTGCTAAATGACATTTTAAGTTTGAATCGAACTCGCAGCAGCAGCCGAGTATGTCGTCCATATATCACTCCATTGTCAGTGGCCGGACAACTGGGATCCCCGGGCAGCCGTAAGTCATTTTTCTTGTCATCTCCCAACACTCCCCATGCCCCACTCGACGGCTTCCACCACCATTAGCATTAGCAGGAGCACATCCACACCACATCCTTTATTAATATTAAAGTTAACCAGCGATTAACACACTCGTGTTTTAACCCTGTTTACACCTTGTCTACATGCTACCTGGCTACCTGGCTACCTGAAGGTAATTCTTCTCCTGCTGCAGCCACCGGAAGCAGCCTTCTCGCATTAACAAGCTGTTGAGGTCTGTTCCCGTCCTGTCCTGTCCCGTCCCGTCCTGTCCTGTCGATAACTGCAAGCGCTTTCTACACCTGCCAGGTCCAGTCTGCCCACCTCCTGTGTCCAGTGGCCTAATGGCGTTGCAGTGCAGCTCAGGGGGAGCAGGGTGGCTCCTATGCTCTCCTCTGGCTGAGCTCCCCTACTCCTGCCAGCTCCTCCTCTTCCACAGAGTCTGCCTGGCTGGCTGGTGGGTCCTATTTATTGGCAACGTGCAAATATTCAGCCGCAGCTGCCATTGGCCGTAAATTGATTCTCCAAAGGCTCCTCGCTGCCTGCTCTCTGCTCCTTCTGCATCCTTAATTTCCCGCCATGCCGGACGTGCGTAGCCAAGGGCAAGCCACAAACCAAGAGAAAAGAACAACAAAAATCTATACAAAAATGGGAAAGAAAAAAAATGAAAGGAAAAAAAGGCCCAAGCTGGCCTCTGGCCAAGTCAGGCAGGACAATGGGGGGAGGGAGCCTCCGGACTCCGGACTCAGGGCTCAGGGAAGATGACTGAGCTAAGAAAATACCCTCGCAAGTGGGGCTTACTCCCTGCTTTTGTGTGTCTGCACACACACACGCTGGGTTTTCAGTTTGCAGAATACCCTAACCCCCAGTCCCAGTCCCAGTCCCAGTCCGTGGCCCAAATCAAACCCAAGTCCAAGCCCACTAATTGGCGCCGCCTTGGAGTCACTGCCAGGTCAAGAATGGCCCTCGGGCTTAGTTGTCTCGTCCTGCTCCTGCTCCTGGTCCCTTTTGCCTTGTGCCACATAACCTCGTGTCTCGATGGGAGGGTAGACTTTTGAACTTGAACAAGGAACAAGGAATAAGGGGACATAGGACAGGGGAAGCCAGAGGAGCTGGGCCACTGCCTTGGGGCCATGCGGTTGATCCTTTGGACTGTGGGCCAACCACTGGGAATTGCCGGAGAGGAGAGGAGAGCATCAGCATGAGCATGAGCAATGAGCATGAGTGTGCGTGGCTGTGTGTCGCTTCGGTTTCGGGTTACAAACTATGAACTGCGCTTAAGTCTGTTGACATCGCACACATGCCTGCGGCGACAGAAGAGCTGACAACAGATGTGACGAGATGTGGGGACAAGATGTGGGAGATGCCGCAGGAGGATCCATTCCCCTGGATGGACGCTGAATTGCCTGATTATACACGCTCGGTTGCTAATGACGGACCACCGACCAGCACTTCTCGGACGGAGTCTGTGGCTCTCACAAGAGGAGACAAAACCGAGCCTAATGGCCCCAACTGGCCAAGTGGTTGCGGTTGTGAGAACACTCTCCTCTCTCTCTCTCCCTCTCTCTCTGTGTGTTGGGTTTAATACTAGGGAATGTTTCAGCAGCAGCAGGAGCTCCTCTTCAAGGCTCTCTGGTAGTCGGCCTGAAACCCAAAACCCCCTCACCGGAGGGTAGGAACTACTTTGACGCATCACTTTGCACCAAAGTTTCACCTTCCTTGCGAGGCAGCTGTGACGACGTGGCCATGTCCTTGAGCCGAAGCGGAGGACACTCCCCAACAACCCAAACCCAAACCCTTCCAACCCTGCTGCCTTGATGCTCGAATGAATCAGTTTTAATTCGATGCTAACAACAGCGTTGGAATTTTGACAACGCGGCAAGGAGAGCACCGGAAGGAAGGTGGAAGCAGCTCAAGTACTGACAGCTAAGCTGGCATAGTTCCCACTACCAGGAGCAGCCTCAGGAGCCAGAAGCCAGGACCAGCCCCAGGCACACATGGCGCCCCAACACGCCACACGCCAGCCAGGAGGAGCGAAAAATCATCTGGCAACACTTTGATATTCGATAAGATGTTTTTTGGGCGTCGTCCTCGTCCTCGTCCTGGCCACACCCTCTGCCCCACTGCCACTCTGACAGCCCCCAGCCCCCAGCTCCCAGCTCCCAGAGTTCCTGTCATTTTGTCGTCATGCGGATTTCGGCTGCTCTCATGTAAGTGGAAGCGTGGCAGCAGGACTCTCTGTGGGTGGGTGTGGCGGCAGAGGGTGATGCTCCCTCCCCCCCTGTGACGTCAAGTTATAAAATATGCGCCAAGTTGCCATCGCCCAGTCTCCTTGGGTTTTAGTTTGGCTTCCTCAGCTTCCTCAGCTTCCTTTAGTTCTCGGCTTCTGTCGCGCTGCTGCTTTCTGCTTTCTACTTTCTGTTCTCCGTTCTCTGCTCCCTGTTCCTGCTTGTGCTCCTTGCTCCCTGATTCCTTCTTCCTACTCCCCCCACACCCTTCACTCTACTCCCACTTTACCCTTTACCCTTCTCCTCCTCTCTTACTGTTGCTTCTATCCTGGGCATACACATGGCATTTCCTTTTTATTGGCATTTGCCACGCCCCTGTCAGATCCGTCGTGCGTCGTGTGTAAGTTTTTGGGGCTTTGAGCTTTTTGGCCTGCGAATGCCAAGGATGCAAGGGAAGCCAGCGCAGGCCTCAAAGGCAGGGTAAACCCCATAACAAATAGTAGACTCCTTGATTTGTTAAATCCCATTTCAATAATATAATGTAATATAACTATACAGCCAGGATAATGCCTAGTTTCAGGGAATTTTCAATTCTAAAGACTTTTCTGCTCTGGAAATATGTCTCTTGAGGAAATGGCACCTAGAGGAGGACCTTGAGAACCTATAGAGCAGGAAGCAAAGGGGGAGCCAGGGCAGGAGCCAGAGCCAGAGAAGACACAGCTTGAACCATATCCTGATACCGATCCAGTAGGAGTGCTTAATCGGCCGGAATTATCGCGGCAAATGTTTAATTGTGTGCAAGGGATGCTAACTTTATTTTATCCCTTCAAAACGATTGATTGTGACTGTGTGATGCGGGTGTCCTAGTAAGTCCTGGTGTGTCTTGGTGTGTCCTAGTGTGTCCTAGTGTCCCAGTGTCCCAGTATCCCTGCTGTTAGCCCGCATCCAGTTAGTGCATAGCATTGAATTATCGAATGTGCTGGGGGACAGCAGCTGTGACTCCTAATTGTGCCTTATGCCCCTTTTTGGTGGGGAGGAGGAGACGGAGACGGAGACGGAGACGGAGACTCCCTGCCACTGCCACTAAGAGCTCGCCAGACTTGCACTCAGGCAGAGTGTGGTGAGTGTGTTTCCAGTCGTGTGTTTCCAGCTCCTGTCGGGCTCCTAAAGCTGCTACTGTTACTGCTCCTCTTCTTTCCCCATTTTCCCTTTCATTCTTACCACCCTCCACCCTTTCTTTTGCCTCCCAGTCAGCGGTTTTTCCGCTTGCCTGCCTGCCTGGCGCGTAATGTAAAAAGTTTGCAACCCCCCAGGACACACACGAGCAGAGGCAGGAGCAGTGGCAGGAGCTGGAGCAGGAGAAGGTGGTGGTTCCATCATCACCCTGCACTCTATCACTTGCATTGTTGGCAACTTGTGATAACTTGCGATAAAAACGCAAAGGCAATTGAATGATGCTTAAATGAAATTAATGGATGTTATAATAAGTTGACAGAGGCAAGCTCCTTCGGCTGCTGCTTCTACCTCTTACCTCTTACCCCTGGCTGGCTGTCAAGAGAGAGCGGGACGTATGCGACTCAAGGCTCAAGACTCGGGACTGAGGACTCAAGACCCACGATTCAAAGGCGAAGCCAAGTCACAGCTGACAGCTGTCAGCTGACTCCGGCTCCTGCTCTCTCCTGCTCCTGCTTCTGCTCCCACTAAGAACTCGGAACTCGCTCCTCCTGAGTGGCACAACAATAATGCTCCTGCTTTTAGTCCTTTTTGGCAGTTAAATTACCGGGGAAGGATGCTGGGTTTGCCTGTGTGTCAAAATTCAATTTGCACATTACAAAAACGCTCGAAAAGCTCTGCCACCAGACTCACTTCCGGTAGTCCTTCGGGAAAGGGAACGTCCTTGCCCAGCTACCCACCAAACCTTGGAGAATTGCCGCTCACATGCCACACCTGCCACATTAGGCAGTTAGGCAGTTGGGGATGCCGATTAATCCCCGTACCCTTACCTTATCCCAGGAGAACAGGACGACAGGAAGCAGACCCGACACCCGACACTTGATAATGCAATTACACTGTGCTTAATGCACGCAATTAAATTTCTAATGGACGGACGGACAGAATCAAAAATGAAATGAAATTTGAAGGGGAGGGAAGGAGGAGACAAGTCCGAATTCCGTTAAGTGAATTTCCATCCTCGGTTAAATGCGAACAAAGGTTGCCCGGCCCCCCAACCCCCGCATTCCAATCGGGCCAAAGTCCAAAGTCCATCCAGCCATCGATCCATCATCGGGAGGCGTGTGCTTTCAGGGCCTATAGATCTCTGCGGCTAGGAAATGTGGAAAGTGGAAATGGAAATGAAAATGGGTAATTGAATGCAGGCTGAGGTTGGGGTTGAAAATTAGCAGGACCCAGGACCCTAGCCCTAGCTCCTCCTCCTTATCCTCCTCCTCTTCCTTATCCTCATCCTCCCCCGTCCATCTCATCGCTGTGTGGAATGCAGAGAGCAGAAGTAAAGTGATGAAAAAGTTAATTAAACTTTTTGATGAGATTTCACATTTTGCCAAAGCATTGACAGGACGACCCCCGACGCCCTCCGTTTCCAGCACGTCCCTGTGACCTGATGTCTGACAATGTCTTGTCATCGAATGCTTATTCCCTCCTCCACAGAGCGGGGCAAAACTTACCAAATTATCTTCTGGTCACTGGCATCATCCAGCTGCACCTCTCCTGCTCCTGCTCCTGCTCCGGGACTGCTCCGGGACTGCACTTGAATCATTCACCTGCCACCTGCCAGGAGAAATGAAGTGGGTCAATTTGGTCAAGGACATGGCTAGATCGACTCGGCTGCTAATGCTGACTTGCTGATCAACAAGGCTTAGTAGAAAACTATTTAAAAGTTAGAACTCACAGAAGCGCTTCTGGTTGAGCTCCAACTTGCCTTCCACCTGCTGGAGACTGGCCGGGATTTTGTTCCAGTTTTTGTATCCAGTTTTAGGCTGGTGTTGAGGATTTCGGCATGGCGCTTCTATGGTGTTATGTAGTGCTCCTGATAACTCCTGTTGCGGAGAGGACCTGAAATATATGCATTACAATTTTTATTTTTATATGCAAATTTTGTAGAAAATCAAAGTTTCAAAATATTCAAAATAACTCAGCCAATAATTCATTAATTTCAATTCGGAAACCGTAGGTTTTATATTTTTTATTAGACTAACAAATCTGCATACTGAGTTTAAGATTTTAAAAAATTCAATTTTATTTTCAATTTTGGACCATTTTTGATGATGAAACCCCTTAAAAAACTTGGAGAAAATTTGTAGAAATTATTTTTCTACCAGACATGGCTAGATCGACGCGACTGTTGATGCTGATCAAGAATATATATGGTTTATGGGGTCGGAAATGTCTCTTTCACAGCGTTGCAAGCTTCTGACTGAAATTATACTTGTAATATTTATCTTGGAAGGGTATAAATATATTTATATATATAAATAATATAAAATATAATAACATAGATCTTGTATTATCCTTTTCCCATTTCCTCCCCATCTCCCCATCTCCCTATCAGCTATCTTAAGCACCTTATGCAAGGAATTCCTGCGCGTGAACGTCTCGGCCATCCTGTACATGATGAACAACGAACAGTTTGGACACAGCACCGCCTCCGCCCAGTACTTTCTGCAGCTGGCGGGCTACCTGGGCATACCGGTGATCTCGTGGAATGCCGACAACTCGGGCCTGGAGCGCAGGGCCTCGCAGTCGACGCTGCAGCTGCAGCTGGCGCCGAGCATTGAGCACCAGAGCGCCGCCATGCTGAGCATTTTGGAGCGCTACAAGTGGCATCAGTTCTCGGTGGTCACCTCGCAGATAGCCGGGCACGATGACTTCGTGCAGGCGGTGCGGGAGCGTGTGGCCGAGATGCAGGAGCACTTCAAGTTCACCATCCTCAACTCGATTGTGGTCACCCGGACGAGCGATCTGATGGAGCTGGTGAATAGCGAGGCGCGGGTTATGCTGCTGTATGCCACCCAGACGGAGGCCATCACCATACTGAGGGCCGCCGAGGAGATGAAGCTGACGGGGGAGAACTATGTGTGGGTGGTCAGTCAGTCGGTGATCGAGAAGAAGGATGCCCACTCGCAGTTTCCGGTGGGCATGCTGGGCGTACACTTTGACACCTCGAGTGCGGCGCTAATGAATGAGATTTCGAATGCGATCAAGATCTATAGCTATGGCGTTGAGGCGTATCTCACGGATCCAGCGAATCGGGATCGTCGGCTCACCACTCAGTCGTTGTCCTGCGAGGACGAGGGTCGCGGTCGCTGGGATAATGGTGAAATGTAAGTGTGTGTGTGGGGGGATGTACTTGTAGACTCCACCTTGGGGAGTCTTGAACTGGGTCTAAGCTGTTTCCTTCCGTATAATTTCCCAATTTCCGCAGCTTCTTCAAGTACTTGCGCAACGTCTCCATCGAGGGTGACCTGAACAAGCCGAACATTGAGTTCACCGCGGACGGGGATCTGCGTTCCGCAGAGCTCAAGATCATGAACCTGCGGCCCAGTGCCAACAACAAGAATCTCGTGTGGGAGGAGGTAAGTGGTTTGGCTTCTTGCATGCTTCTTTTCTTCCTTTTTTTGTACCTCTGCTCACTCTTCCTCAATGCTCACAATCTCCACAATCTCCGCTCTCCTCTCGCCACTCTCCCCCAATGCAATTTCTATGATCTTTCACGGCTTTGTACTTACACCACCACTTGCCACTTGCCACTTGCCACCTGCCACCACTCGATATGATACTCAAAATCCTCCTGCTCCTGCTCATCCGCCTCCAATTTGGCTTGGCCACCAGATTGGAGTGTGGAAATCGTGGGAGACCCAGAAGCTGGACATCCGCGACATTGCGTGGCCCGGCAACTCGCATGCCCCGCCCCAGGGCGTGCCGGAGAAGTTCCATTTGAAGATCACATTCCTCGAAGAGGCACCCTATATCAATCTGTCGCCCGCGGATCCGGTGAGTGGCAAGTGTTTAATGGATCGCGGCGTGTTGTGCCGCGTGGCCGCCGACCATGAGATGGCCGCCGATATCGATGTGGGCCAGGCACACCGCAACGAGTCCTTTTACCAATGCTGCAGCGGCTTCTGCATCGATCTGCTGGAGAAGTTCGCCGAGGAGCTGGGATTCACCTATGAGCTGGTGCGGGTCGAAGATGGTAAATGGGGTACCCTCGAGAATGGCAAGTGGAACGGCCTGATCGCCGATTTGGTTAACCGCAAAACGGACATGGTCCTCACCTCGCTGATGATCAACACGGAGCGCGAGGCAGTCGTCGATTTCTCGGAGCCCTTCATGGAGACGGGCATAGCCATTGTGGTGGCCAAACGGACGGGTATCATTTCGCCCACGGCCTTCCTGGAGCCGTTCGACACCGCCTCCTGGATGCTGGTAAGTCCTGCTCCTGGTCGAAGCTCTCTTGCTCTCTCTCTCTGTCCTCCCCCACCACCAGAGTTCTCTCTTACTGGGTAAGTCCGTTCTCTCTCTCTCTCTCTCTCTCTCTCGATCTCTCCACCGATGGCACACAGGTGGGCATCGTCGCCATCCAGGCAGCCACCTTCATGATCTTTCTGTTCGAGTGGCTCTCGCCCAGCGGCTACGACATGAAGCTGTATCTGCAGAACACGAACGTAACGCCGTATAGGTTCTCCTTGTTCCGCACCTACTGGCTGGTGTGGGCCGTCCTCTTCCAGGCCGCCGTCCATGTGGACTCGCCGCGGGGCTTCACCTCGAGGTTCATGACCAACGTTTGGGCCCTCTTTGCTGTGGTCTTTCTGGCCATCTACACTGCCAACTTGGCCGCCTTCATGATAACCAGGTGAGAATCAGGGAATATAGTCCACCTACCTTCTCTTAACCTCTTAACCCACCCGTTAACCCGTTTACCTGTTCACCTGCTACCTATTGCCTCTTCCAGGGAGGAGTTCCACGAGTTCAGCGGCCTTAATGACAGCCGCCTGGTGCACCCCTTCTCCCACAAGCCCTCCTTCAAGTTCGGCACCATCCCGTACAGCCACACGGACTCCACCATCCACAAGTACTTCAATGTCATGCACAACTACATGCGACAGTGAGTGGCCAGTGGATCACTGGATGCCCCTTCGACTCTCCTCCTGACTCTCTACCCTCTTTTCCCTCTCCTCCCCCTCGCAGGTACAACAAGACCAGTGTGGCTGATGGAGTGGCCGCCGTGCTCAATGGCAACCTGGACTCCTTCATCTACGATGGCACTGTGCTGGATTACCTGGTGGCCCAGGACGAGGACTGCCGGCTCATGACGGTGGGCAGTTGGTATGCGATGACCGGTAAGTCGCAATCTTTTGGATCCTTGGATCCGAGTTCCCAGTTCCCAGTTCCCAGTTCCTTAAGCAATTTAGTTTGTCATTAAAAGTTATTATTAAACTCACACAAAGCACAAAGCCAGGCCAAGTGTGAACTGTATGAAAACGAGTTTAAAACTTATCAAACGGCAGATTATGAAACTTTTGGCAGCACACAGACACACTTTTAGGGGGCTGTGGCTGCCTCAAGGTGCCTCAGAGTTTGAGCCGCACTGTGGGCTTTTATTGGGTTTCAATTAAGAAAAAAACAATGTACCCTTGGGATTTGTATGAAACTCGGTCGAAAAATGGCCTAGAACTTTGTTCTGTTTCTGTTTAACTTGAATACAGAATGTTTAACATGTTTTTCATGACTTTATATATAGTAAATATTATATATATTTTTTTTTATATTATATATATTTTTAAAGTAAAGTAAGTAAAGACTACAGAGAGAGAAAATATATATCATATCGATAATATTTGTAATTAATATCAACATTTTACTTGTATAATTTGAACGTTAAAAGTCTTTAATTCAAGGCCCAAGAGAATGTCAATTTATATAGTAGAGTATTTGCATTCAAAATGATATATGCGTAGGTAATATTTTCCTGCCTGCTCACCTGCTCACCTCCCACCAAAACCGTAACCCACACTCATAATCATCCCACCTTCCCTTCCCCAGGCTACGGACTGGCCTTCAGCCGCAACTCCAAGTACGTGCAGATGTTCAACAAGCGACTGCTGGAGTTCCGGGCGAATGGGGATCTGGAGCGACTGCGTCGCTACTGGATGACGGGCACTTGCCGGCCTGGCAAGCAGGAGCACAAATCCTCCGATCCCCTGGCCCTCGAGCAGTTCCTCTCGGCATTCCTGCTGCTGATGGCGGGCATCCTGCTGGCCGCGCTGCTGCTGCTGCTGGAGCATGTCTACTTCAAGTACATCCGGAAGCGTTTGGCCAAAAAGGATGGCGGCCACTGTTGCGCCCTCATATCGCTCTCGATGGGCAAGTCGCTGACGTTCCGCGGGGCGGTGTACGAGGCCACCGAAATACTGAAGAAGCATCGCTGCAACGATCCCATCTGCGACACGCACCTGTGGAAGGTGAAGCACGAGCTGGACATGTCGCGGCTGCGTGTGCGGCAGCTGGAGAAGGTGATGGACAAGCATGGGATCAAGGCACCGCAACTGAGGTGGGTTTTTTGGAAAACCAAAACGAAAAGGGGAACTCTTGGAAAGTCACAATTAATTGTGTCTTGCAGGCTGGCCTCCTCCTCGGATCTGCTGAACCATCATCATCTGAAGGAGCGGCCGCCGCTGCTGGGCAACCTGAGTCTCGCCGCCAGCGCCCAAGATCTATACAGGTGGTAAGTTTTCTTTGTGCATGCTGTGGCCTTGTCGTTACCTTGTTATCCCAGTAACCTGTAACCTGCACGATTCCTGTACTGTACACACATTCCACATCCACATCCACATCCCATTGTAATTAAATTAAGCAATTGCTTGAAATAACATTCCAGCTTTCTCCATTCTCCCATCTCTATTTCCATCTCCATTCCTGTACATACTCTTACATATCTCCCTTCAGTGTTGTTCTTTCCGGACACGGCAGCAGTTGTCCTTGCTGGCCACGCTAATGATGTCGGGCAGCTGCTCCTGCTGCTGCTACATCCTTGTCGTCCGACCCGTCCCTTTGGGGCATTCGCTCTGGCTTGCCGCCCTAATATAAATATATGGAAATGACTTTATTAAATTACTTTATCTCGGTTCCTGATTCGATGCCACTGGGCTTGGGCTGCTGCTGGTGAGGGGACGCAGAGACACAGAGACACAGTCCCTGGTTATAGTCTTAGTTATAGCACAATTTCCGACAGTTCCTGTTGTCATTCATTCGCAGCAGCAGCAACAGCAGCAGCAGTCGTTGGGTCCTTCCATTTGCATATCGTCGCTGGGTACAATGGCCACTGGGTGAGGTTGGGCCCCGGTAATCGGATGTGGGAACGCTTTACGACCCTCCACACACACACACACAGATACCGGGAGTCCTCTATCGTCCTCCCGGACCAGCAATTAACGGATCAGAGGAGCAGTAGCAGTAGCAGTAGCATCCGCATTATCGCTTACACCAACACAGGCTGCCTACCAGTGCCTACCCTGGGTCACCTAGTCACCCAGTCACCCAGTCAATCACTCACTCGTGTGCACTGGCCACCACCTCGTGACATCGTTGCCCCGGGCACCTGCACCTGCCATTCATGTGGCTTTTAGGATTATAAACTGCAGCCCACAAATATAATGGCCCTTGGTTTTTGAAAGGCTTTTTTGGCCGTGCTTAATTCTGATTAGCCAGAGGGAGAGGGTCCTGCCTGCAGTCCTGCCTGCCTGCATGCAATTTCCTGTAACAATGTTGCTTTTCCAGAGCTAAGATCATTTTGTAATTAAAAGGTCAAACTGTGGTGTGGCCTGTCGCTTATCGAGGTGCCACACACGCACACGCACACGCATGTCGACATTTGCATTAATTACTGGCAAGTAAACAGTCGCCGTCGCCCGTTATGGGTTATGGGTAATGGGTTATGGTCGAGGCTCTGAGGTTGCTCTGACCATGTCCCTTGTTCAATCCAATGTCCATTATGGCGTGCCAAGTTGCGAAGGAGTTAAGGATTCTCGACGTTCGATTTCCGAATATGTATGCACAGATGTGTCTCTGTGCTCTCTGTGGTTATCTCATTATGGATTGCGGGGGGGGCGCAGATACAGGTAAAACTTTTCAGCGTTTCTGAATTAAGTTGGATAGGGGGAAACCAGAGTCCTAGGCTGCAGGAGGAGGTCTACTCGCCATACACACACACGCACGTGGAAAAACCTGAAAAGCACTTCAAAAAGTTTGGCGTCCGAACCTGAAGCCGAAAAGTTGACTGATAAATGGATGATGATGGATACGAACGGACAGCAATGATACCCAAGGGGAAAACCCTTTATTGTGAGGCGGCAGGCGGCGGGCAGAGGAAAGAAGTGGCAGCAAGGCGCGCGCGATCCCCCCAACTCGCTGATACGCTTTTCGCATTTACTTTTTGGCACTAATTTATTTACATGTGAACCCTTGAGTGCTGCTCGCCCCGTTGGACTCTGATTGATTGATGATGCCCTGGACTGCAGACCTCCCCTCTTTAATGGGGTTCCCCCTTACATCACACACACATTCGCCATCATCCCAGCACGCAGCACAACCCGCTTCCCGAATCCGGGCCAAAGGCCTCGGCTGATTACAATTTGTCACATTTTTCATTGGCTGGCAGGCTAATTAGCATAGCCCAGAACGCATGTCCTGTGCACCACTGTTCCACTGTTCCACTGCACCACTCTGCCACTCTGCCACCCTATACACACATACTTAGTATATATACATATATAGCCGTGAAGCATGCTTGGTGTGAAGTAGCTACCTCTACATGTCTACATGTCGCACATAGAGACCAGATCCCGAATCAAACCCACTAACGCCTGGGGGCACACACGTTCCCGCTCCCGTTTCCGTTTCACGTTCTCGTTACCATTCCCGGATCGCAGGTCGTACAAGACGGAAATCGCCGAAATGGAGACGGTGCTGTGAAGTGGAAGTAGAACGAACTGCAGGAGCCGCATCAGCACTGGGGCCATCCTAGGACGAGTGCGTCTAATCAAAATCAACGTTTCAAATAAAATGTAAACTGAAAGCTTTCGAAAAGTTAGAGAAAAGGATACAAGATAGCGAGTTAGCGAGTTAGCGAGTTAGCGACAGGGCGTGTCAGGGAGTTAGCGGAGCAGCGAGTAACGACAGAGCGAGAGAGAGAAAGAGAACCCAAAACGCCTCACACAAAAGCCGACGAGAAACCGCAGCCATGAAACCCAAAGATTGTATAAAGTTAAACTAAATGTAAAACAGTAAACACCTAAACTTAACATAAAAACGAGGAAGTGAAGTGACAACCCCAGCAGACGCCGTACGAGTAATTCATAAAATAAGTTTTAAAGCAGATCGAACGAGAGCGTAGGGAGCGAGATAGCGAGGAGCGAGAGATCAACCGTTACACTTTTGGCGATTGAACTGTTAAACGTTAACAAGAGGCATTAAGGGAAGAGACGAGAGCGAAACAAATAGAATAATCAGTCCCAATCGAAAATGAGGAGAAGGATGCTCTGTATGCGTATGTAATCCGTTTGATTGTTTGTAATCGTTGTTTTGTTTGTTGTCTTTTTTTGGATAGTAATATTTACGAAGAAAACAAAACATAAAACATAACAAAACAAAAAGAAAATCATTCCCAAACGAGGGACGCGCAGGCTGCCACGCCCAATATAAAATATACACATTAACAGATTTATATGTATTTACCTTGCTATATGATTACGACGATATAAATGTTATTGCATATACACCTACATATACATTTAAAGAACAAACGAAAAAAAAAACGAAGAAAAAAAGCAACAAAAATATTTACATATGAATATACATGTGTGTATGTATGTATGTACTTATATTTTTTCTGATTTTGATAAGGAAATTGCTTATGTGCCGCCAACACAAAAAACGTAAAAAAATACTAATAATTAACAACTAATAATTAAAAACTAACAACTAAAAACTAACAATTAAAAACAACAACAACAAAAAACAAAGAGAGAAAGAACACTTTAGCTATACATTTTTCTCTCGCTAGGAGAGATAATCACACGACCTTCGACGCTTCCGTTTTAGTTGCTCCTTTTTACCGCTTAACTAGAGATGCGTTTATTTTTGCCAGCGTTCCATTTGTTTCCACTCACTTTCATGGCCGCCTGCTCGCCGGAGAGGGAAAGAGTGAGATTGAGAGAGAGAGAGAGAGAGAGTGGGGTAAAGGGGGCGCCACCCCAACGCCGCCCCCTCACCGCCTTCGCCCACAACCCTGCCAAAGGCCAAAATAAAAGGGAAACTCTCTTGCATGTGGCCTAACGGTTAATGCAAAACACACACTCTCTCTATCTCTCTTTCTGTCTCTCTCTCTCTCTCTCTCTCTCTCTCTTTCACCTAGCACAGCCTCTCTTGCACACAAAGGACACACTCGCCTCAATTGGGAAGAGAGATAAAACGGAATATTTATAATTGTGCATGCATTGTTGTTGTGGCGAGCAAAACGTGCTTAAATCACAGAAATTAGAGTAAACTCGAAATCGAATTAAATATGTACAAAGGTTAAAACAAACGATTAAACGCATAAACAACATAACTAAAATCCAAGTAAATAATGATGAGAACTAAACTGTAGAGTTGGAGTTGTTGGTGGAGAGAAGTAGAGAATCAGAGGAGGAGTAGGAGTTGGAGTTGGATGAGGAGGAGGAGAGGGAGAGGGATATAAACGTTTTTGTTGGTATTTGTTTATGTGTGTGTGTCTTCTAAGTGTTTAGCGAGGATTACTATACTCAGAAAACGAATACAAAAACGAGATGATAATGAAAACGAAAAGGAAAACGAAAGCACCCCGTAATTGTAAAAGCGAGGAAATTTAACTAACAATCTTAAGTCGGTGTGCCAACTACAAACTCAAGCAAACTTGAATGCAATTTTACACAACCAAACACACACACACACATGTATACCGATGTGTGTGCGCGCTTCTTTGAAACTCTTTTTTCGTTAACACCATATCTCTGTTCAATTAAACCGCTATGGGTTCCGTTCCATTCCGCTCTGTTCTGTTCTGTTTACACTTTTCTGATTTCCGTTTCCGTTCAAAACGGCAGCGGCAACGGGAGAGAGCGGGCGAGCGAGCAGGACAGCAGCAACACAACTACAACTACAAAAACACGGCTAACACTAACACTACCAACTATACGCCCCCACACGGATGAGACGGACTAGACAAATACAACAACAAACAACAAGAACAATGTTAACAGCAAATCAAGAAGGAAAACAAAGGAACTTATTGAGTTTTATTTGCAAAAGAGTGATTTTTTGTAGTGGAAAAAATATTTTATACACAAGTTACGGATGGATTGCACGGTGGAGAACATAGCGAAATGTTAATTATTACGTATATGTATATATTTTTTAAGACAAATTGTTCAGATTTATTATACGAGTACTAACAAAAACAAAAAGCAAAAAACAAACTAAAACGAATACTGGAATACTGGCAAAGTGGAGTTTGCAGTTAGTATTAAAACAAAACAAAAATGAAAACACCCGAAAAGACATATAGCGGGGGCCGAAGGAGTTGAGAACCAGGAGGAGAAAGAACGAGGAAAGAAGGAGCGAAGGAAGGAGAGGTGGAATGAGAAAACAAAACCTTTACGGACAAATTAAAACAAGTAAAACAAGTTAACATTACATTATATAAGTAGTTAGTAATTTAAAACTAAACCCAAAAAATAAGCGTAATCACGACAAATGATACTAAAAAGAAAAAAACAAAAGGTTTATGTATACAAAAGATGTTTTTTTTTTTAAATATTATTAATGTTATTAAGTTATGAGTACGAAAACATGAGAGCGGACATTTCCAAAACACACTCAGACACCCACAAGGTCACACTGTCCGAGCCCACACACAGCCACACTCAAACACATATAACGAGTGCATTTTGTTAGCAATGTAACGAGAAGAAGGCATAGCGAGTAAATCGAATCGAAATCGAATCAATTTTTAATGCATTACAAACTTCGCGAACTCAGAAAGACAGAAACTCATTTTAACTAAGTAAATCCAGTTGAAACTAAGCAACTGTCCAGGCGGTGGAGCGGAGGGACTGCCAGCAGATCGTATTTACACTCACACTCAAACACACAAAGGACATTTTTTAACCAGAGAGCGTTTCACGTACATAAAACATAAACTAAGCAAAATGGAATATGCGTACATTGTTGTGGTAGTTACAGGTGGCGAGGCATACACGTAAATTACGATATAACAAACCAACTTGCAATAAATGTGTATACAAAAAAAAAATTACAAAATGTATTTGAAATTGCGGGCTTGGGGGAAACTTTTTTAAATTCAAATGAGAAGAATCCGTCTGGAAGCTGACTGCTATCTGACTGGCTATCGGGTTGATAATCGAAATATTGCATGGCTTGTAGCATTCTCTCCTAAACGATGTTTGTTATAACTGGGGACACTCTTATGAAAAACAAAGGATTTTTGTAAAGAATAAAATATAAACAAACAGAGTAAGTTTTGTACCTTAAATGGCAGATTTCAGGGCAATGTTTATAATGAGAGAGCGTGGGAAAGCTGGCTGCTATGGGTGTCTTCTTGGTAATCGATGTATTCATATCGATATATCGACGTTCTTGCACCTCTACATATAACGCCACTAGTGCCACCACTGGCAAAGGCAAATATAACGATCGAATCTTTTAAACGCGAACAACGAACGCTCCCGGGGCTAACGGCGAACAGCAACAACAATTAAAACCGAAAACCGAACCAGCGGCGAAAGCAACAAAACGGGTTTGTGCAATTAGCATGCACGTCAGTTGATTTGATCGCTGATTGACGCTCTTCGTTTTTGCGCTTTTTGTGGCTCCTCTTCGTTTCTTTTTCGTTTTTTTATACATCCATATGTATCATTTCAGTTTTACTAACAGCCGACGACGTCAGGATCCCAATCCCATGATGATGATGATGACGGCAGCCACCAGTGGCAGAAGCCGGGGACTTGCCTTCGTCGCCTGGACGGTGTTCGCCCTGCTGCTGACGCATGGCGGCGATGTTGTGGATGCCCGCCGTAACCAGGGCAACGGCAACCGCAAGACCTCCTCCTCGTCGGGCTCTGGATCCTCCTCGAACTATGGCCATGTGACGCAGCCGAGCTACAATACCAATGGGCATGCCGCCGGCGCCGGTGGCAATTCGCATGCGGATGCCGCCAAGCTCAGCTACTCGAACTACAACTCGCAGCCAAATCGGCCAGCGGCAGGAGGAGCTGGAGCTGGTACTGGTGCCGCTGCTCCGCAGCCGGGTTGGAATGTGCCCCAGGGACCGCCGCCAGCCTACTCCGCATCGAATCCTGCCGGCGGTGCCAGGCCCAATATGCACGAAGCGCCGCCTGCCTATCATGCTCCCAATTATGGCGCTGCTCCTCCCAGCTATGGTGCCGCCACCCAGAATCATGGTAATCAGTATGCAGGTGTGCCGGCTGGAGCTACCTACTATCCGGGAGGAGCGGGAGGACATGCCGGCGGTTATCCATCGAACCTGCCCGCTGGTGCCACCTACTACCCGTCGGCTGGACATGTTCCCATGGCTGGTGGCTACCATCCGGCTGCCGCTGCTCCGCCGCCGGGTGCCACCTACTATCAGGCGGGCTCTGCCCTGCCACCGGGCGCCACCTACTACTCGGCGCCGCCGCAGCAGTCCTCCTCCGGTCTGGGATTCGGTGAGTTTTCTGGAATTTTCTAAGGGTGTTCCCCCCTCTAAAATGAATGTTTGCTGTGCAGGCACTGGTCTCCTTGCTGGCGGTCTGGGCGGTGCTCTTTTGGGCCACGCTCTCACGCCATCCGGTGGCAGCAGCTCTTCACCAGCCGCCGCAGCACCCGCAGCCGCTGCTGGCCAGGATCGCATCATTATTATCAACAATGGAGTGCCGGTGAATGCCACCGATGGCACCACAGTGATCAATGCCGGTGGTGTGGCAGCGGCACCGGGTGCTGCTGCTGCACCTGCAGCTCCTGCACCAATGAATGGAACACAAGAGGCACAACAGCCCGCTCCAATGGCACCCATGGCACCCTTCAACCCGGACGCCGGAGCCTCGAATATGACTGGCACGGATGCAGCTGCTCCGCCCCCGGCGGGCGGCATCATTTGCGTGCCCACCAAGGTCAACGAAACGGATCCCAATGACAGCACCAAAATGGTGGAGGTTGAGAAGATTGCCTGCTATCCGGCACCGCCGCCACCAGCGGCTCCAGCTGGCGAGGGTCCAGCCCCCCTGGCGCCCATGGCTCCCGCACAGCCGGGTTCCCAGCAAGTTCAACAGGCACCAGATGTGGCTGCCCCGGTGCAGGCTTCGGTTAAGTCCAACCAGGTGACCAGCGGACAGGAACAACTGGGTGGTGGCATGCTGCTGGTGCTGCTGGCAGTGACTTCCCTTGTGGTCAAGCGGGGATTCGCTGGATACTAGGAGGAACGTTCCAGCTATGTATTATGTATTCCCCAACCCATTCCCCATTCGAAGCTACTCTCTCTCCCTCTTTGTACCCAACTGTACCTCTCCACCACAGCTGTACAGCTTTGGCATGGCCTTGGAATGAATGTTTGTGTTTGCACTGTCCCAAGATCGATATTCTAGGGCGCTAATTGGACCACAAAAAAAAAAGCAAACTGGACAAACTGGACAAAAAAATTGTTAATTTAAGCCGTACACCGTAGAATACCATTCTCCAGCAGAGCCGGTGGTCCCCCATATAGATACCCCTTTTTCTACGTATATTCCAGTCCCTATTCCGTATTCCGTATGCCGTATGCAGTAGTAGTCAGCAGTCAGCAGTCCCCCCTTCACTCAGCCTTCAATTGTGATGATTGCAATGGGAAAACCAAGGGGAAACCAAACCCCACAACGCAACGTGTGAATCTCGTCCCAGTGTGCGCTTGAAAGACATTCGAATATCTAACTATATACATAAACTATATATACAATATATATATACAATATATATATACTAATAATAGCCCAAGAAAAAACAATGTTAGTTTCTCTCACCCACTAAGAGTGTATATTTTTGCTAGAATTGTTACTCGTAATTGTTGCTTGCTTATGCATAATTGTTGTAAGCCGAAACCCGTTTGTTGCACTTGGATAATTGTTGAAATAAAAGCTTTTCGCCTACACACACCCAGAGCCCTCGACTCGAGCGACTCCCCCAAGCATTATTCAGCGTTAACTAAATATGGATCTGACTTGGATAATGGTCATCATTTTGAGCCCAGTGACAGTGACAGTGACAGACAGACAGACAGACAGCACAGCCAGCTAGCTCGGCGTGTGTTTTCTCCAGCGTGTTGACTGAACAAACAGCAAAACGGAAGACCGACCATGTAGATAATATCATCATGATGAAATGAAATGAAATGAAAGCTGTAAATATTTAGAAACCCCATCAGCAAATATGGCCTCAAACCAGGTGGTTTATGCGAATTTCGAATGCTCTTGGATGAGTTTTTTTTTGGAACAATAAAAAGGAAAACAATTCCGTTTCTATGGCAGCTATGACCAACATCTGAGGGACTACTAGTTTGCGTAGAAACGGACAGACGGACATGGCTAGATCGACTCGGCTGTTAATGCTGATCAAGAATATATATACTTTATAGGGTCGGATATGTCTCCTTCAATGCGTTGCAAACTTCTGACTAAAATGATATAGTAAATACCCTGCAAGGGGTATAAAAATATGTTGAAAACTGACCAAGTTATAATTTATAAGTATACATTTCAATTAATCTTATTATTCGTACTCGCCATTCTTATTTTCTTATCTTTTCTGAACTTTTTACTTTCACAATTACTTCTTCAATAAGTTTTTGACAGAAACAAACTTATTATTTTTCACAAATACTTCATATGTAAGCTTCAAAAAGTTTTTGACAAGAACCAACTGAGTCACACTTAAAATTTAGGATTGTCATGGAGTTACCATGGGATTATCTACACTTCTTAAAATGTAATTTCATTTGAATTTGAACTTTACAAGGAGCTGATGACATATTCTGACCCTGACATATAAATACTTGCAAGGGCTTAGAATTTATAGATCTTCAGGAAATCAAGAAAAAAACGTTCGATTTTGATTAATTAAAACAGAAATTCTAAAATATACAAAATGGCCATGTCTCAACTTATATTAAAATATATAAATAAAATATAAAATTAATTAAAAATTATTTTTCCAACTATGGAACCATGATATGTCCCCTTTTCACTGCGTTCCAAGCTTCCGACTAAAATTATAATACCCAAAGCAAGGTATAAAAAGATACGAAAGAAGGAAAAGGCAAATAAACAAACACCGAATAGAGCGAGATAGAGGCAAAGTGCAAAAAAGAGCTATTATTTTGCTCATTAGTGAACATAGCAGAGCAAAAAAAAAGCTTTTACAACAAAGTATTTAAAATACAGCCAAGGCCAAGATCTCTCTGTGTGTGTTCATGATTTATCTTTTGCACAATTACAACAAATTAATGCTCTCTAAATCATTATCACATAACGAAACCACTCACAGTTAAAAAACAAGCAGGATTTTCTCGAGGGGAATCACACCCCATAGGCTTTTATTTTTGGTGGCGATCAATCCCCCTCGCCCCAAGGGTTTTCTTTGTTCCAGAGTTCACAACTTTTTGCTTGCGGGTGTAAAAACACGAGCTCCTCTCTTGGGAGTCGTGAGATTATTTAATAAAAACGAATCAGGCAATACAGAATGATGATCATTGAGAAACACGTGTGATTTTGCTGTGGTGTTGTGTGTGTTTACTCGGCATCGTCGTCCTCATCGTCGTTGGAGCTGATCCTGAAGTAACGCAGCTCGTACGAGTCCTTCTCGTTGGCAACCACACGGATCCAGTCGCGCAGGCTGTTCTTCTTCAAGTACTTCTTGGTGAGGTACTTCAGGTAGGCCTTGGAGAAGTGCACATCGGAGCTAACGTGCAGCTTGAGCTTGGAGCGCTCAAAGGTGACATTGTTGCCCAGGTTGTTCACCTTGCCGTTGACCTTAAGGCGGGCCTTGACGTACTTCTCCTGCGAGTTGGGTAGGAATAGTAGGTAGGGATTTTACTGGTTAGTTTTTGTACTTTACAATTTTTTCAGAAGCATATTCAACACATGCGAATATATTTTTTTTTCCCAAATTTTAAATGTCTCTTTCTTTGTTAAGGCCAAGAGTCGAGTGTTTAGAGAACAGAAGGCCCAAATAAAGAAGAGTGTCCAATTTTTTAATGTGCCACTGAGTACACTGCCATCAGAGCGACGCATTAAGCTCACTCTCTGACGGCAAATCGGCGTGGCCTATATATATAAAGAGATATGATATGATATTTAGAGCTCAGACTTGCATTAAATATCGAGATATTCACACTTGATTAATATCAGAGCCCAAAGATATACAAATGTGCAATAAATTGATATTTTCCTTGATATATCGAAGCAATATAATACAAAAAAAAGTAATCAAAATAAATAAAATTTTAAGGGTATTATTTTATGAATAATATTTCATATTTTAACGCTTAAAATGACACCTGAATACTTTAAATTTCCATATTCCAAAATTTAGTAACCTTTCGATACTGATATTGTTATTTACAAAATAAATTCGACATTTTAAGTTGCCGTATTCCACAATTTATGATTTTTAAAATGAGACATTAATATTTAAACAATAAATAAGAGATTTTTGTATATCCAAAGCTTCGATATAACAAAGTTTATAATCATTTCAATATGATATATCACATCGGACTCTTACTCTACTCGAGATACATCCCTAGTTAAGCCTAGTTAATAGTAGTTACCTGATCCACTTTGGTAGGGGGAGGAGGCGGCGTTTCCATCTGGCGCCCTGCTCTAAAATTCTTGGCGCGTTCAGCGCTCTCGGTTTGCCCACTTAGCGCGGGTGTGTCTCTGTGCCTCAAGGAAGGGAAGCGATATGAGGGAGAGTTACCTAGTAGTAACCTCCAATCTTGGGTCCTGCAAAGTTGGGAAAACCTGCAGGTGTCACGACACTTGCGACAACCTATGAGCAGGGCGCACTATGAATTTTGGCCTGAGGCGACCACGGTTGTGGCCGCAACTCAATCCCAGGGCCCACCACGTGGCGGTACACATAGCACGGCTTGACGCTGTTCACAGACGGTTGCACCACTGGCCAGTGCCAGGTCACTGGCGGTCAATGGCTACCCCGTTGTGCAGTGCCCAGAGCCCCTTGTCGGAAACGCGTGTGCCCAGGTGAGAAGGCAGCGAAGCAATACGGTTTTTATATAGAGATCGGACGGAGAGGAGATTCTAAATGAGATTCTAAGGATCCTGATCCTATAAAGCCTGTGTTAAGCCAAGAAAATCTGTTCCAGAAGTTGTTAACCGCAGGCGGCACGGCAAGAGTCCGCGAGCGGTTTATCGCTTAATGGATGTGAGGCTTCGCTGTAACCACAACTTTTTATCCAGAGCCCCTGGCTAACTTTGGGGGCAATGGAAAGCTTGGTGCGGTAGAAACTGATGCCGAAACTGATGTGCTGAGGAGCTGTGGAAGCTGACCTTCCTTCCTCTTTAGTCTACTTACGAAGTCGGCCACATCCATGATGCTGTCCTCAGCAATGTTGGTGCAGTCGATGGTGAAGCGCAGGGCAACCTTCTTCTTCTTCTGGCCCTTGCCGCGCAGCACGTTCTTCTTAACCACCTTGCTGGGAGCGGGGGCGGCCTTGGCCTTGGGCTTCGGTGCCGGCTTGGCGGCGGCGGGAGCAGCAGCGGCAGCTGGTGCGGCAGCAGCCGGAGCAGCAGCAGCGGCAGCCGGGGCAGCCTTGGCGGGAGCAGCCTTCTTGGCCGGAGGAGCGGCAGCCGGGGTGGAGGCAGCCTTCTTGGCCGGAGCAGCCTTGGCAGCGGCAGCCGGAGCTGGGGCAGCCTTGGCGTCCTTCTTCGGGGCAGCAGCCGGGGCCTTCTTGCCGGCAGGAGCAGCAGCAGCGGGCTTGGCGGCCGCTGGCTTGGCAGCTGCGGGCTTAGCGGCAGCAGCGGCGGCTGCCTTGGCGGCCTCCGGGGCCTTCTTCACATTCTTGGCGGCAGCGGCGGCGGCGGGCTTGGCGGCCTCAGCCTTAGGCTTCTCCACCTTGCCCTTGGCGGCAGCGGCGGCGGGGGCTGCCTTCTTCTCGGCCGGCTTAGCGGCCGTCTTGGAATCACCCTTGTTGGTCTTGGCCTAATCACATAACAGTAACACAAAAAAAACACAAATTAGATATCGTTTTTCGGACACTTCCGTGTATTTTCTCGACACAATTCCATCGCCAGCGTGTGGCCGCCAGTTTGACGCTTTATATTTTTATACTATGGCACACTCTGAACGTGGGATGTGCCGGAATATCTGCGATTTTCCGCACACTTACAGTTGGAGCCATCTTGTCAGTCGAAAACCACGAAGAAAAAGAACAGAAAACGGAAGGGCTGTCAACGAAGAGGAGCTGTCAAAACAAAACGATTTCTATCGATACTATCGTTGGCTGATACTATCGATGATCGTAAGAGCCGATGCATCGAATGTTTTCCAACACTTCCCGAAAGACTGAGCTAAGCAGAGAGGTAATATTTATTGCTCTCTCCATCTCTACATTTACCTTACATGTTTTTTATAATTACATTTATATAATAATAAAATAATAAATTATATAACATAAAGTAATGTAAGTAGTATATAAATATTTTTCTTTTTTAAAAGTGGTATTTAATGGTATTTAGTTTGGGCTAGGCGGTGTTTTGTATTTTTATCCGCGCAATCGATAAGCGAACTATCGCAACCATCGGCACTAATTGTATATTTCCACTGACGCTGGAATAAGTTCTTCTTTCATCTCTCTCTAGCACATATACTTCTTACGGAAGAAAAAGCTGTTAAAGCGGAATTTTGTAATTAATGCAGATGCGTGCCTGTGAGAAAATGCAGTTACACTTATTTCGAAAATATTAAGACTGAAAAATGATTTTAAATTAATTGAATTGATCAATTTTAAATGTCAAATTATTATATTTTAATAGAAATTATTTATTTAAAAATGATTTACATTTTACACCAAATAGTACATAGAGTATTACCATCTCGACTAATTTTTCCACAAGCCTTTTCAAATTTCCTTAAATTTAAATGGGGGCATAGCATTATAATTACATCGGGTGTGTCTTGGCCTTTAGTCGTGCTCCTATAAAAGAGTTTGGCCTTTGCTCAAGGCCTAGCAAAGTTTAAAAATGTTTTTGCTGAATTCCAAAGTATCAGTGTTAATCCTTTGCCTTTTCCTTAAACATTCTAAGGGACGCGATTATTGCCGGAACGATCTGTGTCCCCCAGGTGTCACTCACATTGGATGTGATGTGGTAAGTTATCTCTATTACGAATATAAAAACCCAATTTATATTTAAGTAGATAAACTATTAACCCATACACACACACAACGTTGAATGAAATAAATTAAAGGCCAAGGAATTTGGCCCCAAATGTCCTAACGATGCCAATGTATTAGCAGTCGACCAGGGTGTCAAGGAATCCGTGCTACAGGCGTTCAATTCGAATAGAAAACGATGGGCGTCGGGTAGCAGGGCGGCCTGTAAGATGGCCACAATGAGCTGGGACCAGGATCTGGCCAAACTCGCAGAGCTCAATGTGCGCCAGTGCAACGTGCATGACGATTGCCACAATACGGAAATGTATCCCTTATCCGGTCAGACTGCCTTCCTGATGTGGCACGCTGCCACGACGCAGTGGAACCAGAATCCTACGAACGTCCTCCAGCAGACAATCAATGGCTGGTCAGAGGCAGGCCAAGGCCAAATCACATTCGGGGAATTGCAAAACTTCACACCTGAGGTGCACCAGTAAGTAATTTTTGTTTGCATCTAAACCTTATTCATTATGCATTATGCGGCTATGACACTGTACTGAAAACGTGATAACTTAATTAATCAATTAGTTACTTAATTAAGCATTAACTCTAGGTGATGCACTCACAAGGAAGTGTCATAGCAGTAATGAATGTTTTAACAAAGCTTCGAATAAAAACTCTAGTTTGTGATTTTTTTTTAAATACATTTAACTATATTTTTTAAATTTCTTAATATTATTATTATTAAATATATGTATATATATATATATATAGTATGTATATTATTATTATAATTATATTTGTCTTGTTTTTGCTTTTTATTCATTACATTTTCATTTTCTTTACAGCAAATTTGGCCTCTTGACTCTATTGATTAATGAAAACAATTCCAAAGTAGGATGTGCCATAAGTACCTTCACACAAAACAGCACTCGTTACTACCAAATTGTCTGTAATTACGCCATACATAATGTCTATGGAACCCCCGTCTACACCCATTGCAGCGTCCCAGGCAGCGGGTGTCGCAACGGAACGAGTTCCACTCATTCCCCGATGTGTGCTTAGACCAGCTTTAAATCATTTCAAAGAACTGAAGCCATTAGGAAACGTGTTTTAACAAATATACGAGTACATACAAGGGCAGCGAAAAGGAGTACTTAATAATATATAAATCACACACAGATATTGTAATTGTAAAATGAATATTTTTATTATGTTAAAAAACAATAGCTCTGACGAATGTCGCATGAATGAAATATCTCACATGAATTTGTTTTGGTCCAGGACAAGGGGGACGACACTGGTCCATGGCACTGGCTTGGAATTAAGATATGCTAAGGACTTAGGTGGACCCTCTCTCTCCTGCTCTACTTGGAGATGAGGGTCTTGAAGACCGTGGGGCACTTGTGGGCCGGCAAGTGGCGATAGCAATAGGTCTTGATGGCATCCAGATCGATATCGGCATCCGGGGAGACAATGCAAATGACGCCGAGACGATGGCCCCACACCTTGTTCGGTATACCCAAAACGGCGACATCGTTGATGGAGGGATGCGAGATTAGGACCTTCTTGATCTCCGAACCATAGACCTTGTAGCCGCCCACGGTGAAGACATCGCTGATTTTGCTCAGGAAATAAAAGTTGCCATTCTGATAGGCACAAATGTCGCCGGTCTTGACGAATCCGTCGGGTGTCTCCTCCACTTTACAGCCAATTGCCTCCGGATCTATTTGCCGGCCATTGATGCCGCCGCCCAGTGAGCTGGACACCATGTCTGACTTGGCTATCTGAAGCTCACCAATGACGGTCTGTGAGATCGGCATCGCATCGCTGCCCAAATCCATGTCCGACTGGATGAGGCCATGATCCACATTGCCGCCAAGCTCATTCTTGCAGGTGATCAGCTCCATGCCCTTGCTGCTGATCAGTCGAGCGGTCACTCCTTTGAGTGGAGCACCCAGGGTGCCCGGACGATAGTCCTCATTATTGCCTTGAGTAGAGGAGGGGGAACCCGAGGTCGGAATCGGTGCTGGGGCTGAGGATGAGGACGAGTGTGTGGTGGTGGTGGTGGTGGTGGTATCACTGGCGGCGTTCATCTGATCATCCAAGGGTTGACCCAACACGAGGCCAGTCTCCACCATGCCATAGTACTCATATATATTCTGACCAGTAATCTCGCGCCAGCGCTGGAACACCGAATCCGGCAGCAAGGCATAGGCGGTGGCCATCAGGCGAATCCTCTGGCGGCAATGATTCAATATATACTCCACCATGCGGGAGTCCTTGGCGAACATCTTGTCGTATTCGGCAATCAGACGCTTGTACACAATTGGCATGGCCATGAAGATGGTGACCCGCTGCTTGGTCGGACTATTAATGCCCAGCAGGGCGCTCCAGGCATTATGGCCATCGAATTTCTGCTGCAATATGACCGTTCCGCCCACATTGAGGACGGCACCAACGGCGGCATTCATGCGATTCATCGACAGAATGGGTAACAGGCAATCCGAGGGCGAGAGGCGCCAACTGTCGATGAGGCAACGGACATGGGCATCGATATTGCGATGGGAGAGCAGCACCGGTTTCGGTAAATTCACCGAATTTGGTGTGTGGACCAGCATGGCCGGTGCTCCGGCATAAAAGTCACTAGGCAGCGTGCTCTCGGTGAGAAGGTCACCCTGGGTGCTCACCAGCTGCTTAACATACATCGAGGTGGAGGACACACTCTCCGCTGATGGTACAAAGCTATGATTTAGCACTATGGTGGCCGACTGCAAGCCCAGCGATATTTCCTGGGCCATTTCTTCGAACTCGGGCGTGGCTATCAGCAGCTTGGCCTTACATCCAGTGGCCTGGCGACGCAGCGTCTCGATGGGCTGTCCACATTCCAATGGCACGGCCACCTGGCCCGAAATCCAGCAGCTCCATTGGATGGCTATCCACAGGGCGTTGCTGGAGCAAAGGTAAGCCACATTCGAGAGCGAAGCACTGCCTGTGTGTGGGTGAAGATAAATATGGTTATTATAGGGTATAGAAATTTGTTATGGGGACTCTTGTTGTATGGATTTTTGCTACAAAATGAATTCCAATCGATATGAATTTTGGTATAGGAAGAGATAAGGGTCCATGAAAGGATCATCTAAAGGGATAGTCTTCGGGGAAGTGTATATTACTAGTTATTGAAGAGCAAAGATGATACAATTTTCCTAAATTCAATACAATCAATGTGAATTTCGGTACACGATGATTATGGAGCCTAAGAAAAGATCTTATAAAGACATTACCTACAGAAAGTTATATTTAATAGGAAGCTAAGAAGCTTTGAGACTTTAGTTTTTCCACAACCAATCAGATTCTTGTGAGTTTTACGGGGATAATATAAGCCAAGGAAGGATAATGGTGAAGCTCGTTTGATATATATATATCTTATTCGATCTTTATAGCTTAAAAATCGAAATCGAAATAAATATAAATGTTTCGCGTCGAATTGCGATTGAAAAGAACTTCTTACTTTTCGGTTAGAACTGATACGCAAACCAATGTTAACGTCCTACTCTAGTAGACTTATCCTAATTCATTTATCTACCTTCTTTTCGAATCGTAGAACTATGCTTGGTATTACTTTTATATATATAACATAATCCTTGAAAGTACTGACTTGTTAGGTCAGTTTACACTGAATCTCTGATTCCTCGACTCACCACATATATTCGAAATCTGTATGGCCAGACGCTTGGCCACCAGATAGAGCTGGAAGTAGGTGTACTCCCCGTTGAAATCCTTCACGGCAATCTCGTCCGGATAGAGCATGGCTCGCTTGAACGTGGGCACCACCAGGTTGCTGCGCACGTCCTCCTCGAAGCTGTGTCGCAGCTTCTCGATGAAGCCATCCTGCGGTTAATCGTTAATCGTCATTAATCAATCCCTTATCCTTGGGGTATATTAGTTCCCCATATTCATATATCAATCACTTACCTTATGGATCAGCTCGGCCGAGCAAAGGCGAATCAATGGACGCAGTCGCATATGTTGGCAACGGCGGATCAGCAGCATATCTTAGCTTTTTTTATTATTATTATTTGATATCTTATTATTTTTCTAATTAACACTGGGTGTAGTATTATGAGTGACGAGAGGCGGAGAGCAGAACTTAACTACGATTTTTCGGTGGCTATTCCGTTTGAAAAACCCAAAACGTTAGAATGATAATGCCTTTTAATTCAAGGCACACTATATTATTGGTTCACCGAAATACTAGGACTACGAAGATTTGTATGGGTTATACACAGTGTTATCGATAATAACAACAGTTATCGGTTCAACCACGAGTTTCCGATGACTATTTCGTTTGAAAATCAAGAACGCGTAAAATGAATATGCCTTTTTATTCAAGGCATACTTGTTTAGTTCTCAGAATTCTAGACTACTGAAAGGTTGTAGACTGTTATCGATAACAACCGTTATTGACACAAGTATTAAATATATTCAAATAAAATAAATACATTTGTAGTGTGAAAAGAACCACCGAAAATGGAATAATTCAAAAATAAAGTCCGTTTGGAAATTCACATAAAAAACAATAAATAAGTTATCTTTGGGAAAACAAAGGCGATAAATCGAGTTTTTAAGATGCAATAAATCGATTTTCCTTTTTGATATATCGGAATTTTGTAATCAGACAAATTAGACAAACTGTAGTACTTTATTTTTATTATAGCTCACTACTGAGTGAAACCTTTAAGCTGCTATTGCTGCGCTGCTTGTACTCTGCAGGCAAAGCTTAATTTAAAATAAAACTCCTTCGTTTCGTTCGATCTTTTTGTGGGTCTTTATTTACACAATAATAGGTTCGCAGACACAAAAAATAATAATTATACAATAGTCATAATCGTAAACGTAAAGTAAGTAAAAAAAATTATGTTATTTTCAAGTAAAATGTACGTCACAATTTTTATTTTGGTATTTTTTTTTACTCTTCATTCATTTTTAATACGTTTTTTTTTTTTTTTTGTTGTGACCTTTTGCATAATACTAAAAAAATATTGTGGTTATTTTTACGGATCTTGGCTTGAGAACTTGGAACGTGCACGGGGACTAAAGGGGTCTTGGGGTCTTGAAGTTCCACAACACTTAAAAACAAACACAAAAAAAAAAAAAAACACCTATATTTACAGTATCTGCTTTTTAGAAAGAAGTGTTTTATTGGAGATTTTTCGGGGTGTATATGGCATTACAATGTTGTTCCTATGGCAGCTATATAGGTGGTTAATATACGATTTATCATAAAAGAAAACGTTTAGGAATAACAATTCGAGATATGGCAGCGCAATACCTTATGGATGGATGGTTAATACGGAAAATAATTACAAATTTAATGGTTGTATCTCTTGGAATCGTAGAATATACAACAAAACACACATATAAATATATATAGTTTAAATACAAATTACACACATTTTGTGTTTAAATTGTGTGAGTTCTTTTCATTTGTGAGGATCTCCTCGGGTGCAAGTGGCGGTGGCAGTGTCTGTGCTGGTTACGAAATTTAACAATTCTATATAATAATCACAGGTTAATTTAACAAAGAATTGATAAACAAAGAGATTTAAAAAAAAAACGATTAAAATAGATGGCGGGGCTGTATTCGAATATTCTTTTTTGCGAGATTCTAATGGATTTTTCGCCATCCATTTCAATTTTTGTTTGTTTGTTTATTTTTTTGTTTGTTTGTTTTTTTTTTTAAGGCACCTTGGCAGTCTCATCTTTAGT
This sequence comes from Drosophila aff. chauvacae BK-2020, assembly GCA_018903765.1. NCBI lineage: Eukaryota > Metazoa > Arthropoda > Insecta > Diptera > Drosophilidae > Drosophila > Drosophila aff. chauvacae BK-2020. The sequence continues at coordinate 7,192,853 of JAEIGO010000395.1, read as the reverse complement.
TGCTTATTATTTAAATGCATTTTACTGGTTAAAAGTTGTTTTGCTGTTTTGTTGCTGTTTCCAATCTAAAACAATATACCAAAGGCAGTCTTTTGAGACAAAGTATCAAAATTGTATTCTATCAAATCAAATTGAAATCATTTAATTACTTTGTTTCAATTGCTTTAATTGGAATTAAAGGGTTTAGAGCCTTTAACTTGTTTAGCTTAGCTGTAGTAGTATTATTTCCACACGATAAAGTAAAATTTCAGTAATATTTAGAGAAAATATGCATGATCTTTTATCGATTTTTATCCCTGACTGCATTTATCGAAGACCGGTTAAGTACAGTTTTGCTCAAGAACTTGCATAAAAGTAGAAACACATAATTTCTGCTTTAGAAGTTATAACAAAATATGAATAGTTATAGTTAGGAATGGCTGAAAATATCGATAATTTAATAATGCATATAAATCGATATCCTCATATAAAATAAATCGATATTTTGTTTCATATAACGGACCAAAATAATCGGAAAAACAGACAAGACAATTTGAATATATATAAAAGTATTCCGATATCTTACAATAATTTCGATAATCTTACGTTAAATGCAATATTATTTTTATATATATTTTGAAAATTAAATATATTAAAATGTAATATATTTTTTGGATACAATATTCAGCACAATATTATTTCGGTCTTTTACTTTTGGATACACATACAACATCCCTAGCTCCCAGTTACTGTTGCCTTTACTTTATGACGTGTTTCATCGCGTTTATGGCTATTAATTGGAATTGAAAACAGCTTTAGTTTGGAATCATACTCTCTCCACACACAGACTGCACCGCTTTTTCAGCTTAAGTTATCAAATTATCATTTTCAGTCCCCGTTCCCAGTCCCCGTCGTTACCTTACACTCGCTTCGGCTTGCTGACGATCGTATAGTTGAGGCCATTATAGCTGCGATGATCAATTGCCGACGATGCTCCTGTTCCCGTTCCCAGTCCCATGCCCGTACCCGTACCGGTTGTTGTGGCTGCCTCCATGTTGCTATTGGAGATTCCCAGATTGTTGTTGTTGTTATTGTTATTGTTATTGGCTGTGCCAGTGCCAGATTTACGGAGGATTCCATAGCCAAGATGACTGTCGTCGGCCTTGCGAAAACTTTCCGTATCGGGACTGGCAATCAGCTCATATTCGTTGGGAGGCGGCGGACTGCAACGGATCCGATTGCCGGGCAGTGTCACATTCACAATGGTCTTGTAGCCACTGGAGGTCTTGTTGTTTGGCGACAGAAAGTCCAAGCGATCATAGTTGCCATCGGAGACAGCGTTGGCGTTGGCGCCAGCATCATTGCCCAGACCTTCGCCAATATCGATATCAATAATTTTGGGCGTGCCGCTGCTGGTAATCGAACGCTGGCGCACAAACTCCGTGGTATCGCAGAGTATGGGCATCCGTTCGCAGTGTCTGACATCACCGACGCCTCGAGTACGCCACGCCTCGGTTATATTCTCAATGCACTCGTAATCCCGCTCTGGGGGCTGCGCCGCCTCCTTGCTCTCATTGCGCAGCGGCAGATCAGGCGGTAAATCCGGCCCGGACACATCCGTGTCGACAATGTGGGGCTTGAGTATCACGGAACTGTTGTTATCGCTGGTGGCGGCGGCGGCGGCGGAGGATGTCGAGGATGTTGTTATGGCCACAGGCTCATATTTAACCATGTTCCTGTATTTATCACAATGTTGGGGTGTTGTTGTGGTTGGGCTAACTCCCATTAGGTTTCGAGGCGGCTTCTTGGGAATGCTGTGCGGCACGGAGAGTGTGACAGAGCCAGGAGCGGAGGGGGCAGGAGCTGTACCACCCACCGATGTTCCGGATAATGTTCCTCCAGAAAAGTTATTCAGCGAGTCATTCGAACTGATAAAGCCCCTCAATGAGATGCAACTTTGTGTGGAATTAATTTCAAACTCTCCGCCGCCAACGCTTCCATGTGGATTGCTCGAGGGTGACGGTGGCAGTGGGCTCCTTGAGCCCGGTTCCATACCTGCCGCCGCACTGAACTGATTCTCATTGCACTCCAGCGTGCTCAAGGTGCTGCTGTCGCCGCTAATCAGTTTCTTCATCGACTTCATCTTGGCGGACATGCAGCGGAAGACATCCTGCGGATTGGTGTGATCCAAGGTGAAGACACCCTCGCCGGTGGTGCATTTGCGGCCCGCCTCAAATGTGAACTTGCCATCCCGATAGCCATATTTGCGGATGAAGCGGTACGGCCACATGGCCACTGTTGCCCCCAAATCCTCGGATTTCAGTTGCAATTCCGTTGGCGTCATTTGGAGCATGTAGGTCTTGGGTTCGATGTTGCAGCGTATGGAGGCTTCCGATGGGATCAGTGTGATGATGAAGAGGCCATCCTGCAGGGATAATATTAGAGGGGGAATTAGTTATTATTATTATTTATAATTAATTTTGGTATCGAGGCATGGAGGAAACTTTTGATATAAAATAAATAACTGCATCGATATTTAAATTCAGATTTAATATATAAATCGATATTAATCGATAGATTAATGAGGCATAGGTCAGATTCTTTCGATATATCTTTACTGCATCGATATTATAAGGCAGATTTAATAAACAAATCCATAATTTAACGTTGCAATATATTTTATCTATAATACACAAATTTTAATGTTAAATACAATATTTTTCGATACTACAAAATTCGATACATTATTTCAATAAGAGAATAACCTTTGCTAAGTTCAAAAATGAATTCAAGCAATTTTTTGTTTATCAAATTTGGTCAAGAAATGTACAAGGCTAATAAAAATTAAATGCGTAGCAAGAAAACTTCGTTTGAATGTCTCAGGCAAATATAGCACTCGAGACTTGCTTGTATAGAAACAATAACTAGACTAAACAATAACTAATTTAATAAATAATTACACTCAAAATCAATCCCAAACTTGATAATAAATTACAAAATAAATCGCAAATCAGTGGGATTGAAGAGTAATAATTAAAGAATTAACAAGCGTTAAGCCCAAAATCGACACGCCCCAGTAAAATGTACATATATACATATAAGCAGAATCATCACTCACAAAGGAGCTGCAGTAGAGGTCATTGTCCTCCTCGATAGCCCCGCCAATGCCGCCCGATGGCGAGGTGTCACAAAAGGCAACGGTCTGCAGGGCGGTGATCCAATCCTTGAGCTCCTCCTCGCTGCCCGTGCTCAGGGTTAATGTGCCATGACGCTTCACAATGTGAATGAGGCGGTCGGGCGGCGGCTCCTGGGTGATCTTAACACAGTTCTCAAGGGTGAAGATCTTGGGATTGCGGTCCTCCTTGCTCTCGCACATCTCCAGACGGGCGATACCATGACGGCTGGCCTTGAACAGTAAACAGTACCGATTGCATGCTTTCTGCAGTAAAAGATATTTAAATTTTTGGAATTAGCGATTGGTAATAAAATAAATACTACTGCTAATAATTAATAATAATATTAACTCAACTTAATTTTGGTATTAGGTAACGTTTTCTGTATATGCTTGTTTTCTTATTTTTGTGAGCGAGAAAAGGTTTGAATTTCAAAAATAATCGTTAATCGATTTCTACATAATTCGGCCGCCTGATTGAATTGCAAACTGGAAGGGTATAAAAGCTTCGGCTTTCCATTAGCTTCCCTTCTTGTCTAGTATAAAATTAGATTAAAAGGGCTTAAAGGATGAAGTATATTAAAAAAAAAAAAATAATGAAATACAATTAATTTCCCTTCCAAAGGGATATCTATTATATCTATCACAGGCCGAATCCTCATCGTACTTGCCTCTTCCAGGCTCCCCCCGTTTCGTACCCCTCTTTTTGCCCATTTCGCTCTCACTCTTTTCGCTGGCTCAAGAATTTCCTGTCCGCGCATAAACACAAATACCATCAAACCGACATGAATCGCCCAGCTGTGCGTGTGATGTGTGTGCTCAGAAATAAATGCGGTCAAAATAGTAGAAACTCTTTAAATATTATATTGTTCAAAGCTCAGAAAAAAAAAATAATAAAAATTACTGAAAATACAACCAAATTTAAATTGGAAAAAAAAGCGAGGTATTATATTTGTTATTTAAAGATTGCACTTAATAAATTGTTATATCACAGTATTTAAATTATTAATAATTAACATGTTTTACCGAACTTTATAAGAAGTAATAAAAACGCTTTCTACAAAAGAAAACGCTGCGGAGCTAATTTCAAGTATTTCTCTTATTTATGTGCATCTTTGGTGCTAATTTTATGACCACAACTGTCTATGTTGCTCGCGATCATGCTCTCGCCGCTCTTCTTCCTCTCCTTAGAGCTCTCTCTCTCTCTCTGTCTACCGCTGCCACCCTTTCTCACTCCCACTCGCAGAGGGAACTTCATTTGTATGCAACAAGTACCAGGGCACGACGCAGACACTCACACAATAGCCTGTAAGTCCTGTTTATCGAAAAATTACTACGCACTTGAAAAATATATCAGAATTTCCAGGAATTTCGAGAACTTTAAAGGAAACGAAAGGCGTGAAAACTTCCAAGCGAAATACAGAAAACCCGGGTTTGTTTTTTGTTTTTTTTAAATGCTTTTTTGGCAATTTTCCATACCTTTTTCGAGATGCGATTTAGCGAAAATCCAGTTTGGGTCGGCACATTAAGATATCCAGCCAAAACAGGTATTTCAACATCCATTCTGTGCTCCACTCCTCCTCCACCTCCTCCTCCGCCTCTTCTCCTTCGCCCTCGTTCCTTCTCTCTCTCGGTCTCGGCCTCTCCTTCTGCGATCTCGTCTAGTCTCTTCTCTCTCACACAATGCGCCTCCGACTCCGAGTCCGAGTTTTTACTGTATTTGTTGTTGCTGCTGCAGTTGCTGGCAATATCTGGAGTTTTGCGTTTATCATCCGATTTTCACAGTTTCCGATCGTTTCGCGCTGTTCTTTTCACTGGCCTGGCGATCGCCGGTCATATTTGCATCGCACGGCGAACGCGAAGATTTAAAAGCGCAGCCGCAGCACAAAAAAATCATTGACAAAAAAAAAACGAGCAGAGGCACGTCGACTTTATTTATTTTATCGCTAAATTATCGATGGCACTATCGATGCACGATCTACGAATTTGAGTCTGGCCGTGCATCGATTGTCTTTGAACTATCGCAAAAGACGGGGAAAAAGGTTTCAAAAAAGAAGTTCAAAGGGTGAGGAACTAAGCTAAAAATAATGTACACAGAAAACGTGTTGTAAAAGACGTAAATAAATAAAAGCCGTAAATAGAAAAAACGTATTCTAAATAATGTATGTGATAAACAGTAGATTCAACCAATATTTCGTAATAAAATAATTAAAAAAAAACACAATTCTGAAAGGGGGCGGAACATTGCTAGACATTAAACGATATTGTTGTACAATCCCAAGCGGCAACCCGATAGGTGGAAAACATAGCTCAACAGTGGCACCTTGGAACTTCCAAAAATAATCGATAGTTCAGAACTCGGCTAAGATTGAAATTTTATTAAAAATATTTAAAAGATACAAAGGAAGTGAACTTTTTCTGGCAAATGGTATTTCACTAAAATTTTAAATTTTTAAACTTTAGGTGTACTGAACGTTTACCTAATTTTATAAATAAATAAAAATCGCACTTTGGCAGCACACAATTAAAATGCCTATCGATAACATGGTCAGTGCCATCACTATTACCAAAACGTATTGTGCAAAAAACTAAAAAAGCAAAGAGAAATTTAAGCAAAATACTGGAAGCATGGCCCACGACCGCGAGGTGTTGCGTATGATCTGGGAGGGCCAGATAGGCATCTGCTTCCAGGCGGACCGCGACGAGATCGTGGGCATCAAGCCGGAGCCCTTCTATTTGATGATATCGCGACTCAGCTACTTGCCCCTGGTCACCGACAAGGTAAACAATGCACGCCAAAAAGGCACAACTGACATATAAAACGCTGCATTTTCCTTGTGTTGCAGGTTCGCAAGTACTTTTCCCGCTACATAACCGCCGAGCATCAGGACGGCGCCGTTTGGTTTGACTTCAATGGAACGCCCCTGCGTCTGCATTATCCAATTGGTGCGTTGGACTGACTTCTAATTCCAATTGGATGATATTTCCAATTGTTAAATGATTATTTCTTGGTCTCTTCACCTGTGCAGGTGTCCTGTACGACCTGCTGCATCCGGAGGAGGACAGCACGCCCTGGTGCCTTACCATACACTACTCCAAGTTCCCCGAGGACACGCTCGTCAAGCTGAATTCCAAGTATTTATCCAAGAGAAACGCTTAAATCATACATATATATTCGCAAATTTTTGATTGGTTTCTTAACTAAAATGGTTTTGGTTTGGCTTTTAAGGCGGATTTCCAGTAGGAACAGCTATTTAAAGCTTTAATTTATTAAATAATTATAGTAAAGCTAGTTAAAGTTTTTTGAACTTTCGAAAATCAACTCCTTAACTTAACTATTTAAGGGAATTTTCACAGAAACCGATTTTAAAAATGTTTGTTAATGTGTAAATGTGTACATAGCAAGATAAAATCAAATTGTAGCCTAGTTTTTAAATTAATTTTCTGCATTTTCCCTAAATAACTCTATTATTCAGGGGATTTCCATGGGAACAGAGTTTAATAATGTTTTTTTAATTAGTTAATATACAAAAAGTGGTGCAAATTAAGTTTCAATTAAGTTTATTTTTAAAATTTTCCGTAAAATGTGGTCTAAAGCTGTTTTTTTAGCTATGAAATTATATTATTTCTTCAATACACAAAGTTCGAAGTAATCCTATAACGACTGCTTCTGAAGATTATTTTCCATATAGGATTTAACATGCTAGATCCCAAGTTAAGTTAATTGTAAAAGCTGAATCATTTTGAAACCTATAAAATCAAAGAGAATACCTAATTCAAACAGTTAAAAAAAATTAATATTAAAAACCCAAAATACTAAAACATTTCTATTGTAAAAACCCTTTCAGGGAACTGCTGGAATCCCATTACATGTCCTGCCTGAAAGAGGCAGATGTCCTGAAGCATCGCGGCCTGGTCATTTCGGCAATGCAAAAGAAGGATCACAATCAACTGTGGCTGGGCCTGGTCAATGACAAGTTCGATCAGTTTTGGGCCGTCAATCGTCGACTGATGGAGCCCTATGCCGACCAGGAGTCCTTCAAGAACATTCCCCTGCGTCTCTACACGGACGATGTGAGGATGATATGCCGCCGCAGTGTCAGTTCGATTTCGGTTCGATTAATGGATTTTCCTTTTATGCCTTTCGCAGGACTTTACGTACACCCAGAAATTGATATCGCCGATCGGCGAGGGTGGACACAAAAAGAGTCTGGCCGATCTGATGGCCGAATTATCGACACCTGTGCGCAAAGCCGGTGAGTTATCTCTACTCTTCTCCTGCTTCTTCAAAAACACAAAAAAAAAAAAAACCTAACCGAACCGAAAACAGAACCTAAAGTAGAAAGACCCATTGTCTCTCGCTGCCAGACGCAGCGTCTCTTGGAAATTAGGGAAAAAGGTGCCAGTCAGTCTGGCATGGCCAAGTGGTTGTCTATAACCCTCCCCTGCTCTTCCCTCGCCCTTCTCTCTGACTTATTTATTTTTCTATTGAATAACACAAACGAGCCAAGCCAAGAGCCGATGCCGAGGCCGAAGCCGAAGCCGAAAAATCCGCCCTGCGGCACACTCATTCTTCAATTCATCAATGTCCCTCTTTTGTCCAGACAAAAAAAAAATATATAACCAAAGAAAGGAAAAAATGTACAGAGGAGGGGAGAGGAACGGTGGAAAACAATGCCCCCGGGGTGGAAAAGCGAACCCGGAGCGGATCGGAACGGATCGTATCGGATCCGTAGCAGCAGGCAGGCAGGTCTCTCGGCCTCTTGGCCATGGCCCAGAGGCATCAACGTTCAGGTTGGTCCATTCAAACTCGAAATGGAATGAAAAATGCATATTCTTTTTGTCTGGAAAACGATTTGATTTTTTTTTTCGGGGCATCAAAAATAACACTTGGCGAAGCAGCATAAAATAAGCCTTAGCTCTGATAAACTTCAATTTAAAAAGAAGTTAATGCCAGCCATTAGCTTTACGATAAATAAATAATACTAGTAAAACCTTGAAGAAATTGCACCCAAAAGCAGTGAAATATATAACTACAAGTTCGATTTATTTTATACAGAGTAATTGTAGAGATTAATTGAGATTAATTGTAGGATATGATAAATCGACAATAATAATATCGAAGTAAGGTTCAATATAAATACCCTAGATTTATCGAAAAATATCGCATTTAATGTTAAAATATCGATAAAATCGAATAAATTTCGTTATTTGTCTCATTTTCCATTTTTTTTTTCTATATAATGCACAAATTATCAATTTATCGCACATGCATGTATCAAATATCAATTTATATATACTTTTTCTCTACATTTTGATCTATCTATACCACCAACTGTATAATATATGCAAAAACAGGTTTTAAAACCTGAAAATAGCTCTTTATTTCATAATAAATATTATGTAGAAATAAGACCTTACATATATCAAAAATAATAAGACAAGAAGAAGCAAAAAGCTCAACAAGAAATATTGATAAATGATGGATACAAACAAAAAATAGCACACTTAAATATCAGAACAAAACCGTGGAAATTAATATAAAATAAAATAAAAAAAATCGAATTATATTCGTTGCAACGGATAAAGAATAATTCTTTAAAAATATTTAAAAATAGTCTGACATAAAAAAAAGTTAAGGGAAATATTTTCAATATTAATTAAATTGTGAGCTAGGAGAGATTAATATTTTTCTGAATTCCAATTATAAATAAGGCTTAAAAACCCTTTCCAAAATAAGATTTTAAATGTTTTATAGACGATTAATTAAGCGTTCTATAAATAATACTTTATAGTAATAATACATTAAATATAGCAAGGTGATATTTTGGTTAAAATTATCCACTAAAGTCTCCACAAAGCCCCCCACAAACCCGCTGATGCTGTCCGTTTGCTGATCGGCTGACCTGCGGCGCCGGCAACAAGAACAAGCGAGACAGAGGGAGAGAGAGAGAGAGAGGGAGATATTGCGCACACGATGCAGAGCGAGATAGCAAGCGCACTCGAGGTGGCAGTGAGAGAAAGAGAAAGAGAGAGGCAACAAGTTGCAACTGCAATAGAGAAACTCCCACTCCATGATGCCACGGCTTAGGTGCAATAATAGCATTTGGGAATTCCAGAGACGGACAAAAGGCGGAACTAAATACCTGCGGCTGGGATTTACGAATTATATTGTGAGGGACTGCACTTCGGGCACTTCTTCGGGCTCTGTTTCCATTCAGAGAGTTTTCTGCTTCTCCTTCTCCTTCTCCTGATTTTTTTTTTTTTTTTTTGTTTTTCGTCCATATGGTCCTCCTGTGGCCGATGCAGGTTGGGTATTTCCCAGGTGTTCTGGCCAGATCTCTCTCCCTTGTTGAGGTGTGAAATTTGTATTTGCATGCTTGGCACGGCAACCTCGCCGATGATCCAAGGAATTTCCCATTCGTGAAAAGGTGAGAGATTTGAGGAGGACTCTTAAAACAATTGAGCAAGCAAAGATGGACACCGAGCACCGTACGTAGACACGTATTTTCCCAAAGGTCACATGTTCGGCTTCAAGGCGTCCTTGGTGCAAGGTAGCCTCGGTACCCTAGGGACAATCGGTAACCATCAGGACTCTCATATCAGGACTCTTGCTCAGCAGCACGCCTGGCTTAAGTGGGCCAGGCCAAGGCAATCCCCTGACATTCACGGGCTTCGATACATCTCTCTCTTTCTCTCTCTCTCCCCCGGAAGATCTAGAGAGCTTAGGGATCCTGGGGATTTAGCAAGTTAAAAAGCAAGCTTACTTTAACAGCGAGTAAAAGTATTTGTTTACATCCCTAATTTTATTGCTTGTAGTTAGGCAAATTTTATTTGTATTGTTATTTATGGTTTTTTCACTTAATCAAGAAATTAAGAAGGGATTGCATACTACCCCTACTTTCCATTTTAATTAATTTAAGCTTAATAACCCTAACCCCTATAACCCTTTCAAAGTATTTCTTTGTTTAATAATAACAAATAATAAAATAATATATAAAATCCTAAAACCAACAAGGAGTGAATGGGTTAATTTATAATAAATAGTTGTCTTAATTTATTTTAAGATAAATATAAACCTAATATATCTAGTATGTTCATATTTCCATGCAAAAAGACAAAAGGAAAACTCTCCCGTTCGCTACCAAACATAAGCTTGGAGAGCAAAGCGAAGACGAGAGGGAAAGAGAGAGAGAGAGAGAAAATTGCTAATGCTATTAAAGCAAGACCCCCTTGGAATATTATCCCCCACAGTCATATAAACATCCCCAAAGTTCCCTTTAATCTCTATTTACTGCCCCATCTTCTTCTTGTCTTCCGACAAATCGATTGAAGAATATCTTAGGCTCTTTTGCCTTGGAAACATGATCAATTTCTTCAGCTTCTTCTTCATCGTGAAAGAAGAGGAGAAGGGGGAGTAGGAGGATTGATATAGAAGAGGGGGGGCAGCGGGCGGATAACGATTGCACGTAGTGTTTGTGGTGCGTGCATTTTCATAGAAAATCGTATTTAAATTGAAATGAAATTCAAATATACAATGCAGCCGCTTCGTCTCTCGTAGTTTTTCAGTTTTTCTCTCGTTCTTTTCGCTCCCCCACTCCCGTTTCCAGTCGGAACGTGGAAGGTTCAAAGTAGATGCGATTCCAAGAAATCAAAAAACAAAAAACACAAAAAAAAATCAAGGAAAGGAAAGAGGAAGACGCAGCAACAGCAGAGGAAGAAGAAGAGGTAGAATCTAAGACGCGTCAAAAATAAAAGAAACGCATTTCTTTTGGCTTTGCCTTTGGCTCATGCGCCCCCCTCTCCCTCGATCTCCCTCACCTTCTGCCGCTGCTTCTCCTACTCTTCCTTCTTCTTCTTCTTCATCTGCTCCTGCTGCATTGGCATTCGCTTCATTTGTTGTTGTTGCTGCTGCTGATGCTTTCATGATTTGCCGCCGGCAGCGCCGCCAACTTCTCTGTCCGCGCGTCGCCGGAAAGCAGCAACAATAAAATGCAAGTGCCGTTTCAGTGTTGCCAGGTTTGACCAACCAAAAAAAAAATTTTGGCAAGAATTTACATTTATGTACAACAAATATCCTTGTGAAAGAGGACAAAGAGCTAGATCATGGGATATAATAACGGTGAAAAGTTTTCTCCCAACTTTTTGCGTGAGAGGGGAAGAGAGTTAATTAGTTCTTCTCAGTGCTGTCAGAGTTTAAGATGAAGCTTATTTTTTAAAACAAAAATTATTTTATATACATATATGTGTATGTACACTATTATATGCACCTTAGCGTAAGAATTATTTGAAAGAGACTTATTATTATTATTAAGCTAATTGTGTGGAAAAAGCTACAATATGGCGGGGAAGGAGCCAAAGCTGTCTGCACTGCTGGCTGTATGGCTCCGTGTCTCTGTGTGTGTGTGTGCTATGCAGGCTGCAATGTGTTTGTGTTTGTATTTGTGTAGGGTGCTCTCCCACTCTCTCTCTGTCTCTTCTACCTCTCTCGAATGTGTGAAAAGGAAGTTCTGAGATATCACCTCCGCTTATTTGTATTTACACCTTCGCCGGCACCTCGTTCCCCGCCTCCTACTCTACTCCTCCTCCTCCTCCTAGTATTCCTCCCCACCCTCTTTTTTTTGTTTTGCTTTTTTTCGCTGCACTCCAAAACTCCGGTGAAAACGGCGGCGCACGGAAATCGCACCTCAATGTTTATCACTCTGCTCGCCCTCGCTCTATGTCTTTCTCCCTCTTTCTCCTTGGCATCTCTTTACGGCCTCTCCTTCCCCTTGCTGCTACCTGCCGCCTCGCCCCACTCCACTCCATCACACTCGCATCATCGTCGCATTTGCTTAGTCCCATTTCGACACATTTTCGTTTGCATTTCGTCAATCAGACAAACAATGGCAACCTGCAAACTGCAACCTGGACTGCCCATTGTGTGTGTGTGTGTGTGTGTGTGAGTGCGTGTGCGTGCGAGGTGTGCGTATGCAATGGTGTGACAATTGGCCATGCCACGCCCTGCTTTTTGGGTGGGCTACGGGCAGCTGTGTGTGTTTTATTTACATAAATGTTTTTTATCTAACATTTTAGTGAAAAACTGATAGATTCAGTATTTTAGATACTAGAGCAAATTAAAATTACTTATGAAAATTAACACTATACTCATGGGTTCATTTTCAATTAATTGATTTATTTGTATATATTTTTTTTTTAATATATTTATTTTTTGCATTATATTTCTCCCATAATAAATAACCCCATCCTCTTTACTGCAATTGTAGATCAGTTCTGAGATTTGGTTTCCTCTTCCTGCCTCTCTTGGCACCCACTTAATTATCCACTTTTATCCATTGATTTTTTTTCCTTATTCGTTTGTTCTCCCCTGGACTTTGTTTGTTTTTCCGTCTGGTTGATCGGCAATAATCAGTTGCAATCTTCAATTCACAACTCGGGGACTGACTGCACCGTCAACGAAATTCGTTGAAATTCGTTTCGTTTTTATTTCCTTCTTCCCCTAGCTCCCTACCGGAATTTCCTTCCTTACTCTGTAAGCGGCATGAAAATAAACCGAAGCTGAAATTAAAATTGAAAAGTAAGACAAACAGAGAGGCAAAAAAACAATTGATTAGCACTTTTTAGCTGGCGTCACGTCACTGAACTGCAAAAATGTCATTTTCCCACTGCAAGTGGAACGTTTGGAATTGGAACGGTTGAGTTGGATTGGGTTGATTTTTGTTGTTTTTTTTTTCAGCCCAGTTTCTATATTGTTTTCTTTAATGGCTTTATGGGAACACAATCTATTAAGTGATTATAATGATGATTGGGGCTGGAACTGGTGCCTTATCAGAGGGATCGGTGGAACGATTTTTGTTTATTTTTAGCTATGAGCTATACACCATGTCATTCCCTCCTGGCTCCACGTTTCACGTTTTTTTTTTTTTGTGTTATTTTCATCCCCCCTCCTCATTTTCGTTGCTGACGACGACGATAATAAAAAATGGGATCAATAAATTTTCAGACGGTTTGGCGCCACTTGGCGCGCGCGCAAGGGGCGCCCCTGACTGCCTGTTCTTATGCTCATATTAGCGGGGAAGAGAAAAAAGAGAGAAGAGAGAGAGAGAGATAAAGAGAGGGAGGAGATCATGTTTGGTGTCGCATAAATTTTCTTAAATTTTAAATACTATTTAATATAAATCTATCAATATTATTTATACACCCTCTCATATATATTCTTCATCATCATCAACAGCAGAGTCGATCTAGCCTTGTCCGCTAAAAAAAAACAGCCATTTCTTTTTTTTCAATTTGAAGTTAGTTTTTTCTATTTTGAAGTATTTTAAAATTTTCTACAAGTACTAATGACTGTATTAATTGCTTTCATGTCATAACTAATAACGCCTCGTTAAACCATTTTTATTATAATCATAAATGTAATCAGCATTAAGCTACAGCTAGAAGTTGTTTCATTCTGAATGTAAACATGTATACATTTGTACTTACCAAATTTATTATTATTATTATTTTTATAATTTCTTTTATCCCCTTTTAAAAGACACCTGATCATAACGCCGCCCCTGAAATTGCCTTCGCGGCATTTATTTTATTTTTTTCTTGTGGGTAGCTCCATTAGCTTTGGTCATTAAACTCGTGACTTAAGCGGAATGAAATGGAATGGTAACGAAACGAAACGAAATGAAACGGAAAGGGGAGAGGGGAGAGGGGGGCTCTCACTTTGGGCATGAACTCGCGCCCCGTTGCACAAAATCTTATCTGCAACAAACGCTCATTCGCCTCCCACCGTATATAATCAGCCATTATCAGCACCCTCTATATATACTATATAAGAACCAATATCAACACCGACTGACTCGCCATAACCCACGACGACGCCGGCGATTGGCAATCGCAATAATGGCACTTTTGGAATCGGTGATCGGCAATCTATAATTACAATTCATATGCTAAAATTAAAAATGACGAAATTTCGTCACAAAACATGATTACCAACAGAAAAAAATACAAAGAAAAAGAAAAATAAAAGAGGAGAGAAAACACTTGAAGATAAGGCTCTGAAACTCAGATTTCCAATAGTCCAATTCCGTAGAGAGTTGTCCGCCTCTTCGCTAATCTTTTATAGCTCGGAAATCGATCATGATCCCCTGTTTATATAGCACAAGCGGTCTTATCTCTCGCTTTAAGTAATCCCCTGGCTGATCTCATTCATTATAATATAAGCAATATATTCACTCATTAATAAACTATATTGATTGGCGGCTTGCTTTTTACATAATTGTAAGGCTCTAATGGGTATTTCCATTAGGATCATTATAGTATACGAGTATATAGTAAGGATATATGAAAATGTAATAATTAAATGATCAATCATTGTAGAAGATTTCCTATTCCTATTAACTCCTTGGGGGTTTCTCACGGATTATCAGGCTTGTTTCGGCGGTCTAATTACTTTGAACATTTAGTGGGTCTTAGGAATGATTGATACTTTGATTATGAAAAGTATTAATAATATATTTGAACGGGCAAAACAAAAATAGAAACCCCAAGAGGCTATATCTATATTTATTAATGCTAAACCCAGGCATTTGTGGTTTTTATGAGGGATTTAAATGCATTAATCGATTGCACAAGTCCGATATCATATCTTAAACATTGATTTATCGAATTTTTAAATATCGAATAATATCGATCAAATATTAATATTTTTGAAAAAATATATCATACATATCGTGCTTAGCAACAATAAAATTCGATTTATATAATTATAAAATATATATAAATATTTATAAAATACCAATACTTTAGCAATTTGAGATTCTATATACCGCATCTTCATCCCTATTATCCCTATTTCCAGTTGGATGTCGCACCCATGGCATAGATCTTCACGAGGAAACGCAGCTGCAGTGGATGTCCGAGCACCTTAGTTATCCCGACAATTTCCTGCATTTATGGGTGGACTACAAGGATATCTAGTCCTGCCTCTATTTTGTATATATATCTATATATATATAGTATTATATATATATACACCCAATGTTTGCCCCCAGTCCGCGATTAAGTGTATGTGAGTTCCCACGTCTGCGTGCAATTCTATTTTTTGATTCCAGCAAATCCCAGGGCGATCCTCATCGATCGATATATATATATATATATATATATACATATGTATATATATTGAACTAAAGTTAAGCTTAAACCTTATGTAATATTTATGATATATGCCACAGCATTTAACAGAGCGAGCAGCGCAAACCAAACGATTACTGGAACTACCCACTAAACTAATAATACCAATATTTATACTTATATCTATTATATACAGTCGAACTTCTTCATGAAAAAAAAAAAAATAGAAAAACTATTATTATTCTACCCTTGCCTTATGTTAGCTTTATTATTGTTTTTTCTTATGTTTTTGTAACACTTGCAAACATCACGCGACTTTGTATATTTAATTTATATAAGCTATTTTTTAATGACTGTAATCAAAAAAATATATAGATACGAATTTCAATAGTATTTGGCATTTCATTTTATTAGGGGGAGAGATATTTATATTTATTTCGAATTTGTTTAAATAGTTTTATAGTAGCTTTTATTTAGTTAACGGTTCCCCTATTTTGTATATCATTTTAGATCTTTTTTATTTGTGTATAATTTTTGTAATCTATATTTTTTTGTTTTAGGTTTTTTTTTTAGATCTCTTTGTTCTTCTTTTTTAAACATTTTTATTATATATTTATATTTTTTAGATCTTTTTGTTTGGTTCTAGTTCTTGAAAATGATATATATTTAGGACCACAAAATGCCATAAAATAAACCGAAGCTCGACTGTATATAGTCGCCAAGTGATCGCTGGATCGCTGGCCATATGTTCATCGATCAACCTCCATTAAGCCGCCGGAAACTGGCCCAAGCCCTGCACTAACTTAAACGAACTAAAAAACTACCCAAAATAAAAAAAACCTCGCTGGGTTATCAATTTCGGTCGCGATTTATCCGCCTGTCAAGATAGCAACAGAGAAATTGGTCTAGAACCTGGACGGAATTGGAATTGGGTCTGGACGGGGTTCCTATAGCCACTGCCGTATCTATATCTGGTCTGGGTCGACCTTACACAATATGTTTTCCACCAAGCCGGCGAAATCGATGATCTTTTTTGTTGTTTTTCACTCTTTTTTTTTATTTAATGAATTAAATTTTGTATTTGAAGAGCATCGATTTGACACTGTCAAGCATAAAAAAAAGAAACCAACACTTATTCTATAATTAGTTTAGGTTTTTTTTTTTTTGCCCACTCGAGAATGATTTATTCGATTGTTATTTGTACCAAAAATAAACTGCAAAATCTGATTAAATAAAAACAGCCAGAATTATTAGTACAAATGGGGCGGGTGCTTACTATATCTCGAAAGGGCATCTGATGGATCCGCCAGAGTGCGTCCGTAACATTGATGGATCCCTTGCCCGGCCTATCTGATTGATCAGCGATTTCCAGTTTGGGGGGAATGGGGTTTTCTATGGTTTTAAATCATTTTTATGTGAAATTTAAATTGAATAAATAATGTAATATTTAAGAGGTGTTTATGATCTCAGAAACTACCTGCATATTTTAATAAATTTTAGAACAATTGTTGAACGAAAAATAGTACATAAAAGTGATCTCAGTGAGTGTCTAGTATTTTTATGATTTGCCTGCATATTTTCATAACTTTTAGATCAATTGTTGAACTAAAAAGAGTTCGTATTGCGAATAAAATATTTATTAATTTAAATTTAGGTTTTTTTTATTTGATACAAATGATCTCAGAAATTGGGGATGGATTGCCTTCACATTTTCATAAATTTTATATCAATTTTTAAACTAAACATTTACTTATATCATATTATAGATTTATTAATTAAAATAATGTAGTTTTTAATAATTAAAATATGATCTTAGAAACTACGGATCCAGCTTATAGTATTCTAAATATTTATGTGTATGTTTTAGTCGTTTTTAGAATAAGTTTTGAAATAAAAAGAGTTAAAATTAGCGTTTAATTTTTGTATTAAGTATAATAAGACTCGTAACCTCGAAACATACATAATTATATTTAAATATTTTAGATATAATCGAAAATGGTACAGTTCATACCTAAAAAAAAAAACAAAAATCATTCATATAACATGATTATGTCACGATCGTTGCCGTCGATCGGATCGCGCGAGATCCGTTCCTGTGATTACAACATCGCGGGTGCGCAAAAACTTGCCCGATCGATAGCAGAAGGTATATATTTATATATATGTACATAAGGTACACTAGGTACTTGCAGGTACCTAATATATATATGGAGACGGAGGCGGTGGCGGTGGCGATCTTGCCATCTGCAAAGCACTCGCGACTCGAGACTCGAGACTTGGGACTCAGGTGAAATCTGTTCCCGCGCCAATACAATCCCTTTCCGCCTGCTCCCTTTTCCCGTATTTACTTTGTAAAATTTTTGGCTGCCTGCAAATCAAAATATATATTTATTTATTTTATTTTTTCTACAATCGAAATTTGTCACGTGGCATCACAGAGAAGAACCTCATACATAGCAGAGAAAAAATAACAAAAAAAAAGGGGGAAAAATAGAAAAGAAAAGAAAAGAAAAGAAAGCGAGCAAAAGTTTACACGGCAACGCGCTTCGACGAAAACAACACAAAAATAAATCGAAATTTTGCAATCATCTGCGAGATCGGTCGCTCCTCCCACTGTCCCGCGATCTGGCAAATGTGTATGGTTTTAGTTCTGGTTAGGTCATATTCCACCCCTGAGAGGGGTCTCTTCCCCAGCTTCCCCTGTTCCATTGGCACTGTTCCTTTGGAACTGTTCCTTTGCCACTGTTCTTTCAAACTTCC
Organism: Drosophila aff. chauvacae BK-2020; assembly: GCA_018903765.1. Taxonomy (NCBI): domain Eukaryota; kingdom Metazoa; phylum Arthropoda; class Insecta; order Diptera; family Drosophilidae; genus Drosophila; species Drosophila aff. chauvacae BK-2020. The sequence continues at coordinate 7,174,813 of JAEIGO010000395.1, read as the reverse complement.
TTGGCTTAAGTTTCTTTTCTCTTAACCTATACCCTGCTCTTGTCTTTTGTCGATTTTCCTCTGCTAAAGTTTGTTCAGATAATCTTCGTCTATGCAGATCCTGTGCCCAAGTGGTCAGTGTTCGTCGACCACTGTTCCCTTCTTACCGTTCCTCTGCCACTGTTCTGCCACTGTTCCTTTACTTGCCTGTAATAATGCCTTCTATTAATACCTCGTTTTTAATACATATTTTGATATGAGATTTCCTTAAGAATTTAGCTATAATTATCATTTCCTTTTTGTTTCTTTCCCATTGGTCCGTTTCCTTTTAACAATAACAAACTTTTATGTAACTTTATGTATCTTTTTAATGGTCTCTTTTTTGAGAGATTATCTTAGATCTGAATGCAAGTTCCTTTCTGTTCCATTCCCTCCATTTCCTGCTTTTCTACTTACTTCCGTTATTGTTTCTATGACGTGTTTATTTCCAATTCGTTTCTTACTTCGTTGCTTTCCATTCTGTTCCTTAATATTCCATTCGTTTCTTATTTTGACCTTTTTAGTAAAATATTTGTTGTTCTTTATATATTTTTAATTGGAGATAATTCAATATTAATAGAAACAGAGACAGGGATCTGTATCAAAGTTTACTATATTTTCGGTAGGATATCAAGCGAAAATTGATCAAAATTGACCAAATTTTTAATGTGATATCGAGAGCACTACATTATTGAACTTTTCCTTTCGATATACATCCCTTATCCCAAAGGGGGCTCCTCCCTCATCTCCCCTCCTATCCCTCTCTCTCTCTCTCTCTGTCCACAAGTGTCGCAAAAATTCTTTAGTTTTTCCCTCGGCCAAGGCAGAAGAAGCATGGAAAGCGCGTCAAGTGAAAAACAATGACTCGAGAGCCTAACCCCCCTGCCCCTCTTGAGGAAAAAAAAACAAAAAAAAACAGCGATCCCAAGCCCCAAACCCATCGGATACCATCCAATTCGATCGCTGCTGCTGCTGCTGCTGACGATGATGTGGCTGTGCCTCTGCCTGTGACTGTGCCTCTGTGGAGATGTGTGCGGCTGGCTGTGATGGGGCTGATGGTGCTGTGCTGCTGATGGTGCCAGTGCTGCTGCTGTGGGGCTCGTGATTGGCGCACACATTGGCAAACGAGAGCACTTTATTTTTAAACGTTTTAAAAATACGATCATTATAGAATTTGCGGCTTAGTCATACCCCGCCGCCGAAATGTGCCAAGCGAATTGACCAGCGCAAAAACCGAGTAGAGAACCGATCAGGGGGTCCGCTGATCGCTGCTATATAGTATAGATACTATACCTAATACTGGTCCCCTTAAGCCATAACCCGTGACACGCATATCCCTCATCACATCACAGCCTAAGATGATTGCCAAGATCAAACGGGAATCGTTTTGTTCTAGAAATCCTATAAATCCCCCTTCGCACAGTCAGCCAAAGGAATTACGTAGCTATAGACGGGCAGATATGTCTAGATTATTGGAGCTAAGCGTATAAGCAGAGCTAGTTTAAAGTTTAATTTTAATTTTAATTTTGACTGAATTTTAAAGTATTTAGATTATATTTTACGTATTATAATTAAGATGGAACATAGGTTAAAATTTAGTTGATGAAAAACTCCACAAATACCCTGAATTCTCAGTTTATAAAATATTTATTTAGTTCTTATTATAATATTAGTCAGAAACTGTGAAGGACTCAGTTTTGAAGCTATAAACTATATATATTCTTGATCAACAGCCGAGTCGATCTAGTCATGTTCACCTGCCCGTCTCAACAGAAACTCGTCTCTCAGTTTAAATAACTAAAGCATAAAGCTGCCATAGAAATGATAAGTAGCTATCTAGTTTGTTTCCAGATCCAGTCTTTAAAATTGTTCTTCGAATCCTAAGAATCTAAGAATCAGTATCCAATGTGGGTTTTACGCAGTGAATGCTACTAGGACATTATTTTTTATAATATTTATGTAGTAGGTAAGCAAAATAAATAGAAATAAGTTTATAGTATGTTTTAGAAGACATCTTATCTTAATTACCAGTATCCAACAAGTGCTATGATCTAGAGATCATATTTTTCATATGGAAATCCACAAATGAACATCCTGAATTCATCGTATTCATCTGCAAATGAACCACTCCCATATCAACAGTATCGAAAGTGATTATCCTAAAGTTAGGTTTGCAATGAATCACTTCCCGTTCCAGCGCAAATTTAACCAAAAATCCCAATACACCATCTGTAAATATATGTAGATGCCAAACCCTCGTCACCACAAAGGGGATATCCTCCAGTTAAATTCCATTTTATGAACTGCAAATCATAGATCCATCATGGCCACGCCCATATCAATGGTTAGTATTCTTCCAGCGAAGGCGAAGGCAAATCCCAGACCCCAAAATTCAATGATAAAACCAGTTTAATTAAATGTTTTTTTTTTGTTTTTAGTTTTCTGCTGTTAATTTAATCAATTCGCTTTTGTTGTTGATTTTTGCTTGGTTTTGCTGATTGTTGTTGCTGTTTTTGTTTTTTATGGTCACACAGTTGTTGTATTTGTTGTTGTCAAATATATATATGTATATCTTTTTTATATAGAAAAATACTGATATTTCTATAGCTCTAAAGATTTCCCTTTAAAAAAAAAAGTCTGTTTTTTTTTATATATATAAATATATTGTATATATGTATATTGTATATAATTATTATTATTGTTAACTCCTTTACATTTAATTTCTTGCTCTCATTTGTAAATATATATGTATATAGAATATATATATTGTTTAAGCTTCAGTTTTCAACAATTTTTATTTAATGTTTATTACAAAATTTTGTTTTGTTGTTTTTCAATATCACAAGAATTTTCAATTTTCAATTTCCAAATGTGTGTGTGTGTGTAAGTGTGTTGGTGTGTGTTTTAAAGCTTTTGTTTTACTCTTAACAAAATTTTTCTCTCAGTTTCTCTGCGTTGCAATTTTCTCACATTTTTCCACACCCCCCCTTCTCTCACCCCGCCCCCTCTATTTTCACAAATTAAATTTAAGCGTTGAAATTCCTTTTCAAATGTTTCGCTTTGCTTTTTGTTTTTTTTTACACAATTATTTACACTTGAAAAAAAAAGTACAGACACACATCAAAAAATACACGACTTAAGCTTAATTTGTTCTTAGTTGGTAGCCAAAAAAAAAAAAAGAATAAAACATATTCTAATTATATAAACTTAAACTTAAGGCCTATGGGTTGCTTTCGGGGTTTATTTTTAGTTTTTTTCTCTTTTTGCTGATATGCTTGGAAGATATATGTTCTTGTTCCACTTACGATCCTAACAATCTTTAAGGTAGGACTTAGGTGCTAGTTAAAGTAATAGATTTAAAAATACGAATTAAAAAAAAAATATGTTGGCTTAGATAGCTAAAAGGCCAGGCCCAGTGACTGCCAAAACTTCCGATATTGGTGGGATTGCTGCTCCGTATCCTTCCACTCCTGCTTGTACTCCTGCTTACACTCCTTCTACTTCTTATCCTTGTCATCCTCTCCTACCGCCAAGTAATTCCTTCAGGCCACCAGGGTCAGGTTCGTGGGCGCCGTGTTGCTGCCTGTGGCTAGCATCAGGGGCGTCGCTGTCCTGGCCAGCGCCTGCTCCTGATCCAGCCAGCGCTGCAGATGCGCCTGCTGCTGGTGGTGTGCCTGCTGCTGCTGGTGGTGCTGTTGCTGCTGCTGCTGCTGTATGTACATCAGGTTGTTGTCGTTGTAGACGGCATGCAGCTGCAGGTTGAGGCTGTAGTTGCCGCTGAGGCTGCCAGTGCTGCTGCTCCGGCTGCTGCTGTTGTCGCTGTAGGTGGAGGAGCTGCTCTCATAGCCGGAAACGGGCGATCCTTTGGGACAGCAGAAGCCGGTGGGCGAGAGGGCGGGCGCCGAGAAGGGGCTGAGGGGTGTGCTGCTGCAGCTGCTGCTATTGGCCTTCGTATCGTGCTGAAACTGAGGAGGACTCCCCCTGGAGCTGACGCTGCTGACGGGAAATGTCTGCAGGGGGCAGTGAAAGCTGGAGCTGGAAGAGCGTCCTGGCGATACCGCTGCATAGGGATGATTGCTCCAAATGATGGGATCCCTCTGTTCACACACCGTTGCCTTCTTCTTAAGGCGGCGGCTCTGCTGCTGCTGCTTCTCGGACTCCTCCTCATCGTCATCCGCATCGGCATCACGTGCCTCCGGCACCTCCTCATCCTCGTTCTCAAGATCCTCCCTGTCCTCCTCGGGCTCATGCTCGTTCTCATGCTCATGCTCCTCCTCATCATCCAGCAAATAGGGCTTGAACAGCTTAACCTGCTTCGAGGGCAGCTTGTTGTTATGCTCCTCCGGCTCCTCTGGCTGCTCCGTCTCCACATCCACCTCCACGTCCTCGTTCTCCGTCTCCGCTTCCGTTTCTGGTTCCAACTTAATGGCCGCCTGCTCTAGCTTACTGATCTTATCCGGCTGCATCGGCATGGTGATCACCTTGCGCTTCCTGAAGGTCAAATCCACACCGGCCCCTGTTGTATGACCATCCTGGTCATCCTTCTCCAGCATCTGCATTTGGCGACGGGCAGAGGAGCCAAGGGATAGGTCCATGGGCGCAGGCGTGGCCACCGCTTCCAGGCGACTCTCCAGATGATAGACAGCGGCGGCGGCGGCGGCGGCATGGTAGGGATAGGGCATGTGTGGAATGTGACTGACGGCGGAGCTGCTGCTGCTGCTTCCCGAGGAGCTGCTGCTCAGGATTGGCACTTGTGTTGGCACTTGGTTGCTGCTGTTGCAACTGCTGTTGCTTGGATTGTTGTTGTTGCTGCTGCTGCTGCTGCTGCAGGCACTGCTGCTATATGGCAATGTATTGGCGCTGGTGGGGCTGGGCTGGGGCAGGACAGGGGTATGGAGATGGGGGCTCCCGTTGGAGCTAGCATTGCTGTTGGTGGCCATGGCTGCTGCCACCACGGCTGCGATTTTGGCCGCCGAAAGCTGATTGTTGTTGCTGTTACCATTGGTGGCTGGCGGCATTTGCTGTAACTTCTCTTGATGCTGCATCTTCTCCTGCTCCTGCTGCTGCTGCATCTTCTCCTGCTCTTGCTGCTGCTGCTGCATATGGGGATGCACTGGCACTGGCACATGCAGATGCGGATGGCCTGCCGCCAGCGTATGCGGATGTGGAACCATGCCATTGGCCAGCAGATGATGGGCATGATGGGCCGCTGCCGCTGCTGCTGCTGCGGCTGCCGCCGCTGCTGCCGCTGCGGCAGCATGGTGATGATGGTGATGATGATGATGATGGGACTGGACATGGTGGGCATGGTGGGCATGATGCAGCTGATGGACCAAAGGATGGCTCAACTGATGGAACACCTTGACGGGCGTGGGCGAAACGGACGAGGGCTGCTGCTGCTGCTGCGGCGACACTTGCTGCTGCTGCTGTGACTGTTGGGGGGCAAGATGATGCGGATGCGGATGTGGATGCTGCTGCTGCTGTTGCTGATGCTGCTGCTGCTGATTGTTGGCCACCGAGGAGCGCAGATTGGACTCACATTGCAGCCACTTTTGGATCTGGCGGCGGTGGATATTGTACTTCCTGGCCGTGGCCCTCTGGTTGCCCTTGCAGTCGTTGTCGTTGCGATACGACTCCAGGACCTGCAGCTTGAAGTGCGGCGTGAAGATGCGACGGCTGCCCATTTTGGGGCTGCCGCTGCTGTTGTTGTTACCGTTACTATTGCTGCTGCTGTTGTTGTTATTGTTGCTCTCCGTGGTGCTCGCATCCTTGGGCCGCTTGAAATTCAAAGCTCCGCCGTTGATCAAACTCTGCTCGCTGCTGCTGCTATCCATCTTTTAAAGTATTTTCTTCTGTTTTTTGTTTTGTTTTTTAGCAAGTATAAAAACTATATATATTTGTATATATATATATTTCGCTTATAAATTTGTGGTTCTCTCTCGTGCTATGTTCTTAGGTGCTTTTGTTGTTGTTGTTGTAGCTGTTATTGCTACTTGCGTGCGACGCTTGCGCTTTCATAACTCGCGATCTGGCAGCTCTGTTCCACACGGCAGCAGCGACGTCGACGGCGACGCTTACAGAAACACACACACTCTCAAAAAACTCAACTCAACCTCAACTCGACTCGTCTCGGACTCGCACACGCTCGCACTTTGAAAAATCCGTTGCGTTTCTTCGTTTCGTTTTTTGATTTCTTTTTTGTTTTTACTTCTTGAATATATTCAATTCACTGTTAAAAAAAATAGTGCATATAATAATAATATTGCTTTGCCAGCGCAGTTGTTGTAAGTTTTGTCTGAGTTAGTGTTCACTTCGTTCTCATAACTCGCGTTGCGATCCGCACGGCAAGGAATCCAAAACACAATTGTTCTGCCCTCGGCGTTCTAGTTCGAAGATACGTTCTAGACTGCCTCGCTCTGTTGCTGGCGCTGCCGCTGCCAGCGTCGCCGTCGCTGCCGGCTTCGCTCGTGCTCGTTCACTCACATACACGCACACACAGATACACACTCGGACACAGCCACTGCCACTGCGCCGCCTTTGCTGCCTGCCTGTCTGCTCGCGTTCGTGTGGGTGTGCGTGAGTGTGAGTGAGAGTGGCTCTGAGCGAGAGAGAGCCGACCGAGCCGCGGCGCAACAACAACGGCGCCGAGCACTGCAGACAAACTGACGACAATCGTCGGCGAGGTGTCTGCGCTTCCATGTGTGCGTGGGGAGCGAGCGAGACGGAGACGCCAGACCCCAGTGGCCGTACCCGTTCTTGTTGTTGTTATTACTGCCGCGGCGCTTTTGTGCGCCGTGCTGTTGTTCTTGTTGTTGTTCGTGCACGGTGGGACCGAATGGACAGCAGGGGACGGACGGACTGCCACAGTCACCCGACGACTCGACTGACTAACTGACAAACACCGCAGCGGCGGAGGTACTGTGGGGCCAAAGCCTTATGATTGTTAAATTTTAAGAAATAGGTAAATTTAAATGAATAATATTTATAGCATGTTTAGTTCAAATTTAATTTAATACATTTTCACTTTTTTTAAACATATGCATGTACTTTTATCTGTGTCAGGTTTTCGAAAAAAAATAAGTAAGCCAACATTTAGACTACATTTTGTAGGTCCTTGGACAAACTTTCCACGAAAAGCTGCCCTGCCTCTTTTCAATTAAAAAGTTTATCAAACTCATCTTTTCTATAACATATTTTAGGAAATTTTAAATGTTAAGCTTAAAAAACTTTTAACGTTTTATTGAGCATTATTATTAGTATTATTAAAGCATTTATTTTAGTAATAAGATATATTATATAATAAATATAAAATTTAAATATAAATTACATATTTTAATAATAAATAAATTACAATTTCAAAATGAAGTCAAAAATACCTAAATATATCAATAAATAATAATTTCCTCTTCAAATGCCCTTAGCTAAGCCTCATTGTTCTCGCTTGGCTCCACTGTGCTGCGACGACGTTGCGGTTGCTGTTGCCGTGTGTGCTGTGTGTGGTGTTGTTGTTTCACTGCTGCCCTGGCTGCGCTACAAATTCGCTGGCTCTGCCAGTTTTTCACACACACTGGCGCACACGGAATGGCGCACAGCACACGAGCACTAGCAAGTGCCCGAGTGTGTGTGCGCCAGAGTCGTGGCTGCCAGACATTCTGGCACTGCCACTCCACGCCCCCTGCCCCTGTTGACCCCCCACCCCTTAGCACTCGCACCCGCTCTCGCGCACGACCAACGACGCAACAGATCGTCGCCCGAACTTGTTGAGCGCGCAAGAGCGGCAGCGGTGGCGACGGCAGCTGCTCTCTCATTTTCTCAAATCAACTGTTGAATGTGCAATGCAACGAGCGCTGCATTTTTATATTTTTACACGCATACATATGTACATACATACATACAGACATTTCCAACAATATTCCTTTTTTTACTCGCTGCTATGGCCGTGGGTGCACATATGTATGTATGTATGTACATATGGTATATGTATACATAGCTTATTTCTGTCGACGTTGCCGCCGTTCTGTCTAAGCTCGAAAAAAAAAACAACAGCAGAGTGCAATATATGCAGCCAAGAACAACAACAATAGTGCCCCGCACTTGTTGCAAATGACAAACGAAAATGCTGCTGCTGCTGCGGCCTGCTGCCTCTTCTTCTGACCAACGTTCTTCATCTTATGGTTCTCCTGCTTCGGCGAAAATCTGGAATTCATGAATGAAACACATATGCACGCAGCCACCTCTCTCTTGCTCGCTTACCTCCTCTATGTGTTGGTGTTTGTGTTCGGGACAGTGGGCTGCTTTGCTTGCGTGTGTATGCAAATTCATAAATAACAAAAGACAAAAAAATAAAAAAATAGAGTGTGTGGTGAACATCAATTTGCGCGTGCGAGTTGGTGGGGGAAAGAGTAGGGGAGCAGGGGAGTGGAGATCTTTGAGTCACCTAGCTGAAAAAACGATGATAGATCTCTGGACCCGAAATGATTCCCACGTCGCTTCTGCCCCGCCCCACTGTACCGCAGCTCGCTCTCCACCGCCCCTTTCAACCCCACTGTGTGACACACCGACGACGGACTGTCTGGAAGGGAATGGAAAGATCAAGGATGAGCAACAGAGACGGCAATACAAAATGGAGCCTGAAGAAAGGATACGAAAAACGAAAAATAAATTGTACATTGAGAAAAATAAGATTAATTAGAAAAAGCAGGCAAAAAATGCATCACTCTGAGAATAATAATAAAAAAGCTTCTTGCACTGAAAAAAAGGTGAACAAAACTAATTTCATACGTTTCTTTATACATTTTCAAAATGTAATTTAAACATAAAAATGTATATTTAAACCAATTTAAAATAGCCTTTCGCTTATATTAAAAAACGCTCAAGGATATACAAAATTCTTATGTAATTATTACTTTACTTTCTTATATAGTTTGCTAATGCAAAATAAAGAAAAAATAATATGGGGGAAAATATTTTTAAAATCTCGATAAAATTAGGCGAGAAAAATACATTTTTGAATTGCATTTCCAAGTAAAGCGGCCACAAAGAACCCAAAAATATGCCGAAAAAAACGCCGCACACACACACATATGCAGAGAATTCAACCGACAAAAAAGTTCAAAAGCAACACACATTTACACACCGACAATCTCACATAAAAATCAAAAGAATTCCACTTTTTTTATTTAGACCCCGTCGGCTTCTAAATCGATTTATCAAAAAAACAAAACAAAAAAAAGAAGCGGAAAAGACGAAGGCAAAGAGATAAAAATTGAATATAAAAGGTAACGTAAAAATCGAAGAAACCTATACACACACACAGACACATGAATTGATTAAAAAGTTGAAGAAAAAAAAAAACAAGTATAAAAAATTGGGAAAGGGAAAGGGCGCGGCAGCGAAAAAGGAGGAGGAGGCGGAGAAGGAGAAGGAGAACGACGTGCTGGGGCACTTATGATCTCCGATCGTGGCAAGGGAATGAGGAAGAGAAGTAGGAGGAGGAGAAGGGGTAGGAGAAGGAGAACGAGGAGCAGGCCTCAGGTTGCTTTTGCTGACCGACGCTGCCGCCGCGCTGTCTGCGTTTGAACAAGCCCACACAAACAAACACCGAACGACAGAAGGAGAGAGAAGACACGAGAAGACACTAGAAGAACGGGACAGGCAAGGGAAGGCGCGAAGAAGAACTCCACAAGAGTGAGCTTCGCGAAGAAGAAGACACATAAACGCGTATCCTGGCAGAATCAAAATTGTATATATACATAAATATATATGCTTTATATGCTGGAATGGAGACGGTCTTCTACAAAAAGTCAATATTTATCTATTACTTCCAAAGAGTAAATCCCTTAGAATACAGTTTAAGATTCTAAAAGCTAGTGGATATTGATGACAAAGGTACAGTAACTTTCCCTAACAGTCCTACAAAACACCTTCCCTAAATCTTCCAACTTATCTTATTTATCTAGTCAGTCCTTGTCTTCTATTCCAAAATACAAAGAGTTTCCAAAGACTAATGCAAATGAGCTTAATGAGAACTCTATAGATACTTATACAGAAGGTTTACTATCTTCTAAAGCTCCGAGTTTGTAGAACTCATTGGATACTAAAAATTATGTACTTCTTCAAATACATAAACCAAATTTTACACCAGATACAACATAATACTTGATCTTATACATATAAAAATACGATCTATGAACCTAAGAGCTCCTAACAAATTGCTATAGCTTAAATCCTATATATGATTCAACTGAATGGATATATTATTTCACCACAAGGACGAACACCATGTGATGAAACTTCGACTAGGTGAGAAGACCCTTGGGGAAACAAAACAAGCAGGAAATTCCTGAACTATGAACAAGAGACATGCTCATTTAGCTTATGACTAAACCCCAAGAGGAAAATATACATATAGATAGACGAGCCTTATCAGGCGATAAGATCAAACAAAGGCGATTCAAGTGCCAAGTTCTATTTGTCGGCCAATAAAAGTCGATTCTGTAAACAATTTTCGACGGAATGGGAATGGGGCTCGAGCAATTACAAAGTGCACTCTATAGTGGACGTCGACAATCGGAATCAGAATACCCATATATGTATGTATATTATACACACAGCTCAGAGCTGTAGAGCCCACTCATATCGGCACTATCTATCTGAACACGTAGTGCCCCCGGGGTTATCTCTTTGCCACTGACCAACCACCACTCTGGGTATCTTTATGGGGTACGTCACCCCTCAAATAAACCCTATTACCCCCCACCGATCCACGTGGGTCGATCACGTTTTGGGTTGGCGAACAAAAAAGCATACATCCAGGAAAACAATGTGTTATATCAGCAGAAGGCCTAAGTGATATTATTATTATTACAAATTGCATGTTTCACTCTTATTTTAACACCGATTTTTGCAATGCATATGGCAAAGTGATCTTTAGTATAACACGTCTCTGCTACATTACAGATTAATTCATATCAGTTTGTGTGTGGTGTGTGGGACTTGCTAAACTATCTGTATGATGGGCTGCCTTTCAAATATGTACTCTGATCGGTTCTTGACAATTTTAATACAGTTAATTAATTAATTAACGATTAGGTGATGTACTCAGGAGAGCTCAACTTGAGTTAGAGTCGCAACTTAAGCTAATTAAAACTGTAGAATCGCTGGGTAACTTTAAGCTTACAGGATCTCTTAGCTTTAAGTTTAGTTGAGGATCTACCCACTAATACTGAGACACTATAGGTACACTATAGGTTATGTAACCCAAAAACTGGAGCCATTTAGGGTGACTTCACTCCTGTGACGTATCATTTGCTGGTCTACTGCTGAGAATGTGTGAAATATCCATTTTCAGTCCATCAGTCGTCAATTCCCCGTCTCCGAACCCCCTCCGAAATCTTAACGACTTCCAATGGCGGCATTAAGGATCGTTCGCTGCACGATCGTTACGTTCTCCGCTCTTCGTTCCCCGCCAACGTTCCTTCGCTCCCCCCCTTTTGATTCCCAATTGCCGAGTCGAGGAATCGACTCCAAGTCCGATTCCAGGTAACTACGAACCGAAGCGAACTCAGGCGCCTAATGGATAGTTCTTCTTGGAAAAGAAAGCGGCCTGCCAAAGCTGCGAGTCAAAAAGCCAGCGTCATGGTAAAGTAACGTTGTCGTCGTTGTTGTCGTTCCCCCCCTTCGAATTCCCCTTCCGAGCCGCCTTCCATGTCTCCTTCCAAGCCCCCATCCAAGGTCCCCTTCCATCCTACGTTCCTGATTCCCGGTGCCTAGTGCCTTGTGCCTGGTGCTATGGTGTATGGTGCCCCTATGGGCCAGACATTGGGCCGCCGCCTTGGCGGTTTTGGAAGGCGCATAAAAATGCACGCTGACCATATACATACAAAGGAAAAAACCGCGCCACATAAATTTGTGTTTGTGTGTGTGTCTGTTAGGAGAAGAGCAGCAAAGGGAGGCGCAAGAGGGGGGCTACACTGTGACAACATTATAGAAACAATCCAATGAGAAACGGAATAGGTAACGATCGCATCCCAGCTTTACTCTGAAAAGGTGAGGTTAAGTTATGATAATGTAAAACTTAAAAAAAAAACAAATAAAATGCATTTTGAAGAAAAGCTTAAAATTTTGTTGCAGTGCATACACGAGAAAGGCAATGCGAGAAGGCAAAACTTTTATTAACTTTTCCAAGAATTGGAATTTCTTGGATCCTTGTGTGTTGCCTGTTTTTCGCCTCGCTTCGCCTGACTTTTAATGCGCTGCCCTCCTCTTTTCCTCCCAATCGTTGTCCTCTCTCTCTCCTTCTTTGTTTCTATCTACTTCTCTCCTTGGCGAAGGGCCTTCTCCTTCTTATTTTTGCTGTTCACACACACACACAACACCTTGGAGCTTCAGGTGTTCCTTCATCTTCCTCCTTTTTACGTCCTCTCCTTTAAGTCACCTCTTTGGAGCTCAGGCTAGTTAGCAAACGTCACTGGTGGTGCTGCTGCTGCTGCTGCGACCACTGCTGCCGGCGTCGCAGTTTTGCGGTTGCAGTTCGCGGCATTCTTTTTGGCCCAGAGGCGGGGCTCAAAGGGGGCTCGGCCCAGAAGGGGTCAAGAGGGGCCGCCGCCGTCGTCGAATTGAGTCAATTTCTGTTTTGCAGTCTCGAACGTGAAACCAAAATGAACAAAGCGCATAAATAACTTAAGAAAAAATATAAAATACAAAAAAAATAGCCAGAAGAAACGGGCAGAAGAAAAAGAAGCAGCAGAAGACGGCGCTGCCTGGGGCCTGTGCCTCAAATATTGGGGCCCTCCAACGCCAACACACGAACACGTAACACACACACACACACACGCACGACAAAAGAAAGAAGAATAAAAAATACCGAACCAAAGCAAACGCAGCGCCTGCAGCTGAAGTCACAAGAATAGCAACTTTCTGTTTATAACATTAAAATTATCGAAAAAAATCCACCTGTTTAAAATAAGCAATATTAAAATTGCAAAATAATATGTAATTTGCATAAACAAATATTTATTTGTTTTTAAGTTATATTTTTCTTTTTTTTTTATGGGAACCTTGGAATATCCTTTTCTTTTTCCTCCCTACTAGCTATTACAGCTTTTTCCCTTAAAAAGATCGCTTCCTGTCGCTATTAATATGACTGTAGTTGTGAACACAGCGACAGACCAGCGGACGCCTACGTGCGCAGCCAGCAACAACAACAACGATAACCGAACGAAAAGTTGCCTCTGCCGATGCAGCTGTGCACAGCGGTGGCACACGGGATCAAGAGGCGGGGGAGCAGGAGGTGGGAGAGAGAGAGAATCGTATCGAAGACTGGCGCACTCTGGCAGACAAACTGGCAGGCGGCTCTTCCTCTTCTCTTCCTCTTTCCATTGCTTCTGCTGCTGCTTTTGCTTCTTGCTTGTTCCTCCTCCTTCTCCATCGCTTATTTTTCTTCTTCTTTGGCTGCGCCCCAAGCAGCGCAGCATAAAGCGCCACACTTGCAGTGGTGTGTGTGTGTGTGTATGCGATTACGAGTTCACTCTCGCACTCGTGCTCGTTGGAACTCCCGCTCGCCCTCTCCCGCTGGCTACTACTCTGCTGCTGCTTCTTCTTCTTCTTATTCTTCCACTTCACAGCTTTATGTGTGTATCTGTGCGGCATTTGTATTTTTAGTACAAAATTGTTGTTTAAACAAACAGGTTTTTTTTACACCGCACACACCACACATAACTCGTCTTTCGAGCTCCTCTGCTCTCTGCACTCCCCCTCTCCCCATCTCACTCTCTCCGCTTGCCGCTAGCTGCCCTCCCCCCACTTTTTCCAGCGCCACACTATGTATGCCGGCAACACGCCGACGTCGACGCCGATGTCGGGAGTCGACGCCTCCGCTTGCAGTGGTTGCTGCGCCGTTGTCGATTTTCAATTGGAAAGACACAGACAGAGCGGCAGCGAGGCAATCAATGGGTCCACGAGGGGGGTAGCAGCGGAGAGGGAGCTTAGCTAATTTAAGTTGGCCAGCCCTGGCGCCACGTTCGTTGCATTTTTGTTGTACGGCAACCCTGGCTGCTCCACAGGAAATACATACACACAAATGTGGCTATGCACCTCGCTCTCACTGACATGCCCGGAGTGAGCGGGAGAGCTTTCAGGATCACAGCTTCGTGCCACGTTCGCAGAGAACCATAATAGCAGCAGCAACAATAACAGGAAAGCTCTGCTCAACAAAACGGCGCCTCAACGTCTGCGTTGGCGGCAGCAGAGAGAGAGGGAGAGCGAGCGACGAGCGCTGCACAGTGGCAATCGGCAAGGTGTACCAAGCTAATGTTATTTAATTTAATTTCGTATTCACACGTTTCGGTTAACTGCAGGCGCTAGAGCGGGATGGCAGACGGCAGCAAGCGCCAAAGTTCGTCTCTATGTGTGAGAGTATCTGTGTGTGTACGGATGAATGTGGTTCGGAGAATGAACGAAAGAACATCGAGAGAGAGAGAGGTAGAGAGCGTAAGAATGAGTGGGGGGCAGAGAGATATGGGGGCCAGAGAGAGAGCCACATTCATCCAACGCCTGTTCATTCGCTGACGTCGCTCTGTCTGCTGATCCAACAAAGAGAGCAAGCAATAAGCGAGCGAGCAAGCTCGCCCAACAGGTACAAGGAGCCCGAGGTGGGTTGTGGCGGCAGGGGTGAGGTGAGGGCGAGCGAGAGCAAGCTGAAAGAGAGCGAGATTCCGAATACGATTCCGATTGTGGCTGCCGCTATTGAAAATCGGCAACGTCGCCACGGATCGCCACCAGACAGAATGTCGCCAGTTTCATGCCGCCAGACACTCTGTCGTCGGTGTTGCGCCGCCGCCTCTGCAGCTGCGGCTGCTCTCGCTGTCGGCGTCGACGCAGCTGTGACGCTGCCTCCGTCGATCGCTGGCCACAGCTCAACAACAGGAACACCACCCCCTGGACCCCTTTACGCCACCCACCACATCCCCGCTACAGGCGAACCTCCAAGAAATGCACTTTCAAAACCCAATATGGCTATTTTCTATATTTTGTTTCACAAAATAACCGTTGGATAGTTATTTCTAGAGTATATATGATGTAGAATTGTGCAAAATGTAACTATTTATAATAATTCTTCATAAATTACACTTTCTATCTTAAGCTTAAATTTAAATTTTTAAATGAAGAATGTAGATTCTAATCATCAAAAGAATCTCATTTAAGAATCTATAACAATGTTTAAAGATAATGCTTCTCAGTCTTCCTTAAAATCTTCAAAGTTAAGAATCCAAAAGAAGTTTGTAGAATCTGATATTGGAAAGTTTTTGATCACGAGAAGAATCTACGGAAATGTAAAATCGAAAACAAAAAATTGATTAGAAGAGGTATCTGATCAAAAAGACACTTTGAAATGTACATATAAGTGAGTGTAGAATCTAATCAAAAAAAAAATATGATCGCAGGAAAGACTCACTTAAAAATGAGAATCTATAGGAAGCTAAAAAAAAAATATTCTAGGTCTAAGAAGTCCCAAAAGATGAGATAATTGTCGTTAATAATTCGTTAAAGAATCAGTTTAAGAATTTATAAAAATAAAAAATAAGACAAATTTTTTGTCTTCTTTGAAATCTACAAATTAAAGAAGAGATTATCGAAGAATATACCAACATTTTTTGGAATCTATAACACTGTTTATCTTATTTTATTAATCTTTATGGATACTATGGATATACAATGTACATAGATAATCTCTATTTCAAGAGATCTAGAAAAAAAAATTAGAAGATGTATCTTTTTATTTAAAAAATACATCATCAAGCTTAAAATCTACAATCTAGATCTTTTCAGTTTGTGGGGCTCTACTGTATTTCAGTTTCCCCTTTGGCTTTTGGCTTTCTGCACATGCACATGCCACCCCATATACCTTCTTATATACATATGTATATCTGTATATATACATACATAGGTGTGTAAATTGTGGTGCGACCTCGACTTTGGCAAACCTATCGATCGATGTACGTAACCAGCAACTACCAACTGCAAACTGACAGCCAACTAACTATCAGCAACCAAGCTCGGAATGTGACCGGGTACTTTTCCACCCGCGGGTATGACTATACCGATGACCAAGACCGTATTATATAGGCATATATAGTATTATATAGTTTATAGTATAGCTGCTTCTGGGAAACGAGAGTCAAAACGAACAAGTGGAAACCCCAAAAGTTCCAGATAGTCAATTAAATTTTAAATTACAAATGGGAAATTAAGTGAAAGAAAAATTACACTATAAAATCACACATATAACATATTCAGATTCTTCCGAGAATGTTGATCCGTAGATCCTAATGATTTTCAATATAAAACGGGGGCTTTTCAGTTGGGCCTTTGGAATGATTGGAAAAAGTTAACCATAAAATATGTGGGCTTAATTTAATAATAATAATATATATCACATATCAAGGCTTTAGTTATTAAATGATCAATTCTAAAGAATTGTATAATTAATGTGGAGGATCTTGTCTTATCCAATTAATTAGAAGTAAGAATAAAGCATTTTATACAAATTTGTCGCTTTTAGAATCTGATCAAACAAAAATTAAGATAAAAAATCTGAATGTAAAATCTTATCGATGAAAAAAAGAATATCAACAAAAGAATTGATCGTGAAATCTGAAGTCCTAAGATTAACCTAACATTGTTTAAAAGTTAAATCTAAACCCAAGCATTATTTTCAAAATTTAAAAATCTCAAATATAGAATCTAAAGAAAGAAAGAATCTTTTAAAAGGAAATTTCGATCAACAGAAGAATCTTTACAAATTTACAAACTAGAAAATTTATCGCTCAATCAAAAGTAAAAACTATGTCGATTCTTGATTAGAACTTTAAATTAAAATAAGATGTCCCATAATTCGAAATTAAAATTAATAATATTATTTATCAAATTTATCAAGATTCCTGGGCTCCTCGATTTTAGACCTCCTCTATGTCGACATATAAATACGAGCAGACATTGTTGCTAAATGTTTGTAAATAAAACGCAGCCATAAAAGGCATGTTGCCATGCAATTCTTTTGGGGTCTTCTTTATGTATGTACAGATATTCCAGAACTTGCACACATGCATATATGTACATATATCTATATATACATATATACGCACGTTCTCAATGAATTTGTGAGTTCGCTTCGGCCATAACTTGCAATATTTTTCTGTACAGTCAACATAAATTTAGCCAAATATGTTTATTTGTATCAGTATCCGTATATATATGGTTTATATGTATATATATAGAGTATAGTTTGTATGCAGCCAGCGCCCCCAAGAAGTTCTTTTACTTTCACTTTCGCCATTGCATTTGCATTTCCTCGATCAGCAAAAATATGTTGTGCAAGTTTTAGCATTTTTGAGGGCGCGTGTGGGTGGCAATCATTTTTTCTTTATTATTTTCGTTACTTTTTCTTTCATTTTTTATTGTAGTTTCCTGATCTATTCTACTTAGCTGAATTTAATTTGTATTTTTGCTTAGGTTAGTGTTTCTCGGTTAATGCCGAGAACAATATCATTACTGTTTGGATTTAGCTGAATAATACAAGAAAATCATAAAAATCATTTTAGAGAAAGCTATAAAAGAAAAATATATACTAAATGTACTTATGAAATACTATAAAATAATACTAATAAAATACTTAAAAATACTACTAAAAATATTACAATATAATATAGTAAAATACTACTAATAAATATGTGTTAGTATTTTAAGAATACCGAAAAAACATTTTTCTCTCATTGAATATCCCTCTATTAAATCTCTCAACATAATTGTCTTTATTATAATTGATAATACTTATCCTATATTAACCATAAAAATTTGTATTTAAATTCCTGCGAGTGTACGCCCAAGTTCGTTGTTAGCATTCCAAACATTTCCCTTATTTTTGTATTTTTTTGTTCTTTGGTTTTTGAACGAACTGCACTTTCGTGATCAGCTAAAGCCGTAACTGGCAACGCGTGATCTGGCCGTATGGAGGTTAATTTACATAGTTACGAAACTTGTTTTCACATCAGCCCCCCATCCCCCTTCCCCCACCCACCGCAGCCAACAGCCATCGATCAGAGCAAGTCAAATCAAGAGTGAAGATCGAAAGAGTCAAGATCGAGTGAGATCCAAGATCCAAGATCCATGAGATTCTCGGCAGGGTTGTGCAATCCAAAACTAAGAGCCCTGGGCTTAGGCAGATCAGTGGTTGATCGGTGATCTTTCTACTAGGAAGTATCGTGGGACGTTTCTTGGCTTGCCTTCAGGCCTTTAAATTGCACGATCATTGATCCCCGATTAATGATCTTAAAGTATTGATCACTTTATGTCATAAAGTTATGATTTTTAATGTAAAGTTTGGTTAATAATTCAAGATTATATATCTGATCTTAATTTATTGATCTCTTGTTGATCTTTTAATTCAAGTTTAGTTAATCATCCAATATCCTAACTACTTGAACTACTGAAATTTCTATTAATGTGTAGGGGTATTATTAATTTCTGATCTTAACTTATTGATCTCTCGATGATTTTTAAGCCCTTTAAAATTTCAAGATAATTGATCATAGATCCGTGATCCTAATTTATTGATCTCTTGATGATCTAATAACTTTACTAGTTATTTAATAGTAAGTAAGAATCTGAACCCCTGAAATTTTGTATAATTTATAATTATCATTCTTATTGATGCCTGATTTTAATTTAATGATCTCTCGATGATCTTTTTATTCCTACTAAGTTAAAAAGCAAATTTCCTAATTAATACTATTATTATTAGTAGGAATATAATAAAACAAATCTACATATCCTGAGAATTAATCAATTTATTACAATAACAAAACCCCGTGATCGGATAAATATTATTAAAATGGTTAATTCTCTCCATTTTCACAAAAACTGGGACAAAAAAATCTCCGTTTTATTGTGGGGATTAAGAATCTCTGCGGTTCTCTAGACGCCACTTGATCATCGTATTCATTTTGAGAGTTGATTTTCCAGAGACAAGTGGCACCTTGGAGGAGATTCGGAGGCTAGGAGGTTCGATTGTCGCCTTGACCTGGTACCTATGCGTATTCGCTGGGAAACTCCCAGGACAGAACTCTGGTGTCTGGTGTCTGGTCCATCTTTCCAAGGAACATGAACCTGTATAGGCCCTCTATATAACATGTGTTGTGTTGCCCAAAGGACCAGCTTTAAGACGGGGCTTTCCCGGCCGAACCAACACACATGTGTCCTGTCCTCTGTGTGTCCTGTGCTGTGCCCCTAACTTTGGCTTAGGATCGCAGCCCGGATCGGTGCGGGGATCGGTCCGAGAGTCAGTTCAACAACTCGGCAAATCGGACTGCGGGTTGTGTTTTGGATTTCCCGTCGGATTAAGACCAACTTGCGCTGCCTGCTCTCACACAGTTTCCTTTAGTTCCCTTCAGTTCCGACTGTGGGTCAGCTCGGGTCAGGTCAGAGCAGGTCAGTGCTGGCTCCGTCCGTCCGTCCGTTTGTCCGGCTAATTGTAATCGTGGGAAAAACCAATCAGACGCAACACTCCCTGTCCCTGGGTCAGGTCGTCGCGTCTTTATTACAGGGGAGGGGGGCAATATTAGCGTAATCCTCCGCGTTTAGGGTGCGTGTCGGAGAAGCCGTAAAGAACTTGGCTTGCGTTTACGGCCGCCGCACCATAAACCATATAGCCATCGAATCCTATTCAAATATTTTCTACCTGCCGATATATACGATCTATGATTCTCACTTTAATTTGATGATGGAGTTACCTTTATGGCCAGATCTCTTAATGAAAAATATATTCGTGAAAAATATATTACAAATATTAAAGTAATATATTAAGTCCTAAAAAAATATATTTACAATTCTCCCAGAACGAAAAATATCATAAAATTTGATACTTCGGCAAGCCGAAGTTTGTAAACCCTTCCAGTTTGCTTTTGCATCATAAAAAATAGCTCAAATTTGGTAAAAAGAAAATAAGAACTAAGAGGAGCTATAAAAAACATTTACACACATTATTTAACAATTCCCATTTTTAATAATATTATTTTAAAGTCGAATGAAATAGTGAAAGCTTAAGTTTTAATATCCAGAAAGGGTACAAAAATACTAGTAATAGAAATATACAGTAAATATTTATATATGTAATAAATAAAAATATAAATAGATATTTATATAAGTTGGGTTTAATTAAAATTCGCTTGCAATTAAGATTTGGCGAGAGCAAATATCACCTTCCACTTCAAAAAAACTTCCAGCTTCTATCTGGGCCTGGAAACACGTTCCAATTTGTATATAATGGATAATAGCCAACTTGTATTTCATTTTTTTTAATTGGATTAAATAAAAAAAGAATAATAAATAAGTTTACAAGAAATTAACAAATATGTAGCTTTTCTTTGTTATGCCCTTGCAGGGTATTCTAATTTCAGTTAAAAGTTTGCCACGCAGTAAAGGAGACATTTCCAACCCTATAAATTATATATGTACATTCTTGATCAGCATTAACAGATCCAAGTTTACCCGTATCTTTAAAATGCAAAGAAAGTGATTTATCGAAAGTAATTTTTCATCCATCAATAGAGGGGGGTGAAATGAGAAATTCTGATGATGAATAAATCCATATCCGGTAGCTGGCAAGATTATCGGCTACGTGATCGGGTTTATGCATATACAGTATATATAGTACATATATCGACGATATATTTGGGGATTCAGCTGGGTACATCGCACAGGTGGCCATAACTTAGGTGTCGGCGGTATCTGGTCGTTTTTAAAAGTTAAATGAGCATACGGAGACCTCATTAGATACGCACCAGACACGTCTATCTATCAGTCCATCCATCTATATACATACTTGTACATATATAGTATGCTGCATATCTCTATAAGCTATGCTGTACGCGCCTGGCATTGGCAATCGAGAAATCGGGTGCACAGTAGCTGTCGGTGTCGCCGCCGCCGTCGCCACCTGTCCATAAATCGCTCAGAGACGAGACCCATAGGCATATAGCCTACCATATAGCTATAGCCTATAACTGTGTGTCGGAGGCAGGGGAGGCAGAGGAACGCACCCGAAATACAAATTATGGGAATGAAAACTATCGGGGGCCCATAAATCAAACTTGAATTCCGTTCGCGCAGGCGTTACATCGGATCCACACAGACCCGAAACCAAAACACCCGAGAGAGATTATAGATAATGATCTGACGGATCGGTTGCATACCAATATTTAGCTCCTCGAGCCGCATGATTTGTATTCGAGGGTCCCCTGTCAACGGGTCTTCCCGGACTTCCAGCAGGACTTGTGGATTGGGATTTGTGATTTGTTGTGGGTGTTCTGACTTGAATACTTCTTCCGCATCGATAGGATAAGAAGTAGCGATGTTTGAATTTAATAATATTTGATCTTGTGATAATATTTGAGTAATTTATGAATTTCCGGATGGGGTCTTGAGTTCTTGATAGGATTGCCCAGGCTCTATTATTAATAGACAGACTTGAGGGTCTTTAACACGCATCCGTCCCTAAGAAAAAATAACGAATCTGTCCCTTGTGTCAATTTGACACAAGTCGAAAAACAGCACAAAAAATTTTTCTTTGTTGGGTTTTTTTGCTATAATTATCTTCTATTATTATTATTTTATTTTTTAACGTGTTTATTTTTTTTTTAACTTTTTTTTTTTTTTTTTAAAAAAAAAAAATTAATTATTTTCACCATTTTGAGAAAGATTGAATCTGTGGTCTGGACAGACTTTTTTGGAACATTTATCGCATTCCACAGAGTGATTCGAATAGATTTCCGTGGACACAAGTGGCACCACGCCCGCTTCCTGGACGGGATGTGGTGCGTCACCAGGATGTTGACGGCTCCTGTGAAATTCCCCTTATTTCATTCACCACTGCCATGGCTCCTTCCCCTTGGGGGTCCTCCCCAGTAGGTCAATAGTTGGTGAGACAAGTACACTGCCCAATTCCACTAAGAAAAGTCGCCTGCGGAAGTTCTTCTTGCGAATATTCCACAGAGGATTCAGCTGCGTATACGCAATGTACGCATTCAATGCTGACATATCAAGCATATTGCAGAAGACTGCGACGGGCCACCTGTTCACTCTATTGATCGTCGACATGAAGAAGCCACTTTATCACTCTCAATTTGTGTTTGAGGCAACATTGGGAGCCACACTGGTGTCATATGTAACGCAGTGTAGGCGATTTGTAACACTGTTGAGCACATACCACAAAAAGAAAATCATTGACAAAAGCGACAATAAAATGAAGCCTGAAATAATAAACTATTACAACAAAACCAAATGTGGTGTCGACGTGATGGACGAAATGGTGGGCACATATCGCTGCAAGAGGGAAGTGAACAGGTGGAACAGGTGAACAGTCGCAGTCTTCTGCAATATGCTTGATATGTCAGCATTGAATGCGTACATTGCGTATACGCAGCTGAATCCTCTGTGGAATATTCGCAAGAAGAACTTCCGCAGGCGACTTTTCTTAGTGGAATTGGGCAGTGTACTTGTCTCACCAACTATTGACCTACTGGAGAGGACCCCCAGAGGGGAAGGAGCCATGGCAGTGGTGAATGAAATAAGGGGAATTTCACAGGAGCCGTCAACATCCTGGTGACGCACCACATCCCGTCCAGGAAGCGGGCGGCGGTGCCACTTGTGTCCACGGAAATCTAATGCGAATGTACACTCTGTGGAATGCGATAAATGTTCCAAAAAAGTCTGTCCAGACCACAGATTCACTTTTTTCCAAACTTGTGAAAAAATTTTTTTTTTTAATTAAAAAAAAAGTTTAAAAAAAAAATAAACACTTTAAAAAATAAAATAATAATAATAAAACATATTTTTAGCAAAAAAACCCAAAAAAAAATTTTTTTGTGCTGTTTTTCGACTTGTGTCAAATTGACACAAGGGACAGATTCGTAACTTTTTGTGTTGCCACGCCCCCAAGCCTCCTAGAAAAAAAATTCCTCTTGATTTTGAAATTTCGTCAAAATTCGTTCACTGAGCCAAAATTTTATTAAAACATCTTTGCAACTAATGACCTAAAAATCGATTTGAAAATCAAAATTGTGTCAAATTGACACAAGGGACGGATTCGTGTTAAAAACTAAAGACAGCTTAACTTGGTCAAGTTCTTCGATGGAGAGAATAGGATTCCATTAAAAGAGAGAGAGAGAATACTCATAAGGATAGAAAAGTATAGTATTTAATCCAAAGAAACCTTTCGCATGAGAAAAAATATAATAAATAATATAAATGTATAAATAATTATATTCGACTTTAGATTCTTTTATAAAAGAATCCAAGAAGGACTAAATATACATAGTTTCATTTCAGCTTGTAGATCAATTATGTATCTCTTGCTTTTATTTTGTAGTACACAATACTCTCTCCCTCCAGTGTGGCCCCACCTCTTTTAGCACACTTTTTCCAGTGCCTACTGTACTCCAGCGGGAATGAGGTTTGTTTACTGTGCTGGTGGGGTCTCTGGATGTGTGTGTGCGTGTGTGTTTGTGTGTGGGGTCAACTATCTATGTAAATCCAATATTTGGAGTCTGATAACAGTCCCCATATGGAGCATAGGAATGCAGGGGGTGGGGCTTTGCGAGTGGGAGGGCCCCCTCCCAGTAAGTATTCCTTGGGAAAACATACAAAATAAACTTTTGGGCCCTGCAGGCGTGTCTGTACATGCATTATTCGGAATATTTATGTTTCTCTGCTTTTTTTTCGCTTTGAATTTTATTTTCGAATGTAGTTGCAGCTTGGGCATACATGCATACATATGTACATACATATTTTATTCAAAGTAAATATTTATGTGTTCCAGAAAATTAAAAACTGTGAAATTCGAATAAAAAAAATCTGAAAAAATCGAAAACGAATCTTTCTTTTTAGCCTTAATAAATATTAAAATATAAAGCCTCCCCATTATTGCAGTTTATTTTTTTTTTTGTTTTGTTTTTTGTATGAAACCGGGCAATTAAAGTAACTCCGGGACTCAAGAACTCCTGGTTTCCTTTTCTCTCCTGAAGGTCAGGGAATGCCAAAGGAAGCAACCCTTTCAAGGGTTAAAGCTCTGCAAAGGCAGTTCTTGAGTATGTTTGTGTGTGTGTGTGTTGTGGGATACCTACAATATAATGCACCCACTCACACCGTCGCAGCCAACATCGAGAATCCATATCAGCACCGAGGAACAATAACAAAACGCAGCAATAACAAAACATTCGTGTCCCGGGACAAACGGACAAGCTGGCACACCTACATACGTACTTACATACAGACGGACTCTGGAGGCACATTCACAGTGGCGGCCACGAAACTAGGTCTGAGATGTCAGTTAAGAGGTTATTAAATCGAAAATAACTTTAAAAACTTTTCAATTTTAGCACCACAGCATAAGCTTTAAATTTCTTTATTAAACTTTTATAGTTAAGGTAGAACTCGTATGTGTTGCCAATAATAAAGCCGCGACTGTATTTAGCTTGCTAGCCATATTCTTGATGTTCCTTATGGCAACGGTGCTATTATTGTGCCCGTCGTTGTGCCACAGTCACCAAACAGCCAAACAAACGGTGAAGACGACGGCGGCAGCCGAGTCAGGCCAGACAGTCTGTCGCCAGAAAAATCCGCACTCACACAGCGCCAGAGTGCTCACACACACACGCACACCGCACAGCGGTCGAAACGAGGGCAGGCGAATGAGAAAGGTTGGAAGGGAAGGGCTGGGGAAGGAAAAGGTGGGGGATGTGGAATGTGGAGTGGGTGGAGGAAGGGACAATGGTTGGAAAGGGGCGAGGGTGGGGGAAAGACTCGAGACTCAGAAGCAAGAGAGTGGGCAGCGAGGCGTCGGCGTCAGCGTCGGCGTCAACGCCGCTGCCAACTCACTCACTGGCTCTTGTATGTTGTTGTAATTGTTGTATCTTGGTTGAGAAATCGCTTGAAAAAGCAAAGCGCAAAGCAAAGCAAAATTCCATTTAGATTATACTCTTCTGCTGCTTCTTCTTCTTGGAAGTGCAGAGAGAGAAAATCGCACAACGGTGGAGGTATTTGTAATATTCTAAGGGAATTAACATACATATCTAAATACATATGTAGATATAGACAGAAAAAAACAAAAATAAATGTACTTTTCTGATCTTTTCACACGATCATATGGAGTGAAAATCATATTATTTCTCTCAGTGTGTGGCACTGGTGTTGTTGTTGGCGCTTTTGACGAACTGAACGCGCTGCTTGGGAGGTGTTACAATACACACAAACACTCAATGAACCCCAGAAAGGCACACACACGCACATGCACACGCGCTCACGGAAACGAGCACTCGACGCAGGGTGCCTGTGTGTGTGTGTGTAGCTGCAGTGTGCATTGCATTTGCCAGACCGTCCGGCGCGCCAAGTCGCCGCTCATACAGAGGCAGTGGCAGAAAGAGAGAGAGGCCAGAAGCAGAGGTGTTACCCCAGGAGCAAGGGAGTTTAATGAACAAATTAGAAATCTTAATTTCCAAAAAAGCACTTGTTTAATTGGGAAAAGTTAATTAACAAATTAAATAAAAATAAAAATAATAACGCCCAAGGCAGAGATCAGTTTTGTAACCCCCTTTCACCACACCCTTTGATCTCCCTCTCGAGTACGAATTTTATCGCCCACGATTTCGGTTGTTCTTGTTGTTCTTCTACAGTTTGTTTTCGATACTCAGACACACACACACATGCATGCATAGGGGGCGGAGGCAACCCGATGCCTTTGCAGGCAACCCCTTTCGCACTCACCGGCTATGAAAGCAAAAAATATTCAAACAAATTCTCCCAAAAATTAATATAATATTAGTTTGATTAAAAAAAAGGGTTAATATTTAAATACAAAATTTTGGAATATAAAACCATATATCTATCTGTTAAAAACTGTGTTTTATTATAAAAATTTAAGTTTTATAAACATTTGGCTTTCAAAGCTTGGAAAATCAAGAAAATAAACAAGTTAAGGGATACTAATGGAGAAAAGTGGCTATATTTCAAAATAGGCTTATATCTATGTAACTGTTGACAAGAAGTTTACTGCCAAGGAGCAAAGCTTTGGAGTTATTTTCTAGAAAAGACAAAAACAAAAAGCGCTTCGGATAGTAATAATAATAATAGTAATAATAAGTAAGAAATATTACCATTATTAAAAGGATTTTATATAATTTTTACAAGGCGAGAGGTTCAGTAAATACAAATAAGGGACACCTGTTGAAATCGCTTAAAATGTGAGAACTAAAAATTGAAATCCCAATGAGCTGTGAAATTTCAAAACAAAATAAAAACCAAACCGAGTGCCGCCTTGATTTTTCTTTTTTTTTTTGTTTTTGGCATTTTACCGATCCGAAAGATGGATTATACCGGCGAATTCCTGGGATCTCAACCCTTTCGGACTGTCAAATTCCATATTCCTCAGGTGCTGCCCGGCTGTCTGCAGTTTTAGCTTTGAGTTTCGGGCATAAATCAGGCGAGAGAGGGGTTTCCTTCCTTTTCAGATTGGGGATGAGATGGATGTTTGGGGTTTGCAGACTCCCAGCCGAACTGTACTGAACATATACATATACATATGTGCATACATATACATATGCATGTATTTGTCTGTGCATGTATTGCATCGAGGAGCGAACACGTTCCCACTCTGCCACACGGATACGGGCGCATACAGGAAACGCGAACGACTAGACACAGTGGGCTGGATAGATACTTTAAACGATGAAAATTATGGGTTGAATTAATTTTATATTATATTTGATATTAAAAAGATGTATATTGATTTTAACTGGAGATATATGTAGTTGTTCCATTCTTGTTAAAAACACGTAAAATAAATTATTAAGATTAAAAATCCATAGAGCTCAAGTAATGCCTTTTAGACAATTTTTCTGAAAACTTTTCAAGGCATACAATTTAGACATTGTATGGCCTAAATAAACATTTTACATTTTTTTAAGGTACTTAAATTATTTAAAGTATTAAAAATACCTTAATTTTGCCTTTATATTTATTGAACCGACTGTCATAAATAAGCACAAAGGGATTCCCACCAACAAGGGCGTGTAGGCTTTCGGGGATTTTATTATTATTTAATTTTAAAAGAAATACAGCACATTCATCACATTACGTAAGCGTACGGGTGACCTTAAGTTTGCTGCTTTTGTTGTGTCTTTGTTCCACTGTGCAACAAGAAGAAGGAGGATAAGGAGCAGGAGTGCAAGAAGAAGAAGCTAAGGGATAAGGAGTGGGCAACGGCAATAGGGAACGAACGAAGGAGCAGACAAGGGGATAAGTGCATATGTGGCCCCTGAAACTTAACACTTCTTTGGCTCTCCCCCGGCTGCGAATATTAAAATACCCACTTAAGGGCCCAACAATAACAACAGCAGCGGAAAGCGGAGAAAATAAGCATACGAAAAAGAGGAGCTAGAATTTAACTCAAGCTGTTTTCTCTGGCACTGAAAAAAACACAACACATAAATCGAATTTAAAATAATATCAATTATAAATTAAATAGATATCAAATTAAATGTACGAAAGTTTTTAATAATACATATTAAAATTTAGTTGAAAAGAGTTAAAATTTAATTTTTTGAAACCTCATTTTCAAGAATCCGTTACTTTTTTTCAGTGCGTACACACTCTTCGTGGAGCGGCGCCCATGCGTCTGAGTATGAAAACCGAATCGAAATCCGCTTCCTATCTTCTCTACTTCTTAATTCCAGATGGTATTGCACTTGAGAGCAAGACGGCATGGATATTAACTAATTGTTGGCCACGAAACCGGAGGGAAGGGGAGTGCCCTCGACACACCACTTAACACATTTGCCATCTCGAAAATAAAGTACTTCCTTTTCGATTTTTTAAATGTTTGCAATTGAATGCCCGGAAATATTATTCTATTTATACGATTTTATGACATTTTTGCCTAAAAAACATTTTTTATTTTTATAGATTATTTTCTTGTTCAAATTTGCAATTTCATCAATATCAACGGTAAAGTATTTTCAAAATAAC
The DNA here is from genome assembly GCA_018903765.1 of Drosophila aff. chauvacae BK-2020. Classification (NCBI taxonomy): domain Eukaryota; kingdom Metazoa; phylum Arthropoda; class Insecta; order Diptera; family Drosophilidae; genus Drosophila; species Drosophila aff. chauvacae BK-2020. The sequence goes on along the minus strand of JAEIGO010000395.1, from coordinate 7,146,721 downwards.
CTAACAGCCCGCCAACAGTGTGTACACACATTGTTTTATCTTATACAAAAAATCAATACAATCAAAGCTGTGAATTTGATATTAACGTTTACAACCAAACTATCATTATTATTATTATAAAATTTATTTTTTGCCTTAAAAGTAATATTATTAAAAAAACAAATGTTTTTAACTCGCCCGCCAAAGAGTCGTCAACGCAACGATGAGTTGAGTGCGCGGCAATGAGAAGTTCGCATACTTCACTTCACGATTATGGTCACACTTTCTGTATTTTTTTCTGTATCGAACTCGGTCTCTTTCAGTTTGTCTAGTGATGAGCTCTTCAGTAAGCTAGATTTCGAAAAAAAGGGCTAAAATAAGCTAAAAATACATATAAAAATATCACATTGTTCTTTAACATTTTTTAAATTATGTTTTATAATTTAGCATTGCATTTAAAAATTTAATTCATTCAATTCGAATTTTATTATTTGCAATTTTTCTTATAAAACAAATCATTGATGTCACAATTAAAATTATTGCTAAAATATGCCTAATGAATATTAATATTTATGCCATTTTAAAGGCTATAAGCTAGTTGCAAATTTCATATGGAAAAAGTAGCTACAGTGCGTGCTAGCCGCTAGTTTACTATTTATTTCGCATTGTGCTTTAGTTCACTGCCACATCTAGCGGGGAAAATGCTAAATTGGCAACGCTAAGCAGTAGCACCAGAGCAGCGCATCAGCAGCAGCAGCAACAACAAAACGCACAAAAACAAAGCCAATACACGCACGCACACACACACAAAGGACGCCAAAGGAGAAAAACAAACACAAAGAGCAGGGCAGGACAAGCGCTTTTCCAGAAATTAGGTCGCGCCTTTCTTCGAGCTTGTTGCTGGATTTTTCCTCGATTTGGATTTTTACAAACATATTCATACATATTGTAGAGTGTGTGTGTGTGTGTGTTGTTGTTTTTCTTCTTCTTGGGCTTTGACGCTTGTTTGTTGTAACTGTGGCTGTTGTTCCTGTTGTTGTTGCTGGCAGAGGGAGCGAATAGCGAATGTTATGGCAACACTTGCAGCCTGCGTTTGTATGGGTGAGTGAGTTGGAGTAGTTCGTGTGTGCAGTTTTTACAGTTCTTATTTCTATTACTTCTATTACTTCTTTTTCGTTTTTGGCTGTTGGCTGTGGTTTCGCCGTTCTCCGTTTCCCGTTAAAGACTGAGGAGATTGACAAATAAGGAGATATATATCTAAATTTATGTGTATATAACTAACAAAATCCTGTTCCAATTGATGGCAACTCCCGGAGTGTGTGTATGTGTGGGTAAGTGTGCAGTTATTTTTCATTTCCCTATTTTTTTTATTTTCTTTATTTACTTTGTGGTTTGTGTATTTTATAAGCCTTGAAGTTAAAATACATAAATTTGAAGCTCGAAAAACTGTAGTTATTAATAAAATGTATTAGTTAAGTAATGTTGTTTTTGTTATTGGCATATTTTTCATTGCCTACCTTTGGACGCCTTTCCAGTAGTTTTGACATTTATTCATTTTCCTTTCCATTCCTTGATTTCCCTTTAATTGATTCGCTTTTCTTATTTACAGAGTGAGCCATCGTTAGCCAGAGCACAGCCAGCCAGTCAGGAACCTTAAATCTCCACCAGAAACTGTTCAGAAGCCGCAAGAGGAACCATCCCCCCATTCCAAGCCAGGAATCCAATCTAAAAATCCTAGTCAAGATGAGTGTAGTGGGCAAGCAACTGAATCCCGTGCAGCAGTCCACCAGCGGAGCCGCCGCCGCCGCCAGCGGCTCTTCTTCCTCCTCATCCTCCTCCTCAGTTAGCGGCACGAGCGCCGCAAGCGGCAGCGTCGGCGGCGAGGCCAATGGTGGTGGCAACAGCACTGGTCTGACAGCGGCGGCGGCGGCGTCGTCCTCCGGCGGCGGAGAAGGATGTGCTGGTGGGGGTAGTGGCGACTCCAAGCGATCGTCGGAACCCTCCAGCGTGACGCCCGAAGATGTGCTGCATCTGACCAAGATCACTGACGACTATATGTGCTCCGCCAATGCAAATGTGTTCGAGATTGATTTTACGCGCTTCAAGATCCGTGATCTGGAGAGCGGAGCGGTGCTCTTTGAGATCGCCAAGCCGCCGAGCGAACAATTCCCGGACGGACTGTCCGTCGAGGAGACCATGCTGGCGGCGGCCGAGGAGCTAACGCTGGAGGACACTGCCGATCCGAATGCCGGTCGCTATGTGCGCTACCAGTTCACGCCGGCATTTCTCAACCTCAAGACAGTGGGAGCCACGTAAGGAGTGCTATCTATCTATAGCTTCATGGAATACATCTAAACATTCTCCTTGTTGTTGTTTTGCAGTGTGGAATTCACGGTGGGCAGCCAGCCAGTTAATAACTTCCGCATGATCGAGCGGCACTTCTTCCGCGACCGCCTGCTAAAAACTTTTGACTTTGAGTTCGGCTACTGCTTTCCGTATTCGAAGAATACGTGTGAGCACATCTACGAGTTTCCTAACCTTCCACCCGACCTAGGTGAGGATACGGCATCCAGATTGGGGTTGTAGCTAGTGCTTAACTTTAATATATAGGGAAAAGTTCGAATATTTATTGAAACTATAGATATACTTTTATAGTTAGAGCTTAGTTTTTGTTTCATACATATTTATAAATATTTTAAATGTACCTCTTTCCCTTACATTTAGAGGCAAATTATGTTAGCACCTTGCATAATTCTCTGAGCTTCTCAGCTTCTCTGAAATTTGAGCAAGGAAGGGGGGCAAGGGAAGGCGACCCTTAATGTAGGCCAAGGCGAGCCCTGCTCTTCATAGCTCTTTTTAGCTCTTCTTTTACTTGTATGCAATTTTTATAAAACTATAATTGTATTAGGGATTTTTTGAATTCTTATCTAGTTTATTTATGTTAAAAAGTATACTTTTCTCACCCTCCCGAGGGAAATATTAACTTAAAACTTCCCTGTGGCCAATATTTTGCGATTATCCGCTTAATTTTGAGCTAATTTATAAAACTAAATAAATTTTCCAAGGGAAATGCTAGCTTAAAACTCCATGTTTTATATTTTAATTTAATTTTAGGCGTACAATTTATATTTTCATAGATTATCTGAGCTTCCCTATGCCCCCCCTGTAATATATTCATTTTACATCACATTTCAAGGAAAGTGGCAAATGAAAATTTCACTAAAACCTTTCATGTATTTTTTTGTAACTCATTTAACTCAAGTTTTATAAATGAACAAATGTCTTTGCTTTATCTTGAACCCTACACAGTGGCTGAGATGATATCGAGCCCCTTTGAGACACGCTCGGACAGCTTTTACTTTGTGGAAAACCGACTCGTCATGCACAATAAAGCCGATTACGCCTACGATGGCGGCATTATAGTCTAAAAAGGAAACCAAAAATACGAGAATCTAAAACTAAAACTAAAAAGTTGCAAAAAAAAAAAGGATATGAAAAAGAATCTAAAAAGAGATTATACAAAATGGAATCTAAAAGGATCTAAAAACAGAAGGAAGAAAACAAAAGCTACAACTAAGAAGGAAGATCGAAGGAGCGGAGCTAGAGCAAAAACTAATAACTAAAAATGACTACAAAAGCTGTGAGACAAAATCCAAATGTATTGTCGCACACACCACACACACACTCTACCCACACACACACACACACACTCTACCCACACACATACTTTATACACACATCGAATTTGAGGGAATTATCACAGCCATTTTAGCCTTAGCACGAGAGTTTTACCCACCATTCCTGTTTGATGTATTTTAGCAAGGATAAAGACAAACACACACACACAAAATACAAACAAAACACACATCCAAAACACACTCAACACACACACACACCGAAGCACGCAAACTGTGTTCATTTAATAAATAATTTCCCCAATCTTTAATTTGTAAGTGCAATGTGATTTTGCCTGATTTTGTCGGTATCTCTTATATATATAAATATATTTATACATTTTTATTTATTCCTAATTGTAAGTAAACACACACACATCAAACACACACACACACACGAAACCAAAGGATAACGATTCAAGCATCCACATGCTGTCAATTTTTTGTATGCAGAATGTGGAGAAAGGAGAGGAGGCTGCGGAAGGATAATTCAAGTTACGATCTATATTCTCTATCAGCTTCGCTCTGTCTTTCCCATTTTGTTTTTCGTGTCCTGTGTATGTATGTATATTTTTTAAAACAAAAGAACTAAAGAGGAAAAGAGAACAAGAAATGGGGGGCGGCTCAAGAAGCAAAGAAATGTAAGAAGAGGAACCTTAACCCTTGAAAATCGAATGAATCTAATGAGAGAGATCGATCACACGCCGAACAACAAGAATGATTAAATTAAATTACATTTTAAATGTACATACCACCACTACTTGAAGTTGTTCGCATTTGTTCTTGGGGGGGGGGAGGGAAATGGGGTTAATATTATATAGTATAAAAATGGGTTTTTGAAACCCTTTCAAAGGGGTGCCCACGCAGCGGTACTTTTTGAGCTCTTTTAGAGAGTTCCTCGCAATAAATAAATTTAAAATTTATTTTTGTATAATTTAAATAATTATTAAAGCTACTTTTAATTCTTAGTATGTATAATTTAAGTAAATTATATTACATCATCCCCAATTAGGATTTGAAAAATTAAAAATACAGAAAAGCAAGAATTCCCAAAAATACGCTCAGTTCTTTTAGTTTCAAGACCTCATTGTGCGGGTTTTATATAATTTAAAATATATTAAATCAATCCCTTGATCTTTTTCAAAGAAAAAAAAGGTAGAATTTAAACTATATTTATTGGTATTATAATTAAATTAAAGATTAAAGCAGCCTTTAATTCTTCCTACTAAAAATACAAGCAGTGACTCTTTTAGCTTCAAGAATCCCTTCAGCGAGTTATTTGCAATTATTATTAAATTGATTTTTTTAATTATTTGCTTAACTTATTTCTTTCTCACTAATTAATGATGCTAGAAAATAGTAGGTAGGCTTAAAAATAAAACAAAAAGTAAGATATAAATTATAAACAAAAATAATAATGAACAAGAATAATAAAATATAAATAAATACATCAATTACCCTAAGTGGTTAAGATAAATTAGTTCCATTAATAAAAATAAGTTCATTTCATAAATTTAGCTTAAAGCTTCATTCTTATTGCCTCTTCTTTTATTTGTAAATTTTTTTTAGGTACACAAGAAATTTATTTGTGGTTTTTAAGCTTCTATTTGAGGAACTGGGTGACTATGGAAATGAACTCCTGCGGCTGCTCAAAGTGCACCAGGTGGCCAGCGTCCAGCCAGTGGATATCCGCTTGAGGGAACATCTCCAAAATCGCTGGCCACTGCTCGCGTCTAGAAAAAAAACCCATTAGTTTTTAAGATCTAATTTTTAATGTTTAGTTTTTTAGTTTTTAAGCTTTAATAACAACCTCATGTAGGATGAATGCGAGCCACAGATGAATGTGGTGGGGCCCGTGTACGGAGGTAGTTCGTCAATCTGCCGCTGATAGTCATCGAAGCGGGTGAGAAAGTCACGCAGCACTGGGGCATTGCAGGCCCAGGAAAAGCTACAACATTAAAGATATATGTTATTATAGTAAACTTTCTATAACGAATTTGTAAATATTCAAATATAACACATTTCTCTTTAAAATATCGTATATAATCGAAAGAAAGATAAAGTGTTATCCAATTTATTTGTTATCGCAAATATATCGACTTTTCTATCAAGTTTCGCGTGTTTACTGTATTTATAGCGATATATTATACCATCTTTCCCCACTTACTCTCCAGTCTGTGGATCCTTGCGCAGATTCAACATGATGAAGTCGACCGTCCCGCTCTCTCCCGTGGCTTCCAGTAGGCTTTCCCGTGCTATCTTCCTCCCCTCGGACAGGGACAGGCTGGGCGAGAGATTCAGGTTGAGCATGGCATCAAAAATATATTTCATCCCCTCAGTGCCGCGTGGCACCGATACGGGCGATATGTCCACCACTATCAGACGCTCCACGAGTTCGGGCTGAAAAGGATAATTGGATAATACAGGAAACCCCCATCTCCCCTTTCCCGCCTGCAACTCACATATTTCCGGGCAAAGTACATCATGGCGCGACCACCCATACTGTGACCCAGGCAGGCGGCCGTTGGCGCCTGGTGCTGCTCGAGAAATAAGCGAATATCCTCGCTCATGGCCCGCGAGGTGTGAACACTGGAATGCGGACTCTCGCCATGATTCCTGGCATCTACGGCATAGATCTGGAATAGTGGGAAGGAGAGTTTAAGAGACTATATGATGACTGGAAGTAAACACTCACATTCCTGGGAATCGTACGGGTCAGCGCTCGGCTAATGCCGCGCCAGTTCTGCTTGGAGCCGAAGAGGCCGTGCAGTGTTATCAACGGCGGCTGTGTGGGCTGTCCCTCGCCCTGGTACACCTCGAAGCTCATCTCCACGGGCTCCAGCGTGGAGTACGATGCGTTGGAAGAGGAGGGAAAGTAGCCATCATTCCGCAGGAGCAGCGCCTGAAGCGGACTTTTTCCCGTGCCGGGTGGAAGGAAGCGTAACGATTTCGTAAGCCGCTGCATCTCTGGGCCAGTGTGTACACACACGATCGACGAGCACTGGCTGGCGGTTGGTGCGGATTGCGTTTATTTCCACTGTCTCCTGTTGCGTAATTAAAGAGTTTATTCTAAATAAATCTAGTTAAATTCGAATGATCTGCCATAATTGTTTAGGAGAGATTAGATTGTTGGCTATTTACATGTAAAAGGGAATTGTCAGAGGCGCATCGATAAAATATATAACGGGGGTTTATATATTTGAGTTTTATATTTATTATACATATTCAATTACAATTTAATGAACTATTCCTTCATGTGTCATTTAATAATACATCCCTATAATTAAAATATTTTTTTGATAATTCTTCTACCTTTTACCTAGTCTAATCTTTTGTCTACGGAAATTCTGACCCCCACCAGCTACACCACTGAAAAAATGTGCTGGAAAGCGCAACTCTAGCAGTTCACTGGCAACGCCGGTGAACCATCTGGCAACCTTTTTTCTGCGGCGGAGATATCTAAAATATTTTTTGGTTGTTTCATAAATGCCAACATATGGAAAGATGCTTCTTAAAATAAATAAACTAAATTTAAAACGAAATAAGGCTTTCATGTATTGCAATTCATGTATTCGTCTTGGAAAAATATTATCGCTATTTCGATATTTGGGCAACAAAAAATTGCGATAAAAATATATCATCTTTAGAAAAAAATATCGATATATATTGATATTTTGATATTATCAACCCTGGAAAAACGCATTTCTCGCCAGCCAAAATCAGGAATTGCCATTAAAAGCAGGATCCAGGTAACGAGCGCCATCAGGATAACCAGGAGTTGACGGTTCCCCATCGGGCGCAGCGTCAGCGAAAAAAGGGGAAAAGAACAGCAGACGGCAACGACGACGGCGGCGGCCGAGAAGTAGCGGCGGCGGCGTTGGCTCTCCGTATTTCATTCCCTCTCTCTCTCGGACCCACTCAGCCATAGGTAAGCAGCAACAAAAATGTGCATATTGCAAATTCAGACCAACAAATTGATATATTTTCAAGTATTCTATCTTTCCCCTCCAAAAAAAAAAAAAAAAAAAATGTAAGACAAAAAACAAAAGTAAAAGAAAAAGTATAAGTATAAGAGAAATGAGTAAAAGTCAAAAAGTAAAAGTTAATGTAAAACTAAAAGAAAGTAAGTGAAAAGTGGTTAAAGTTGTTAAGTAAAAAATCTGTCATCGGTCGCGAAAAGTGCGCAAGAGTCCGAAAATAATTAACTCTCTCCTGTGTGTGTGCCTCTGTGTGTTCGTGTGTGTGTATGCGTGCGTGTCCTACTTGTGTGTGTACAATTCCGAAGGGAGAGGGAGACAGACCGTCCCGCCGTTGTCAAAATGAGAATGTGAAGAGGAATGGCGCAAGTTATCCCGTATTTTCAACTGTAATTGTTGTTGTTCTTTCAGAAAATGATTCCTGCGCTCGCTCTCTCTCCCTATCCCTCTCTCTCGCTCTCGTTCGCGTCAAAAATTAAATGCAAAAAAAAAAAAAAAAGCCGTAGCACACACACACACGATAGAATCAATAAAATTAAAAATAAATAAATGCTAATAAACGCAATGAAGGTAAGAACCCCACAAAAAGCCAACAAACAGCAATAAATTTTTTCGATAAAAAAAAAAAACTTTACTTCCGACCCCCCGTCCCCTCGCATTCCCACTAAAAATAAAGACAAGAAAAAAAAAAGAGAAAAATCAAAAGAGACGTTACCGATTGCAATGCCCTTCGCGTTATCGTGGCAATCAGACAAGAATCGACATTTGTTGGGGGTGACATCGACCTTTCGCTGCCTTTTGTCTATCGATAGTCTGCTTTTCGAATTTCACATTTCACAAGATTTTATGTTAAGAAATTTAAGAATTAATGGGGAAAATATTGCCTAGAATGGGACCTAAAATGTATTAATATTTTGTTTAAAAGATGGGGTTTCCGCTTAAACGATCCCCTTGTGCTCCTCCCCCCCAACAAATGTTCAACTCGCTGCTCCACTCTAGTTCCTCTCTCGGTTCCCGAAGAGTTGTGTATCGCCCAAAAGAGGTGTTGTTTCTTGTTATCCCCCCTTAATCCTGCCCTGAAGACTAATCTTTTTCCTCTCAAAACATCTCCTGCAGGAAGAAGGCGTGGAACGTTTGTGTTGCCCGCAACAACGGCGTAAGGCGGTGATCCCATGGTTCTCGACATGGACTCGGACGATTCACGTTCCAGCTCTCCGTCCAACTCGTCGGATTCTCTGTCCAATTCGCCCGATGGTTCCATTAAGGATCCTGACGATGACAAGGAACAGGCATCAATATCGGCTGTACTACTGAATCGTACTGTTCGTGCCCGCTCCACCAGCAGCTCCTCCTCAAACTCGAGTTCCAGTTCCAGTCGCAGTGATTTATCCAAGAAGCAAAAGAAGAGCTCCAGCAGCAGTAGCGGCAGTGGCAGTGGCAGTGGCAGCAGCTCCTCCAGCGGTTCGTCCAGTGAAGATGAGCCGCCGGAACAGGAACAGAAGAAGCTGCCGCCGGCAGAGCAAGTGCCGCAGCAGCAGCAGCAGCAGGCTGAGCCAGAGCCAGAACCAGTAGCAGTAGCAGAGCCAGAGCCAGAGCCTGAACCAGAGCAAGACCCAGAGCCGGAGCCAGAGCCAGAGGTAAAACCAGAGCCCGAGGCCAAGCCAGTGCCAGAGCCAGAGGTGAAGCCAGAGCCAGAGCCCGAGGCAGATCCAAAACCAGAGCCAGAGCTAGAGCCAGAGCCAGAGCCTGAGGCCGAGATCGAACCGGAGCAAGAGTCAGAGATGACGGCGGATCCCGAACCAGTTTCGTTGGCCTCGCAGCCCGATCAACTCGCAACTAGCAGCTCATCGCCCAGCGCCAAATCGTCGTTCCTCTCTCCCGTGCGCAGTCGGAGCAATAGTCCGCAGCTGTACAACCAGGCGGCCGTGGATCTGAACATCAGTCATGAGGATCTCAGTGATGTCAGCGATATTGAGGCTGACGAGAAGCCGAAGAAGAACTCCTCGTCACGTCATCAGCAGGACAAGGAGGATCAGGATGAAGCTGACGAGGAGGAGGAGGATGGCGCCCTGTCGGATGACTCGCTCTCCGCCCTGGATGAGCACGAGCACGAGGATGAGGTGAAGCAGGTCAAGCAGAACGGTGGCCAGATGCCAGCAGCCATGGACAGCAGCAAGGATGTCAAGAAGGTATGTTCCTGATCTTAAGCCCACCTCTCTCTTCATCGTTGTTTTCCATTTTTCTTCCCAGCTTGATGGACGCACACCTGCCTCTGGCCTCGAGGACGATTTGGTCAAGACCCATGACGATGATGCTTTGGACTTTGAGGCGGAGGAGGGCGAGTGCCCGGAGCAGATCAAAGCCAGCGAAACAAAACAGGCCAAGACGACGCCAATGGATGATGATGATGATGGGGTCAAGGACAAGGACAAGGACAACGCCAACGATGGCGTAGGCAGCGACAAAAGCAGCGACTCTGAGGACGACAACGACGATGGTGATGAAGATGATGGTGAAGTTGATGCCGACGACGATGAGGACGGCAAGGGCAAAAGCAAGGTCAAAAGCAAGGCTAAAAGCAAGGCCAAAAGCAAGGCTAAGGACGGCACTGCCAGCAATGGCAGCCGCCTCGAGGACGGAGAGGATGAGGCCAAAGACAAGGCCGCCTTGTCGGCCACATCATCATCGACATCGATCGCCGAGAAGAAAAAGGCCGAAGAGGAGGAGGAGCTGGAGGAGGGTGAGGTGTCTGACGAGGATGAAAAGCGTCCCGAGGAAACGGAACCCAAGCCCGTGTGTCGCTTCTATACGCGCGGCCAGTGCACCTGGGGCATGAGCTGTCGCTTCCTGCATCCCGGAGTCACCGACAAGGGTAACTATACGATGTTCGAGAGTCTCGTCCGCTCCGTGCCCATGCAGGGCGGCGGCGGAGCCTCATCCTCCTCGTCGGCGGCGGCAGCTGCTGCGGCGGCGGCGGCTGGCGCTGGCCCATCTAGCTCTGCATCCCGCGCCAGCGCCTCTGCGTATAGCTCGCATGCTGCCTCGGCGGCCGATTATCATGACTATAGAACGGAGCGGCCGGCATTGCTCCATCGACCGGCACTACTCCATGCTCCACCGAGCATGTATAGCAGCAGCGGTCACGATGCCCGGCTGGCCGAGGTTGTTGGTGGTCCCGTGGTGGAGAATGCCTGGGAACGGGGCCTGCGCACCGCCAAAGAGATGATGCGGAAGGCCAATAAGCGCAAGGAGCAGGACATGGACTTTGAGGATAAGAAAATGAACCTCACCCTCTCACCGGACGAACTGGAGAAGGATCCGTATTACCTCAAGGAGCACCGAAGCACCAGCATGGCCCGTTCCCCACCGCCGCCGCTGCTGCAATCATCGTCCCGCGATCCAGCCCTGCTGCATCCGCTCAGCATGCCAATGTCCATGCATCCGCATCCGCATGCCGTTGCCCATCCCCATGCCCATGCCCATGCCCACGCCCATGGCCATGGCAATCCGCGTGCCCTCCTGCCATACTCGGTGTATGGAGCAGCCGATCGCTATGGTCGCAGTCAGTACATGTCGGCGCACCATTACGAGGATGTCGATGCTTACGGGCGCATGGCGAGATACCGGGAATTGCCGCCGCATCGAATGCCCCACTATGAGGACGATCGCCGACTGAGACCGGCGCGTGAGGTGATTGTCCAGCGCGTGGAGGCAGCCGGTGGTGGCCACGGTGGCCGTGGCGATGAATGGAGCGATCCCTGGATGCGTTCCAAGTCGATGGGACGGGGCTCGTACGAGCGTGAGGAACGACGACGCCGGGATCGTCGCAGCTACAGCAGCAACTCGTCCTACTCGACCTCGAACAGTTCGCAGAGTGACTCCAGCTCGGACTCAGACTCCCGCTCGAGCAGTCCGCCGACGGATCACAAGCGTCGCTATGGCAGCGGTTCGCACAAGCTGGCCGCCACTGGCTCCGCGGCCTCCTCGGCGCGTCGTCTGGGCGGCGGCCGAGCAGCGCGCTCGCCCAGCCAGATACCGCGACGTCCCAGGCACTCGTCCAGTAAGTGTTTGCGAGTTGTTATGTCGTTATCCATATCGTTATTTTTTTGTGTACTTTTCTGTTGCAGAGGGCAGCCTCTCGCCACCGTACAAGCGTCCGGCCACGGACAAGCGTGCCGGCGGACACAGTCCCGCCTCCAAGCGCAAGAAGCTCACCTCACCGACGCCCAAGAAGTTTGACAAGCTGAGACGTCGCCGCAGCTCCAGCTCATCCGACTCAGGTGGGAATAGTCATGTCCCATTTCCCCTCTGCTTTGTTTAAATCTCTCTTCAAACGCCATTCTCTTCCCTTGCAGATTCATCAACCACTTCCTACTCGGAATCGGACTCGGGTTCCTCGTCGTCGGGCAGCTCGTCGGGATCGCGGGAGACGCCCCAGAAGCGTGTGAGGGCCACCGACAAGGCGCTCAACGAGCGCAAGCTAATCAAGAAGCGTAAGTGTTGTGTGGATTTTATAAAGATATTTTCCAAAGATATCCCTACATTACCTCCTCCTTAACACAGCTGTTGAACAAGTAACCAAGAAGCGTTCACCCATTTCCATTGAGATTAAGAAGACGTCGAACATGGTGGGAGTGTCGGCGCTGGCCTCGCCCACTAACTCAGCCGGCTCTGATAATGAGAATGAGCAGCAGCAACGGCAGCAGCAGCAGCATGGCAAGGACAAGGAGAGGGAGCCACAGGTGAAGGATAAGGAGAAGGACAAGGACAAGGACAAGGAGGAGAAGGATAAAGACAAGGAGGCCAAGGAGAAGGCGAGGGACCAGACCCAGACCATAGACGATGGCAAGAAGTCACGCCGCGAGGAGCTGCTGAAGCAACTGCGCGCCGTCGAGGATGCCATTGCCAAGAAGCGTTCTAGGCTGGCCTAAGGCCAACCTCCGCAGCCTCCTACTTCCTCCAAAAGAAGAGCTCCGACTTTCCCCCAAGCCCCAATCCCCAATCCATCCCATCTTTCGGCATCAATCAATACTTAGTGGTTAACGCAACATTCGCATTGGATTCGATATACGGAAACCTCCGTTTGCCTCCGTTTGTTCGCGCAGCGATGGCAATTTATATCAATTCAATGTACTTTAGGCTTAAAGTTGAAAAAATATCCTAACTTTTTTTTATTTCCTCCTTTTGACACCCCCACCACACGTGATGGAGAGCATTAACAATTAAAACTATGTTTATAATAGATCATAAATAAAGGATGACAAAAACATTTGATATCACAGTTCTCTTTATTGCTGTATTTTTATGCACAAATTCAGGGGTTTCCTCCGACTCTTGTGGAAAATTAAGCTAGGTACTAACATTGGATAAAATTTCTTAAAGCCGCAGAGCAGAACTCCATATAAAATAACGAAACGGGTAAAAGCGTTGCCAGATCAAGAAACTAAACAGCTGTGATTTCGCAGCGAAATAAATAAATTTATATATTGTAAACTGTGTATAAATGTAAATACTAAATAACTAAATATCGATAGGTTCGCTATTCCCTTTTTATCGGGTGAACGAACCCGAGTTCGAAATCTATTGGGATTGGCTTTGGTTGGCATCACCGATCATCGATGTCCGCCGCTTATGTCTGTACTAGAGGTGCAGAAACATCGATGTTTTTCACAAAAAACATCGATGTAACATCGATGTGGGTAAAAGTGCAGAAACATCGATGAAACATCGAAGTTTTACAACTTTTTTTTAATATTTTTTAAATTCATGAAATTCACGTTTACTTTAGCATTAGGTAGTGACGACACAGAAACATCGATGGTCAAAAAAAAACATCGATGTTTTTGGAAATTTCAAAAACATCGATGCATCGATGTTTCCATCGATGTTTCTGCACCTCTAGTCTGTACCCAATTTGGCCATCTATCGATAGTTGCCCCCGCTAATCGGTCCAACAGACACAACATTAACGTTTACAATTTATGAAATCGTGATTTTGTAGGTTGTAAAATTAAAAAAAAATATGTATATATATGAACAGCTAAAATTTCCAATATTTAAGTGGTGCCAACAAAAAATCGTTTAATAATCGATTGAGGGTTACACTTTGAAAACAACACTTATCGATATACGCCATCAGGGAGACTAGCAAAAAGGCGCACTTCAATGTAAATTGGCAAAAAGTGAAATAAAAATGCCGCCCGGAACGCAAATAACTAGTGACAGCGACCTGGACGGTGTCCTGGAGGAGTTCAAGCAGAGCGAGGAGCGCCGCGAGCGTCGCAATAGCTGTGGCAATGCGAAATACACCTGCAGCATTGGGAATTGCAGAGCCACCTTCAAGCGCTTGGAACGGTTGGACCGCCACGAATATCATCATACGGGAATTGTAAGCGCCTCTATCAAAGACTCCTCCAAGATGCATAGATGTGTAATGATTTTTGCTTGCAGAAAAAGCACGCCTGCTCGCACGAGGGCTGCGACAAGACGTACTCGATTTTAGCGCATCTGAAGCGCCATTTGCGGAGCACCCACGAACGGCCAGAGGCGGGGGCCCAGAAAACTGTCAAGTGCTTGCTAGATGAGTGCGATAAGAAGTTCATCTCCTTCAGCAATATGACGCGGCATATGCGCGAGGCCCACGAGACGCCGCGGGTCTATCCGTGCAGCCACTGCGACAGCAAGTTCTCGCAGAAGTTGAAGCTGAAACGCCACGAAATTAGGGAGCACACGAAGGACTATCCCTTTCGGTGCACAAAGTGCGCCAGGGGATTCTATCAGGAGTGGCAGCGTGAGAGCCACGAGGGCAGCTGCAAGCTCTACACCTGCCCGTCATGCCCCCTGACCTTTGACAAGTGGTCGCTGTACACCAAGCATTGCAAGGACACGCAGCATGGCAAAAATCGGCATAGGTGCGAGCATTGCGGCACCTGCTACAGCAAGCCCAGCGATCTGAAGCAGCACATCGAGGCCAAGCACAAGAATTCGGCGGAGGCGACAAGCTTCACCTGTACCGAGGAAGGATGCAACAAGACCTATTCCTATGAAAGGAATCTCCGCCAGCATGTGTTGTCCGCCCATACGGGCAGGCGTTTCGAATGTCAGGCTTTAGATTGCGGACGCTGCTTCAGCAGTGCCCAGAATTTGGCAAAGCATGTGGTCAGGGACCACGAGAATGCCGCCGAGGATAATACGGACGAAGATCAGGACGAAGCTAAAAAGAAGAAGAAACCGAAAACTAAGGAAAGTCCAAAAGACAACAAATCGAAGACAAAATCTCGAAAGCGACGTCGCGATGCGGGCCGCAGCAAGCAGTCCAGACTTTCCAAGCTCGCCTGTCTTCAGCTCAAGGACAAGGCTGAAGAGGAGGCGGTAAGAGAACGCCAGCCGTTGGCACTGGATAAGGTCACCCAGTCGCTAGAGGCTGCTGATCCCGATCCCGTCGAGGAGTTGCTGGCACAGACTCTGCAGGAGGATGAACAGGAAGTGGAGTAAAAAGAAGACAAAACCCATAAACTAAGGTTAACTAAAACAAAAAAACAAACAGAGGTACGGATATATACACTAAGTTTACTCTTACGCAGTACATACGCGCCATGTACAAACTATAAAACCTCTTCAGGACCACGTTTCTCTGTTCCTTAAATAAGTACCATAATTTATTAATAAAAACCTGCGCTACTTCAATCCCGCATTTAATTTGTAGCTTATAAAGCCCAATATTCCAATTATTATTTCTATAGTTTATTCTTTCTCTTGTTTTCTTTTTATTAAACAAATTCCTAAAAAACAAAAAAATAAGTATGTGGGATGGCGGAAAGACACAGTAAGGAAAGGGAGCAGGGGACTAGAGCGAGTTGATGATCTTCCGACTGCGCATCTGCTCCAGCCAGTGCTCGTATTGCTGCTCCGGTGTCTGTGGCTCCTGGTAGTAATGCTTCGGCGGCTCACCCTCCTCCAGTCTCACAAAGTAGTGACAGTGCTTGTATTCCACATGACCGAAACGACCGCGGGCATGCCGACGCATTCCCTTAAAGACGCGTCCCTTGCCCACAAAGGATTCGGCTAGCAGAGAGGAGGGAATACATTCATTAGTAAGCCTCCTTTATGGTATGTAGTGTAGATTCGTTATAAATCCTTACCTATCCACAGATTGCTTTTGTACTCGACATTGTGACGCTGCACGGCCATTTCCTGGGCCTCCAGTATAGTCTCCTTCACATCCGTCGCCCCCTTCTTGAGCACGAAATTGAGTTGCTTCAAGGCCTCGTCGACGGACATTCCGCGTACGAAGGCGGCGATGTACCACATCTTGTCCGGACTGTATTTGATATTGGAGCGCATGTGGCAGACGTACTGAAAGGAGCGGGAGCGTATGTATTACTATAGGAGATAGATAATCAAAGTTTGTTTATATTGCGCTTACAGCCTTGCGTGGCTCCTCGTCTGTTTCTTGCGGGGGATGCACTGTTTTATTGTATTCCAGCCACTTGCGCGGCCCGTAATTGTTTTTATTCCATTTGGTACACAGTACTCCGCCCGCAGCAGCTCCCGTGTGAATGGATGATTTCTGATTGAACGCAGGTGGCAGTGATAGCTGCTGGCTTAGTAGCATGGGCGCTGCTGCGGTCTCTCCTGTTTTGTGAAGCGTCGCTCCTTGCAGCGGCTGCAAACGCAGTTGTTTCATCTGCCGGATCACCTTGTGCATCTTTAGGGCCGGTTTGTTCGTTGGAGTCCTCTCAAGAAACAGGTGAAATTTCAATTCAATTTTCTTTTTTATTGGTCGCGTAATCTGGCAGCCAGTGTGGCCGTTGTTCCGTCACAAAATAACAAGGGATTGATTGGTATTTTTTGTATTGGTCTGGCAGCACTTTCGACTTCGATATCGCAATTACGATATTTGGACAATCGAAAAAGTCACAATATAAATTAGAGGTGCAAAAACATCGATATTTGTCGATGGTTTTCACCAAAATAATAGAATATAAATATATCATCCTTAGAAAAGTATATCGATATACTGATATTTTGAACTCTTCCGCGTTCAGATGGTCGTCGTGCGGAGCGCGTGCGAAATTCGAATTCAGTCGAGGCGCCCGATTTCAAAGATTTAAATAACCGATCGTGTGCATATGCAAATGTAATTTGGTAATTCAAATGCGAAAAGCGTAGCTATTTCTGTGCGATTCTGTTTGTTTGTTTGTGTGTCGGAAACGTCAGGCCATAGCTAAGCGTCAGATAGCCGGCAAATTGAAATAAAATACAAAATTAAACCGAAATCTAACGGATTATTGCAAAATTCAAGAAAATTTCAATAGCCATGTCAAGCATATGAAAAATGTAATATTTTTTTTAAAGATAATATTTTATTAGAAGTGTTAAAAAGAGTTCCTCACATTCCAATAAAACAAGAACAGGCTTGCAAAATGAATGAATTCAAACCATATATATATATTTAAATATGTTTGGTGATAGCAGGTTTTTTTTTAAATAACAAACAAATGTTCTAGGTTTTGTTTCAATTGTTTTTTAAATATATAATTTTTCCACTTAAAACCTTAAGAATTGACTATTTAATTTTTAAAGAGTTAGCAAAGTAATTTAATAAACAAATAAAAGTATTTTTTTTTTAATTTAAAACAATCTTAAAAGTGTAGAATAAATAAAGTTAAATAATTTTTTTCAAAGTTAAAAGTCACAATATATATATTGAGATAAACAAACATTTTTTTTAAGCATATTCTATTAAAAAATGCATCAAGTGTGATCTTATTTTTCGTAGTCCAATATCCGTTTTGACAAAAATCTCGGATAACAAAAAATACAAGCCTAAGGCCGAAGCTGGCATACCCTTGCAGTTTCAATTTCATGAAGTTCCAAATAATATAAATAAATCAATTAAGATCATAATAAATAAAGTCCTTAGAACAGTGAAGATATTAAAGCTACACTCGTGCGACTTGTGGAGCAAAGTAAAGTAGAAATAAGACCCAGCAAGGGTATAGAAATTGAGATCTGATTTATGCAGCGATGCTTCCCACACAACACCTTAAAGTCCGTTTCCTTTTGTTTTTTTTTTTTGTTTCGAGTGGGAAGCCCAAACATAGATAATGAAAAAATAAACTTTGCTATCATTTTTGGCCGTTAGAGAGCTTTGAGACTGCGTCTCCTCTCCGCTGGTGCGCCGTGTCTCTCCTCCTCTCACCTGTGTGTGTAGGCGATCTGGCTGGCTCAGCGCTGCTGCTGCTGCTGATGCCTCTATGTATCTGTCTGCCGCTGAGATGTATCTAACAGATACACCAACTTTTTCGCTCGCGTAGTCGGTGTCTAAATGCTGCGGCGTTCACTGCTAAGGTAGAGCCGGAGCACGAGCCGGAGCACGAGCTAACTGGCTTTAAATAAAAACTAATTAACAACTAGACGAGTGCCGATAAAAAACAAATAAATATATCAAATACGCGACGCGCTTAACACATTTTTTTGTTCGAGTGAAGAGAGAAATCAGTGCAAAAAAAATATATATGATAATAATAAAAATAAAACAAAAATAAAAGACAAACATATGCAAAATCAATAAAGTGACTTAATAATATGCATCTTTAACCTTCGTGCAAGTGCTATCTCAGCTCGTTTTTGGCTCAGTGTAGGCAAAAGATCTCTATATGCACGTCCCTCTATATATACATATATATATTTGTATATATAGATATACACCTAGTTATAGGCGGTGCTGGGCGTAGCTCGCAGCATCAGTATCCAACTTTTCAATTTATTTTTAGACAAATGATGTTTTTTTTTCTGCTGCCTGCCACTAATTTGATGTGTTTTTTTCGTTTTCGTATCTGCACCATCTGTCTTTTTTTCGTTGTGATACAAACTCCAGTACAGATTTTTGGCTAACAGATGAATTATTATCCTAAATAGATCTTTAAGGCACCTTGGACCGTTTTCACAATGATTTCATTTCAAACCCAGTGTCCCGATTTAAATGCAAATTGTTTGGCGGCTAAGAATTTCACTCAATTTCTTGACATTTCTTTCAATTTCTCCAACCCCCCCGTGTACGCGCAAGTCTTTATGCAAATTTTGCAACTAGCAACTCTTGGCTTACAAATGAGTTTTTGTCCTCGCTTTGTCAACGAATAAATTTCGAATTTTAGTTTTCTTTTCTTTTTGCAATTTGTGGCCTACACACTTTTAACGGTCGCCTGGGCATTGTAAATGCAGCTCATGTGATCAATTGTTGACTATATTCATATATATATATATTCCCACACCATATGGCGTTCGTTCTACAATCATTTTTCTAATTATTTATTTCTATGAATGACAGGGGCGACAGAGTCTATCAATGAACTCGTGTGGCGCCCATACACTTGCCGGAAAAACTATACACATATACGTAAAGATGTTGTGTAGATGTGAACGGTGGGGAGAGTGGAAAATGAAAATGTGTCAAATGTCACCTGTGCACTAAAAACATAAACGCCCACGCCGTTGTCGCCTACGACTTGTTTTTACATTTTTTTCACATTTTTTTCTCATTGCAAATGCAAAGCGAGGGAAACCTGGTCACACTAACAGAAAATAACGCGACATGTTTTGTCATGAAAGCATAGAACAAATGAAAGTTTTGTTAATTAATATACATAATGAACAAAATTGAATTCATTATTTTGTTATTTTTATTCTAAAATACAAAAGAGTACTTAATGAAAAATGTATCTTAAAATAAGACTGTAATTTTTGTTATTTTTACTGTAATATTTGCACAGTACTTTCATTTTTTCTTACATAAAAAGTGGCTTATTTCTATATTAAGTTTTTTATGGAATTTATTTATTTAGTAATTATATGAAATAATGTGAAATTGAAGCTTTCTCAACTATATTTACTTTAGTTGAACTTTAGCATTTTCTGAGGAAATATTTAAATACTTCGTTTACCCTTTGCATTTCTTGCTACTTTTATTGATCTTGACATAAAACACTTTTATTTCTTAACTTATTTCCCGAGTGTGTTGGTGTGTGTGGGAAGGGCTGTCCGTCTGGTTTTGTGGCCTGTCCGTTATTTGGACGTTTTTCGAACAACCTGTTTTTTTTTGACGGTCCATTACGTCATTGAAATGAGATGCTGAACCGAGTAAGAACGCCAAAAAGCTTAAAAGCAAACACACAAATCTGATTTCAGAACTGATTTTGCCAAAACAAACAAACGACTGAAATGTTACCCCTGTTTTAGCCAAGAAAGTTGAGAGTTTCGTTAAATAAGCAAAATAATAATGGTGAAATATGTGAATAAAACAAATCAAAGCCCAATTCAAAAAACCATAAGTTAAAATAATAATATAAATACGGCGAAAAACCCATATAAAGTGAATTTAAAATTCTAGAACCTTAAAAAAAATAACATGTGTGGATGACATAATAAAATGTTTCTAGTTTCCAGTTTCCCCTCATATTTTTCTTTTGCCTCGCCGAGTTGTGAAAATAAATGGAAAAGTGTAATAAAGACCAATTTGGTGTATCCGTAATTGCCTCGATATCCGACCAGCCCTAACCACCCCGCCCACCTATGCGGTGCTGGTGGTGCTGTGGTGGCTCAAGGCCGTCAGATTTCGTCGCTGAGATAGAGCAGAGACAGCAGAGATATAGAGAGACAACGCGCACCCACCAAGATCGGAGCACTGAGAGTTGAGAGCTGAAGCTCTGCCACTGACTGCTCTTTGCTGAGTTGAAGAATATTTGTTTTTATTTCTCGTTTGTCGTAATTTTTGTTTTTTTCTTTTCCACTGATTTTTGTGCTCAAGCTTTTTTTCGGCCAAGGTTGGATTTTTATGTGAGAAAAAATAAAGCTTGACGTGTGTGCATAGAGTATATGTTCTGACCATATGTTATAGTAATTCTCCTCGGTCTCCTCCATCGACAGCTGTGAAGATGCAAGCGTGAAATAGCCCGAATTTCTTGATGCAAGCCCCACGAAACCGCAACAATCGAAAGTTTAATTAGAAAAGAAATCAACGGAGTAAAGTTCGACGCGAAAAACGACGCCGAAAAAGTACAAGCAGCAATCACATCAGGACGCAATGAGGACGAGGACAAGGATGATGGACCTGTCCTGGTGCAGCGGCATTCTGCTGCTCCTGCTGATCGTCACCACCACCGATGGCTATAACATCGATCTGCCCAGCTACGTTCGCTTCCGGCAGGCCACCAATTCCATGTTCGGATTCAGCATTGCGATGCACAAGGGACGCAGCAATTTCTTCAGCAATCAGAACAAGTGAGTAGATATATTTAAGTACATCATATTTAAGGCATATTTTGATTTAGGAGAATGAACCCGGGTACATTATCGGGTTCGGAAATATGTCATAAGGTTGGAAATGCCCCCAGCCACGGTCATTTCCCCTGCAATTTCCCATTGCTGATAAAATGAAGCTGTGGATTTTTTGTTTCGAGAGTGAAAAGGGTTAACACGATTACACAGGCTCACCAGAATTATTTATCTTACATTTCACTAAGAGAAATAAACAAGTAAAAATAAAAAATAAAGTTTTTTTTGTTTGTTTGCCAAAGATTTAATAAATCAAAAAGGCGTCTTAAAACCCACCGAAAGCACTCAAAGAACCAAGAAGTAGCCTTTCTTTTGCTGCTATTTTTTTTTTTAATGTATTAAATATTAAGGGCTTTTTGTTTTTAAATATATAATATTTATTTACTTGAAATTATCCAAAAGTCTCTCTAATTAATCTCTAATCTAAACCAATCAACTTGACAGCTTTTCAAGTTACTTAACATCTCTTGAGATACTTTCTTCTTATTAAAAAAAAATTTGATTTAAATGCCATTTGTTATTAAAAAGCAGACTTTAGTCTCTTGGTTTTGTCAGCTGCTTTGAAAGATTGTCGCTTTGCCATGCCGCCGCCTTCTTGTGCAGAGCCCAGAGTCAATTCCGGCGATAATGCGGTGACATTATAATCTCCGCCGAGATTCGAACTATCTGTGCTCTGTGCTCTCGTGCTGGCAGCCACTTGCCCTATCTCAATGAGCGTGTAAATATGCATTCAGAATGCTAAACGCCATTAATTTCAATCTCCCGAAGATAGCCGAGGCCCCCGTCTGCAGATTGTGGCTGCAATTGGTGAAGAGATTCATTGATAAATTTACGAGTTTCCCCATTCTACACATGGCACACACATTTTAGACTTTCAACCCGGCTAGTTTATGGGACATTTTCGAGTGCGCCGGGGTTCGTGACCCTTGCAAAAAAGAAATATATATTTATTTCGCCCCAGTCCAGTCCAGGCCTCACCCAACACACTTTCCAATAGTATTCCATGTGAACGGCTCTCGGTTCGTTCAATATTCTGATCGATAGCCTCTGTGAACCCAAATGGCTCAGGCTCAGTCTCAGGCTCAGGCTCAGTCTCAGGCTTGGTCTCCGTCTCAGTCCCAGCTCGCTGAAGCGTGTTAATCAGTATAGTCTCAGTCTTAGACGTCTGCACTTGCAGAAAACTATTCGACTTTTAGTTATGCAAAAGAGTTAAGACCAGAAAGTTCGAAAAACTGATGCAAATTCACTGGTTACAAGCCACACATAACACCAAATTTGTATCTTAAAGGAATGTTTTGGGAATGTTTAAGAAAAGTTTAAGAAATGCTTAGGAAATGTTTACAAAATGTTTTGAAAATGTTTAAAAAATGTTTTGAAAGTGTTTAAGTTTTGTTTAAGGCATGTTTCCAATATTAAAAATGTTTAAGAAATGTTAAGCAAATGTTTCCATGATTAAAAATGTTTAAGAAGTGTTTAGAAAAGGTTTAAGAAATGTTTAGCAAATGTTTCCTATATTCAAAGGTTTTAAGAAATGTTTAGAAAAGGTTTATCAAATGTTTAGCAAAAGGT
The DNA here is from genome assembly GCA_018903765.1 of Drosophila aff. chauvacae BK-2020. Taxonomy (NCBI): domain Eukaryota; kingdom Metazoa; phylum Arthropoda; class Insecta; order Diptera; family Drosophilidae; genus Drosophila; species Drosophila aff. chauvacae BK-2020. The sequence continues at coordinate 7,124,187 of JAEIGO010000395.1, read as the reverse complement.
TTCCTATATTAAAAGTTTTTAAGAAATGTTTAGAAAAGGTTTAAGAAATGTTTAGCAAATGTTTCCGATATTCAAAATGTTTAAGAAATGTTTAGGAAAGGTTTAAGAAATGTTAAGCAAATTTTTCCAATATTAAAAATGTTTATGAAATGTTTAGAAAAGGTTTAAATGTTTAGCAAAAGGTTTTCTATATTCAAAGTTTTTAAGATATATTTCGAAAATGTTTAAGTTTTGTTTAAGGCATATTTCCTATATTAAAATTGATATATTGATTTTCAGTGTAGAATGGTACTTGAAATTAGATTTTTCGCACGTTCAATGGATGGTCGAAAAAGCTGGTGTGTGTTTCGTATGGAACGGAGAGGTCGTAGCTACAGATACTCGATAGAGGGAGAGAGTGTGCCTGTGCCTGTGCCTGCCGAGGGTATCGGAGCAACAGCATCTGGCCGCTAGGTGTGTGAATGGCCTTTCGCCTATCTTAGCCATAATCCATATACACACACACAGAGACTCCACACACTCTCCACACCCCACTCCCCAGATACAGATACGAAGCGCGCGCTAAGTGCACTTTAAAAGGCAACGAAAATTATTTAAATGCAGCGTTAAAAATGTTTACAATTCAATAAACAGGCGCAAACATACAGCCAGAAGTAGAAGAAGAATAAAGAAGATCTTTGGCCAGAAGATACAAAGATACACACAGCCAGTTGCAGTAGATGCAAAGATACACACAGCCAGTCGTAGATACAAAGACAGAGAACAATAAAAGTTAGCATCACGCGACTTGAAAGCCAACTTGGCTGGTGAACTCTGCATATCTGAGAAGTACAACGAAAGTATCTCAGTATAAAGTATGTATCTGTAGCATTCTAAGAGAGAGAGATTGACCCAGCCTAGGGCCATGCATAACACGGGTTTTGTTTAATTATGTGACATTATGGCAGCTCGTAATGAATCTATATATAGTTTATGGCCGGCACAACCTTGATAGCATTATCTACAAGTGTACTTTCAGTACCAAAAAGCTTTATAAACCATTTAATAGTACTATAAATATTCATTTAAAATAAATATATGTAAAATAATAAAAGGAAAACTGTGAGATACTCAGAGTCTGAATTGTTTGCTTAAAATTACCTGAAACCATTCTGCAGCCTCAAAAGAGATAATTGTGTGTTGACAGAAAACAAAAAACAATCTGAGGCAGGCTGAGTCTGAGGCTGCTTTGCCAAGTAACTAGTTGTGGTTATTGTTTATATGGCAGTCCATGCGGTTTGCCCTGAGAGCAAAGAGCCAGCAATTAATACAGCATCCGTGTATCTGTCGAGGCTTTTGTGTTGCCAATGCCGCCTCCGATATTTGCCTTGCTTAAGTCGCACCTGTAGCTGGTAGATGGTAGCTGTATCTGTATCTGTATCTGTATCGGCAACTCTCCGTTTGACATACTTCTTGCGCTTGAGAGCTATTTACGGCCCAAGTGGAGTGTGTCCAAGCCAAGCCAAGGTTGTCGCCGCCGCTTCACCCAATTGGCCAAATAAAGTCGTTTGTCCGTTAGCCAGAACGAGAGTGGATCGCGGGCACAGGTTCAGGTTTCCTTATAGACGCACATCATTAGCTGCCAGGCCAGGGAACTGACCCCGTTCCCTCCCCAAGCTCTGTGTTCCAGCTCTGCCTGCTTTTGGGCCTGCACAGAGATCCTTTAATGTTCTCACATCCACTATCCAGTATGCAGTATCCACTATCCACTGTCCACTATCCCGTATCTAGTTCAGCCTCATTAATCTCTCGCAAGCCGTATTTGATAAGCACATTCTCGGAGTTACAGAACAGACTTGCCACTGTCTGTCTGCCGGTAATCTCCTCACAGATACCAAAAGTATACCCAAAACTCGGAATGGAATCTTCCCCTTGAAATACTTCTTATTTTTAGATACTCTTCTAGTGTCTAGTGTGGCCCACCAACGTAGCTCCTCCTCCTCGCTCATTAGCTCCGCTCCGGCTGTTCTTGCCATAGGTTCTCTGGGTCTCCAGTAAGTGGGTTGCCCGGGCCATCCATCTATTGCATAAACTATTGTCAGCTGCAGCTGTGCCACCACCGCGGCGGCAGTGCAATGAGATCGTGTCGAGCGTTTATCCATCGGCCGGGTCGGTCCGCCTTTTGTTGTGGTTATGAAATGGCAAAAAAATAAATAAAAAACAGCCGCAGACAATGAGAAATGTAATTGATTTCAAATATTTCTGCGGTAAATACACGGTTAAAAAAAAAACATACAAGGCATCGTTGCTAGAGCAATAAATGAATACAAATTAATCGATTTTAAATCGAAAACTTTGTTTTTTTTCATTGTATGATAATTTTTTCCATATCTTAAAATACTAGAAATGAGATTTCAGTGAAACATTATGTGATATCTCTGATAAGTGTGGAAAAATGTAGGTACATTTTTATCGAATTTGAATTGAAAACTTCAAATGCCATAATTTGAACCTTAAAATAAATTTAAGGTTTAAATTATTAAAATTGTAAAAAAAAATTGCAAAAATATGAATTTTAAAATAAATTGAAATTCAGTATGCAGTTTTGTTGACCTTAAACCTTAAAAACCAACTCAGAACAGTTTTTCAAATTCAAATTAAAGTATTTTTAGCTTAGTTATTATAGTTTTACTTGAATTTTCTTCGAATTTATGAAATTTTTTTTATGTTTTCGCTTTCAAGCTGAAACATTAAACATTCAAGCTGAATGTTGAGGTTGGTCAGTGATGAGGTACCATTTAAGTGTATTAAGTGCATTAAAGGTAATAAATAGCTTTACTATTGTACAATGAATATTATATAATATTAGAAAATCATTTTAATTTCTATATACAATATCAACTATCAGGGTCTAGTGTCTAGTGCACTTCTCTCAGTGACCACTGTAAGTTTTTGTTGGGTTTTTGGCCGTTGGCCGCCTTAATTGCCGCTTGATTGCGGACTCCCAGCGAAGATAGACATCAGAAGAGATCGTCCATCAGCGATTAGCGATCAACGATCAGTGATCACAACTACCGATCAGCTGGCCTGCAGGGCCTCCAGGCAAACGGAAGTGTCAATGTGTTAAATACAAAAAAAAAAAGGGCAGGAAAACCACACACGCCCAAACAATAGAACCGAGAGAGAGAGTCAGGGACTTAAAACACATTTAGGTAATGGTACGGGGAAAATGGTAATGGAAAACGCTGCACGGAAAATGGGCAAACAACAACAGCGGAGTGCAGCGCCAGGCACAGCCCTCGCTTCATGCCTGTCACGTGTGTGACCGAAGGTTTTCTCTATATTTTACCCGACCTCCGGGAAAATATCATCATCGGTAGGCGCACACACATGTTTAGCGCCGACACGCCCTCGCCTTTGCCCACTTTTCCGGCATTATTCTGCACTTTCCCAGTCAATTTCCCTCACACCCCTCAGGCATATGTGCGGAGATCCGATTCGAGAGGATCGCTTTGGTACCCTGCAAGTGTGTTAAACACACAGAATATGTGTATATATATATAAGTATTGTAGCTACCCCTTTGCTTTCGGTTTCTGAAAAGGTTTGCGGCACAGTGTCCGCTGAAAATCTTCGCTCAAGAGCCCAGCTCCAACGGAAGTTGGGTTCAAAGTTCTTGCCACAACAAAGGCGCTGGCTCAGGAGATATTCAAATGCACATTGTTACAACACATTCTCTTTTTCTTTATTTATACTTATTGGTTTTACATAAAATATTAAGACAATAAATTTAAAAAAAACTATAACATTGGGTATATTTTTATAGAAATTTTGAATTTAGAACAGCTGAATCGCTTAGCTGTCCCTCTGCCCAATATTCTATCCGTTAAATTGTCCTTTACTCTCTAGGTTTCTGTTCGAAAGCATGTCTGTTACCTTGTCCGTTGGTTAATTCGATAGTTTATTTATTAGTTTGTCCCTTAATTTGTCCGCCATGTTGTCCGTCAGGTTGTCCGTCAGTTTATTCGCAAGCTTGCCTGTTAGTTTGTTAATTATTTTGTTTATTAAGGAACTACTTTACTCTCTCCTACTCATTAATTATCCGTTAATTTGTCCAACTGTCCGCCTGTCTGTCGACTAGTCAAGGCATCAATCTGTCCGTTAGTAGCTTAGCTTGTGAGTATTTCTGTTAACTTGTCTGTCTGTTAGTCTGCCTGTCAGTCTTGCCTTCAGTCTGTCTGCATGTTAGTCTGTCCGTTAACTTGTCCAATTGTCCTCCAGTCTGTCCGTTCGTCTTATCATTAGTCTTTCCATTAGTCTATAAATTACTCCGCTTATTTTCCCCTACGTTTTTCAATTAATCTGTTCCATTAATCTGTTCATTAGTTTGTCTGTTAATTTGTATTAGTATGTCCGTTAATTTATCTTCCAGTCTGTCCCTCCATCTCACCTTCTGTCCGTTTATATGCAAAGATTTTTAAAATATTTTTTGAATATCCTGACTCCCTGTCCGATCTCTTCGCACCGCCACTGTGCCACTGTGGAGTGTCTGTTGAGGCCGGAAGCATGGTTCTGCGCATGCGCAGCCTCTCACCCACGTCACATCGACATTCAGGGGGGACAGGGACAGGGAATTGGAACTGGATATGTGGAGTGGGACTAGGAATTGCACTGGGGACCTGGAAAAAGAAAAGAAAAGGAGAACGAGAACGAGTGTGTGTGTGCCTGAGCACTCGTGCCTGTCACATCCTGCGAGCATGTGTTCGGCGGAATGACTCGGAAGTCGGACTCAGGGGCCCAGGAGGCACCAAAGCAATTTTCGACACAAAAATGTTATTTTTAAAACATTATTTTTATTGCGGCTGCTGCACGCGACGACGACGACGACCAGGAGAACTGAGACTGAGACTGGGAACTCTCGAATTTAGCATTCAAGGCGCGATCATGCCGGGTCCTATCCTATTTTATTGTGTTCTCCCTTCGGTTTCCTTTGAATTACAAAGACTGAGTTTGGGTTTCGACATGTGTGCGGAAAATTGGTTTTCGAACTAACCTTACCCCATAGACTTCCCTCAAAATTGATACATTGATTTGCCGTGTTGGTTTGAATTGAAAACGAATTAAAAAACCGCCGCAATTGTATGTGGTGGCTCTTTTTGTTGGCTTGGCGCCTGGCCTGATGTTATTTTCACTCTTTTTCTTTCAATTGACTTGCATTGATTTTGATGATTATTCCGCCTGAATCGATCGTTTGTGTTTATTTGATCTTTTCACGGTCCACTGGCCCTCGAATAAAAAACAAATTCTAGGCATTCTTCGAGCCTGACGCGTGCTCGCTCTCCTCCTCAATTTACGAATAAAAAATAAATTACGTAAGCAGAGGCTCTGAATTAGTTTGGCAATGATGATGGGGTATGGCTTTGAATTACCCAAAGATAAGATAAAAAAGTGAAATTATGACTGGGATTTCATCGAAAATTTGCTTACTGCAAAGATTGCACACACAAAAAATGACTCAAATGTACAAAAATATATACGAATCAATCAGCAAAGAATGGTTTGTTTGTTTTCCTTACTCATTATTCATTATTCATTATTCACTCCACTCGTTCGCAGAAAAGCCAGAGGAAATGCAGTGAGTAGGAGGAGAATGTCTCACTTGTGTGGACCAGTTTTTGGGTTAAAATTCCTTTTCTTTTTTTTATTTTTTGCTCTCTCATTTCTGTATCTGTGTGTGTATTTGCTCATAAATTAATATTAATTGTTTGCCCGCGAGAGAGAATGATCGAATCGAGTTTCTGAATGCTATTCGATGGATGCCAATGATGTCAGCTTTTCAGAAGTAAAAAATCGTTAGACAAAAACGCAGCTTCAGTGTGAAAAATAGAGCTTAAATAGTACAAATAAAAGAGCTTTTTGTAACTTACGCTAACGCTCTCTATTTGTTTATTTGTAAACTTATTCATATATACAAAAATATATATTTACTTGATGCATACCAAATGTCTGCCGTAGAATCGCAAGCTGGCGATCATCAGAAGGCCCGCTTCATTCATTTATTTTGTGATCTGGACCCACCCAGTTCTTGAGTTCTTGAGTTGTTTTTTTTACAGGCACACTGAAATAATACAAATACAAAATAATATTTAATACAAGCAAGAAATATCATCGAGTTTTCTTAAACCTTCTTAGTAATGAAGTTAAAAATGAAGCTGATATTTTACAAGTAAAATGAGATGGGTTTTAAATGAGAATTTCATTTTAAATATTAAAGATCGTTTTTCAAATGTGTTAAAGTATTCTTAGCTAATAATTAGTATATTTTTGTTTGTTTTATTAGTAACAATCTCACCAGACTAAAAGATCTAGCCACGTTGCTCTAACTTTCTGTATCTCAAGCTTAATTTTTGGCCTAATTCGCTTGATGCCAGGCTTCAATTACGATTTGATGTATTTATTAATAAATTACATACATATTCATGTTAAATGTTATACGAACAATCAAACAAAATGAATATAGTCAATATTATTCGGTATATTTCTGCAATTATATACAAATTCAATAGCTTTTTTTAGACAGAATTACCCGTAAATAATTGGTATAATTTTAATTTCAAAATTCCTTTAGCAGCATTTGTTATTTTTTTATGTGTTTCCATTCATAGGAAGTTCAGTTTGCGATCTTTTTCGCTTTATTCCGTAGTTTTTTGTTCTGTTTCTGAATCGTTTCTGAATCGCTCCCCCTCGAGTTTCACGCATATGTGCGATTTTTGCTTTAGTGAAGCGTCAAATTGTTGCATGTGGGTTGTGGGTTGGCCCAAACGGGGGAGGATCTCGGCCAGGAGGGGGTTGCAAATGGGTCGGAGGAGTAGGAGGAGGAGGAGGGCATCTTTTAATCAACTCTGAAGTGTTTGATTTGGAAACGTTTGCGGCGGCGGCGGCATCGGCGGCGTATGCCTTCAATGGCATTCATCTGTAGATGTGCAGAGAGAGAAACAGGATCTTAATAAATGTTAAAAAAATATGTACAAATATTACAAAGTTTATAGTAATATTTTATATAAATATTGTTGAATATATTTAATTATTTAATTAATTAATGCAAAAATAACCTAAACATGAGACCTCTAGCTGACTGATCTACAAGGGTTTTCTTTGCATCAAATCCTGCCTTGAATATAATGTTTTCTATATAAATAATTCATAATAAAATATATTACAATAAAATGTTTTATAATATAATTAAAATGATCAGGTTATGCCACATCCTTCAGAAATAGAAGCACAATTATTTTAAGAATTTGTATTACCCTAATTAGAATATTAAATAAATACTTTCCTATATTTAGAGCTCTATTTCTATACTTCTTGTTAGACATTCTCCCCTATTTAGATTTATATTTCTATGCCTTTCGTTAGACATTTCTCCCATATTTTTTCCCTCAGTGCACACATTCACTTTCCGTTTGATTATTTTCAATTTAAATGAAGGCCCATTTAGTGCACCCGAGGGTTAAGACTCAAAAGACTGAAAAACCAAACCGGGCACCCATTCGCGGGCACTTCCGCATTGAAAAGCCATTCAACGACAGCTGTCAATGTGCGTGCCATGATGAACTGCTGGCAGGCTGGACCTAGGGCACCACTAGGGAACCATCATCAGAACCATCAGAACAGCCAGAACCTGACTTCCCGAAGGGAGACGAGAGATCGCCTCTGGGAGGGTGCTCGGCTTGGCGAGGGTTGCCCATCGAATTCCCTAGGTTTATTGAGGAAATATTTCAAGAAATCCTAATTTGGAGGGCTCTAAGAATGGGTATTAGTCTTGAAGTAAAGACAACAAATGATGGTTAATAAGGGCCATGAATGATATGGCAAATTTATCATATTTTTTTAAAGGTTTTAGGGATAAAAAAAGGGGAAATTAAAAGTAAGGATATAAGGAATATATCTTCATTAAGCACAATAATCTTATATTCCATTTGATATACTTATATAATCCTTGAATTTTTGTATCTTTTTAGCTGCAGCCTGATTGTGGGTGCACCGCAGCTGGACACCTCCCGTTACCAGCCAGGTGTGGAGGTGGGCGGCGGTGTCTTCAAGTGCAGCATGACCGATGATGACTGCAAACGGGTGGCATTCGATTCCAAAGGTAATTATTCGTTGTTTTATTATTTTTTCTGGGTTCTTCTCGCTGGCGCCTTGGCTGTGGCGCCAGCTAAAGAGAGAGAGAGAATCACAAATTGCAATTAGTTTATTTATGGCCAACACGCAGGCGCAACTCTTTAGTATGCAAAATGCAAAAAGAATGCACAACGTGCACTCGGGGCAGCCACAACAAAAAAAATGGGAAAAAACGCTAAGATGTATCCTATGTGTATATAGATAAAACTATATATATATATGATATATTAAAGTGGAGAGTGTATATTTTTAGACAATTGCCGGGTTACATCCTGGGCATAAAGCGGAAATGATCAACAATCGCTGGCAACTTCCTCTGAATACTTAGCATATTTTCTCCATTAACTGTTGCGCCCTGCCTTGCATTTGTGAGTTTTGAATTTTTTTTTGCAACAAAGATTGTGCATATGTGCAACACAAAATAAAAAAAGGGGGGAAAAGTTATTGACACGTGCCCCTGTGTCAGACGACTGCCTTAATGGCAGTGCTAATGCGTCCCCGGGGCGAGGCTGGCTGTGTCTTCCATAAATTCTGTCTGCCCCACCGAAGCTCCTTTCTGTTTCGCTAAAATAATAAATAAATTTTCTGCCCAAACTCATGCTAAAAAAAAAGGAGAGAACAGGTGCTTCATTCAGCTCGCAGGTTCGTCCTCTCACTCGTCACTCGTTGCGGGCACTCGTCACTCTCTGAATAATAACCTCAGCACCTCAGTGATTCATCTCGCTGTGATTCAGCCACTAGATCATCGATGCACCATTCATGGCTAAATTTGTTTAAATAATCACCAAATTATTTAGATTTTTTGCTGATTAATGATTGAATTTTTACTGCTTTTAAATACCTTTTGTTGGTTAACAAAAAATATGTAAATATATTTTTGAGTAAACATTTTTAGTCATACGTTGATTCAGTCAGCAATTCGCAGAAACGGAAGGTCTAAGCAAATATTAGTTGATGAGTTATTTCATAATCATTCCTTTACAACTTGTAATATTTTATTAAAACAACAAAAAATCATCAAAACTATTCAGTTATATTTCTATAACAATTTAATTATGATTTTTGGCCCTTCCATCCATCACCTTGAACTCGGGCTTAGACTTTTTGAATATTTGATGGATTTATTTGCTGGTCGTTCATCCCTCATTAGGCCACCGTAAAGCCTTCGTAAAGCCTGCACACCCCCAGAAATGCTATATCCTCTCACCCCAAAGTCCCCTATTGCAGTTCCCGTAAATTGTGTCATAAATCACCGAAAAAAGGAAGTGACCATCATCATTAGCCACCTCCCTGCTGTCGTTGTTGTTTTTCTCCTCAAGTGTTTGATGTTCTCAGTGTAGCTTAATGAGTTTGCTTTTCTTTTCCTTTTCCTTTTCTCCTCCTCTTAAAAATACATATTAATTTCAGTAAATTGTTCATTTCCGTCCACGATTTTTGCCAGAATTATTTCTGCGCCTCGCGATTTCTTTGCTTTCTTTTTATTTATACATTTTCTTTCCCTCTTTACATTTATATATCTGCAGCTTTGATTCTTCTTTATTTATTATTATTTGTTTGCCAAGCTAATTTAAATATTCGTTCTTATTTTTATAAATAAAAAAAAAACTAGGTAACAACCGGAATAGTGAGCATCAGATTGTGGACAGGAAGTCGCATCAGTGGCTAGGAGCTACGGTGGCCACAGGACGCGATAATGATATGGTTGTGGTAAGTCTGCAACTTGAATATATGTATTTTAATAATTTATTAAGCTTGTGTTGTATGTTTAAAAGCAAAATCTATAAGAGTTTTTAGGAGTCTTAACTTTAGTTGGGTTTAAAGCTATTCTCAAGTACTTGAAATGTAAGGAAAGAACTTTCTTATTTATAGATTTCTTACTATGCGCAGTATTTCTTTAATAACTTGAATTCTTCCTTTACTTAATTTCAAAACTAAAATCCCATTTAGGCTTTAGGAATTAATATCTCGCTTTTTTTATAACCCATCAAAGGGAACTATACAAGATTTTATAGTTTAATTTGTTACCCAAAACGAATGCCAAAACTCTCGCAAAGGGCGGATTTTAATTTTCTCAATTTTTCCTGCTTTTATCGCAGTCTTAAAAAGCTTTGGGGGTAATTCTAATTATCGCCTCCCTTTTTAGCCGCAAATTTATGGGCCAAACAACAAAGTGAGTCAAATGCCGCAGCAATACTTTCATTTTCATTTTCAGCTGAAGGGAGGTGACCCACTGACAGACAGACATGTTACCTCCCAACTCCCAACTCCGCCTGCCCCAAGGCCTGTCCCGATTTTTCTTTAATGTGCATCCGATAATGATGGCATCATCGGAGCTCGTTAAACTGTCGGATCGCATCGAAAGTGCAAGGGAAATATGTGTAAAGAGTAAAGATATGGGTCGTCCGTCGTCCGACGTCCGACACCCACCTGGTCGGGGTAACCGACACCTTCCTTTAACAACAACAGCAACAAAAAGAGTCAAGAAAAACACACGGGAAATCCCTCTAGGAAATTACCTGTTTTTATGGCCCCCTCTCTCTGCATTCCCCGTTAGCTATGTCAGTGGGAGTTCGAGACTACTATATATACCTTTATATTCTCGATTCCGATTTCGATTTCGATTTCGGTTTCCAATTGTCTCGTATCTCTTGTGGCTGTGGCTTTGGGGATTGCGTCAAGTGAACCACAAAAGAAAACCCCCAGTAGATGGAAAACCATAAGATACCGATGCTCACACACACAGTGCGTGTTGTTGCTACACTGCAAAAAATCAATGTTAATGCTTAAGATATTGAAATGTATACATATATTTTTTCGAAGTATTCTTTTATTTTGTAGACTCTTAGGATATTATAGAAATGATTTGTATTGTATTATATATATTTTAAATTTAATTTTGTATAATATTTTTATATAAAAAAAAACAAACAAATTTCCAAGCAAACATATAGAAAAATCGATGTTTCTTAGGCAAAACATCTTTAGTTTTCTAATAAACATCGATGTTAGTCCATCTCTAGCTCTTATTTCTAAAATAACATCAAAATTCCCAATGGGTTCTGGCTCCGAAGAGGGTAACTACAAGGTTCAACATAAGCAAGTTAGTCCAAAATATCATCGATATTAGTCTGTAACATCTGTAACACCTTATCTCTTGGATGGGATTATAAATCCCAACCGTGTACATGGCTATAATATTTACCATAAGCAAGTATGTGGCTTCGAGAACAATAACCGTAAATAATCTGCAAAGCCTCTTGTTTATTTCACACTTCTGTGCTAATATTGAGCTAATATACTAGACTATTTCCCTCGGTGCATAAATGCTTTGTGTTGTCTCTTGGCTAGCTTTAAGGTGCGCCTTTCAGTCGCAACTTTGGTTAATTGCGTTGGCGTTGTTGGTTTCTTTGGTTTGTTGACCGACAGAAGACGAAGACCTACCACCCGCCCACCATAAACATTTGATTTTCACTTTAGTTCTCAATTAACTTTGATTTGGCCCATTTGATTTTGGCCATGGCGCACCAAATGCCGTTAAAACGCTCTGAACACTGAACATTGATGGCCAGTACAATGTCCTTTATGAAGGGAGAGGGAAAGCCAGACCAGGTCAGGTCACTTCCGCCACGCGCGTTTGGAAATGGGAACTTGGAACTGGGTCTGGAACTAAGTCTGGCCTTCAAATATGTGCTCATTAACAGGATGGGCAGCGCACTGGTCATCGATTGATTTTTCGACCCACGGGACTACATCACCATCATGGCATTACATCAGTCGTCGTCGTCAGGCAGGCAGGTAAAAAGTGCAAGGGAACGAACTATGGGTTTAGTTTTCGGGGAATTAATATTTATCGATTCAAAATCGAGCTCGATAATCCACACAAATCGAAGAAAATCCTTTGGACTTGAGCTTTGTCATGACTTCTAAGCCCTCTCAATTTTTGTAAATTTTTTTCTTAAAGCCAAAATTGTTTTGTCGTGTTCTCTCGGTTTTTATTTCCTTGCCAGCTTAACATATTTTGAATGTTTTTATTTTTGCCTTCTTTTGGGCTTTCTTTTTGCCTTGGCTTTTAAGTAGTTGAGTTTTTTGAGGTCTCTGTCTGTATTTGGGCTTTTGTTTCTGCTGTTTGTTGTTTGTTCCATGTGGTTTATTGCCCATGTTTGGGCCCAGAGTGCATACCAAAACGCCAACGATAAATTGTTGAGACATTAAACTGCACTTTTGCAGACGCCGTCTCGTTTCTGCCCGATCAAGGAAAAATATACAAAAAAAAAAAAAAAAAAGAGAAAGAAGAAAAACAAAACCCAGCAAAAGTCAAAAGTCAACACGCTTGACATGGTCGACATGCAGACGTTACCGTAGAATACTCGTATCTGAGGGGTGCCCCGGGGCCAGATGCAGATGCGGATGCCAAATCGGCTAGGCTCCGGGTCCCCCCGTTTCGATTCCACATCCTTTGAGTCCTCCATAATGCAGTTCAATAGCTCTGGCAATTTCACAGATCGTGTCGATGATCATGTCGCAATCGAAGCGCAGCAAACAAAAAAAAAGAGCTCTCGCAAAGGAACATAAAAGTACAGAAAACATACAGACCATTAGGTTACCTCAAGAAAATTCTTAAGAACTCTAGGGTTAATATAGAGAATGCTATGCAATAAATATGCTTAATATGTAAGTTAATAATGGTATTAAAAATAATACCTTCATGGGGTTGCTGTTGCCACACTTACAAATTCTTGTTTGAGGTAATGCTGTAAAAAGAGAGGCGGGCACACCAGACAAAGCCAAGCTAAGAATATGAATGAAACTCAAGCAAAATCAAGGTGCAAAAACCAAAAAAAGTATTCATTAAAAAAGACAGAAATTGGCAAGACATAAAAAGTATTTATAAGCCATAAAATATTTAACAACTGGGTATTTTTTATACGACTAAAAAACGCAGCAAAACGAGGCTGCACGACAAGCACAGGCAGGCACATGCCCCAGGGCAGCAGTGGAGAGTGGAGAGTTCACAGTGATGTCACCTTGGCTCGGCTGTGCCGCTGATTGCCGATCATGGCCATTGTGGGCGCTGGTGGTCATCGCCCACATCCACATCCACAGCAACACGCCCACTCCGCGACAAGTTGCTGATTGGGGCTATGATCTCATATCCCCCCCTCTTTTTATTTCTTCTTTTTTGTGAGTGCTGATCCTTGGCCTAAATTCAGGCTGACCCATTTTTTATTTTAAGGGCAAAAAATTAAGCAATTGCCGAAGCCAGACAGCATCAATTTATAGCCTTTAATAAACATTTATTCGCGAGTTTGAGGATTTTGAAATAAAATTTAATAGGAGGAGTATAAGCTCTTAATTTTTTTTCAAATATTTGTTTATGAATTAAAGTCTTGTTCATTGTCTCCAAGAACCTTAGCCTAATAAATGTTTTCCTTATTACCTTGAAATTAAATATCTTAGAAATGCAAACACTTACCAGTTTTCCCATCTGCCCATCTAAAAACTTCTGAAAAATGTATTCTCCTGTTAAGAACATTATTTTCTCAGCTGGGAAAATGTCTCTGCAATAAAAGCTACGTTCCTTAATGGTGGCATAATACCAAAGTAAGGCACTTTACTCTTCTCCCTCGAAACCCATATTCATAAACATCATTTTTGATAACCAAAGCCAAAGGAAAAAAGAGCAACTTGTTGGGAATCTCTTGGACTAGACCTGTTTGTGGGTATTCTTCCTCCTCCTCCTCCGACTCATTTGCATATCTAACTAACTTTTAAGGTGAATCCAGCCCAGAGTCCCCCCCAAGAGGCATCCCTCTTCTGGCCAACTGATAATAAAGTTTTTAATAAGAAATTGCTATTAACTTATTGATCATGGAGCCTGGACAATGGGTCCATGCGGGCAATTGTTGCGAATTTCAATTGAATTGTTTCAACGCTCTGGCTCCCCCGAGTGCCCAGGGGCAGAGCAGCGATTGCCTGTCTGGGTTTTTTGTTTTTCTTGTCTTTTATTATTTACCCATTTCTTGGGGTTACACTTTAAAAATAAAATTGAAACTAGATTTTTTGAAGTAGATTAAATATATCAGAAGTTCTAAGGGCAGCAGTTGCTTCACAAGTAATCTCTTGATCTATTTTTGGTTTATTAATATTCCAGAAACAGAAACTAAATTAAAAAGTATTTAAATAAAATTATTATTTCAAGTGCTTAACAATCCGAGAATATTTTTGAAATATATTTCATCGGGAAATTGGAATTGGAAATAAATCAAAATAAATCAATCAATCAACAGGCTTCCCTATGTCTTTATATTAGATACTTAATATGAATTTCTAGTAATTTAAATGAAATATTTAAATATTAGCTAATAAATAATATTAAATAAATAAAATAGTGGGTATTTCATTGTTGAAAACTAACTGTAACAGTTAGGAATCTCTGAAGAGCTGCCTTTATCTCTTGAATCCTCAGAGCCCTTCAACTTATACTTTTAATTTTTTCCTGTGTCGTTTAAGCTGCACTGTGATTTCTTTTGCTTTTCTTCTTTTTTTGTATAATTTTTTCTTTATTTTTTTTTTTTTTACCTCTTGCATAATACTTGTGGCCCGCCCTGTCCTGCCTCATAGATTTGTGATTCAATGGGGCATTTGAATGGGGTCCCTGGCTCTTGCCGGGCCTCCATCCGATATATGCGATCAGCATGCATTTTTGGCGATAGCGCGTCATTTTGAGTTTATGTCAGAGTTTTCAGGGGGGAAAAGGCGACAGATACAGAGAGCCGAGCCGAGCCACTGGTTGCCATAAATGGCACAATATGTATAAATTTGTAAAAGTAATTGCAGTGCGGAGACAATGGCCCGGCCTAAGATCTTGACGCTGATGTGGCTATGGCTATGCCTCTGCCCCGTTGGATCTTTGGATCTTGAATGTTTCTGGCCTCCGACTCCGACTCCTCTTCCATGCCACAGAGAGCTTCGCCAGAGGCTGACCATATTTGGGAAGGCACTGCGACAGAGATGGGGCTGGGAGCCTGGGTCTCGTGCGTGTTTTATGTCCAACTGCCAGCCATTTATACATTATAAAACTATATAAACACACGGAGAACGGAGAACGGCCGTGATGCGAAGCGATGCAATGCGCAGAGGTTAACTCACTCTCCATTCCGCGGCACAGTGTCCACAAAGTCACATTTTACACACTTTTATTATCTATTTTAGAAGAGATGTTAAAGAGAAACCTAACCATATGGTTAACCATATTTAAATTGTAGTACCTCCATTTGGGGTATTATAATATCAGTCTGAAGCACAGAACTCAGTGAAGGAGTCATTTCCGACCCTATAATTCATATATATTCTTGATCAGCATCAAAATCTGAGTCGATCTAGCCATGTTTGGTAGAATAAAAAAATTTTAATTTTTTTCGAAACTTTTTGGGGTTAAATTGTTAAAGTTGTCAAAAAAAAATTTGAAAAAAATTGATTTTAAAATTAATTGAAATGCAGTATGCAGTTTTATTAGCATTATAAAAACTAACTCGGAACAGTTTTCCGAATTGAAATTAATGTATTTTTAGCCTAGTTATTGTATTTTTATACCCTGGCAGGGTATTATAATTTTAGTCAGAAGTTTGCAACGCAGTGAAGGAGACATTTCCGACCCTATAAAGTATATATATTCTTGATCAGCATCAACAGCCGAGTCGATCTAGCCATGTCCGTCTGTCTGTCCGTCTGTCTGTCCGTCCGTTTCTACGCAAACTAGTCCCTCAGTTTTGAAGCTATCTGAATGAAACTTTGCAGATAGTCTTCTATATGCTCTCACTACTATATATGTCGGAACGCGCCAGATCGGACGACTATATCATATAGCTGCCATAGGAACGATCGGAAATTTTGAAAAAAAAATTTTTACTATGCCAATTTTTAATATATTTTCATATAATTTGATACATGGCCATTTTATATTATTCCAGAATTTCGGTTTTAATTTTATTTAAGTCGGACCACTATATCATATAGCTGCCATAGGAATATACATATATGTATATCAATTAATTTAATTTTTCGCAACATATTTCGTTAGCAACATTTTTGCGCTAGCAACATTTTTGCTAGCAACATTCCGAGAAAGCGGAAAGTCAGAACATTTTCTTCTTCTTCTTCTACTTACTGCAAGGGTATTTAAACTTCGGCATGCCGAAGTTAGCTTCCTTTCTTGTTAAGCTTTAATTTGGCCAAATTAATGGAGGATAAATATTTAAATTTTAGTACCTCCATTTGGGATATTATAATATCAGTCTGAAGCACAGAACTCAGTGAAGGAGTAATTTCCGACCCTATAAATCATAGTATTAAATATCTCCTCAAATGTTAAATAATATTAAAGTACTACCTTTATTTGGGCTAAAGATATCTCCAAATATTCTACAAAACAAGGTCATACTTATTTGATTTTATCTTCAATCACTTTGGTCACACTGTGCCCCGGGAATATGGGATCTGTTAATTCGCTTTGTCCATTTTAGGAGGAGCTTCATGCCTTTTGCTGCTGCTGCTAGCCTCTGCCATTGTCTCACATCTTCACCAAATAATTTTCATGCCTACACCGAGAATAAATCAAATAAATTATAATAGTAAACAATAAGCAGCAACAAAAGCGAAAGGGTTATAAGAAATACTACAAGAAATCATTTTTTAAATAAGAAAAAATAACAATTGATTAGAGCTTGGGAATTATAAGGAGTAGGAAAACGTATAATTAAAGACAATGCAAATTATTTAAAATAATGTGCACTTTAAATAAACAAATAAGACTCCCTGAAAAAGAACTTGGGAATTATAAGGATCAAGGAAGCAGGAAACTCATCTAATGTGGAAATATTTCTGTTACTCTACCATTTCCATTTAATTCCTTTCCAATCCCATTTCGATATTTGTGGTCTAAATCGGGTTTTTAAAATAGATAAAGCATCCTCAATATTCGAATATTTTTCTTACTGTATTTATTTGTATTTATTTGTTGGTAATTTCCATATTTACAGGCCTGTGCCCCGCGCTATGTGTTCCATACGATGTCGCCCACCACAACGTTCCGCATTGATCCCGTGGGCACCTGCTTCACCTCACGCGACTTTGAGAACTTCCACGAGGTCTCCCCCTGCAGGACAAGTAAGTATCCCTCCCTATCCGATCGACACAGAGCAGTCAGTGGTAGTGGGAATAATCCCCTTACCAGGCACCCGACATAACCCGAGACCCAAATGCGTTGTGATTCCGTAATTTGAGCGGCAGGGGAATCCCTTGAAAAGCGAAATTCAAACTGTCACTCACACGCTGGGTATCTCTGAGTATCAAATGACCATATTTTCGAGGGTGAAAGTTCGATCAAGAGTTCGTTATTTTCTTACCTAAAGGAAATATTACAGAAATCACTTAGGTTTAAATACAAATTTGTAGAGTAAAAATCTGAACAGAAATGATCAAAGATCCAACATGGGAATATCTTGTGCCCAATTTAGAAAATGAAGTTGTTTTCCCTGTTAATGATAGATTATGTGTAGCCTTTGTGGAGCATTCAGTGGGCAGCTGTTCCCAGGCAAAAAGCTTCCATTTGGATGTCAGGGACAACATCTTCTAGTGTGTATGTTATTTTCTCATTCCCAAAAGTGACTAATTCTATGTCAGATCAGATCGTAAACCTTTCTCCACCCACCTGGTATCACATGAAAGATTAATGCGACCCGACACAGCCGAAACAAATACCTGGATGTATATCGCGGAGTAGAGGCTGTTCTCCTGCTGTTTTTTGTATATCTAAAAATATTGAGATTCTTGTTCAAAGTCTTGTAAGTTCCCTGGCTGCATTTTGGCCGCCGCTCTGCTCTTTCTTAACTTTTCCCCCTGTTGTTCTAATGCCAAATTTGTTGTTGTTGTTTGGGTTAGTCATCGCTTGATACCGCCTATATCTGGGTCTATATAAATGGCTAGATGTGTATAGAGTATGTCTGCAGGCACACACATGTGGCACATCGCCACCTCCGCCATCCGCCATCCGCCTCCTCCGCAAAGTTCCGATGAGGTGTGATTATTTTTAGCATTCGCTGCATATATGTGTATGTGTATCTTTCGGATCGGTATATATGTACATACATATATATCTGTGTTTACGCATGAGTGTTCCTATATGGCGTCCATAGCATATGGCCATTAGTCGGGATTTTGACTCTTGAACTAGTTTATCATACGGAAGAATTGCTTGTTCTTTATGGTTTATGGACCGTTCTTTTTCATTTTCCATTTTCCATTATCAATTTTCAATTTCTTTCTACATCTAAGATTTATTGTCCGCTTGATTTTATGACTGGGAAAGTTATTGTCAGTGTAAGAGATACAAATTCATAGAATTATTACAATAAAAATTTACAACAATTTTAATCGCAAGAAGTATCAAAGCGAACATCGATTTGAAATCGATTAATATCCAAGTTCTGCCATCTCTAATGGACTTTATCATCGATATTAATAAAAGCGATACCCAATTTAAATTTAAAATTCAGAGCCCGTCCTATCAAAATTGATTATTAGAAATGAATTCCTTTGAACTATTTAATACCCCTTTTGCCAGCAGCAGCAGCAGCTCCCTTTTTAAGAGGCGATTGCTCAATCCCATCCAATCCAATCCAAGGCACAAAATCTCCCACTGACCATATGGCCGGGCCAAGGGCAATTTATAGATTCAAAACACATTCGGATGTGTCGGTGTTGTCGTCTCGTCCAACTCGATTCCCATTGGTCCGGCGGTTGTTGCGTTATTATTAATGCTGCCGCGGTGCAATGATTAGCGGCAGCAACTCATCCTGACAGTTGGCCCAGCACATTCCGACATCACTGAAAGCAATAAATACCAACTTAACGCACAAAATGCCAAACTAAATAGTTAAACGAAACAAGACACACACAAAAAAGCACAGCAACGGCCAGCAAAAGGGGTAAATCAAGGCAAGGAATACTCGCAAGAGAAGTACAAACGATCGTCGGGTGACCAAGCCAACTGGGATACACTGACACAAATAATTGATGTTCTTTTGTTATCAGGAAAGAGTCTAAAATCGTAAATCTCTATGGATTTGAAATGAATTTATTTGGAGCCCAAAAAAACACATCCCTAAAATGATCGAAAATATCGCTCTTCTATTTTCGATAATAATAAAATCATAAAAAATATTACAATCAATGTAAAGTCCTTAAATCGATCATTAAGCTACATCAAAGCTATATTAAATTTTATTATCAAAAATACCACTCTCCTAATGTCGGTAATAATCAATCGATTTGTAAATTCGATAAAAATCGATCATAATTTTCTCTTTCTGTACCGAGAAAAGAAGCCGGCGCAGAGCTGTGATTCCGTCTGCGTCTGCCCTTTTGCTAAAAACTAATTGTAATTCAAGACGGGGCGATTTTATTATGGGAATTACTACAACTGCGAAGACAATGCCCTGGGTATGCTCACGTACACATGCGAGGCTCTACCTGTGCTAACTTACCTGTGTGCGAGTCGTCGAAAAAGTTGACTTATGCGATTGCCGCTGGCAACAGCCAACACAGCCAACAGGCAACATGTCTCTCCTCAGCTCAAATTGAAACACTTCGAGACAAATTGTTATCGTTTAATTTGATCAAACGCACGATCTGCTGTTGATTTCTCTGTTCTGCCTCCAGCCCCGGTCTCTCGGTCTCTGCTGTCGCTGCGGTTTCCCTTCAGAGCCTGCGACATAAAGCTGTTTTTGTCGCCGGCTTACACTTCATTTCTGGCCAGGAGTGTCTCATGGGTATCAGGTTTTGGCACATCATGGGGAATACGCATAATGTACATCCATGGGAGTATAATAAAATATACTACAAAATATGAGTTAAATAATAAAGAAGTATGCTTTAGCAATATATTCTTAATTTTGATATATGGCAAAAGTTCCCATTCTGTATTGAACAAATTATATTTCAGGGAATATTAAATCATACCCGAAAAACATAAATTGAAGAATAAAACCCACCCGGGGGCGCCATGATTTATTAAAAAGTTGTTTTTTTAACAAATATAAATGTAATTTAAATCCCATATCTATTTCACTGCTTACACATTTTGAATTTTATTAAAGAACAAGTAAGCTTCTTTAGAAGAATTAAATCGTAGTAAGGAAACCTACACCTTAGAGTATCTCTTTGTTCGACTTGTTCTTCACCTTTTTGTGGCTTTTTCTGCTGAAGTTACGTGATTTCGTATTTGGTAGCAAGGCAACATTCGCCAGACACTTTGCCGGACAAACAAACAAACAAACAAACAGACAAACAGACAAAAGGCGGGGCCAGCAACAAAAGGATGTGTGGATGTGAATGCTTGTGCGCTCTTTTTTATATATTTTTTTTTTCCTGTGCTGTCTCCACTTTGGGCCTCGTCTTGATCTTTTTGTTTGCCGCTCGGAGGCCGATCTCTGGCTTTATTGTTGTGCTTTCATTTCAATGTCCATCGGCTGGACACCGGCCATGGCAGGCGAGAGGACCTGGCCCCAAAGGCGCGCTCTAATCCTTTCAAGTTGCCTCGGCGAACTGGCAAACTCCTCCGACGAGCAATTTATTGCATTGCTTCGGTAATTATTTGCAATTTATTGTCCCACACACTGCTCCCCTTTTGGATCGGGATACCGATCTCTGCGACCGTTTATGATCGAATCGGAAATCGCAGTCGTAGTCGGAGTTGGAGTCGCACAATGCGCCTAAATGGTCAACTGTGACTGACAGTGACTGACTCTCGTCCCATCCCGTCCCTCTTTTTTGCCCAATCACTCACTTATGCTATGCATTTCCATCTCTCCTTTGCAGACTACTGGGGTTATCATCGCCAGGGCTCGTGTCAGGCCGGATTCAGTGCAGCGATCAATGGGGTAAGTACACTTGTTACACTTATGGATACCCTATCATAGATGGGGGAGCATCTATGTATATTTCATTGCCACAAAACGTTTTATTCTTGTTGTATTATACAATTTTCAAGTTTATCGATATTTATCGATAAGTTAAAATCAAATTCTGATAGCGATATGCAATACTTTTTGCTTGCTATCGAATTTATATTGATTTTCTTACCCTCTATGTATATTTAATTTGTATATAGGGGTGCCACAAAACGCTTTATTCTTGTTGTATTATACAATTTTCAAGTTTATCGATATTTATCGACAAGTTAAAATCAAATTCTGATAGCGATATGCAATACTTTTTGCTTGCTATCGAATTTACTTTGATTTTCCTAAATACCAAGACATGTGTTCACCCAAGTCCAAGCTGAACCCAGTCTCCAGAGTCTAGACTTCTCCTCCTTCGTCATTCCCTTCTCTTATTTTTTGTTTCTTTTTTTAAGTTTTTTTGGGTTTCATTGAGTTATTATATGCAGAGAATCGTTTGGCAGACGGTCGGACGGATGGATGTGGGCACGTTTAGTTGGCACCTCGTTGGGATCGTGGCATAACATTTGCATTCACAATTGCACCTCCAACTCCAACTCCGATTCCAACTCCATCTTCATCTTCATCTCCATCTCCATGCCCATCCAGCATTCGATTCACCCATTATATATACAAATATATATATCTAGGCATATATTGGTAACCGCTTTTCCCCCTCTGTTCTGTTTTGCAGAATGGCTCGCGTCTGTTCGTTGGCGCACCTGGCAGTTGGTACTGGCAAGGTAAGTGCACGTTTTTCCCACATGTACCGTGTACCGTTGTTCTACTTCTACTATTCTATTCCACCAACCAACACACGTTGTGTTACCTCTCTTTACCTTTACCTTACATTTTTATTTATTTATTTTACGAGAGAGTTACATTTACTGTATGTATGAATTTGAATTGCCGCTCCTTGAATTTAGTAGTGTATCTCCGCGAGGAGTCCAAATGTACTATTTAGTCATAGCTAAATTAGATCATTAAGTACTTGAAATCCTAGATATCCTATATCCTTAGATACACACAGCCACGAACACACACACACACAGACACTTCCGTTAACTGGTTTGAAATTTGAATTTCGTTATCCCTCCTCCATTCATCACTTACATGGCACTCGTCCTTGTCCTTGTCCTTGCCCCAGCTAGTACCTAGTACCAAAAAAACGATTGAATTTTGATTATCTTCCCTTCCTTCTTCCAATGTACAAATATTCAAAATAAAAAAAAAGTGATTGCATTTAAATTTATGTACCTCCCCGTACCTAGCGTAGTATATCTTACTTTTTGTGTGTGTTTTTAATTTTTTGTCTCCTTTGGAGAGCTCGTAACCTAAGTAATTTACACAAATTTATTCTATTTAATGCGGGATTTCCCTACCCCAAGTCTCTAACACTCGATCCGTAGACCTAAGAGGGCTCTTTACCATCCAATATCAGCATCTGTAGAAGATTGAGCCGTAGACTAAGACATAATGTGTGATGTATTTAGTGCATGTGGCATTGTACCGTCGTCCCTAGATTGTAGATTGTACCTAAGGGTACACATTCTGGTATATTTAAGTCAAATTCAAATCGCGGGTTTCGTATTATTCATCTTCGTTTCTTTAAGAAACGAAACAATAACTGTGTATTTAATCGGGTTTAATTATTGCAATTTTAAAAATTATTATTTAATAAATTTTACAGATATATTTTGGTATATTGTATAAAACAATACTATGAATTTATAAATTAAAAACACTATTTCAATGTTAAAGATGTAAGATTGCAAAAGAATCCAAGAAGAAATCGATTTAAATTCGATATGAAGCTCTTTTTTTTCCATCTCTAATACTCCGGTTAAAAGCACAGTTATCGTTATCGAACGAGTAGTGTTGCCTTAGTTCAGTGTATATCGTATCGTATCGTATATATATTATATATATATTGTGTTGTCGAGTTGTTTAACCCCCCAATTGGCCTAATACCCATTCATGTGTCGCACTGTTTGCTGTACCGCCGCTGCCCAGGAATCTAACAATATTGTACCGTCAGCGATATTGTACCGTTAGGTACTTTGTACCTTAGTGGCACTAAAAACTAAATTACAAAAAAAAACCACAACTCGACAGCAGTATAACCTAAAATCGTAATCGTAATCGTAATTATTGTAAAACCTATTCGTAATGTATACCAACTTAACCCCCCCGAAACTGAAGTAAGCTGCATTTATTGTACCGTATTTGAAACACGATTTCGACTATAACTGTAATCTCTGTACTCTGTAAATGTAACCGTACCTGTACCTGTACCGTATAACGCGTCATGTTCTTCTGATTAATCCAAATGATGTTCTCTCTTTCTCTTTATATTTTTTGCTCCTCGTTCCACCTCTGGCTCACTACACTCTCAACCCCCAACCCTTATCGTATCGGGGCAAAATGCATGCGATTTGAAAATATGTGAAAATATGCATTCTGTACCGATTCCCAAAACCAAACCGCACCATTCGATCACAAAAAAAACGAAAAAAAATCAATCCAAAAAAATACAAAAATCCTGAAACTGAAACCGAAACCGTATCCCCTACAACTTCTGTTGCAAAAACCCTGATTTACTAAACCCAAAAAACATACCATAAAAAGGACAAACCTACTCAATACCGCCCGATGCCAAGTTTCCATTTAAGCCGCCTATGTATCAGCCCTTCGGCTCTGGAGGTAATAATAATAAAAAACAAACAACAAATAAATACAACAAGAAATCAATTAAAAACAAAGACTAGTAACTACGCTTTTCATCACTTGCCACCTGCCTCAAAACTCAACCGAAACTGTACCTACGAACATTAACGCCACTCAAAAGAAAAGTACCTAAACCCACACCAACACACCAAACACATACATACATAATATCCACTCAAGCGAGGGTCTCCCATTAACGGTGTCTGATTATCCAAATAAAAAAAATATACATCATCCGAATCATCCATTAAACAGAATACTTGCCTCTGACCTCCCCCGCCCATCGATGGTAAAGCAAACTTTATAGATTTGAGTCGATGGTTTCCCAAGCAGGAAGTAGGAGAAGGTCACCTAATAGCTTCGCTAAACCTAATACAAAATATTTGTGGTTCTGCTAGCGGCTTCAGAAATCTTTGGCTTCTTTTTTTTTTGGGTCTGATTAAATGACAGAAAAACTGTACATAACTTATGTACATTTGTACAAAACTTGTTTCTTTCATTTAATCGCGGTTGCTCTCTACTCATATAAGGGGCTGGCTTAGACGAAGGACTCACGGAACGGCAGAGAAGGATTTTCAAAGCGCAATTCTGAAGATTTTTCTGGAAGCCTAGCTCGATTTGGCGGCACATAAACATGTCTGAGCATGTCGCGTATTGTTAAAAGTAGAGAAAATATGAATGTGCCATGAGTTAAGGACTTGATTAATATTCGTACCCATCTAAAGTTACTTTTCCCAAGAATCTGTATATAAAAAGAAAAGAATTCGAATGTATTGAGGGTTGTAACCATAAAAATGAGCTGAGAGCTAAATATAACCTCTACACTTATCAACAAGATGTGTAGAGGTTCAATATTTCTATATCCTTTTCTCTATCCTCCACTGTCTCTCTCTTTCTCTCTCTGTCTGTCCCTCTCTGCCTGACTTATATCTGAATCTTTAGTCTGAATCCTAGCCCCTTTTTCGAATTATAAGCTATAATGCATGATTGTGCTTGCCTTAGCTTTATGCTGGTGTGTTGACTGTACTAACCTGAGCCACTAACCCCCCTGATAATCTGGTGCATGCGGCATGGTATATACTTAGTAGTGCCCCTCCTTAATCGGCCAAGTAACCCCACCGAAAGTAGCCTAGTATATCCTGTGGTAATTGTCGTTGTTGTTGTGGCCAGTAGTTCGAGTTCCATGAGTTCCATTTCACCATCTCACCGTTGAAAGTACTATCGTTGTCGTATTGTCCAGCATGTCCATAGCGATTAAGCTCCATGCCGCAGCGGGGGTCCAAGGAATAGCACTGAAAATCCATACACATTTCATATATTTCAAAGAAGGGGATTCCCTTTGAGTTGCTATTCGTTTGACCGCTGCTGTGGCTCAAAAAAACTCACCCCATATTCGTTCGTTCACCCGAAAGAGCAAACCTCAGAGAGGCGCCGCCGCCAGGAGAGTTGTCCTAACCGTCCCCGCTATCCACAGGTCAGGCCAGCTCCCATGATGTCACCCGGCCGGAGAACCAGGTCTTCTCCACCTCGGAGAGCTCCTCGGCCAACGATGACTCCTACTTGGGTTACTCGATGATCACCGGCGACTTCAATGGCGATCGCAGCGAGGATGTGGCCATAGGAATGCCGCGTGGCGCTAATCTCGTCGGCAGAATTGTGGTCAATAGCTGGAACATGGCGAATATCTTCAATATCACCGGCCGTCAGATTGGCGAATACTTTGGCTACTCTTTGGCCACCAGCGACGTGGATGGCGATGGCCTGGACGATCTGATCATTGGCGCGCCCATGTACACGGATCCCGACAACGTCGAGGGCAAGTACGATGTGGGGCGAGTGTACATCCTGCTGCAGGGTGGCCAGACCGAGGACCGGCGCTGGAGCATCGAGCATATCCGCGACGGCCTGCACAGCAAGGGACGCTTCGGCCTGGCCCTCACGACGCTGGGCGATGTGAATGGCGATGGTTATGGGGACTTTGCCGTGGGCGCTCCCTACGACGGGCCCGAGGGCCGGGGCGTGGTCTACATCTTCCATGGCTCGCGCAATGGGCCGCTGGCGAAGCCCTCGCAGGTGATCAAATCGGAGCAGATTGTCGAGGGTGCGCCCTATCCGCGCACCTTTGGCTTTGCCCTCGCCGGCGGCGTTGACATGGACGGCAACACGTATCCGGATCTGGCCGTTGGCGCCTACACCTCCGACCAGGTGTTCATCTTCAAGGCGCGCCCGGTGGCCGCCGTCAACGCGGAGACCAACTTTGCCAGCAACTCGAAGCTGATCAGCCTGGACGATAGGAGCTGCCAGTTGCAGCGGGATCACAAGCAGGTGCCCTGCATGCTCCTCTCCACCTGCTGGAGCTACACGGGTCGCTACCTGCCCGAGCAGCTGGACTTTGATGTGTCCTGGCTGCTGGACGCCAAGAAGCTGCCCAATCCGCGCATGTTCTTCCTCCGCGATGAGGGCAAGAACATTCGCAATCAGACCATTCGCCTCAACTATGGCCAGAAGTATTGCCTCAACGAGACGGTGTACCTGATGGACAAGGTGCAGGACAAGCTGACACCGCTGGAGGTGGAGGCCAGGTACAATCTGCGCAGCAATCGGCCCCTGGAGCCGGTGGTGCGACGCAGGCGGAGCACCCTGGAGCCGATTATCGATCAGAATCGGGAGATAGTGCTGCGAGATGCCATAAATATCCAGAAGAACTGTGGCCCGGACAACATCTGTGAGCCGGATCTCAAGCTGGAGGTCAAGTGAGTACCAAAAACGTTGAGTTTCCATTCTAAGCGTCATCCATCCATCTCCCGTTCTCTCTCCCAAAACCAGAACCGTGGACAAGTATCTGTTTGGCTCACCGGAGCCTTTGGTCATCGAGGTTCTCATTTCGAACAACAACGAGGATGCCTTCGAGGCTGCCTTCTACATGCTCACTCCGCCGGATCTGCAGTTCCGGAAGCTGCAGCAGCTGGGCGAGAAGAAGGACACGCCCATCACCTGCTCGCCGCCCACGCCGGCCAATAATCACACTTTGAAGTGCGACATTGGCAATCCGCTGGAGTCGGGAAAGATTGTGAGTAACCTACTAGGAGGAGCTTCGAGCCGGACTTAATCCTTAATCCCCTTCATCCCCTTTATCAGGCCCACTTCAAAATCAGCCTGGTGCCCGAGGAGAAGTACGGCAGCTCGTCCAGCTATGACTTCTACTGGGAGGCCAACTCCACGAACCTGGAGAAGGAGGGCTCCGACTTCGACAACAAAATACGCCAGAGCGTCGGCATTTGGGTGGACACCGACCTGGACATCAAGGGCACCTCCCTGCCCGACTATCAGCTGTACAAGGCCGACGACTACACGACTTTGGAGAATGCCACCAAGGAGGACGAGATCGGCCCCCAGGTGGTGCACATCTACGAGATACGCAACAACCGCCCGTCGATCATCGAGGAGGCGGAGGTCCGCATCCATCTGCCCTACGAGACCATCGTGGGCGATCCGCTCATGTATCTCCTCAATCAGCCGGAGACCGGCGGCAAGATTCAGTGCGACGAGGTGGCGGTCAATGAGAACAACCTTCTGCTGGACGAGAAGCTGGCCAGGAAGTCGTATCTGAAGGCCCAGGGCGCCATCTCAAATTCCGCGCTGGTCGCGGGACAAACCTCCTCCTCCTCCTCCTCCGGCTCATCCTCTGCGGGAGCGGAAGGTGGTGCCGCCACAAATGGCGGCGGTCACCTGGAGATATCCCAGGGCGGCGGCGGTGGTTCCGGTCAGGGCGTCCTGGTTAGCAAGACGCAACCGGCCGCGAACCGGCTGACCCCCAAGCAGCTGGCGGAACTGGAGCACGAGGACACCCTGGAGGTGCCCGGCGATGCCTCCTTCGTGCACCGAGATCGCGCCACCCAGGCGGTCCAGGAGATCCAGGAGCCGCGCATCAATCAGTCCAGCTACGCCACCTTCTCCACCAGCAGCGGCAGCGGCAGCTTCTCGGGATCTCCCTCGGCCCAGCTGCGTGGCCACAGCACCCAGGGACACATCCAGATGGCCACCGGCCCTGCCCAGCAGTCCAGCAGCAGCTCGGGCAACTATCGCGCCTGGCCGCAGCATCAACAGCAGCAGCAGCAGATTCTCCTGGCCGGAGCTGGTTCTGGCGGAGCAGGCAGCTTCAACGACAAGTCACAGTTTGGCGGCCGGGCGGGCAATTTCCATGCCGGCACCCTCGACCTGGGCACCCTGGGCAACCGGGGCAATGTGGACAACGAGCTGTACCAGCGGAGCCAGAGCCAGAACCAGGCTGCTCACTACCCTGGACAGACGGTGGGCCAGAGCCAAGGACAGTTCCGGGTGCAGCAGAGCCAGGGACAGGGCCTGGGACAGCAACAACAGTACTTGGGCCAGAACCAGGGCCAGTTCCAGGGCCCCGGCCAGTCGTACCAGGGACAGACGCAGTTCAGCAGTCCGCCCGGCGGCGGCTATCAGACCCACCACGTCACCTTCTCCTCCGGCGGCAGCAAGCCCTACTATGGCCGGGAGAACGAGGACTACTACGACGAGGATAATCTCCAGCAGGCCACGCCCGCTGCCACTGGAGGACACTGGAGCAGCAGCTCCAGCTCCAGCTCGCAGCAGCGACGCCTGCGCAGAACGCCGGAGACGGACGAGGAGCAGCAGCCCCGCCAGATCGATCTGAATTCGCCGTGCAAGTCGGCCAAGTGCAAGACCATCCGGTGCGTGGTGAGCAACCTGGGAACGGAGGATGGCGACGCCGCCTTTGTGGCCATACGGGCGCGCATGGTGGCCAAGACGATGGAGAAGCTGGCCTCGAATGTGCCGCTGAATGTGTCCACGCTGGCGGTGGCCAATGTCACGCTGCTGCCGTTCATTGGGCCGCCCAAGGATCCCATCGAGAAGACGCACGAGATTTTCTACAAGGCGGAGCCGGAACCGCAGCAGGTGCCGGATGTGGTGCCCCTGTGGGTGGTTGTCCTGGCTGCCTGTGCCGGTGCCCTCATCTTCCTGCTGCTCGTCTGGTTGCTGTACAAGGTAAGAGCTTATAACTGTTATACACGCTGATGATCTAAAATGTTTCCCGTTCGCTCCACAGTGCGGTTTCTTCAATCGCAACCGGCCCACGGATCACTCGCAGGAGCGACAGCCACTGCGGAATGGCTACCATGGCGACGAGCATCTGTAGATCCTGTCTTAACCCAGAAAGGGATTACAAAGAAACGCAACAAAGATTAACAAAGAACACGAAATGCCACGAAAAATAAGTACTTCTAACATCGCACTAAAACCAAAACGTACTAACTAACGTACTAAGGAACTAAAAGCTGGGTTCCAAACCGAAGCGATGGTACCAAGCCGTGTTATACGAAAATCGATCAGTTATCAGTTATCCGGCGGATAAATCCTTGAATATTCTCGAAGGGGAAAAAAACACACATCTAAACTTGCCTAGTCACGACATTAAGAACTTTCTAATACGCGTAAAGGTTTTTTTTACTCGATTGAATAATGTTAATTAATTAATTTCTTTGTAATTATTTTTATTTCGAGGAAAGTTCAGCAAGTGCTATTATTAAGGCCGTACTAAAAACAAAAAGCAGGAAAACGGAAAAGAGAAAAAGGAGAAGCCTAAGCTAAGTGTGTGTGAATGAGCTGAGCGAGTGCGTGTGAATGCAAGTGTGTGTGCGACAGCGAATGTGAGTGATAGAAAAAGATGATATAAAAAAAAAATTAAAAGATTATAAAAAAGTCGAACATTTTAGAATCTGAGACCGAGAAACGATTCAAGTCTCGCTAGGCTGCCTTCAAAAGTACTGCCATGCCCCCTTTTCTTAGGCAACTGCAGAGGCGGGGAGGCGGAAAAGCAGAGGTGCTACTTTAACGTTTTTTTTTTTTTTTGGTATTTGTTTAAAATCTATTATCAAGTTTCTTGAGCATTTTGTTGGCGTTTTCAAATTAAGCAAAAATTAAAAAAAAAAACCTTGTTATGTGGAAAATTGTTTGCCAAAACTCAAAGTTCGCGAAAGAAGAAAGTTACAACGCCAAAATGTGTTGAAAATGCAAAAAAAAAAAAAAAACAATTATTTAAAAACAAAAAAATTAATATGAAAAAAACAAGAAATTATTGGATTAATCTATGTAATTATTTACTTGTAACTCTTTGTG
Organism: Drosophila aff. chauvacae BK-2020; assembly: GCA_018903765.1. Classification (NCBI taxonomy): domain Eukaryota; kingdom Metazoa; phylum Arthropoda; class Insecta; order Diptera; family Drosophilidae; genus Drosophila; species Drosophila aff. chauvacae BK-2020. The sequence goes on along the minus strand of JAEIGO010000395.1, from coordinate 7,094,130 downwards.
TATATACTAAAAAACAAGAAACGACGACGGAATGAAATGAAATGAGAGGAGAGTTAAATCGTTTTATTTAAATTAATATTGCATTTATTTCCAAACTACAATGGGAGAAGCGCTGACCGACTTCTTGCAGTGTACTCTTGAAATAAACCCCTTGTACTAAACCCTAGTTTCGCCCCTCCCCCTGCTCACAGTTTAGTTTAGTTCAATTATACGCTAATGTTTAATTTATTAACTGTACTTATTACTGATTGCCCCCCACTTTCCCACTATGTTTTTTTTTTCGCTAATTTCTGTATTACATTTAATGATTTACAATAAAAGAAGATACGAATAAAAATGACGGCCGAGTTGTGTAAAATTAAAGAAGTACCGAAAAGTGGTTTTATTTTTTAGTTACAAATTTACATATTATTGAACTAATGGAGTAGATTGGTTTTGTGGGCGGTTCTTATATATTTCAAAATTAACGACTTGTTAATTTATTAATTTACAAATAAAAACTATCTAAGTTTCCCACCATTCGTATAAAAGCTTAAGCTTTTATAATTATAACAGATTGGCTGAGTGGGTCTCCACTTCTACGTGTATCTCTAGCTAAACTGAAAATGGTCACACTGCAGCCCTGGCCGAATTTGAATTCGAAAAGGGAGCGAGCAAACATACCGTCGTAGTCGTTCTCTTTCTCCGTTTCCGTGCAATTGCGCAGCCTGCGTTCTTTTCGTAATTCAACAAAAAAAAACATTACATTGGTGATCGGCGCGCATTAAATACACAAAGTCATATGCACTACCTGTGAAATAGTACACGAATGAAGTTTAAAATGCATTAACACAACCCTATTCCCAAACCAATTTCATTGAGACGGTCAACATAGCGGTTGTCGGTTATTGCTTTATTGCTGTTCTTGTCCGCTGAGCGCGTAAATCTAAGCCGAAGTCGCGCGTACCTGTGGTTTTTTTGTTCAAGTGCTGAGTGCAAATAAATCAGATAAACAACAATAAATGTATTAGTTGTGGCGCCGTGCAAAAAAAACGCTAACGAGCCATGAATTAGCGCGATGCTATAAACAACAAAGGTAAAAGCAAGCAATTTTCTTTTTCTGCTCAAGAATTCCCACTGACATGCATGTGTGTGTGTGTGTGTGTTGTGCGCGTTGGAAAGGGAGGCAGCGAAAATATGGAGCGAGTACACCTTTTTATACATTCTTACATACATCTGTGCATGATTGTACTTTTTAAGGTGGAAAAGTGTCCCAGTGTTTGTGAGTGTGCGAGCGTGTGTGTGTGTGTGAAATGCCGGCAGAACCGGTTCAGCAAGTGGCCAAAGCAAAAACAAAAAAGGAAAGGAAAACAATAAAAAAAAACCTGGCTTAAGATGAAGAGATATGTATTCGTCCCCACGTCGATCGGGATCACGATCGGGAAAATATTTGTCGCCTCATTGCGACTAATGGTGTGCAAACACCATTTGTTTGTGTAAACGTTTTCCGAAAAATATTCTTTTCATCGTGGGAATTCGTTACCTCGCTTAATCCCGTTAAGAAAATTCGTCACCTCTTGGGACTTGTATTTAGGAATTTCTTATTCGAATGGAGGCATTTCTTTTACATTGTATAACAAGAATTTCCCATAGAAATTTATTAATTTGCGAGTGCATTTGCAAAACGTGCCATATAGTCAAAAATTTTTCATGTTTTGCTTGGAAAATTTTCCAGTAAACTCAAAGAATGTGCAATTATATATGTAAACAAATTTGAAACACTTGTTTGTACTTTTGTTTAAATATTTATGTTATTGGTGAACTGTAAATGGTGCAAAAAATTCGTAAATTGACAACGATCAGCGAATATTGTGAATTTATGTCGTGCGAACGTACATATGTATGTATACGTACATATATGTATGTACGTATAAACGTGCGATGCTGCACAGTTCGCTCGCTCTCTCTTCCCTTCCTCCCACTCACTTCTACTCCACTCTCTTTCGCTCTGCCAGCTTCTTGGCATTCTGCTTTCCCACTGCTTCGCTGCATTGCGGCTGCGTGTGTGTGTAATGTGTGTTGTTGCGCCTGCGTGTCAATTCCTTTATTTTGGTTTCCCAGTTTCCGAAAATTCCCATAATTAATGCGTAACAGCGTAGTCGTCGACAGAGGCAGAGGCAGAGGCATAGTGCAGCCCAGAACGTACCAAAAACAACAACAGATCGCAATTCACAAATGATAAGCCGGTGACATTGAAATCACAGTAAGATAACCTTGATCTACATATGCAGTTACATATGTACATGCATATGTATGTAGTAGTAAGAATATGTAAATGGAGGATTATTCAATAAGTCTCTTAATTCCCTCCCTGAAGCTCGACTTTTGATTGATTTATTTATTATATAAATGTTATTACATTAAAGTATTAGTTCTTTAAACATTTCTGTTATAATTTAAGTTATTTTGGGGACTTCCTGTTTCGGTCTCTCTTTCGGTCCACCTTTCTTCTTTTCTTGCCTCCTTTTGTTTGTGCCGCTTCTTCTTCTTCCGGTTACCGTTATGTTGAGCATGTGCAAGTGAAGCCCGCTGTTTTATTATGCTTGTAATTAATACATAAACAAATATATAAAGATACATACATATATGTACATAATATTTGTGTATTCCTTTGCATTGTAACGCTCACGCACGAATTAATTTTGCTGACTAAGATCCCCAAAATCCCCCTATTTCCACGGTTTCCACCTCTGCCGCCGCCCGCATCTGTCACTTTTCCATTGTTACGCACTTTTTGTTGCAGCTTTTGCATTAAAGAATACAACAAAAGGCAAAAAATACAACAAAGAAAATCCCCTCGAAAAGCTAACCTTAACCGCACCTTTTTCCGTTAAACGTTTTACAGTTTATATACGGTTTCAACTTTGCGCTCGAGTGGTTTGCATATGCTGGCAAGAGCTAGAGCGAGATAGATAACTTACAACTATGATCAGCAAAAAAAATAATATTAAAAAAAAAAGGTTGGGAAAAGGTTAATAATTCCAAATAAGTTCATTTACCAAGAAGATTTTTTCTGGCATGAACAATTACTGTACACATTTTTGCCATCACAAAAGCTTTAATATGTTCTAGCCAAGCTCAATTAATTACACTTTCATGTTTCGAGTGTGTTTGCTCCCCTCGAAAGCGAAGTTGCATAAGCAAACATTTTCTGCAGCGCTTGCAGCTCTCAGCTCTCAATTTGTTAACTTTTTAGTGACTTCTACTGACTGACTAGCCCGACGACAAATTGTTGACACATTTAACAACTGATTGTGCTTCGGGGCTCTAGCGACAAGGTTATCAGTTAATCAGAAGAAAAAAAAGTCTCAACTCGAATGAAAAATATCACTACTCTTGCCATTGCTTTACAAACTAGAGTAGATTTAATTGCATCAAAATGGTTAATCAATGACTACGTCATCTTCCGTTACCAAAAGTCCCACTGGGATCCTCCGCCCCAAAAGCCGGCCAATACAAACGGCAATCATTGAGTTGCTGTTGGCCGCAATCAACACTTTTGATACGAGTAATACAAGGCAACGTGTTCGTCGCGCCATTAGCTCAAATTAAATGTCAATCGCACACAGCAGAGCACAAAAAACCAGCGATACTTAAAAACAGAAACAAAAAAAAAAAGGCGTAGTAAATCAGGGCAACAACAAGCTTTCGACAGGTGCGCTAATCGCTGTCAAAAAAACGCCACACTCAATTACCCCCCAAAGTCAAATTGATTTTCTAATTCCCTGTATTATTTCCTACAGCCTAATAGCTGTCAAAATTGTCAACGCAAATAGTAAGTGGTAGAAGGGAAGATATCTATAACGAGTCGAAGTTTATATGCCCTTGCTGATTTGATAAATATAATAGAGTTTACTTGGGTTTTCTTTGTTGAAAAATAAGCGAGGTATACCTCAGTTTTTTAATACTTCGTCTTCAGAACTTGAGCTGCAGATACATATTTTCCTGTAAGAAATCTATTACTATTTCAGCAAGTAAAACCCATACAAAACAGACATTAAAAACTAATCAGGAATTTGTATATATTTTTTTTCATATAATATATGACTTTAAAGTTTTCTCTACAGCTAATAATTGTTTAGTGCCTGTCAAAATTTGGTCAGCATATTTATTGGCCCCCACTCGCCTTTATCTGTATCTTTTTGTTGTTATCTTCTGAGATTTATAAGGTCTGTTTGTGATTTATGCGCGGCATGTTCAAATATGGTAACCCGCCTCGAAAGGAAATATTTGAGGAGGGGAAAACGGGAAGAGGTTGTGTGCTGCACAGCACAGCCATGTCTCTGTTTTTGGTCACACAAAGAAAACCGATTTCAGGGGGGAGGAGGAAAGCGGAAATATTAAGGAGAAAATTATTACAATGAATACCAATACCTCATACTCTTTGAATTTATTTGAATGTTACCCCCAGAGAATGGCTTTATTTAATTTTGGAAAGAATTATGGCTTCATTATTTGTGTTGAAAGGTACTCAGGGGAAAGAGTCTAATATTGGGTGTATGGTTAGAATTTAAAGTGATAATTAAAGGTACACATATCTTAGGGAGAAGTATAGTCATAGTCGTTGCTTTGGTAAATTGTTAAATCCACTAACTTGCACTTTTATTAAAAACTGAAACGATTCAGTTTTTTTGTCAGATTATCTACTCGTCTTTTGAGGCATTTCCCACACAATTCCATCATCCTTCCATCCCCCATTTTCATCGAACTGCGACTTAACATTGAATTGCGCTTCTCGCAAGAATAATAATAATAGGACAGGCTCCAGAATCCACCCCAAACTAAATGACGCATCAGCAGCCTGTTTAGATACTGCGCTTCTGAGATAACTGGGCTTCAGTTTCAGTTTCAGCTTCCGTCCACTTTAGAGTCTCTCCCCCCCTAAAGTTGAATCGAGCCTATTATGCATAAATCAGAAATCAAAGCATTTGCAACTTGATACCGACCGACGAAACGGAGCTCTGTTTGGGGCTTGTATTACTGCCGCAAGTGCATAGCTCCATATGTGTGCCGATTGTTATTTCTTCGCCACAGTCGCAAAGGTTCTTTGAACTGGCAAAAGCCAAAGCAACCAGCGACCCATTAAACTCGAGAATAAATATGCAATTTATTTTTTAAGAAGCGAAAAGACTCAGCATAAAGAACATGATGACTAACAGAGATTTCCAACCCCTCTCATGGGAACAGAAAATGCGTCTTGTCAATGGGGGGAATTTGAAGATTAAGCAGAAGCTCTCAAGTAAATAAATGTTGAACATCCTCTGATGATGAGACGCGTTATGAGTTAAGGCTGCCACCAAAAGTGTCTTAATCAGTAGATACAACTAATTGAGGTATTACCTGTCATGCTTTGGGCCATTCCACATCCTCTTTATCTTTATGTGACTTCTCTTGAAGATCTTATCGCTTGATATATGTATATGTATAGTTCCTCAGAAGTACTGTTCGTTCTTCCCTTCAACGTTACTCAACCTTCAGTTTCGGTTTCTTAAGTGGCTAGGCTATATAGGGCCTTTAGTAGACAGATAAAGTCGGAGATAATACGAGATAATAGTTATGGTTTCTCCTCTCTTATATTTATTTTTTCAATTAAACACTTGGGCAATCTATGGAACTAATCTTTTGCTGAATGCTACACTTTTGATTTATGCTAACCATGAAATATAAAAGTGAGACTTATCGGCTGCTAAAAAAGGGCACAGTGGCCAAAAGGCCTTAGTAGCAGCGCCTAGAAATGAGCAATGTATTAGGCAATAATCTCAACTCGATAAGATAAGCAGGCAGGCAGTCTGCGTTTCTATTTTTTCCGCTTCGTTCTATTTTACTTTACTATCCAAATCTCCAAACTGACCGCAACTTATCGCTCTTTTTTTTGGCGCTCGAGAGATTTGCAAAGGCTTTTGGGAAATGGAATCTTGATTGAATATCTGTAATTAGGAAATGCCAATGCGCTGAGGGTTTTGTTTAATTAAATTTCGATTGTGATTCACAAAGATATGGGTAAAAATATGAGTAAACAAACAAAATGGTGGTAATTCAAAAGAAACCCCCATAAATGGGTATTCTACGAAGACCCCACCTGCTCTGAGACAATGCTCTAATTGCGCCTCATAAACTCGCGTGTGTACGCGCTGCAGTTCCATAATTAACCTGCTGCCGACAGTTATGGTGTGGGTGCATTAGCTGCTCTCCTCGTGGATTAAATGACACAAGTGCTATACGATTTCACCTGGAAAATAGCAAAACAAAAGCTGAAAACCATTTCAAAACTGGCATAACCACAAAGAAACAAAGGCGGCCAGCGAAGCGCAACTAAAGCCAACCCAACTATACGAATATTTTCCTATTTGAAGATCACACAATATCCATTGATAAACCCCATCAATTGATGTTCAAATCTGGTACAATACCTTTTAGTAACATGGAATACAGTCCAGTAAAGTTTCAGATCATTTGGAAAATAATTTAGTGAAATTCTGGCAGTACTTGTAGTAAATGTTATAAAGGTTTTAACAAGTTAGTACTTTTCAAATTCTTCTTGTCGAATACTATAGCTTGCAAGCAAATCATAGGATTCATTATCATAATTAAAGTAAACTATATAAACTTTTAGATTTTTTTTGTACAGCAATTAGCAATTAACCCAGTTTTAATTTCTTGACTGCATTTTTAATTATTTGCACGGCGCTCAATGGCAACTTATGCATGTCGCTAAATAAAGTCACAGACCAATGTCTGTCTCTCACTCCCACTTATTTGCAAAGATATATATTCGCCAGTCGAAGAAGACAGTGCAAATTGCTGGCAATTGTTGTCAATTTAAAATTGAAAAGAAGTCAAATGTTGAGCATGCAACAACATCCCTGTAAAGGCAGAAATATAGCCGCTGATCTTATGGGTATTTATGAGTTGCGTCTGTTGAACAATTGCGAGGTGCACTTAGGACAGTAGAGGAAATGTATGTAGTTTTACGAGATGATATTTGAGGGAGTCTTTGAATTCTTAGGATGTAAAATAAAGCCTCACTTGGTTATAAAAGCACTTAATAACTCATTTATAACTGAGAGCTATTAACTGTTGGTCTTATTTTCTTGCCCGCACCTGTATGGTATATGTGCTATCTCAAGAATCGGACATTTTCACTTATCTCTGATGCTCCACATAGCGCGAAAAAGGTTTCTTTATTGGGCAGAAGTACATACAAACGTACCTAACATAGTATATCATGTCTCAAGGTAATCTTTTGATTATCAAGACGGTTAAGCCGGTTGGAATTTCCTCGCTCTCTCTCTGTTTTCCTGGCAATTGTGACTGATTTCGTCATTTCTTTTCTCTCCACAGAGCTAATTGAGAATCGAGAGCTTGAGAATTTGCGATTAAAAATAGAAAAGATGAGGAAACACCTGCTGCTGCACTGAGCGAGGAGGACAAACCAAGAGAGCTGCAGCAGTCAAGTCAAGGGGAAAAGAGAGGTAAATTCAGCTCCTCCAAAATGGCCATCAATCAGGGCAAGTACAAGCCAACGATCTGCGCAATCGACGAGGTGGACGACCGCAGCTACAAGCTGCACAACAGCCAGGACGAGATCAGGGGCAAGGGGCAGCAGCAGCTGCAGCAGATTGAGGGCAGTGAAACGGCACCGCTGACCACCAACCAGCAGAAGCTGCACATGGACGACGGCTCTCATTTGACGCCCAAGGATCTGGAGGCGGCGCGCCAAGATGCACTCAACGAGATTGGAGGCGGCGGTGGTGGTGGAGCTGGTGGTGGCAGGACACCGGCGGCAAACACACCCAACTCCACGCATCCCTCGGCCAATGGACTGAGAGGTGAGCATTTATGGGTTCATTTCTCATTAAATTCATTGAAATTCCCTTACATTTGTTTATGTTTCCACATTTACTCATCCACCATTTCACCATTCATTTCGATGTCTCTTTCCATGATGATAGCTTTGCTGATTCCAGGCCGGCGATCCTTCGATGCGCTTATGAGTCTGTCCCGCAAGCGCCGCATCCTGTACGTGACGACCGCCTGCCTGTGCGCCCTGCTCCTGCTGATCATCATCCTCCTGCTAGCCTTTTGGCCCGAGGTTCCCTTCTACCTGCGGGCACCGCTCTGCCTGGACAAGGAGTGCGTGGAGAGTAGCCGGCAGCTGCTGCTCTGGGCTAACACCTCGAAGAGCCCCTGCCACGAGACGTACGAGTGGGCCTGCGGGAATTTTGCCAGCGACTATGCCAACCACGACTACTTTGTGATCAAGCGGGGCGAGTGGAACTACAAGACTTACAATGAGTATCAGGGTGAGCTTAGCTAGCTTTTAATTTCGAAAGAGAATTACTTATATTAATTTCGATTCGATTGTTTGTTTCAGAACTCAACGAACTGAATCGCTTCATCTCCATGTTGCCCAATGCCGGCGAGGGAGCCTACTCCATCGAGTCCACGGTGACCAGTCTGTATCGGAGCTGTCGCGAGATCGACTCCCTGGACAAGAGCCAGTCGGATCTGCTCCTGAAGCGAGCCATAAACGCTGTCGGTAAGTCGATTATTGAGATTTTTATTTCGGATACAAATATATATTTGTATATTTCGTGTGGTTTCCCTTTCCTAAGATCTTTAGTTTTCCTTGCATCTTCAAGGGGAAGTTTGTTCTATGAGATGTATTTGGGCTTTTTGTTATTTTCTCAAAGTGTTGGTATGTTAAAAAATCTATTGATTGAGTATTTCGTGAGCTGTACAATTTCTTTGAGTGTGAAATCCTTTTTTCATCTGCCCAAAAGTAGGCAGTATAATATTTTTGTTCAAATACAAAGCGAAATTTGTCAATTAAAAGCAAAGAAGTCTTCAGCTTATGGAGCACCTAGGAAACAATTTCTAAATAAATAAATAATTAAATAAATAAATAAATTCCTAAGCAATATTTATGTAAAAAAATAAACCCAAACGAGAAGGGAAGCTAATTTCGTGAAGCCAGAGCTTGTTTACCCTTGGATCATGGGACCGCATTGAAAATGTATCATAGCTAAGCCAAAAGTGCTTTACTTTTAATGATAAAAGCCTTCTAACTAAAATTCTAATGCCCTGCAAGGGTGTCTTACTAAAATAATGAATAAAGAATTCATTTAAATTCCAACAAAATGAGTTAAACCTCAAGAAAACTATTATAACGTATCTTTTCCAAAGTTAATTATTTTATTTAAGAATTGTCATTATATAAATAAAATGTAAAGCACATTCTGCCATATATTAAAAACATCTGATAGGCCTGTTAGGTCCTAATGGATAGGTCCTAATAGGATAGGTCTGAAAGAAGCATCGAACCCCTTCGAAAAATGTTTGTAATCCATCGAATTGTTTTGCCAACTTACCCAAGAATTCACTTATTTAATTAACTAATTTCCATCAAGTTAAAGTCCGCTTGAGTTATTCTTCTATTTCGTTATTTTATTAATTATTTATGATTTTACACACAAAAAAAAAAAAGAAACCTTTGACTATTGGCATCACTGTACAGAAAAAATTGTTGCTATCCTTTGATCGATCGATCCTCGCATCTAAGTCACCTTTTATTTTCCGGGTGGCAGATAGGTGGCACTCTGGGCGTTCTTGTGGGTGGCAATGATGGTGGCGCCTCCAGTGGCTCCACCAGAGATGCCGCCCGAGGACGAGGTGTAGCTTCCGCCAGTGGAACCGCCAGCGGTGAAGCCACCAGTTGAACCGCTGGAGCTGCCGCCGACAAAGTGAGAGCTGCCAGTGCTGGCGGCAGCACCGATAGCACCGCCATCCAGGATTCCAACCACCGACTGAGCCGGAGCCACTCCGCCATCGGTGTGCTCCGAGGTTCCCTCGATCCTGTCGTATTCGGCTGCAGGAAATTGATGGATTTCAGACTTGGAAGTCACCACAGTTTGTGCTAGAACTCACCCTGGATCTGCTGCTGGGCGTGAGAGGCCTCCGCATCGGTCTTGTACTTGATGAAGAAGACCTCCGGCTTGCTGGGCACCGTGGGGGCGGGCGTGGCGATATCGTTGACCTCCAGCTGGTTGTCCTTCTTGCTGAGCACATAGATGACCGTCTTCTCCTCCTTGGGGGCATACTCGGCCGACAGCTTAACGTTGGCATTGCTCGACGACGGGGCCTTGATGAAGACCACGCGGTAGTTCTTCTGGGGACGGCCGATCACCAAATGCTTGGAACGCTCCAGATTCTCGTGCTCCTCGGGGGCGGCGACGGTGAAGAACTGCTTGTGGATGATGGGCTCCTGGAAGCCGCGCTGCTCCTCCTGCTCCTGCTGCTGCTGATAGGTGGGTGCCTGGTAGCCGGCCAGTCCGCCGAATCCAATGTTGGGCGATGGCCCGAAGCCGGTGAAGGAGCTGCCGCTGCCGCCAGAGTTGCCGCCATAGTTGGACACGGAAGATCCGTAGTTGGAGGCACCACCGCCGTAATTGGAGGCACCACTGCTACCGTAGTTGGAGGTGGAGGAGGATCCTGAGCCACCAGAGCTGTAGGTGGCGCCATGACCGCCGCCGCCGCCGTAATGGCTAACCGACTGGAGGGCAGAGGGACTGCTCACCAGGGAGCCAACGCTGGCGCTTTGGAAGGCGCCCAGGGGACCGTAGGAGGCCACCGAGCCCTGCGAGTGACTGGGAGCGGCCAGGAAGCCGCCGGAGCTGCCGCCGCCGGAGGACAGAGAGCCGGAGACACCGCTGCCATAGTTGTAGCCCTGGGGCTTGGCCTGGCTGAGGGTCACCAGAGTGCAAAGGGTCTGTGCAAGGAATGTGAATTTTAGTGTTTGGGTAATCCTCAGGGAGATCCTTTGAGTAATCCTCTGGTTAGCTTGTGTGTCCTTTCCCCCCTCCCCCGAAACTTACCACAAATAGACGCATGTTGAGTGGCTTTCAGTTGTGTTGGCTTAATGATGCTCCCCCTTGAAGATCTTTGGCCTTTTATACCCCGAATATTGGTTCCTCCGCTTCTCATTGATTTTCTATAATTTTTTTCCTTCTCGCCGGTTTAATTAATTGCTCAATTATTTGGCTATGCCAAACCGAACCAAAGCGAACCGAACCTCTGACATTTGACTTGTTTGTCTGTCTCTTTCACGCTTCCTTTAATATTGACCTGTTGTCCATCGATATTCGTTTTGCTATTGTTTTTGTTTTGATTTCGGTTTTAGTTTTGGTTTGTGTTTATTTTTTTTTTAAATTTTTTTGTGTGATAATAAATCATAGACGAATATTCGCCGGTCTTTTGAGCAACGTTGATCGCCGGTAGATCCATGGTTCAATTTCCATTTGAATTTTCAAAGAGGAGCCGGAGCCGGAGCCAGCCTCTCATCAAATTCGGTTGCATTTCTGTCCGTTTTGTCGCATTGTTTGTTGTCATTATTATTATCTATCTTTTCCCGCCAATTTTCAAGATGAATGCAAAATTTTGCATAAAATCCTCGATTGATTGATTGATCTTTAGCGGTATTCGAAGATACAATGTGGAAACGCGTTTATGGCTTAATTTGATCAGCATTGAGAAGTTGGCACGTTGTTGGGCTTGATTCCTGTTGGGGAACAGGAAACGGGAGATAAATAAGTGTCATAATAATACCTAGATTTATGCAGGCAAAAGCAAACTTATCTACTTTTGTTTACAAACATTTTCTTGAGTTCGATTTGTGTACCCCCTGAAAGGGTATTAAAATATCAGTCAAAAGAGTGCAAAGCATAGAAGGAGTCCTTTCCGACCCTACAAATCATGTATATTCTTGATCAGCATCACCAGCCAAGTCGATCTAGACATGTCCGCTGGAAAAAAAAATGTTTCAAATTTTTTCAAAATTTAACAAGGGGTTTCATCGTTAAAATTTTTAAAAAATTCGACAAAAATTTTAAATTTATAAATTTTAAAATAAATATGCAGATTTGTTAACCAAATAAAAACTAGCATAGAAAAGCTTTCTGAAATGAAATTAATGCATTTTTTGAAAAGTTATGCACGATTTTCATAATAAATTGGTATAAAAACTTAGGCTTTCCGATTTAAGCCTTTATTCTTGTTTAATTTTTAACCAATTACCTGATTATAGTTTTATATATTTTAAGTTACGTATTTTTTAAATTTTATATTCAGTTTGAAGATTTATTATTATTAGCCTTGTAAAAACTTACACAGAACAGCTTTCCGAATTAAAATTAAGGCTTTTTTGGCCAAGTTATGGTTTTTTTTTAACTTTGATGTCTCAAAAAAATGTCATAAAAAATCAATAAATATCGACTTGAAGAATGTGAATACTTGAGGTTTTCTTGAGGGGAATAAATAGCCCAAAAAGCACTCAGTATATATTTTTAATCGCATTTTTAAATCCTTTTTAATTAATAATCAAATATTGTGAAAAATTAATTTAAAATATTGCACATCCTCGAAAATTGTAATTTCTACAAATTTTCTTTGTTAATTTCAACTAATATTTATGAAGTATTTTATTAATAATAATAAAATATTATTAAGGGGGTTTCTACCTTGTGTGGTCGAAAAATGTGTTTTTTAAAAAATTTTTTCGTGGAATGTATTGAAGATAAAAACTTCTAATTTTGTTCAGGTGTATCTACAAGTTTATTGTTTAAGTACAAAAGTTTCAAATGGAAATATGCACAGGGGAGGGGAGGGGCATTGAGCAATGGAACGCCTTTTTCGCTTACGGAAGTCCTGCTGCTGCCCCAAAGGATCTGAAACTCAAAAATTAAATATATTCTTACTTTGTATACTTTTGCGCATGGCTGGTACCAGAATTGCGACAAAAGAAGAAAATTGAAAAACTTATGCGATTTTAAATGAAAAACTCGATTTTTACGCACTTTTTCGACATTAATTGTTATATAAAATGAAAAATATTCAATATTTTTAAAGATTTTGGTACCAGCCATGGAGAAGTCTCTAATACACGATACTTTAAAATTTCGTGGCGATTGCTCAACTCGTCTGGCTGAATCACTTCCGCAAGGTCAAAAATGTCGTTTCGAGTAAAACGCGTTTGAAGTTTTGCTTCAGTACCCTTTAAGGTGTAGGTGCTCCCTGTTTTAAGGTGTAGGTTCCGTAATTCTTAAGATAACCAATTGAAATTTTGGGAGCGGACTCTAGAAACATATATCAATCCAAAAATGCAAAAAAAAAAAATCGATTTTTCGACCACACAAGGTAGAAACCCCCTTAAAATACTCATTAATACCTATTTTAGCATAAAGAAGTTTCTTCATTCACTTTTTTCTTCGCTTGAAATATTCTTCCCGCCAAAACTTTCAATTTCTTCAGCCATTCTCTTTCTTTCTTCGGCATCTCAGCATCTTTTTTTAAATACAAATTGATTTTTTATTAAGCAATAGTGTAACGAAGCTTGATTGATGGGCGCAATTTGTTTGCTGTCTCTCTGTCTGGTCAAACAGATTCTTGGAAGAATCTTGTGGGTTCTCGGTGATTTTTCTTTCTTGACTTCTTGTTCTGTGATTTTTTTTTGCTGTGCTTGGAACCTGCTTCCGCTTTGTTGGGGACTTTAGTTTGACGTATTAAGCCATTGTTAACAAGAGCTTAATTATGTTGGAAGGCATTAGAAGCCGCATCGCTAAGATGCTAAGCATTGGATTATTATTTCCATTATTTCTTGAGTGCCAGCGGCCACTTAATAGCATTGCTGCAAACTCTGAATACTGAATACCCTCTAAGGCTTTACTTGTTGTGCCATAAATTATATTATAAACCTTTGATCGTTGGCGGCACACAGCAACAAAAAGGATACCCTTGCCTCACCTTTTGCTTATATATTTTTAATTTGTGCATTTATTAAATTTAATTTGCTTTAGTTTTTGTATTGCAACACACAAGTAAGCCACTTTCAGGTCTCATTTCTGGTTTCTTCGGAGGGTATCCACTGACTCGAGTTGTATGCATAGATTATATGTCCGCCGTCTGTCATGGTCTATTTTTAGTTGAAGCCACTAAAAAGCAGAAATTCCAAAAAGACGCCAAGCACTAGAAATTCCACATCTCTCGACCCGACGTTGTTTTGTCGATGAAAAATTTCAATATAATTGCCATAATTTGAATGCGTTTTGGGCAGGGCCCAGGTAGGTCTTTAGGGCCATTAAGTCGCGACTCGCTATGTATGATGTGTGATGTATGATTTATGCACGCATTTTGGCCACCTTGGAGCTATGAATATTATTGGATTATTCACTGTGTGGGGGGATAGGCTTAGAATCCAACTTTTTAGTTTTGAATTTTCGCAGCAAAACCTTGACAGCCGCTCGCTGATTGCCACACATCTTTCTTTGTTTCAAACCAAAGATTAATTGCTGCCAAATTGTTGCTGCTGCCAATCAAAAAAAGGTCGCCCAGTTGATGCCCAAAAATGGCTTGCAAAAATACAAAAAAAAAGCACAAGCACCATCCATCCATCCATCCATCCATTAATTAAATGCAAATGCAAATAAATCCAATGAAGATAAACTGGTGGCCACAGAGACACCTCAATAATAAGAATAAAAATAATAATAATAATAGTAAAACCAACAAAATAAAAAAACTCAAAAAACTGCATTGCCGTTTTGCGGTTTCTGCTTTTTTCGGCTGCGACTTGCAAAATTTATGCAGATTTTAATTATTTTCGGCCACAATCCTATTTAGTCGAACTTTTGGAGCCCCTCACAGCGAGACTTGTTTGGAAATTAAATATATTTTTAGTAAATAAAGTAAATTTTTAGTAGAAGAGAGATTTATATTTATATTTCGTTTTTAGGATTTTATAAAAAATTTTTAAGGGAAAACAATTACTTACAATTTTTATTAAATTTTTTAAATCCTCAAAGTTCACAATTTATCTTGAATATTATTGATGTTTGTGCTTTAAAACAGCTTCATGCACCTTGTTATATTTAATAACAATATTTTATATTCATTGAAAACATTAAAAAAATTGTATGCTTGACCGTAAATATTTCACACTTTGTTGTATATTTATTTTTGCTGCTTGCCTTCTTTTTTATTGTAGTTAAAACTTTTCAAATAATTTTAATTGGTTTTTATTTGAAATAATAAACAATCATCGTTTAAGCTTTAATTTGGTTAATCTTTTGCTCTTCATTTATTTTTATTTTAATTTTCATTTAATTAACTTTGTTATTTAAGCCATAAGCCCGTCGTCACAAAACTTGCCTCCAAATTCCTCTCCTTTGTCACAGGGTCAAAGCACTTTTGCAAATCAGATATCACCGGAAAAAAAAATAAATAAAAAAAGGAAGATTTAAAACAAAAAGCAAAATAAAAAAAAAAACAAGAGTTTGCAAAAATTATACAACAGAAAAAATAATTAAAAGAAACCATTTTTATTTACGCGTTCACCAAGTTTTATGATAAATTCGTTTGCCGATGGAAATGGCTTATCAATTATATGCAAATAGCATGGAATATTCAACGGATATATACAGCTTTTATATATATATATATATATATGTTCATTCGGGCTTCAGTACGACCTCTCCACTGGCGCCAAGAGCGTGGACGTGGACGTTGCCGAGGGTCTGTCGTAGTGATAGCCGCCCACTGAGGGGGACTGAGGCTGGTAGGGACTGGGGGAGGAAGCTTGGTAGGAAGCTTGGTACGCCATCTGCTGGTGGGGATTGAGGGCTCCAACCACCGACCGAACTGGCGCCACATAGGGAGCAGCTATCTCACTGTTCCCGCCCAGCTGGTCGTACTGCGTCTGGATCTCCCTCTGGGCGGCGGCGGCCTCCTCGTTCGTCTTGTACTTGATGAAGAATATGTCCGGCTTCTGCTCCGCCTGCGGCTTCTCCCGCGGCGCCACAATGTCCGTGGCCTCCAGTTCGTGCTGCTTCTTGGTCAGCACATAGATGACCGTCCGCTCCTCCTGCGGCGCCAGCTCCGCTGTGTATCTCAACCGCTCACTGCTGGCAGCCGGCGCCCTTATGAATATCACGCGATAATTCCGCCGAGGCTGCCCAATGACGAGGTGCTTGTTTCGGGGCTCCAAATCCTCGGGATCTTCCGCCGGCGAAATGCTGTAGAATTGCTTGGTTATGATGGCTTCTGGGGCGGGATTAGCAGGAGCAGCAGGAGCTGTGACCGGCGGTGGCAAATAGGTGCGCGATGGTGGTGATCCCTGAGCCCACGTCAGGCCCAGCAGCAGCGAGAGGGAAAACCAACCGAATAAGTTCAACATTTCGCGGCTTCCAGCAGACAACTGTTTTGGATGCCTTGACATGGGTTCCCTTTTAACAGCGATCTAGTTAGATCTTTGTCTCTGATTAGGCAAATCTTTATTATTGTTAATTTTTCTCTCGTTTTTCGCCGGAAAATTGCTGCGAAAACAAAAGACTTAGGCAACAAACTTGTGGCCGGCCGGAAAATTAATTGTGCGTGAAAATGCGGGAACAGAAGCTGCCAAATGTGTTTCATTATTGATGTAAGCGCTGGTCAGGGTCTGCGAATTTCATAATCTATAAAATTTCATTAGTTGGGTGGGTTTTTACAGCAAAAATTACAGGAGATTTTTGTAGAGAAAAAAACCTTGAAGTAGGGATTTCTC